>OY757242.1:3850681-5050681 GCA_963583935.1 Diaperis boleti
TATTTGGTTTCGGGCTTGGGACTGTCTTTAATTATTTCGTTTCCTTTGTTGTTCTCTGGTTTAGGGAGTGTCTTTAACTATTTCGGTTCCTCCACTGTTTTCATGTTTAGGGTTTGTGTTTAACTAATTCGTTTTCTCTCTTGTTCTAGGGGTAAAAAGTGTCTTTAAATATTTCGTTGTCACCGCTGCTCTCGACTTTAGTGACTTTCTTTAACTATTCCGTTTCCTCCATTATTTTTGGGTTTAGGAAGTGTCATTAACTATTTCGCTAACTTCATTGTTTTCGGTTTTTTATATTGTGTTTAACTAATTTGTTTCCCCCGTTGATCTCGAGTTTAAAGAGTGTTTTTAACTATTTCGTTGTTCTCGTTGCTTTCGACTTTAGGGACTTTTTTTTTAACTATTTTGTTTCCTCCGTTATATTCGGGTTTAGGTCATTAACTATTAACTATTTTGTTTCGTCCATTGTTTTCGGTTTTAGGAATTTCTTTAACTAATTAATTTCCTTCGTTGTTCTTGGGTTCAAAGAGCGTCTTTAACTATTTCGCTTCCTCCACTGTTTTCGTGTTTAGGGTTTGTGTTTAACTAATTCGTTTTCCCTTTTGTTCTCGGGGTAGAAAGTGTCTTTAACTATTTCGTTGTATTCGTTGCTTTCGACTTTAGGGACTTTCATTAACTATTTTGTCTCCTCCGTTATATTCGGGTTTAGGTCATTAACTATTAACTATTTCGTTTCATCCATTGTTTTCGGTTTTAGAGATTTGTTTAACTATTTAGTTTCCTTCGTTGTTCTTGGGTTCAAAGAGCGTCTTTAACTATTTGGTTTCCTCCACTGTTTTCGGGCTTGGGACTGTCTTTAATTATTTCGTTTCCTTTGTTGTTCTCTGGTTTAGGGAGTGTCTTTAACTATTTCGTTTCCTCCACTGTTTTCGTGTTTATGGTTTGTGTTTAACTAATTCGTTTTCTCTCTTGTTCTCGGGGTAAAAAGTGTCTTTAACTATTTCTTTGTCACCGTTGCTCTCGACTTTAGGGACTTTCTTTAACTATTCCGTTTCCTCCATTATTTTCGGGTTTAGGAAGTGTCATTAACTGTTTCGCTAACTCTATTGTTTTCGGTTTATTATATTGTGTTTAACTAATTTGTTTCCCCCGTTGATCTCGAGTTTAAAAAGTGTCTTTAACTATTTCGTTGTTCTCGTTGCTTTCGACTTTAGGAACTTTCCTCAACTATTTTGTTTCCTCCGTTATATTCGGGTTTAGGTCATTAACTATTAACTATTTCGTTTCGTCCATTGTTTTCGGTTTTAGGGATTTCTTTAACTAATTAATTTCCTTCGTTGTTCTTGGGTTCAAAGAGCGTCTTTAACTATTTGGTTTCCTCCACTGTTTTCGGGCTTTAGACTGTCTTTAATTATTTCGTATACTTTGTTGTTCTCTGGTTTAGGGAGTGTCTCTAACTATTTCGTTTCCTCCACTGTTTTCGAGTTTAGGGTTTGTATTTAACTAATTCGTTTACCCTCTTATTCTCGGGAAAAAAGTGTCTTTAACTATTTCGTTGTCGCCGTTGCTTTCGACTTTAGGGACTTTCTTTAACTGTTCCGTTTCGTCCATTTTTTTCGGGTTTAGGAAGTGTCATTAACTATTTCGCTAACTCCATTGTTTTCGGTTTTTTATATTGTGTTTAACTAATTTGTTTCCCCCGTTGATCTCGAGTTTAAAAAGTGTCTTTAACTATTTCGTTGTTCTCGTTGCTTTCGACTTTAGGGACTTTCCTTAACTATTTTGTTTCCTCCGTTATATTCGGGTTTAGGTCATTAACTATTAAATATTTCGTTTCGTCCATTGTTTTCGGTTTTAGGAATTTCTTTAACTAATTAATTTCCTTCGTTGTTCTTGGGTTCAAAGAGCGTCTTTAACTATTTGGTTTCCTCCACTGTTTTCGGGCTTGGGACTGTCTTTATTTATTTCGTCTTCTTTGTTGTTTTCTGGTTTAGGGAGTGTCTTTAACTAACTCGTTTTCTCTCTTGTTCTCGGGGTAAAAAGTGTCTTTAGCTATTTCGTTGTCACCTTTGCTCTTGACTTTAGGGACTTTCTTTAACTATTCCGTTTCCTCTATTATTTTCGGGTTTAGGAAGTGTCATTAACTATTTCGCTAACTTCATTGTTTTTGGTTTTTTATATTGTGTTTAACTAATTTGTTTCCTCCGTTGATCTCGAGTTTAAAAAGTGTCTTTAACTATTTCGTTGGTTTCGTTGCTTTCGACTTTAGGGACTTTCCTTAACTATTTTGTTTCCTCCGTTATATTCGGGTTTAGGTCATTAACTATTAACTATTTTGTTTCGTCCATTGTTTTCGGTTTTAGGAATTTCTTTAACTAATTAATTTCCTTCGTTGTTCTTGGGTTCAAAGAGCGTCTTTAACTATTTGGTTTCCTCCACTGTTTTCGGGCTTGGGACTGTCTTTAATTATTTCGTTTCCTTTGTTGTTCTCTGGTTTAGGGAGTGTCTTTAACTATTTCGTTTCCTCCACTGTTTTCGTGTTTATGGTTTGTGTTTAACTAATTCGTTTTCTCTCTTGTTCTCGGGGTAAAAAGTGTCTTTAACTATTTCTTTGTCACCGTTGCTCTCGACTTTAGGGACTTTCTTTAACTATTCCGTTTCCTCCATTATTTTCGGGTTTAGGAAGTGTCATTAACTGTTTCGCTAACTCTATTGTTTTCGGTTTATTATATTGTGTTTAACTAATTTGTTTCCCCCGTTGATCTCGAGTTTAAAAAGTGTCTTTAACTATTTCGTTGTTCTCGTTGCTTTCGACTTTAGGAACTTTCCTCAACTATTTTGTTTCCTCCGTTATATTCGGGTTTAGGTCATTAACTATTAACTATTTCGTTTCGTCCATTGTTTTCGGTTTTAGGGATTTCTTTAACTAATTAATTTCCTTCGTTGTTCTTGGGTTCAAAGAGCGTCTTTAACTATTTGGTTTCCTCCACTGTTTTCGGGCTTGGGACTGTCTTTATTTATTTCGTCTTCTTTGTTGTTTTCTGGTTTAGGGAGTGTCTTTAACTAACTCGTTTTCTCTCTTGTTCTCGGGGTAAAAAGTGTCTTTAGCTATTTCGTTGTCACCTTTGCTCTTGACTTTAGGGACTTTCTTTAACTATTCCGTTTCCTCTATTATTTTCGGGTTTAGGAAGTGTCATTAACTATTTCGCTAACTTCATTGTTTTTGGTTTTTTATATTGTGTTTAACTAATTTGTTTCCTCCGTTGATCTCGAGTTTAAAAAGTGTCTTTAACTATTTCGTTGGTTTCGTTGCTTTCGACTTTAGGGACTTTCCTTAACTATTTTGTTTCCTCCGTTATATTCGGGTTTAGGTCATTAACTATTAACTATTTTGTTTCGTCCATTGTTTTCGGTTTTAGGAATTTCTTTAACTAATTAATTTCCTTCGTTGTTCTTGGGTTCAAAGAGCGTCTTTAACTATTTGGTTTCCTCCACTGTTTTCGGGCTTGGGACTGTCTTTAATTATTTCGTTTTCTTTGTTGTTCTCTGGTTTAGGGAGTGTCTTTAACTATTTCGTTTCCTCCACTGTTTTCGTGTTTAGGGTTTGTGTTTAACTAATTCGTTTTCCCTCTTGTTCTCGGGGTAAAAAGTGTCTTTAACTATTTCGTTGTCACCGTTGCTTTCGACTTTAGGGAGTTTCTTTAACTGTTCCGTTTCGTCCATTTTTTTCGGGTTTAGGAAGTGTCATTAACTATTTCGCTAACTCCATTGTTTTCGGTTTTTTATATTGTGTTTAACTAATTTGTTTCCCCCGTTGATCTCGAGTTTAAAAAGTGTCTTTAACTATTTCGTTGTTCTCGTTGCTTTCGACTTTAGGGACTTTCCTTAACTATTTTGTTTCCTCCGTTATATTCGGGTTTAGGTCATTAACTATTAAATATTTCGTTTCGTCCATTGTTTTCGGTTTTAGGAATTTCTTTAACTAATTAATTTCCTTCGTTGTTCTTGGGTTCAAAGAGCGTCTTTAACTATTTGGTTTCCTCCACTGTTTTCCGGCTTGGGACTGTCTTTAATTATTTCGTCTTCTTTGTTGTTTTCTGGTTTAGGGAGTGTCTTTAACTAATTCGTTTTCTCTCTTGTTCTCGGGGTAAAAAGTGTCTTTAGCTATTTCGTTGTCACCGTTGCTCTTGACTTTAGGGACTTTCTTTAACTATTCCGTTTCCTCTATTATTTTCGGGTTTAGGAAGTGTGATTAACTATTTCGCTAACTCCATTGTTTTTGGTTTTTTATATTGTGTTTAACTAATTTGTTTCCTCCGTTGATCTCGAGTTTAAAAAGTGTCTTTAACTATTTCGTTGGTTTCGTTGCTTTCGACTTTAGGGACTTTCCTTAACTATTTTGTTTCCTCCGTTATATTCGGGTTTAGGTCATTAACTATTAACTATTTTGTTTCGTCCATTGTTTTCGGTTTTAGGAATTTCTTTAACTAATTAATTTCCTTCGTTGTTCTTGGGTTCAAAGAGCGTCTTTAACTATTTGGTTTCCTCCACTGTTTTCGGGCTTGGGACTGTCTTTAATTATTTCGTTTCCTTTGTTGTTCTCTGGTTTAGGGTTTGTGTTTAACTAATTCGTTTTCCCTCTTGTTCTCGGGGTAAAAAGTGTCTTTAACTATTTCGTTGTCACCGTTGCTCTCGACTTTAGGAACTTTCTTTAACTATTTCGTTTCTTCCATTATTTTTGGGTTTAAGAAGTGTTATTAACTATTTCGCTAACTCCATTGTTTTCGGTTTCTTATATTGTGTTTAACTTATTTGTTTCCCCCATTGATCCCGAGTTTAAAAAGTGTCTTTAACTATTTCGTTGTTCTCGTTGCTTTGGACTTTAGGGACTTTCGTTAACTATTTTGTTTCCTCCATTATATTCGGGTTTAGGTCATTAACTATTTCGTTTCGTCCATTGTTTTCGATTTTAGGAATTTCTTTAACTAATTAATTTCCTTCGTTGTTCTTGGGTTCAAAAAGCGTCTTTAACTATTTGGTTTCCTCCACTGTTTTCGGGCTTGGGACTGTATTTAATTATTTCGTTTTCTTTGTTGTTCTCTGGTTTAGGGAGTGTCTTTAACTATTTCGCTTCCTCCACTGTTTTTGTGTTTAGGGTTTGTGTTTAACTAATTCGTTTTCCCTCTTGTTCTCGGGTTAAAAAGTGTCTTTAACTATTTCGTTGTTCTCGTTGTTTTCAAGTTTAGGGTATTTCCTTAACTATTTCGTTTCCACAGTTATATTCGGGTTTAGGTCATTAACTATTAACTATTTCGTTTCGTCCATTGTTTTCGGTTTTAGGGATTAGTTTAACTAATTAGTTTTCTCCGTTTTTCTGAGGTTTAAAGAGTGTCTATAACTATTTTACTCGCTGCTCTCGACTGTAGGGACGTCATCTAACTTTTTTTTGTTTCATTGTTTTCAGGTTTAGGAAGTTTAAGAACTGTCTTTAACTACTTCGTTTCCTTCGTTGTTCTTGGGTTTAGGAGGTGTTTTTAGCTATTCCTTTCTCCTCGTTACTTTCGACTTTAGGGACTGTTTTTAACTAATTCGTTTCCCCCGTTGCTCTCAGTTTTAAGGAGTGTCTTTAACTATTTCGTTGTCCTCGTTGCTCTCGACTGTAGGAACTCACTTTAACTATTTCATTTTCCTCGTTGCTTTCGACTTTAGGACTGTCTTTAACTAATTCGGTTCCTCCACAATTTTTGGGTTTAGGGATTGTGTTTAACTAATTTGTTCCCCCGTTGTTCTCGGATTTAAAGAGCGTCTTTAACTATTTCGTTTCCTTCGTTGTTCTCTGATTTAGGAAGTGTTTTTAACTATTCCTTTCTCCTCGTTACTTTCGACTTTAGGAACAGTCTTTAACTATTTCGTTTCCTTTGTGGTTCTTTAGTTTAGGAACTGTCTTTAACTACTTCGTTTCCTTCGTTGTTCTTGGGTTTAGGAGGTGTTTTTAGCTATTCCTTTCTCCTCGTTACTTTCGACTTTAGGGACTGTTTTTAACTAATTCGTTTCCCCCGTTGCTCTCAGTTTTAAGGAGTGTCTTTAACTATTTCGTTGTCCTCGTTGCTCTCGACTGTAGGAACTCACTTTAACTATTTCATTTTCCTCGTTGCTTTCGACTTTAGGACTGTCTTTAACTAATTCGGTTCCTCCACAATTTTTGGGTTTAGGGATTGTGTTTAACTAATTTGTTCCCCCGTTGTTCTCGGATTTAAAGAGCGTCTTTAACTATTTCGTTTCCTTCGTTGTTCTCTGATTTAGGAAGTGTTTTTAACTATTCCTTTCTCCTCGTTACTTTCGACTTTAGGAACAGTCTTTAACTATTTCGTTTCCTTTGTGGTTCTTTAGTTTAGGAACTGTCTTTAACTATTTCGTTTCCTCCACAATTTTTGCGTTTAGAGATTGTGTTTAACTAAATTGTTTCCCCCGTTGTCCTCGGGTTTAAAGAGAGTCTTTAACTATTTCGTTTCCTTCGTTGTTCTTTGATTTAGGAAGTCTTTTTAACTATTCCTTTCTCCTCGTTACTTTCGACTTTATTAACTGTCTTTAACTAATTCGGTTCCTCCACAATTTTTGGGTTTAGGGATTGTGTTTAACTAAATTGTTTCCCCCGTTGTCCTCGGGTTTAAAGAGAGTCTTTAACTATTTCGTTTCCTTCGTTATTCTTTGATTTAGGAAGTGTTTTTAACTATTTCTTTCTCCTCGTTACTTTCGACTTTATTAACTGTCTTTAACTGTTTCGTTTCCACCACTATTCCTTTCTCCTCGTTACTTTCGACTTTAGGGACTGTCTTTATCTATCTCGTTTCCTTCGTTGTTCTTGGATTTAGGAAGTGTTTTTAACTATTACTTTCTCCTCGTTGCTTTCGACTTTAGGACTGTCTTTAACTAATTCGGTTTCTCCACAATTTTTGGGTTTAGGGATTGTGTTTAACTAATTTGTTTCCCCCGTTGTTCTCGGGTTTAAAGAGCGTCTTTAACTATTTCGTTTCCTTCGTTGTTATTTGATTTAGGAAGTGTTTTTAACTATTCCTTTCTCCTCGTTACTTTCGATCTTAGGAACTGTGTTTAATTATTTCGTTTTAAATATTCTATATTCTTTAAATATTTCATTTTCCTCGTTACTTTCGACTTTAGAGATTATCTTTACCAACTTCGTTTCCACAGTTGTTTTCGGATTTAGGGACTGTTTTTAACTATTTTGTTTCCTCCACCGTTATCGGGTTTAACTAATTTGTTTCCCTCGTTGTTTTCGGTTTTAAAGAGTGTCTTAACTATTTCGTTGTTCTCGTTGCTTTCGACTTTAGGGACTTTCTTTAACTATTTCGTTTTTCTCGTTGTTCTTGACTGTAGGGACTCTCTTTAACTATTTCGTTTCCTCCACTGTTATCGGATTTAACTAATTTGTTTCCCCCGTTGTTCTCGCGTTCAAAGAACTTCTTTAGCTATTTCGTTGTCCTCGTTGCTCTAGACTGTGGGGACTCCATTTAAGTACTTCGTTTCCCTCGTTGTTCTTGGGTTTAGGGAATGTTTTTAACTATTTGGTTTCCTCCGTTATTCGCGAGTTTAGGGAGTGTTTTTAACTATTTCGTTTCCTCCTTTGTTCACGGGTTTGGAGACTGTCTTTAATTCTCCTGTTTCCTTTGTTGTTCTCTGTTTTAGAGTCTGTCTGTAACTATTTCGTTTCTTCCACGTTTGTCGGATTTAGGGATTGTGTTTAACTAATCCGTTTCCCCCATTATTTTCGGGTTTAGGAAGTTTAATTAACTATTTCGTTTCCTCAATTGTTTTCGGTTTCAGGGATTGTGTTTATTAACTAATTTGTTTTCCCCCTTATTCTTGTGTTCAAAGAGCGTCTTTAACTATTTCGTTGCTCTCTACTTTAGGGATTTTCTTTAAATATTTCGTTTCTTCCTTTGTTTTCGGGATTAGGAAGTGTCTTTAACTCTTTCATTTCCTCCACCGTTATCGGGCTTAACTAATTCGTTTCCCCCGTTGTTCTCGATTTTAAATAGTGTCTTTAACTATTTCGTTGTTCTCGTTGCTTTCCAATTTAGGGACTTTCTTCAACTATTTCCTTCCTTTCATTGTTTTCGGTTTTAGGAATTGTGGTTAACTAATTTGTTTCCTCCGTTTTTCTCGGGTTCAAAGAGCGTCTTTAACTATTTCGTTGTCCTCGTTGCTCTCGATTGTAGAGACTCTCTTTAACTATTTCGTTTCTTTCATTGTTTTCGGGTTTAAAAAGTTTAACAAATTTCTTTAACTATTTTGTTTCTTCCGTTATTCGCGAGTTTAGTTCGTTTCGTTTCTATCGTTGTTCTTGCGTTTAGGGAATGTCTTCGACTATTTCGTTTCTTCCGTTATTCGCGAAATTAGGGAGTGTTTTAACTATTCCCTTCTTCTCGTTACTTTCGACTTTAGGGACGGTCTTTAACTATTTCGTTTAAACAGTTGGTTTAAGGAGTGCCTTTAACTATTAGGTTCCCCTTTTGTTTTCAGGTTTAGGAACTGTCTAACTATTTTGTTTCCTGTGTTGTTCACGGGTTTAGGGATTAGCTATTTAGTTTCCTCAATAGTTTTCGTGTTTAGGAGTGTCCATACCTATTTCGTTCTTTTCGTTGTTCTCTGGTTTAAGGACTGTCTTTAACTATTTCGTCCAATGTTTTTGGGGTTAGGAAGTGTCCTTAACTATTTCGTTTCCTCCTCTTTATGTTTTCTGATGTCGTAGGTTAGTGAGTTTACAAATTTCATTTTTAGTTTCATAATTCGTCGTTGTAAATTATATACAATACAGTTTTATAGATATATCCGTTGTTTCATAATTTTAAAATTTCACACTGGTTTCAAATTTTAATAAAAGTTTACTCTTTAAATCTCGCTAGAAACGGAGAACAGAGTAAAAGAAAACGGGAAAATGAGCGAAAGATTCTGGACGACGAAAGGGGTAAGACAAGGTAAGTACTGCAAAAACGCTAGGGTATATCGTGCTGGAAGAAGTCAAGAGGGATAAGATAAGAGTGGAAGCAGGAAAGAACGAAAATAATTTTTTTTATTCTACAATTTATTGTAATACATTTTCTATACTTAAAGAGTTCCAATTCATAAGCAACTATACTGTGATTTAAAAAATAAAATCGGCGCCCCTCTAAATTTATATGTAATCGTAATTGAGCACTTGGATTTGGAAGGACCCTTTTATCCCTTTGGTTGTCCCATGGACCCCTCTTTACAGGAACTATCATAACATTATCACGAAAAACTGTACCACAATGCACTCACACGATACCATTCTTTGTCTCTGACTTTTCTAGGTCAGTAGACCCGGCGTATTACCCTAATTTCTGAATAGTTTAAATCCATGTGACGTCCACTGAAATAAGTACTCCGACGGTTTACCACTTCCATTGAACTTCTTGTCACGCTTGTATTCGAAGCGGGTGTAAAGCGGTGCCGCGGTCGTGGATAATTTTTGAGCACTGATTGTAGATCCGAAAGGATAACCTGTTGTTGTTAGAACTTCCCGAAGCTTACTAAATTTGGGCAGTTGTAAAGTTTTGAATTTACTGCTTTTTGAATAGGAATTTTCTCCAAAAGTGGTGTAGGTTTTTGTTTGTTTGTGGTCACTTGAAAATCGATTCTTAAATAAATTATTTGTGGCTGTTGTTGAAGGTGTTGTGGTTGTCGGGAAGGTAAACGTAAACGTGCGGTTCTGTACAGGCGCCTGAGTCGACGACAATGTCTTCTCCGGTCGAGAGATGACCGCCAGAGGTGGAAACTCGTAGACGTCGTCCTCGTCTTCAACACTCTGAAGAGTCGTGGTTTGGTCGATTTTGCAATTCTCCACGTACTGCGCCACGTCGTGCTTGCAAAACAACGGGTACACCGTCCACGCATTGAACCCATTTCCGGTCAATATCTTATGCTCTCTGAATATCCTCTTGATACAGACGACGTCGTCCGCTATATCGTCGTCTTCGAAGGCCGAACAGGGAGCATTGCAGGCGAACCCGTTCCCGGGAGGCGAACACCAAAACAGGTCGCTGATCTGGAACAGCCCGTGGTCCCCGCTGCCCGAGTTCACCGCCGAAGTGTTGAACGCCGACTCGTGCTGCGCGATGCAGACCCAGGTCGGAATTTCTTCGTCCGGCAACTTGTGCACGTGTTTCAACTCGCGCGCCAACTCGCACGGATCGTACACCTTGCAACTCGCGACCACGATCAAGACGCCGAAGACGAGCACGAGTGATAGTGCCATTATAGACTGAGGACTCGTGAAGGTTAACGTGCGTTTTATAATGAAATCTTGCGATGACCCAGACCTGTGACACCGATGGTCGCGTGACGGAAACGCTCCAAATTGGCCGAAACTGTGTCTCAAATTTGAGCACTTAAGTCAATGACGTTCGGATTTTCCGGAAAATTTGTATGTCAATGGCTCATTGAAATTCGTATGGTAATTCGCGTAAAACAAAAAGTAAATAAACCCGAGCTTGATCACCTTCACTTTTGACATGACCATTATAGATATTGAGATTCATACCAAATAAGCCAAATGTTAGCTTTCAAACAAGATTTTATCATTGATATATGATATTAGTGGACTATGTTTTTCATCAAGATGGATATCTACCTAAATTACACGATGTTATCGCAAGTATTTATTTTGATGACTTCATTTATTATTAATTGGATAAGCCACGAGTCGGTCATTGAAGGTATAATGGGTTATTATTTTTTATATATCGTACTGCAAATAAACTTTTAATGCAAATTTGAGTTCAAAACTAATTTCCTCGTTTCATTAATACCTTCATAACAGACCAGTCATTAGAATGTCTGTACGTCCAACAATTTTTTCGTTTTCAAGTGGTTCCAGCATCCTTGACGTTATGCAAAAATGGCAACCTCTTAAGTGCTGAACATAAGTGGTACCGATTATAAAAGAATTATCGCCTAGAAATTATTCATATTTGTTATAAATTGAAAAGTCTCCGGGGTCAAATTTAAAGTATCTATGTATAATTTTATCAGCAGTTTTCACAATTATATTCGTTAACAAATTAGCCAAATTAAAATAAATTTCCGCTAAATGGTAATCAAATCAGTTTAGACATTAAATAGCAACACTCTAACAGAATGCTCAACTATAATAAAACGAAAACGGTGGATACACTAAGGCATTTCTACCCAAAAGTGGTTGACATTTTCCAACCATTGGGCCCCATCCACACACAGCACCCCATTTCAGTACAGCGTACAACATTTAAATTCATTCCCAACTATTCCATTGGACAACTATTAGATGGTTTAGAAATGACAACCACTTTCTGACTTAGACTGTTGACCATGTGGAGAACAACATTACCGTCTAAAAAGTGGTTGACATTTCAAAACCATCTAGACAATCAATGGTGCAGTTGTTAGGGCGGCCCGCCCGCCCACCGCACTCTTTCTTCAATATAGTGTGCATTAATTGAAATTGTCAATTCTTTGCAATTATTTCAGACACAAATCTAGTTGCAGTATGTTGTGGCAAAAAGAAAGAGTGGGGTGGGCGGGTGTTTCACTTCAAGACCTGTACCATTGGACAACTATTAGATGGTTTAGAAATGACAACCACTTGGAATTCTTAAAATCTTAAAATGAGAGTTAGAGTGTTGACTATGTGGAGATCAAACTTACCGTTTAAAAAGTGGTTGACATTTCAAAATCATCTAGACAATCAATGGTGTAGTTCTTAGGGCGGACCACCCGCCCACCGCACTCCTTCTTCAATATAGTGTACATTAATAGAAATTGTCAATTGTTTGCAATTATTTCAGACACAAATCTAGTTGCCGTATGTTGTGGCAAACAGAAAGAGTGCGGTGGGCTTGTGTTTCACTTCAAGACCTAAACCATTGGACAACTATTAGATGGTTTAGAAATGACAACCACTTTGTGACTTGGAACTCTTAAAATCTGAAAATGAGAGTTAGACTATTGACTATGTGGAGAACAACATTACCGTCTAAAAAGTGGTTGACATTTCAAAACCATCTAGACATTCAGTGGTGCAGTTGTTAGGGCGGACCACCCGCCCACCGCACTCCTTCAATATAGTGTACATTAATAGAAATTGTCAATTGTTTGCAATTATTTCAGACACAAATCTAGTTGCCGTATGTTGTGGCAAACAGAAAGAGTGCGGTGGGCGGGTGTTTCACCTCAAGACCTGTACCATTGGACAACTATTAGATGGTTTAGAAATGACAACCACTTTGAGACTTGGAATTCTTAAAATCTTAAAATGAGAGTTAGACTGTTGACTATGTGGAGATCAAAATTACCGTCTAAAAAGTGGTTGACATTTCAAAACCATCTAGACAATCAATGGTGCAGTTGTTAGGGCGGTACGCCCGCCCACCGCACTCCTTCTTCAATATAGTGTACATTAATAGAAATTGTCAATTGTTTGCAATTATTTCAGACACAAATCTAGTTGCCGTATGTTGTGGCAAACAGAAAGAGTGCGGTGGGCGGGTGTTTCACCTCAAGACCTGTACCATTGGACAACTATTAGATGGTTTAGAAATGACAACCACTTTCTGACTTGGAATTCTTAAAATCTGAGAACGAGAGTTAGACTGTTGACTATGTGGAAATCAAAATTACCGTCTAAAAAGTGGTTGACATTTCAAAACCATCTAGACAATCAATGGTGCAGTTGTTAGGGCGGACCGCCCGCCCACCGCACTCCTTCTTCAATATAGTGTACATTAATTGAAATTGTCAATTCTTTGCAATTATTTCAGACACAAATCTAGTTGCAGTATGTTGTGGCAAACAGAAAGAGTGCGGTGGGCGGGTGTTTCACCTCAAGACCTGTACCATTGGACAACTATTAGATGGTTTATAAATGACAACCACTTTGGGACTTGGAACTCTTAAAATCTGAAAATGAGAGTTAGACTATTGACTATGTGGAGAACAACATTACCGTCTAAAAAGTGGTTGACATTTCAAAACCATCTAGACATTCAGTGGTGCAGTTGTTAGGGCGGACCACCCGCCCACCGCACTCCTTCAATATAGTGTACATTAATAGAAATTGTCAATTGTTTGCAATTATTTCAGACACAAATCTAGTTGCCGTATGTTGTGGCAAACAGAGAGAGTGCGGTGGGCGGGTGTTTCACCTCAAGACCTGTACCATTGGACAACTATTAGATGGTTTAGAAATGACAACCACTTTCTGACTTGGAATTCTTAAAATCTGAAAACGAGAGTTAGACTGTTGACTATGTGGAAATCAAAATTACCGTCTAAAATGTGGTTGACATTTCAAAACCATCTAGACAATCAGTGGTGCAGTTGTTAGGGCGGTACGCCCGCCCACCGCACTCCTTCTTTAATGTAGTGTACATTAATAGAAATTGTCAATTGTTTGCAATCATTTCAGACACAAATCTAGTTGCCGTATGTTGTGGCAAACAGAAAGAGTGCGGTGGGCGGGTGTTTCACTTCAAGACCTAAACCATTGGACAACTATGAGATGGTTTAGAAATGACAACCACTTTGTGACTTGGAATTCTTAAAATCTTAAAATGAGAGTTAGACTGTTGACTATGTGGAGATCAAAATTACCGTCTAAAATGTGGTTGACATTTCAAAACCATCTAGACAATCAGTGGTGCAGTTCTTAGGGCGGCCCGCCCGCCCACCGCACTCTTTCTTCAATATAGTGTGCATTAATTGAAACTGTCAATTGTTTGCAATTATTTCAGACACAAATCTAGTTGCCGTATGTTGTGGCAAACAGAAAGAGTGCGGTGGGCGGGTGTTTCACCTCAAGACCTGTACCATTGGACAACTATTAGATGGTTTAGAAATGACAACCACTTTCTGACTTGGAATTCTTAAAATCTTAAAATGAGAGTTAGACTGTTGACTATGTGGAAATCAAAATTACCGTCTAAAATGTGGTTGACATTTCAAAACCATCTAGACAATCAATGGTGCAGTTGTTAGGGCGGACCGCCCGCCCACCGCACTCCTTCTTCAATATAGTGTACATTAATTGAAACTGTCAATTCTTTGCAATTATTTCAGACACAAATCTAGTTGCCGTATGTTGTGGCAAACAGAAAGAGTGCGGTGGGCGGGTGTTTCACCTCAAGACCTGTACCATTGGACAACTATTAGATGGTTTAGAAATGACAACCACTTTCTGACTTGGAATTCTTAAAATCTTAAAATGAGAGTTAGACTGTTGACTATGTGGAAATCAAAATTACCGTCTAAAATGTGGTTGACATTTCAAAACCATCTAGACAATCAATGGTGCAGTTGTTAGGGCGGACCGCCCGCCCACCGCACTCCTTCTTCAATATAGTGTACATTAATTGAAATTGTCAATTCTTTGCAATTATTTCAGACACAAATCTAGTTGCAGTATGTTGTGGCAAACAAAAAGAGTGCGGTGGGCGGGTGTTTCACTTCAAGACCTAAACCATTGGACAACTATTAGATGGTTTAGAAATGACAACCACTTTGTGACTTGGAACTCTTAAAATCTGAAAATGAGAGTTAGACTATTGACTATGTGGAGAACAACATTACCGTCTAAAAAGTGGTTGACATTTCAAAACCATCTAGACGATCAGTGGTGCAGTTCTTAGGGCGGCCCGCCCGCCCACCGCACTCTTTCTTCAATATAGTGTGCATTAATTGAAACTGTCAATTGTTTGCAATTATTTCAGACACAAATCTAGTTGCCGTATGTTGTGGCAAACAGAAAGAGTGCGGTGGGCGGGTGTTTCACCTCAAGACCTGTACCATTGGACAACTATTAGATGGTTTAGAAATGACAACCACTTTCTGACTTGGAATTCTTAAAATCTTAAAATGAGAGTTAGACTGTTGACTATGTGGAGAACAACATTACCGTCTAAAATGTGGTTGACATTTCAAAACCATCTAGACAATCAATGGTGCAGTTGTTAGGGCGGACCGCCCGCCCACCGCACTCCTTCTTCAATATAGTGTACATTAATTGAAATTGTCAATTCTTTGCAATTATTTCAGACACAAATCTAGTTGCAGTATGTTGTGGCAAACAGAAAGAGTGCGGTGGGCGGGTGTTTCACTTCAAGACCTGTACCATTGGACAACTATTAGATGGTTTAGAAATGACAACCACTTTGAGACTTGGAATTCTTAAAATCTTAAAATGAGAGTTAGACTGTTGACTATGTGGAGATCAAAATTACCGTCTAAAAAGTGGTTGACATTTCAAAACCATCTAGACAATCAATGGTGCAGTTGTTAGGGCGGTACGCCCGCCCACCGCACTCCTTCTTCAATATAGTGTACATTAATTGAAATTGTCAATTCTTTGCAATTATTTCAGACACAAATCTAGTTGCAGTATGTTGTGGCAAACAGAAAGAGTGCGGTGGGCGGGTGTTTCACTTCAAGACCTGTACCATTGGACAACTATTAGATGGTTTAGAAATTTTAACCACTTTGTGACTTGCAATTCTTAAAATCTTAAAATGAGAGTTAGACTGTTGACTATGTGGAGAACAACATTACCGTCTAAAATGTGGTTGACATTTCAAAACCATCTAGACAATCAATGGTGCAGTTGTTAGGGCGGTACGCCCGCCCACCGCACTCTTTCTTCAATATAGTGTGCATTAATTGAAACTGTCAATTGTTTGCAATTATTTCAGACACAAATCTAGTTGCCGTATGTTGTGGCAAACAGAAAGAGTGCGGTGGGCGGGTGTTTCACCTCAAGACCTGTACCATTGGACAACTAATAGATGGTTTATAAATGACAACCACTTTGTGACTTGGAACTCTTAAAATCTGAAAATGAGAGTTAGACTATTGACTATGTGGAGAACAACATTACCGTCTAAAAAGTGGTTGACATTTCAAAACCATCTAGACAATCAATGGTGCAGTTGTTAGGGCGGCCCGCCCGCCCACCGCACTCTTTCTTCAATATAGTGTGCATTAATTGAAACTGTCAATTGTTTGCAATTATTTCAGACACAAATCTAGTTGCCGTATACAAATCTAGACAATCAATGATGCAGTTCTTGTCACGTGACTTTTCGGTAGTTTGTGGATGTCCGTAAGATGGGGTGTCAAGCGAAAAATAAAATGAAATAATTTCCCATCGAGATGCTATAAGCTATGTTGGTAATAGATGGCGCGGCACCGAAAATAAAATCGGTTTTCGTCTCGGCTAAAGAACGCACTTGATATTTTGAGTGGACAAATTTCAGGATCGTGTATTTTTAAGCAAAAATAAGTTTAAGAGAATATAAAATCAAAGCATGATTTCACAATAGGGACGTGTAGCGGAGCGACGAATCTCAGTGGGAGGATGCCCGAAGCCTTTTCACAAGAAGTGCAGAGGTGGTAGTTATCACGCAACCACCTGCAGGAATCCATCAGCCAACTGGAAGACTGGTGTAAGAAGTGGATGACGTCAATCCCGAGAAGAGCACTGCCCTCCTCGTGACACGCCGACTCCTCCAGCCAGAGGGTGAGATCGAGATGTTCGACCGGGTCCATCCCCTGGGCCGACCAGGCAAAATACCTCGGGGTCATCATCGATTAACACCTCGAGTACGCATTAGGGAAAGGGAAAATGGTGGCAGGCATACAAGTTGTTAATTTATCGTTTAATTGTTCGTCCAACTTCACATATGCTTCCGTGGCTTGGGCATACGCCCGCTCGAGAACAAATATGTCTAGGTTGCAAGTCCTCCAAAACAAGTTCCTTCGGCAAGCTCTCGACGCCCCATGGTTCGTCAGGAATGAACAACTCCACCGAGAGGCGAAGCTCCCGATGCTGAAACAGCTCCATGAGATTGCCCTCTGGTCAACCAAAAGGCCGACAAACATCCAAATCCACTAGTCAGACACGCAGTCGACTACGACGAAAGTGGACCTTCAAGATGCAAGCGGCCCAGAATGGTGCTGCTCGAAGGGTCAGAACTGATGCCTATTCACTGACCCTCAGGTAGCCCCCTTCTCAAGAGAGCCTCTAAGGCAAAACACCAAAAACGCATCCTTGCCTTCGAGCAAGAAATAGAAATCCAGTGCCCTTCAGGCAACCGCCCCTCAGGCGACGGCCTTTCAGGCAATGGCTTCAAAAATGCCCGTCAGGCAAAAGTCCATCAGGCAGTCCCACTGCTCAAACCCCGACCGCACTCAAGTGCCAAAAAAAACCTTCAGGTCCAAAAGAAGCCATTTTCTTCTTTCTTCTACCCAACTCAGAAAACGCCCCCTCCTCTCCAGACAAGGCTCTTCAGGCAACAACCCCCTGAATCGACCGCCCCTCAGGCAAACAAAATCAGACAACAAAATTGCCCCTCAGAAAAAGCCCATCAGGCCAATGGTTCAGGCCACTCGAGCACCCCGAAAAATCCCTCAGACAACTTTGTCAGCGCCAGAGTTATAAAGCAGAACCCGTCAGGTTCAAACAGAAAAGCCATTTTCTCTTGGTCTCATTCATACTTTGTGAGAATGAGAAAAACTACCTCACCTCTCCTCCGATTCCCTGTCCCAACAGGGACCTCGGTTCCCTCACCTACTCGGTAGTTAGTGCCAATATCGAGTCATGGGGAGGCTAGTCCGTGATCTCCAGAGAACAACTGCGGGTTGGCCGAAAGGACGACACGCGGCGGGCGGGACCTGGGGACTATCTAACTTACATGCAGTATCTCATTTACTGTACGGTACGGTGAGATAGAGATAAAGGGGCCTACATAGGCTTAAGAATACACAATAGCTGGAGGTCGAGGTGGAGGAGGCAAAACGTAAGTCTTTACTTTCGCCGACAGTCTGGAACTGCAGAGCAGAGTCAACCTCCAACAACCTCCTGTTTCCTCCGCCGTGGCGGGTGGGGAGCTTGGGAGATGGAGTAAAAAATCCCAGTGTGGACAATAAAAACAATAACTCCAACCACGACGCGTATGGTCCGTTGGGTTTGACAATGGAGGAATGGAGGGTGCTTGACACGGACTCTTGACTCTTACGACATAGTGTCCAGACAGGAGGCAAACAGCTGAAAATATATAACCGATCGAGAACGGAGGAGACTAGAGCCGAAAGGGCTGCCAAAACGGCTCTAAAGAAAGAAGTTGCGGCGGCCAAGGGCGGAGGAGGAGGAGGTGACCATCGGTGAGCTCTTGCCGATCGTGGATCCTCCCAGGTGGGAAATTGGCTCCAGAGGTGGGGGAAACTCGGTCGCAACCACACCCGACTTGAGAGAAGCTGCCAAGGGTTTGATAAGAGGGAAAGCTCCTGGATTGGATTGTGTGCCAGCGGAGGTCGTGTCACTGGCTGTTGAGGTGGCCCCCGAGACGATGGCGGGGTTGATGGGATCATGTCGTAAGTTCCCAACGGCTTGGAAAGAAGCGCCATCATCTGGAATCGAGTTAGCCGGGATCTTGAGAGGGGAGAGGGGCAAGTCAACCATGCATGCCATAGAGGACGTTCTTAGGTACGCAGGGGTGGCCAATGATGGTACATGGGGCCGCAAGGATTTCTTTGCCGCGGTTGCCTTTGACGTTCAGAATGCTTTTAATTGCGCTCCATAGGAGGCCATTGTAACCGCCCTAGAGCGGATAGGGGTTGAGGAAACAATTGTGGCCATGGTCAAGAGTTACCTTTCTGATAGGACCATCCGATATGGAGGTGGCAGCAAGAAAAGAGGTACTTGGCCCTCTTTTGTAGAACGTTTTATATAACGGCGTCTTCCAGGTGGAGCTACCTGCGGGTAGCTTATGTAGACGACCCTGGGAGGGGCTGATGGTCGCACCAGGGTGCTGTGTGCAGCAGTTGTGCTGAGCATAGTGTTATATGCAGCTCCCACATGGAGCAGGAGAGGGCCGCGCTGGAAAGAGTCCAGAGGAGGGTGGGCATACGGGTAGTTTCCGCGTATCGGACGGTCTCGACCGACGCGTTGGGAGTTATCTCCGGGGTGCCACCTCTGGACATTCTGATTCGTGAAAAAACTCTAAGGAGTGAGGCCAGAAACGCCCTCTTTGAAAAGTGGCAGCACAGGTGGGACACGGGCAGGAAAGGTGCATGGACGAGGAGGCTGATCCCGAACGTTAAGTGGTGGGTCGGGCGGGGTCACGGGAGTGCTAGCTTTCATCTGACCCAGGCTCTGACCGGACAAGGATGCTTCGGGAGCTCCTCGCACGTATAGGCAAGGAGTTCTCCCCAGCCTGCTGGTTTTGTGGGGCGTGGGTCAAGGTGTGGAGAGCGCTGGGTTGGTGGCTGGAGGAGGATAACCTCGTGGGGGAATGCTTGCCGGCCATGCCGAGTGGAATGCGGTGGTCCGCATGGTAGAAAATATCATGCGGAAAAAGGAAATAGGTCAGGTGAGGCGGGAGTACCACCCTTGAAGTAATGCCCAACGGCGGTTCCAGGGGTGGAGCAATACTCCAACGAGAGGGGTTTTTAGTGTTTTCCAGGCTTTCCAGAGTGTGAGCTTGGAGGTACGTAACGGTATTTCCCCCTCTCTAAAAAAAAAGAGGCAGAGGCGTGAAGGTGCCATCCCTGCAGCAACACCAAGAGCTGACATAGGAGCAGTCTGACGGCCCACGGGACAGACGAGTTCCACCTAATGGGCAAAGGACCCACACTAATTCAAGCAAACCTGCAGCGCTGTCGGGAGGCGGCGGTCACCCTAAGTTTGTGGCATGGGCGACAAATCGTTACGTGGGTTCCCTCAAAGAAAGACCCAGAACTTGTGTATATGTTTCAGGTCATTCCAACTGACGGGCTATTGACATTTCAACCTTCACGGATGGATCAGGCTTTGGAGCGGGAACTCACATTCCGCAATTAACCTGCAGTCTCGGCGCAACCCTAGGGGAATGTGCCAATTTCTTCCAGACGGGGCCACAGAAATCACTGGACGTAATGTTAGTGATAAAACGATGTGCTTCTTCAGCGACAACCGGATCTGACTAGTCTTAAGTCGTACATGACTGCCATTTGGCACAAGCAACAAGGTCGTTGAGCTAAGGTGGGTTCGAGGACATAACGGTAATGAGGAGAATGAGAGGACCGACGAGTTGGCTCGACAGGGTGCGACGGGAACTAGATGGGAAACGACAACAGACAAAGCAAGATTGCTTTAAAAGAGCCCTGTCTGCATTTGTCAAGAGACCGACTCCGCCTTTTGGTGGGCATTTGGAATGGACATTGCAGGCTAAAGAAACGCCTCCACGTGATGGGGGTGGTAAACGACCCAACGTGCTGGGGGTGTTTAGAAGATGAGACTATTGAACATATCCTACGGGAATGTCCGGCTCTCGCCTCGGTGAGGTGTACCTCGGGGGTGACACAATGGGCCCGCAGTGTGGTCTAAGTGTCATTGAGGCCAGATTTGACTTCCACATCAATAATGGAGCCCTCGAGCTCTTTGATAATTCGGCAATTAAAAGAAGACTTACAAAAGTACCTAATTGACTATCAGTTTTGCAAAAAGTAGTTAAACACTTATACATGCATTAGAAAGCACCTACCTACGCACGTCGACAAATCCAAAACCCCATCGTCCAAACATCCAAATTCACCGCTCAGTGTTCTAGTTTTGTTGATACAAAAGCAATAATTGTCGGAATTCTCGCGTGGAGCCTCAAAGGAGTCGTTCGTCACTACATATTTGTAGCCTTGTATTCCCTTGACAGTTTCGGTAGTTTGATAGACCATCTTGAGTCGCCTACAAAGATAAAATTCTGTATTCACTCAGCATTGAAATCACCCAACTCTTTAAAGTGTTCATTTTCATTACTTCTCTACATTGACCTTTTTATAGTCGCTAATTACGTCCATAATAAGGATGTAAAATTTTAATGGGTGTCAAGACAACACATCATAAAACAACGTAACGACATCGCCCCGCCGCTCTTTCTGATAATGAACTTTAAACCGTTTCAAGGTAAAATTCCCGCACCTGCAGATGTCCTCCGAAAACACATCAAACCACATTTGCGGAGTTACGTAAGGTCGAAACGTGGTAGTACCGTTGACCTCGTTACAAGTCGAACTTTCATTCACCCAGGCGGAGACATGAGTCTCGTTGTTGTATCGTACCAAATTCGACACCTCTTCTTGAATCTTCTGGCCGCTCTTGATCGTGAGACGACCCATGTGGGTGTTGTTTTTCTGGAAGCAGAAAAATTAGTCTTGCGTTTTTACGCGATCGGAGGAAATTACAAATTGTAAGTAGGAGTAATTGATGGCGTTACCGACGATCGACATTCCTTTGGCAACCTTGGCTTGCGCTTTGAACTGATCACAGATCATTTTAGTCGCGAAGTCGCCCCGGCCCCCGTTTTCGCAGATCACGATACCTTCGAACAGTATGTCTTTTACTGTTGCTTTCATGAAGAGGCCGTTGTGTTTGTTGAAAATGTGAGGGAGGACTTGGTCGACTGTTTCTAAGCTTGATGGCGATAGTTCTTCGACTTTTAGAATTAAGGCCTAAAAATGAATGTATTGGGTTATAAAATAAATGTTATGGCCGCATGCAAATTTATTTAATGGCATGTATTTTGTAACGAAGTTACAGAAAAGTCCGAATTTAAATACCAAATTAAGAGCCGCCAGCGGAGCGCACCGTCGATTCGCTATTTTAGCAAGACCGTGCACCTGGAAATTAAACTTATAACTCGCCGGGAACAATAGTTTGCAGTGTCACAGCCGGATAATTTTTTCATCATCATCACCGGAAAATTAGCGCGCTCCAGACTACTTCGGAGTCGCTCCGACCCCCCAACCCCCAACCTTGTCACGCCCTTTCATCGACCCGGAAACCGCCGAAAATAAATACCGCACCGGAATGAATTTTACATCATCTTAACCAGCAAAGAAGCGCGTTTCGAACGCCGCTGCTCCGGAGCCGATACGATGCCCGGAACCGATTTCACTCCGGAGGGAAGATAACACGATCATAAGACCCTCATTCCTCAAGTCGTGCGCATCAACCTCACCATAGGTGTATAAAATGCATCAAGGTCTACAGGGGGAATCCTAACTTTTGTCATTAAACGCTCGGGTGCCGAAACCAAAACAATCGAACCACCGTGGACGGGGGCGGGTACATCGACATCGTAACTTTCGTCACCGACCGGGTTCCGAAACTAAACGAACCACCGTGTACAGGGTCGTCTACAGAATGATCCGCAACTTTTGTCACTCACAATCCGAAACGCGCAGACTCTGAACTGCCGTAAACAGGGTGCACTTCGACAGGGGCATACAGGGTGAATCTCAAGTTTCGTCACCGAGTTACCACCGACCAAGTCACTGAGCTTTGTAAATATTTTGTAAATAATTGTAAATAGGGGAATATTTAGAGAGTTCCGTATTCCGATTTTTAGCTACCCGTGGTCCCGTGGAGCATAACGTGTTAAAAAACTGGCGCCGCCGTAAAGAAGTGGTAAAAATATTACAGTTTCAGTCAGCATAAAAGTGCAAATTGTTAGTCCAAACAAATTAGACGAAAAAACGACGCATAGTAAGAACTAATTTATAAAGTTTTGAAAGTTAGGTTATGAGCTCCCAACAGGAACCCAAATGAAGATCCGAAGAGTTTATCCCTTTTTGCCCAAAAAAGCGTCCCCGAATGTGACCTCGTGAAGCTTTTCCCCATTTTCCTCGTAAACGGTAACTCCGACTTATGGGACTTATTATATTCTCCATTAAATTCTGTATAAAATTGGTCTCATGCAGATTTTGCCTACCTCCCACCCACCGCTCATAAATAACGGAAAATGAATATAGTTTTCAGGGCGACGGCAAAAATTAGTCCACCCCCGTTCTTGTGACGATTATCTCGAGAACCATTAGTGGGAGCAAAAAATTTATACAAACAAAATTGTAGAGCAGTTTCTTCTGTACAAGGTCTAGTCGTCAAGCATCGGTAAAGACCGAATGGGAGAGGTGTAAGAGGGGTAACGCCCATCTGTCCCCAAATTAGACTTTCTAGAAGAAAGAAATTATGAAATTTTGGTTATGAATTCCCAGCAAGGACCCAAATAAAGATCCGAAGAGGGGGTTGTCTTCGCGCTGAAACCCCACGGCACACTGACTGCGGCGCTTCCTCCTCGGGTCGGTTCTTCTCAGTTCTTCGCGCTTGCCGGCGCGACGTCCTTCCCTACTCAACGGCAGCGGTTCTGGGCGGTGAAGAGAGCCCGAGAGGTCGGAATCCGGTCATCGGGGTACGAGAACGGCCCCGATACGGTGTCGGGAAGTATTTTATTTCGGATTGTTTGTTCGTTTCAGCTTCTGGCGATCTTGCTGTTATATTTTACTTGTTTTAAATATTTTCTTTTCTTCCAGGAATGCAGCTACATCCCTGGCTAAACGACCGGATTCTATTTCCTTTGTTCATAGTTTTGCTGCTATGCAAATTCGTAGGTGAGATATCTGCACTGGGCGTTAATGAACCAAAATTTGACCATGTTTTAATACCCGACCAGAGGGCGTATCAGGCGAAGAGAAGGAAGATCCCTTTTCTGAACTGTGACGGGTTAACAAAAATTCTCAATTAAGTCATTCACTTTAGACTCATTTAAAATAAATGTGTAAGTAGGAATGCTAGACGTCCATCTGATTTTTGAAGAAACGTTAACAGCGGCACAGAGTTCTTACGTTTTGAATATGTTCCCACTCTTGCAGCTATGTTTCCAAACCACCAACGAACGAATTTGGTTTCAACAAGCTGGAGCAATTGCACTATTACACATAAAATTACCTATTTTTGCACTAGCGTAGAAACACATATTTTCCTTAAAGAACTTGCTATCCATCCGTATCTTCCTGTTAACTTCTCTATCAGCAAAACGAGATTCTGCGACACCCACACGTATGACACTTTTATCTCAGTAAAGTAATTTGTCAGTAACAAACACACGGTCCGTCTGTACGTGTATAACCTTTCAGTTGTTGTGGAACTTTAATAACCTTGTCTTACTTAAGAATTTGGGTTTTTTTACTTACGTTGAAAGGTGAGTTTAAAATAGTTACATGATCCTCGTCCGATAACTTTCCCGATGCTTCTTTGTCGAACTCAAACTTCATATAATCGTGGTACGAGATTTCGTCCTCGATCCATTGAACGCCGTCTTTCCACCTCCATAATCTGAAATTATATTTCAGATTTGATCCGGAAGTTCTTTCAGTGCCCCTACTTATAAACGTATGGCCCCACTTCTTTCACCACCGGCTTGGCTCCTTGTAATATTTCGTCCGCATTTTGAACGTCAAAAAAATACACTTTGATTTGAAACGGAAATGGGATTTTCTTGAACAGGTCCCACTGTCGGGTCCCCTCTTTTAGGACGGTATTCTGATATTTAGCATAAATCAAATTAAATCTACAACGTGAATGACGTCACATACCTCCCAAATTTTCTTGCTCACCAACATCGGAAAAATTCTATAACCCAGAATCACTCCCACTGTAACGAAGGTGACACCCACTAGAGCACAATAAATTAGCACCTTCGTATTAATTACTAATTTCATTTTCGAATGTAATTATTGTACGAGAACGCAGAAGAGGATCGCTTCGATTTGATCACTGAAGGTAAATTACATGGTCTGCTAATACACCATCAAAAATATATTACCGTTGTGGTTATCTGATCTAATAAAAATTACCCACATCACAATGTCGTTCTCATTTTTCATGATCGAATCAGCAAATAACATTAACCTTGGTGACCATGAATTTGTATAATTGTAAATGCTCCGCCCATGAGATGCAATTTTTGTAGTGTTGTAAAAGCACCAAAAACTGTGATGATGAGATTTAGGAGTCAAAGTCCTTTTACTTTAAATTTTATGGCATATGGCGGTCCCAACTGGGACTGCTTTTTACATTTTTAGAACATAATAAGGTAACAATAATGATTACTTTACAAAATTACAAAACCTGTCATATATGGACATGCCGCTTGGCGGAAATGCTAATCGCTCATTTAAACAATCGCAGTACTTCAGGTCAACAAACTGCTGAAGCTGCTGCTTCTACAGTTCGCTAATCTGTGTCTATTTCGTAAGATCTTGTTGCCTCGAGCGTTAGGTTTTTTATGTGGTATGCTCCACGGGACCGCGGGTAGCTACAACGGAGTACGGTACGCCAGGGGTCAGCTGTCTAGTTTGGCAGGAGGGAAAAAATAACTAACACAACGTGACAATATTTTAAACACCCTATCAAACACCGGCAGGCGATCGCTAGAAACCGGAAAGAACGTGGACGAGTATTGGAAGGTACCGGGATGTTACCAGGAACTGGGAGTATGGTCGGCTGGTACTCACCTTCGTAGGCTGGGACTTCCTCTTTGGTAGATTCACATCTCACTTCTGCAGCTGAGTGGAGCTTCTTTTATGAACACGCTGGAGGGGAGACAATGACGTTAGCAGACGCGCGCGGCTTCTTGCAAATGTAGTAGGGAGAAAGTCTTATCACAGCATTCTCTTCCGGACGGAACGGCAGCGACTCCGGACAAGTTAGCGATTCCGGAGCGGCGCGGTCCGGAGCGCGCTTTCTTGCTGATCAAGTCCCATTCCAATCCGATGATGAGAAAGATGTCGATTTGGGCGTAGGGAGCTTGTCGAACAGTGGGAGAGCGGCCTGCTAGACTGCGGAGGATTTTCGCTTCAGAGCGTTGAGTCTCACTTCCGACACTCTTTTCTTGGAATTCTTCAGTGACTTCGTCACAGTCTTAATAAATTATCCTTATACTACACAACTTTCAGAAATATTTATAACGTGGGTCTCAAATTACTGGATGATGGAGCATTTTTTATAACTGCTAACACAAATAAATTCGATACTTTGCTTGTTGCCAACTTTATTATTCGTTAAAATTAAAGGGACCTCGATATTCGCCTCTTGGAGGCGTGACCAACCCTATTTCCGGAACCATGCACACCGGCAGGTTTCTCCATTTTACGACGGAATTGAGCATGTTTGGTCCCGGCAGTTTCGAAGAATTCGCACTAGAAATCGAGTGTTACAAACTTGAGACTGTGTGGAAAGCCGTACCAGGGTATGCCGAATCTTTTGAAATTGTAATCTCCTTTTTCGGGTGGTTCGAAAGTATCTCTGTAATGGGTCGAGAGGTTTCTTCTGGGATCTTGCACTCCGCAGGCCCATTCCTCCTTCTTGGTTTCGGTTAAGCCGTAACGCGTCAAGTTTCCCTGCCGTCTGTCGTCTTTACAACAATATGATTATTTTGGCGCAACTTACGTAACTCAAAATGTAGTCGAAGCCCCTTTTCGGTCTATCGTACTTGCAACACGAGGGAAAGTGGTTGAAGGCCAGGTCGTAAGTGCTGGTGAAGTTTTTGTAGTAATGGGGCTGCTTTTCGCTTCGTCGTGGAGGCACAAAATTGCTCGACTGCAAACACCTCTTGAAGCGACAATGTCTTTCGATTCAAACGTACCTCTGAGGCTAATTTCTGGTCCCAGGGTATTGCGGGGTCCACTCGTGAACTCGGCTTAGGTCCCAATTCTTCCAAGTTTGTCGTTAGGTACGTGTTACGTAAGGGGGGAATGGCTGCTTCGGCATTACGGCGTTCATCGAACCAGTGGTGGATGAGGACTTCTCCTCTGTACGGATTTTGTGGTATAAGTACACGGGATGATTTTGGTTGCAATTTACGCGAAGGAACCATGATAAGTGCGAGCGCGTAAAGGGAACATAACTAGACATTTACTGTCACAATTTTGACAGAGTGAAGAGTTTGTCAGTTGGTAAGATTACCAACTTCCTTTATATTTTGATCTGCCAGTTTCGGGGATTTTCTCACTTTTGGATGCTACCAGTACGCAGTACCCCTAAAATTTACGTACTGGTTCATCCCCAAAACAACTAACCGAACAACAACAAAAAATAAAGAAATAATAATAATGTTATACAAAAGATAAAATTATCTTCACACCCCCTTTCTCCCTTTCCGGGGAAATTTCACCAACACAAGCAAAACAAAGAATATGAATCCCCCAAAAATTTTTTTGCCACTATAGTAGCTCCCACTAAAACATTGCGGTCGGCGGCCACGATGATCACCCTTTGCTCGACCGCGCCGTGCGAAACCAACACCACGAGAACGTTCTCCGTCGCGTAGATTATAGTTATTATAGGCCTCATCTAATCGTCGTTCAACAAAGAGCTTTACGGACCGAAAAAATTCACGACCGAAATTAAGTCGATATGGCGTAAATCCGGTTACTTGGTGCTTCGAGGTTCGGAGGGCACACGTCTTGTAGACTCAAATCATATTTTAGATCAAAATACAAAACTACGCTTTATAATACTGCCTTTACCTACACCTTGTACAATTTTTTTTAGATTTGACGAGACAAATATCAAATTCCATGTTTTTTTAATTCCACAAATATTTTGACTGTCTCTTGGAACAGCTACAAGCTAATATTAATTTAAATTCTCAAACGCTCGAACTACCAAATGCAAAAATTACTATGAATGCTGTAAACCACCAAATTTACGAAACTCCCGTCCACATCAGAACTTATAGATACCCCCACGTCCATAACGCCCAAGTTGGAAACAATTTAGAAAACTGCTGGAGCTCCCATTTTTGGCACTTATACTCGTGCAAGTGGCGAATAGTGGTGGATTATAGGAAATTGAATCATAGATGATCGTTATCCTCTCCCAAATATTAACGACATAGGACGTAGCCAGTATTTCACCACTCTCGAAGTAGACCAAAAAGACTGCATTCACGGTAGAAAAGGGTTATTATGAATCCTTGAGAATGCCATTTGGCCGGAAAAACGCACCTCCAGGTCAGCCTACGTTGTTAATTTTTTATTATACAAAATAGTATAAACTATTAGTATTTCTACAAATGGACAAACATTGACAGAAATCAAAAGAATCATAAGATCAAAAGAATCATAACGATAAAAAGAATTCGAAAGATCAAGATGATCAAATGCATCAAAATGATCATAGGGCTAAATGAATTCAAGAGATCAAAAGTAAGAATAAAAAGGAACGAGATCAAATGGATAAAAATTGACAGAAATCAAAAGAATCATAAGATCAAAAGGATCATAACGAAAAAAGAATTCGAAAGATCAAGATGATCAACTGCATCAAAACGATCATAAGGCTAAATGAATTCAAGAGATCAAAAGTAAGAATAAAAAAGAACGAGATCAAATGTATAAAAATTGACAGAAATCAAAAGAATCATAAGATCAAAAGGATCATAACGATAAAAAGAATTCGAAAGATCAAGATGATCAAATGCATCAAAACGATCATAAGGCTAAATGAATTCAAGAGATCAAAAGTAAGAATAAAAAAGAACAAGATCAAATAGATAAAAATTGACAGAAATCAAAAGAATCATAAGATCAAAAGGATCATAACGATAAAAAGAATTCGAAAGATCAAGATGATCAAATGCATCAAAACGATCATAAGGCTAAATGAATTCAAGAGATCAAAAGTAAGAATAAAAAAAACGAGATCAAATAGATAAAAATTGACAGAAATCAAAAGAATCATAAGATCAAAAGAATTCGAAAGATCAAGATGATCAAATGCATCAAAACGATCATAAGGCTAAATGAATTCAAGAGATCAAAAGTAAGAATAAAAAGGAACGAGATCAAATGGATAAAAAATGACAGAAATCAAAAGAATCATAAGATCAAAAGAATTCGAAAGATCAAGATGATCAAATGCATCAAAATGATTATAAGGCTAAATGAATTCAAGAGATCAAAAGTAAGAATAAAAAAGAACGAGATTAAATGGATCAAAATTGACAAAAATAAAAAGAATTATAATATCAAAAGGATCATAACGATAAAAAGAATTCGAAAGATCAAGATGATCAAATGCATCAAAATGATCATAATGCTAAATGAATTCAAGAAATCAAAAGTAAGAATAAAAAAGAACGAGATCAAATGGATAAAAATTGACAGAAATCAAAAGAATCATAAGATCAAAAGAATTCGAAAGAACAAGATGATCAAATGCATCAAAGCGATCATAAGGCTAAATGAATTCAAGAGATCAAAAGTAAGAATAAAAAAGAACGAGATCAAATGGATAAAAATTGACAGAAATCAAAAGAATTCGAAAGATCAAGATGATCAAATGCATCAAAATGATCATAAGGCTAAATGAATTCAAGATATCAAAAGTAAGAATAAAAAAGAACGAGATCAAATGGATAAAAATTGACAGAAATCAAAAGAATCATAAGATCAAAAGGATCATAACGATAAAAAGAATTCGAAAGATCAAGATGATCAAAGGCATCAAAACGATCATAAGGCTAAATAAATTCAAGAGATCAAAAGTAAGAATAAAAAAGATAAAAATTGACAGAAATCAAAAGAATCATAAGATCCAAAGGATCATAACGATAAAAAGAATTCGAAAGATCAAGATGATCAAATGCATCAAAATGATTATAAGGCTAAATGAATTCAGGAGATCAAAAGTAAGAATAAAAAAAAACGAGATCAAATGGATGAAAATTGATAGAAATCAAAAGAATCATAAGATCAAAAGGATCATAACGATAAAAAGAATTCGAAAGATCAAGATAATCAAATGCATCAAAATGATCATAAGGCTAAATAAATTCAACAGATCAAAAGTAAGAATAAAAAAGAACGAGATCAAATGGATAAAAATTGTCAGAAATTAAAGAATCATAAGATCAAAAGGATCATAACGATTAAAAGAATTCGAAAGATCAAGATGATCAACTGCATCAAAATGATCATACGGCTAAATTAATTCAAGAGATCAAAAGTAAGAATAAAAAAGAACGAGATCAAATGGATAAAAATTGACAGAAATAAAAAGAATTATAATATCAAAAGGATCATAACGATAAAAAGAATTCGAAAAATCAAGATGATCAAATGCATCAAAATGATCATAAGGCTAAATGAATTCAAGAGATCAAAAGTAAGACTTAAAAAGAACGAGATCAAATTGATAAAAATTGACAGAAATCAAAAAAATCATAAGATCAAAAGGATCATAAGGCTAAATGAATTCGAGAGATCACAAGTAAGAATAAAAAAGAACGAAATCAAATGGATAAAAATTGACAGGAATCAAAAGAATCATAAGATCAAAAGGATCATAACGATAAAAAGAAGTCCAAAGATCAAGATGATCAAATGCATCAAAATGATTATAAGGCTAAATGAATTCAAGAGATCAAAAGTAAGAATAAAAAAGAACGAGATCAAATGGATAAACATTGACAGAAATCAAAAGAATCATAAGATCAAAAGGATCATAAAGATAAAAAGAATTCGAAAGATCAACATGATCAACTGCTTCAAAATGATCAAAAGGCTAAATGAATTCAAGAGATCAAAGTAAGAATAAAAAAGAATGAGATCAAATGGATAAAAATTGACAGGAATCAAAAGAATCATAAGATCAATTTATCATAACGAAAAAAGAATTCGAAAGAGCAAGATGATCAAAATGATTATAAGGCTAAATGAATTTAAGAGATCAAAAGTAAGAATAAAAAAGAACGAGATCAAATGGATAAAAATTGACAGGAATCAACAAAATCATAACGATAAAAAGAATTCGAAAGAGCAAGATCATCAAATGCATCAAAATGATCATAAGGCTAAATGAATTCAAGAGATCAAAAGTAAGGATAAAAAAGAACGAGATCAAATGGATAAAAATTGACAGGAATCAAAAGAATCATAACGATAAAAAAGAATTCGAAAGATCAAGATGATCAAATGCATCAAAATGATTATAAGGCTAAATGAATTCAGGAGATCAAAAGGAAGAATAAAAAAGAACGAGATCAAATGGATAAACATTGACAGAAATCAAAAGAATCATAAGATCAAAAGGATCATAACGATAAAAAGAATTCGAAAGATCAAGATGATCAAATGCATCAAAACGATCATAAGGCTAAATGAATTCAAGAGATCAAAAGTAAGAATAAAAAAGAACGAGATCAAATGGATAAAAATTGACAGAAATCAAAAGAATCATAAGATCAAAAGGATCATAACGATAAAAAGAATTCGAAAGATCAAGATGATCAAAGGCATCAAAACGATCATAAGGCTAAATGAATTCAAGAGATCAAAAGTAAGAATAAAAAAGAACGAGATCAAATGGATAAAAATTTACAGAAATCAAAAGAATCGTAAGATTAAAAGGATCATAACGTTAAAAAGAATTCCAAAGATCAAGATAATCAAATGCATCAAAATGATCATAAGGCTAAATGAATTCAAGAGATCAAAAGTAAGAATAAAAAAGAACGAGATCAAATGGATAAACATTGACAGAAATCAAAAGAATCATAACGATAAAAAAAATTCGAAAGATCAAGATGATCAACTGCATCAAAATGATCATACGGCTAAATGAATTTAAAAGATCAAAAGTAAGAATAAAAAAGAACGAGATCAAATGGATAAAAATTTACAGAAATCAAAAGAATCGTAAGATTAAATGGATCATAACGTTAAAAAGAATTCGAAAGATCAAGATAATCAAATGCATCAAAATGATCATAAGGCTAAATGAATTCAAGAGATCAAAAGTAAGAATAAAAAAGAACGAGATCAAATGGATAAACATTGACAGAAATCAAAAGAATCATAAGATCAAAAGAATCATAACGATAAAAAGAATTCGAAAGATCAAGATGATCAACTGCATCAAAACGATCATAAGGCTAAATGAATTCAAGAGATCAAAAGTAAGAATAAAAAAGAACGAGATCAAATGTATAAAAATTGACAGAAATCAAAAGAATCATAAGATCAAAAGGATCATAACGATAAAAAGAATTCGAAAGATCAAGATGATCAAATGCATCAAAACGATCATAAGGCTAAATGAATTCAAGAGATCAAAAGTAAGAATAAAAAAGAACGAGATCAAATAGATAAAAATTGACAGAAATCAAAAGAATCATAAGATCAAAAGGATCATAACGATAAAAAGAATTCGAAAGATCAAGATGATCAAATGCATCAAAACGATCATAAGGCTAAATGAATTCAAGAGATCAAAAGTAAGAATAAAAAAAACGAGATCAAATAGATAAAAATTGACAGAAATCAAAAGAATCATAAGATCAAAAGAATTCGAAAGATCAAGATGATCAAATGCATCAAAACGATCATAAGGCTAAATGAATTCAAGAGATCAAAAGTAAGAATAAAATGGAACGAGATCAAATGGATAAAAAATGACAGAAATCAAAAGAATCATAAGATCAAAAGAATTCGAAAGATCAAGATGATCAAATGCATCAAAATGATCATAAGGCTAAATGAATTCAAGAGATCAAAAGTAAGAATAAAAAAGAACGAGATCAAATGGATAAAAATTGACAGAAATCAAAAGAATCATAAGATCAAAAGGATCATAACGAAAAAAGAATTCGAAAGAGCAAGATGATCAAATGCATCAAAACGATCATAAGGCTAAATGAATTCAAGAGATCAAAAGTAAGAATAATGAAGAACGAGATCAAATGAATAAAAATTGACAGAAATCAAAAGAATCATAACGAAAAAAAAAATTCGAAAGAGCAATATGATCAAATGCACCAAAACGATCATAAGGCTAAATGAATTCAAGAGATCAAAAGTAAGAATAAAAAAGAACGAGATCAAATGGATAAAAATTGACAGAAATCAAAAGAATCATAAGATCAAAAGGATCATAACGAAAAAAGAATTCGAAAGAGCAAGATGATCAAATGCATCAAAACGATCATAAGGCTAAACGAATTCAAGAGATCAAAAGTAAGAATAATGAAGAACGAGATCAAATGAATAAAAATTGACAGAAATCAAAAGAATCATAACGATAAAAAAAAATCGAAAGAGCAATATGATCAAATGCATCAAAACGATCATAAGGCTAAATGAATTCAAGAGATCAAAAGTAAGAATAAAAAAGAACGAGATCAAATGGATAAAAATTGACAGAAATCAAAAGAATCATAAGATCAAAAGGATCATAACGAAAAAAGAATTCGAAAGAGCAAGATGATCAAATGCATCAAAACGATCATAAGGCTAAATGAATTCAAGAGATCAAAAGTAAGAATAATAAAGAACGAGATCAAATGAATAAAAATTGACAGAAATCAAAAGAATCATAACGATAAAAAAAATTCGAAAGAGCAAGATGATCAAATGCATCAAAACGATCATAAGGCTAAATGAATTCAAGAGATCAAAAGTAAGAATAAAAAAGAACGAGTTCAAATGGATCAAAATTGACAGAAATCAAAAGAATCATAAGATCAAAAGGATCATAACGATAAAAATAATTCGAAATATCAAGATGATCAAATGCATCAAAATGATCATAAGGCTAAATGAATTCAAGATATCAAAAGTAAGAATAAAAAAGAACGAGATCAAATGGATAAAAATTGACAGAAATCAAAAGAATCATAAGATCAAAAGAATTCGAAAGAACAAGATGATCAAATGCATCAAAGCGATCATAAGGCTAAATGAATTCAAGAGATCAAAAGTAAGAATAAAAAAGAACGAGATTAAATGGATCAAAATTGACAAAAATAAAAAGAATTATAATATCAAAAGGATCATAACGATAAAAAGAATTCGAAAGATCAAGATGATCAAATGCATCAAAATGATCATAATGCTAAATGAATTCAAGAAATCAAAAGTAAGAATAAAAAAGAACGAGATCAAATGGATAAAAATTGACAGAAATCAAAAGAATCATAAGATCAAAAGAATTCGAAAGAACAAGATGATCAAATGCATCAAAGCGATCATAAGGCTAAATGAATTCAAGAGATCAAAAGTAAGAATAAAAAAGAACGAGATCAAATGGATAAAAATTGACAGAAATCAAAAGAATTCGAAAGATCAAGATGATCAAATGCATCAAAATGATCATAAGGCTAAATGAATTCAAGATATCAAAAGTAAGAATAAAAAAGAACGAGATCAAATGGATAAAAATTGACAGAAATCAAAAGAATCATAAGATCAAAAGAATTCGAAAGATCAAGATGATCAAATGCATCAAAATGATCATAAGGCTAAATGAATTCAAGAGATCAAAAGTAAGAATAAAAAAGAACGAGATCAAATGGATAAAAATTGACAGAAATCAAAAGAATCATAAGATCAAAAGGATCATAACGATAAGAAAAAAATCCGAAATATCAAGAGGATCAGATGGATCAAAAGAACAAAGATGCAAACGACCTTATCTATTCAAAAGTGTTTAGAGAGTTAAAAGGACTATGAAAAGAATCTTAAGGATAAAAAAGAATCCGAAGTATTAAAATGATCAAATGGAGAGCGGAGCTTCGTTTATAGAGAAGTTGGAGGGGAAACAGTGTTGTCGCCTGATGCGCAGTGTGCGAGAGTCAAGGTCTTTTATTGACACGGCGTCTTCTTTTCCAACTAAGTAGCGGTGGCTCCGGGCAACGTAAAAAGTCCGGAACGGCGGTATCCGGAACGCGCTTTTTTTAACTTGTTTATTAAATTTCAAAAATATAGATACATGCAGCGCGGGACACCATTTTAATTCGTCTTGATTGCGGCTTATTTTCGCTAGTGGAAAGCCTGAACCAATACTTATTTATGATCGTAAATTTTGAATGTTTGAAACCAAAGGCTTTCGAATTATGATTGAAATTTGGATTAACAATTTAGTCGGATTGAACATTCATCTAGTAACAATTTGTAATAATTGAATTCATTTAACAATTTTAGGTGATTTCATGGCTATGCTATGCTCCACGAGACCATGGGTATCTAGATCGGAGTACGGTTTACCAGGGCTCAGCTGTCTAGTTTGGCGGTAGGGGAATAGATCAAATATGGTGACGCTGGTCGGATTTTATATACTATACAGGGGGTCAATATGTACAGGGAAATATCTGTAAGCAGTCTCGGAGAAGGGAGGTAGGTGGCGGTTACAAGACGGGACGGATATCCGGGAGCACCGTTGGGAAGAGAGTTGGCCGGTGGCCAAACTGCGCCGGAAAGTCGATCGTCAGCCGGGGTGTTACTAGCACTCCCAGTGTGGATCACCTTCCCCTGCGAGAGTCAAGATCGGCGTCTTCTATTCCAACCAAGTAGCGGTGACTCCGGGCAACGTAGAAAGTCCAGGAGAGCGGGATCCGGGGCGCGCTTTTTTTTAACTTGTAAATTAAATTTCGTTAGGTGGGTGATTCTATTCTAATAGTGATTATTAATGTCCTGACAAAACCTACAGTATATCACTTAAATGTCAGTACCGTGTTATGTCCATTTCTATAATTTACCTATAAATTCAAACTAATTAACCCATAAATCTTAATGTCTATAATCAAACTTAAAAAAAATGATAAATGTTTTTTCAATATATTGATTGAAATTGAATTCTGGCTTAATAACTTTTGTCCCTAGATTTACGCAAATTTTTGAATTTCAATTTCAAGGTCTTATCATTTATTGACACGGTGTCTTCCTTTCCAACTAAGTAGCGGTGGCTCCGGGCAACGTAGAAAGTCCGGGAGGGCGGCATCCGGAGCGCGCTTTTCTTAACTTGTAAATTATTATTATTCTATATAGGTATGTTATATAGACGCCTTCAGCAGCGCGGGAGACCATTTTAGAATCTTAAAAAAGCGCCGTAATTGGTGCCGTGACCAGGATGCCTGTCGCGGTGTAGCGTTTGGTTCCAGCGTAAAGTTTTGTTGAGCGGATATATGTTTCATCTTTCTAGATTGTTTTGGAAAACAAGGAGAAAATTAAGTCGAGGCCACAGCAAGAAAAGGAAATACCTGAATTGGTGCCGTGACTAGGATTTTAACTCCATGTCGCCCATATTTCCCTTCTATATATCAATGAAAGCGACAGAATCTTTGAGAAGAAAATAAATCATTAAAGCAAACAGTTATACAGCAGGGAAAGAAACGTTGGAAAGACAGCTAAATAATGTTTTTAGACCTGTATTTCAAACAACTTACATTGAGTAATGTTACATTAATACTTAACCTACACAACAGTTGGAAACTTCAAACCACCACCAATTTTTCTCCCATTGGCGGCGAATTTAAAATTCCCTTTAAAAAAATCAAAAAATCAACGAGGTAGACTTTCGTTACTCCTGGCAGTGATCATCAAAACAAACAATAGTAAAATCGCTCCGTTTTTGATTTTTCCACTTAAGAGTACATGTTAAATTTAACTACAAGTAAAAACTGCTTATAAAAAGGGGCAGCTCTTTTCAACTAAATTTAAAAATCACAAAATTAAAAGTCTGATAAATTAGTTCGAATGTAAATTCAAATCCTTAAAGGTCCGCGTCGTCTGCGAGTTGAACTTATCGGACCAATTGCGGCCTTGATATGGATCGTTAAACTTGATCAGGCCCGGACTTGCCGTCCTTTGGATCAGCAACATGTTGTTCGGCTGCAAACTTGGATAGACCGCACGGAACTCGTGGGGCGAAAACGGAAACGCGGGCGCGGGACTGAGTCTCGAAAACCCGGAGTTGATCGAGAATTTATCGAAGTCCCCGAAGTTGCTCTTTGGCGGTGGAACAAACTGTAAATTCTCGTTGTGTTGCGACCCGAAACCGGAACTCTCGCTGGACGAGCGGCTCCAGTTGGTTTTTTGGGGCTGGGGTGCCGCGGGCCCTTCGTTTTCCCTCCAAAAGCCCCCGGCCACCCACGAATTGACGTTGTTAAATTTCGGGGGCGACAACACCGGTTTCGGACGCTTGACCGTAAACGACGTCACCGATGCGCTTTTCGGGCCTAGTCCCCCCAAGCGCAAATTGTTCAGACTTCGATTCAGCTCTAGATCGCAGGTTGCGGCAGTGGTTCTGGCAGACGTAAAACTTGAGTTAAGTACAGATTTGGCAGTGGTGAATGTATTATGTAGAGGCACGTCGAGGGTGGAATATGTAGACTTGTTGAGGTAACCCGAGGAGCCTCCCGAGGATTCCCATTTGTTCGACGAACTAGAGACGTCTTCGAAATCGCTGACGTCGCTCAGATCGCTGCAGGTTTTCTCCAAATTTCGGACCAATCGGCGCATGTCTTTTCCCGACGGCTTCGCTCGGGGCGAGGTGCTTTTGTCATCCGCGCTGAACGCTGTGGCCGATAAGTAAATGTAGCAAAACGCCTAAAAAAATAACACAACAATGTTGATGAAGAAGGTGAGTAACAACGTACCTCGATAAATAAGATGTAAGTCGAGAAATTCTTCCTAAACCGCACATACGAAACTAACAACAGTATGACCCAACACAGCAGCTGGTTGACTTTGGTGGATGTGGTGATTTGGCCCCAAATGAGTCTAGCGGTTTGGAATAGCAACCCCCCCGTGCAAATCACACTGTACGGCTCAAGCTTAATATTCTTGGAGTAGTAAGGAGCCAGGAGACTAAACTTAACAACCTTGGAGGTGTTCATAAGGGCAACAACGTCTTTGTAGATCGACAAATAGGGCGCCGGAATGTAATACGACAAAACCTTAATGTTAGATACAGTGATAAAAGCCACTGAGAGCACGAGGAGCAGCGACAACAACCCGTCGATTTTGCGTAGAGTAGAGAGTTTTGCTTTTCTTTTGATATGCTCTGCAACTCTTGAGGCCCCATTGCTGCAGATTTTTTTCAGGTGGTTCCCGAAAATCCAAGCGTTCTGTTTGTCTATCGTCTTTTTCAAGACTCTGTCACATTTTTTGCACAACTTGTAGGCCTTTTCCAGCTGTTCCCTGAAATTTGAACATTAATTTTCCCGCCGGTTATGTTGTTTTCTGAGTAAATCATCAAGTTGCCTATGAGCTGACATCAAAAAGCTAACTTTAAAACATTAACCTACCTGAAGTGTTCAATTTCCACGTCATAATTGTCTTCAACCAGAGGCACAAAATTCGCCAACTGAAATATCTTCAGTTGGAGGTTATTGTTGCACAAAGCGCACAAACCGTTTGAGACACTCGACTTCTTCGTGTTGACCTGAGCAGACTCGTTCATCAGCTCATCGTGCTGCTCCGGTATAACCTTGTTGTAACCGCCGTCCTAAAATCAACTCGTAATAACCAAAATCGCAGGTTGGAGGGCAACCACCTTAGTAAAACCGTTGTACTGTGAACAACTGGGGCAATCGAAGCTGTTGCGGTTGTCGTAAGGTACCTTCGTCCACGAGTTGCAGAACCAGCAGTTAACGCTAATTTGAAAGTTGCGCCTGGAATTCAACAATGTGGGTCATGCTTTAACAGTTTTTCAACACACCTGATTTTTAGGTAGAGATTCACGAGGATTACGGAGATTAGAAGGGTTGCTGCTATTATTGGCAAGATCGTTGATAAAATAGGAACTAAACTGTACATCGTAAACGAAAACTTTCGCCCCAAACTGGCTGCTAGCCCACGAACCCGAACCCCGCTTGGCGGCTTTTGACATAACCTAACTCGCACTGGCAGGGCTGCCAACATAAAGAGGGTCTACATTTTAAATGATTTTTACCAAAAAATACTTCATTTCGGTGGGTGGGCCGCCCACCAAATTAAGGAGACTTCCTGAATCTGCACGTCTGCACTGAAGGCATGCCCCAATTTTGTGGATCCCGATCTATGTTTAGGGATTTTTGTGCCCAAAAACATTGTAAACAAAACCAAACATAACCTATATTTTATGAAATATTAAAATACTAAAACCACAATCAAATGAGTTTGCCAACAGATTTTGGGCCCGATTCCGGTGGCAGACTTAAAGTGTGCCCCCATTCCGTACGAATATCCGTGAAAATAAATGATAAATTTTCCAGGGAGTCTGCATAGTCAAGCCCATCGTTTACGGTAACATCGCTCGCTACTTCGGCAAAAAACGCGAAGAAGATGGTCACACCCATCAGTGGACAGTCTACGTGAAGCCCTACAACAACGAGGACATTTCCGGGTATGTCAAAAAAGTCCATTTCAAGCTCCACGAGAGTTACGCCAATCAGAACAGGATTGTCGTGAAGCCCCCTTACGAGATCAGCGAGACTGGTTGGGGCGAGTTTGAGATAGTTATAAAGATTCATTTCCATGACCCCAACGAAAGACCAGTAAGATGTTAATTGAGTGGTAACACTTGTTACTTGGTGGTTTTTAGGTGACAGTGTACCATATATTGAAGTTATTTCCATCTGCAGGGACTATAGATATTGGCGTGGAGCAGGGTAAAAGTCTACTGTCGGAGAGTTATGACGAGATTGTGTTCCAAGATCCAACACAATTGATGCATCACTTACTGACGAATACCAAGCAGTTGACGTTGGGGCGCTGGGAGCACAACACAAACTGTAAGGGTTGAAGGTGATTTGTTTGTGGTAGCATAATGTTTAAGTCTAAAACTTTTGTGTTAATCCCAAGTAGTAATTTTTTTATGTGAATTGCATTGTTTTGAAGTTCGTATTTCGTAAACGGAAAGATATACAGAAAAATGGACAACGCAGATGAATTTCTCAGGTGCGAAAATGTATAAAATGAGTCCAAAGTCGATCGTTCAAAAATATTTTTTTCGGGTTCCAAAATTTTGAAATTTTCAAAATTAGCTTATAGCTTGCAAGTGGTCGTTTGCAACAGTCAAATTTAGTATTCTGGTACACTTAAACTTATTTTATGAAATTCGGAAGAAACAATTCCTAATTTTTTTGTATAATTTCACTAGTTTCAAGGACGTATTTCCTAAACGGAAAAGGATACACAAATATAAACAACGCAGATGAATTTCTCAGGTGCGAAAACATATAAAACGAGCCCAAAGTCGATGGTTCAAAAATATATTTTTTTTTTTGGTTCGAAAATTTTGAAAATTTCAAAACTAACTTATAGCTTGCAAGTGGTCGTTTGCAACAGTCGAATTTGGTATTGTGGTACACTTATAGGTATTTTATGAAATTCGGAAGAAACAATTGCTAATTTTTTGTATAATTTCATTAGTTTCAAGGGTGTATTTCCTAAACAGAAAAAGATACACTAATGTAAACAACGTAGATGAATTTCTCAGGTGCGACAACATATAAAACGAGCCTAAAGTCGATGGTTCAAAAATATGTATTTTTTATGGGTTCCAAAATTTTGCAATTTTCAAAACTAGCTTATAGCTTGCAAGTGGTCGTTTGCAACAGTCGAATTTGGTATTGTGGTACACTTAAAGGTATTTTATGAAATTCGCAAGAAACAATTGCTAATTTTTTCTATAATTTCATTAGTTTCAAGGGCGTATTTCCTAAACGGAAAAGGATACACAAATATAAACAACGCAGATGAATTTCTCAGGTGCGAAAACATATAAAACGAGCCCAAAGTCGATGGTTCAAAAATATATATTTTTTTGGGTTCCAAAATTTTGAAATTTTTAAAACTAGCGTATAGTTTGCAAGTGGTCGTTTGCAACAGTCGAATTTGGTATTGTGGTACACTTAAAGGTATTTTATGAAATTCGCAAGAAACAATTGCTATTTTTTTGTATAATTTCACTAGTTTCAAGGACGTATTTCCTAAACGGAAAAGGATACACAAATATAAACAACGCAGATGAATTTCTCAGGTGCGAAAACATATAAAACGAGCCCAAAGTCGATGGTTCAAAAATATATTTTTTTTTTGGTTCCAAAATTTTGAAAATTTCAAAACTAACTTATAGCTTGCAAGTGGTCGTTTGCAACAGTCGAATTTGGTATTGTGGTACACTTATAGGTATTTTATGAAATTCGGAAGAAACAATTGCTAATTTTTTGTATAATTTCATTAGTTTCAAGGGTGTATTTCCTAAACAGAAAAAGATACACTAATGTAAACAACGTAGATGAATTTCTCAGGTGCGACAACATATAAAACGAGCCTAAAGTCGATGGTTCAAAAATATGTATTTTTTATGGGTTCCAAAATTTTGCAATTTTCAAAACTAGCTTATAGCTTGCAAGTGGTCGTTTGCAACAGTCGAATTTGGTATTGTGGTACACTTAAAGGTATTTTATGAAATTCGCAAGAAACAATTGCTAATTTTTTCTATAATTTCATTAGTTTCAAGGGCGTATTTCCTAAACGGAAAAGGATACACAAATATAAACAACGCAGATGAATTTCTCAGGTGCGAAAACATATAAAACGAGCCCAAAGTCGATGGTTCAAAAATATATATTTTTTTGGGTTCCAAAATTTTGAAATTTTTAAAACTAGCGTATAGTTTGCAAGTGGTCGTTTGCAACAGTCGAATTTGGTATTGTGGTACACTTAAAGGTATTTTATGAAATTCGCAAGAAACAATTGCTATTTTTTTGTATAATTTCACTAGTTTCAAGGACGTATTTCCTAAACGGAAAAAGATACACAAATATAAACAACGCAGATGAATTTCTCAGGTGCGAAAACATATAAAACGAGCCCAAAGTCAATGGTTCAAAAATATATATTTTTTTGGGTTCCAAAATTTTGAAATTTTTAAAACTAGCGTATAGTTTGCAAGTGGTCGTTTGCAACAGTCGAATTTGGTATTGTGGTACACTTAAAGGTATTTTATGAAATTCGGAAGAAACAATTGCTAATTTTTTCTATAATTTCATTAGTTTCAAGGGCGTATTTCCTAAACGGAAAAGGATACACAAATATAAACAACGCAGATGAATTTCTCAGGTGCGAAAACATATAAAACGAGCCCAAAGTCGATGGTTCAAAAATATATTTTTTTTGGTTCCAAAATTTTGAAAATTTCAAAACTAACTTATAGCTTGCAAGTGGTCGTTTGCAACAGTCGAATTTGGTATTGTGGTACACTTATAGGTATTTTATGAAATTCGGAAGAAACAATTGCTAATTTTTTGTATAATTTCATTAGTTTCAAGGGTGTATTTCCTAAACAAAAAAAGATACACTAATGTAAACAACGTAGATGAATTTCTCAGGTGCGACAACATATAAAACGAGCCTAAAGTCGATGGTTCAAAAATATGTATTTTTTATGGGTTCCAAAATTTTGCAATTTTCAAAACTAGCTTATAGCTTGCAAGTGGTCGTTTGCAACAGTCGAATTTGGTATTGTGGTACACTTAAAGGTATTTTATGAAATTCGCAAGAAACAATTGCTATTTTTTTGTATAATTTCACTAGTTTCAAGGACGTATTTCCTAAACGGAAAAAGATACACAAATATAAACAACGCAGATGAATTTCTCAGGTGCGAAAACATATAAAACGAGCCCAAAGTCAATGGTTCAAAAATATATATTTTTTTGGGTTCCAAAATTTTGAAATTTTTAAAACTAGCGTATAGTTTGCAAGTGGTCGTTTGCAACAGTCGAATTTGGTATTGTGGTACACTTAAAGGTATTTTATGAAATTCGCAAGAAACAATTGCTATTTTTTTGTATAATTTCACTAGTTTCAAGGACGTATTTCCTAAACGGAAAAAGATACACAAATATAAACAACGCAGATGAATTTCTCAGGTGCGAAAACATATAAAACGAGCCCAAAGTCAATGGTTCAAAAATATATTTTTTTTGGGTTCCAAAATTTTGAAATTTTTAAAACTAGCGTATAGTTTGCAAGTGATCGTTTACAACAGTCGAATTTGGTATTGTGGTACACTTAAAGGTATTTTATGAAATTCGGAAGAAACAATTGCTAATTTTTTCTATAATTTCATTAGTTTCAAGGGCGTATTTCCTAAACGGAAAAGGATACACAAATATAAACAACGCAGATGAATTTCTCAGGTGCGAAAACATATAAAACGAACCCAAAGTCGATGGTTCAAAAATATATATTTTTTTTGGTTCCAAAATTTTGAAAATTTCAAAACTAACTTATAGCTTGCAAGTGGTCGTTTGCAACAGTCGAATTTGGTATTGTGGTACACTTAAAGGTATTTTATGAAATTCGCAAGAAACAATTGCTATTTTTTTGTATAATTTCACTAGTTTCAAGGACGTATTTCCTAAACGGAAAAAGATACACAAATATAAACAACGCAGATGAATTTCTCAGGTGCGAAAACATATAAAACGAGCCCAAAATCAATGGTTCAAAAATATGTATTTTTTATGGGTTCCAAAATTTTGCAATTTTCAAAACTAGCTTATAGCTTGCAAGTGGTCGTTTGCAACAGTCGAATTTGGTATTGTGGTACACTTATAGGTATTTTATGAAATTCGGAAGAAACAATTGCTAATTTTTTCTATAATTTCATTAGTTTCAAGGGCGTATTTCCTAAACGGAAAAGGATACACAAATATAAACAACGCAGATGAATTTCTCAGGTGCGAAAACATATAAAACGAGCCCAAAGTCAATGGTTCAAGAATATATATTTTTTTGGGTTCCAAAATTTTGAAATTTTTAAAACTAGCGTATAGTTTGCAAGTGATCGTTTACAACAGTCGAATTTGGTATTGTGGTACACTTAAAGGTATTTTATGAAATTCGGAAGAAACAATTCCTAATTTTTTTGTATAATTTCACTAGTTTCAAGGACGTATTTCCTAAACGGAAAAGGATACACAAATATAAACAACGCAGATGAATTTCTCAGGTGCGAAAACATATAAAACGAGCCCAAAGTCTATGGTTCGAAAATATATTATTTTTGGGTTCCAAAATTTTGAAATTTTCAAAACCAACTTATGGCTTGTAAGTGGTCGTTTGCAACAGTCGAATTTGGTATTGTGGTATACTTAAAGGTATTTTATGAAATTGGGAAGAAACAATTGCTATTTTTTCTATAATTTCATTAGTTTCAAGGGCGTATTTCCTAAACGGAAAAGGATACACAAATATAAACAACGCAGATGAATTTCTCAGGTGCGAAAACATATAAAACGAGCCCAAAGTCAATGGTTCAAAAATATATATTTTTTTGGGTTCCAAAATTTTGAAATTTTTAAAACTAGCGTATAGTTTGCAAGTGATCGTTTACAACAGTCGAATTTGGTATTGTGGTACACTTAAAGGTATTTTATGAAATTCGGAAGAAACAATTGCTAATTTTTTCTATAATTTCATTAGTTTCAAGGGCGTATTTCCTAAACGGAAAAGGATACACAAATATAAACAACGCAGATGAATTTCTCAGGTGCGAAAACATATAAAACGAACCCAAAGTCGATGGTTCAAAAATATATATTTTTTTTGGTTCCAAAATTTTGAAAATTTCAAAACTAACTTATAGCTTGCAAGTGGTCGTTTGCAACAGTCGAATTTGGTATTGTGGTACACTTAAAGGTATTTTATGAAATTCGCAAGAAACAATTGCTATTTTTTTGTATAATTTCACTAGTTTCAAGGACGTATTTCCTAAACGGAAAAAGATACACAAATATAAACAACGCAGATCAATTTCTCAGGTGCGAAAACATATAAAACGAGTCCAAAGTCGACGGTTCAAAAAAAAACTTTCGGGTTCCAAAATTTTGAAATTGGAAAAAACAGCATATAGCGTTTCGAAACCGCCGAATTTTGATATTGTGGTACTTTTACAGGTATTTTATGAAGTTCATAGCTTATTTAATTTTTCTATGATAATTTCTACACTTTCAAGGCAGTATTTCTAAAACGTAAAAATAGAGAGAAATATAGACAACGTAGATGAATTTCTCAAGTGAAAAAATGTATAAAACAAGCCCAAAGGCGATGGTTCAAAAAAATTTTTTTTTGGGTTCCAAGATTTTGAAATTTGAGTATTGTGGTAGAGTTACAGGTATTTTGTGAATTCTTTTTTTGTTAAAGTTCATATAGGTAAACTCATAAGTGTCATTAAAAAAATATATACACGGACAAATTTATTGCGCCACCACGAAAATAGCGCTCATTTTGTTATATTCAAAGAATGTAAAATATTAGCGCTACCCACTTGTTGCACACCTATATTTTATTTCCAGTTGAAGAGAAAAAGGAGAAGACGCTAAAAACCATAACAGACGCAAAACAGAAAGTGAAGAAAGAAATCGCGGTGCTGAAAAACAGACTAAAACTAGCCAGAGAGACGATTTCGCAATTCAAAGAAGAAATAGCCAAATCCCAGGACGGCCAATTCCCTGCATAAAATAGCCCACGACTTAAGACTTGTATATTTATATAGGAAATAATAATAATAATACATTTTCTAACAATTGTATTTTTAACCTACAGTTGAAGTTATAAGTTCAGCGACGTCGCCATCTGTTGACCGCACTGTTAGTTGCATTGTAACACCGTCGGCAAGAGCTAGCTTGGCTCTCACTAGAATGTCGATCCCACCTCTGAACATACCTGTAATGAACCGGTATTATTTTTGGACAATCATGAGTAGGGTGGAACTTACCCGCCAGCAGCAATGTGTGGGTCGTCTTTCCTTCCGGGACCTTGTCGGTCCTTTCGGCAGGTTGAAGTCCCAGGAACTGGACGATGTTCTTGATAGCTTCCTCGAGGCTACTCATGGAACTCAAGGAGTAAGTGTCTTCCATTTCGACACACGTTGCCGCGGCCTCCTCCCACGCAGCCGACCAATTGGCTTTGTTGATCTTCTGAATTTGGTCGCCGAGGGTTATTTCCAGGTCTTCCAACATGTACTCGTCGTCATATCCTTCATCGGTGTCTGGCAGCCCCGTGTTAGGATCGCAGTCCTTGACGATGAACTTCAAAACGGCACCAAATGTCCCCACAGTGTTGGGCAAATCGTTTTCAGGCATCTTCAGAACGACGTAAGTGGTCCCTGTTTCGTTGTAGGGCAACTTGGGACAGGGGATTTCCCTCAGAACCGTGTAGCCCTCGCTGGGGTCCAACTGGACCCTCACGTCTTCCAACAGCTGGTCGCTCAGGGTGTTCAAACAATCGAACTGCAACACCACGTGATTGGTGAAGCAGTGTTTAATACACCTGACGAAGTACTCAGTTTCGGACTCCGTCAACTCCACCACGTCCGCACTCTTAAACAACGGTCCCAATTCCGCGATTCCAGGAATGACCCCCAATTTCTCAGCAAAGTTCTCTTCTCTCGACACCGGCGGCGGCTTCGCGGGTCCCGTGGAAATGATCATGCCCTCCGTTTTGTGTTTGTCGAGTTCTGTTTCTTCTCGAGTCGGAATTGTGGCTATCGGTACCGACCTCATATCGAAGGGGACTTCAGAGGGATTTTGAGCGTATTCTTTGAGAGAGCGCTCCAGCGAAGGAACGGATACTTGGAGGGTCTCCAAAATGTAGCTGTTGTACAAACTCTTGTCTTGCTGGCCTAGAATATTGCTGTAGTAGGTAGCGCGGTCGCGGACTTCGTCGTCGGAGTCCATCTGACATCGGGCTAGCAACACCTGGATGTTTTCCAGGAGGTCGGGGCAAGTGGCCCCAAATTGTGCCATCGCGGAGACGGCCGCTGCTCGGACGGTGGGGTTCTCGAGGATGACGCGGTTGTAGATGAAGCGGATGCACCTGCAGGGAAGAGACAAAACAAGAAAGTGTAGTAAACAAATCTAACTATTAATAAAAAAAACTAATTGGAACATGATTTAAAGCTGTCAATTCGGGAATTCAAAATTTTGACGGATTCTGAAATTGATTATTAAAATTTTGAAGACTCAAATGTAATGGCTCGAAATTTACAAAATTTGAATTGAAAATTTTGCATTATTAAAAAACTGTTAATTCAGGATTTCAAAATTTGCAAATTCAGGAATTGGGGTCAACGAATCAACATTTGAAAAAATTTCGACCAAAAAAATTCCTAATTGGAAATTTATATTATTCAAAACACAACTTTCGAATTCAGGAATTCAACGATTAAAAATTTGAAAATTCAAGAAACTCAAAATTAGCAAATTTCTGAAATGTGAGATTTCAACTATGTATTAAAATTTTCCGAATTTGGCATTTCAACGATTCAAAATTTGCAAATTCAGGAATTCAAAACTTCAACTATCCAAATTCAGAAATTGTTGGTTTAGACGATTCAAAATTTGCAAGTTGAGGAATGCAAAATTTCTTAACTGGGAAATTTCTAAGAATCAAAATCGATAATTTTGGAATTCAGGAATTTAGGACCAGCGATTCGGGAATTCGATAGGTCAATAATTATTGTAAAATTTTAAAATTTGTCGTTTTTACATTCAAAATTTGCTAGTTCCCAAATTCAAAGCCCAAATAATTGAAAACATTTATTCAGAATTTCCTCAATTCAAAATTTGCAATATTTCCGAATTCAGGGGCAAGATTTTAATTATTAAAAATTTGCAAATTCAGGAATTCAAGATTTCGATCAATAATTGAAAATTTTTCGAATTTTGGATTTCAACAAACCAAATTTTTCAAATTCAGAATTTCTACGACTAAAAATTTCTAAATACAATTTGAGAATTCAGGAATTCAAGTTCAACAACTCAAAATTAATTTTAGTTTGCGAATTCCATATTTTATCGATTTAAATTTCAAAATTCAGGAATTGAAAATATGGACTATGAAATTAAAAATCGGCAAATTCAGGAATTCATGTTTTCAACCTAAAATTTGAAAATTAAAGAATTCAAAATTTGAATAACTCAAATTTCACAAATTTCTGGAATTTGAGTTAAAATCTGAAAATTCAGGAATTCAAAAATCCGAAATTATGCAAAAATTTAAACGCCAACAATTAACAATTTCCAAATTCAATATATCAACGATAATTTGTAATTTTAGGAATTCAAAATTTAAACGTCCAAAATTTGGAAATTCAGGAATTCAAGATTTCAACGATTCAAAATTTGCTAACCCAGGAATTTAAATTTCGGCGATTCAAAATTTGCAAATTCGGGAATACAAGTTTAAAATTTCTGGTATTCAAAATTTTCATCAATTTAAATACAAAATTCAGGAATTGAAAATTTGGAGGATTAAACATTCAGGAATTTGAGATTTGAACAGTCCAAAAGATGGAAAATTTAAAATTCTAAAAATTCAAAATTTGCGAATTCAAGGAATTCAAGATTTCAAAGTTTAAAAATTTTAAAATTCAAGAAACGCAAAATTAGCAAATTTCTGAAAGATTTCAGCTATATTCAAATTTTCCGAATTTGGCATCTCAACGACTCAAAATTGGCAAATTCAGGAATTCAAAATTTCAACTATCCAAATTCAGAAATTGTTGGTTTCGACGATTCAAAATTTGCAAATTGAGAAATGCAAAATTTCTTAACTGGGAAATTTCCGCGATTCAAAATCGATAATTTTGGAATTCAGGAATTTAAGACTTCAGCGATTCGGGAATTCGATACATCAATAATTTTAAAATTTCAAAATTTGTTGTTTTTTCATACAAAATTTGCTAGTTCCCAAATTCAAATCCCAAATAATTGAAATCAGCTATTCAAGATTTACAAATTCAGAATGTCCAATATTAAAAATTTGCAATATTTCCGAATTCAGGGATAAGATTTTTATTATTAAAAATTTGCAAATTCAGGAATTCAAGATTTCAATCAGAAATTGAGAATGCAAGTCCAACAACACAAAATTAGTTTTAGTTTGCAAATTCCAAATTTTATCGATTTAAATTTTAAAATTCAGGAATCGAAAATTTGGACTGAAACTAAAAATCGGTAAATTCAGGAATTCATGTTTTCAACCTATAAAATTTGAAAATTAAAGAATTCAAGATTTGAATAACTGAAATTTCACAAATTTCTGGAATTTGAATTAAAATCTGAAAATTCAGGAATTCAAAAATTCGAAATTGTGCAAAAATTTAAACGCCAACAATTAACAATTTCCAAATTCAATATATCAACGATAGATGTTTCAAAATTTGTAATTTTAGGAATTCAAAATTTAAACGTCCAAAATTTGGAAATTCAGGAATTTAAGATTTCAGAGATTCAAAATTTGCTAACCCAGGAATTTAAATTTCGGCGATTCAAAATCTGCAAATTCGGGAATACAAGTTTAAAATTCAAAGTATAAAATTTCTGGTATTCAAAATTTTCATCAATTTATTTGAACAGTCCAAAAGATGGAAAATTTAAAATTCTAAAAATTCAAAATTTGCGAATTCAGGAATTCAAGATTTCAACGTTTAAAAATTTTAAAATTCAAGAAACGCAAAATTAGCAAATTTCTGAAAGATTTCAGCTATATTCAAATTTTCCGAATTTGGCATCTCAACGACTCAAAATTGGCAAATTCAGGAATTCAAAATTTCAACTATCCAAATTCAGAAATTGTTGGTTTCGACGATTCAAAATTTGCAAATTGAGAAATGCAAAATTTCTTAACTGGGAAATTTCCGCGATTCAAAATCGATAATTTTGGAATTCAGGAATTTAAGACTTCAGCGATTCGGGAATTCGATACATCAATAATTTTAAAATTTCAAAATTTGTCGTTTTTACATTCAAAATGTCCTAGTTCCCAAATAATTGAAAAAAATTTTAACGCCAACAATTCACAATTTCCAAATACATATACCAACAATACATGTACTAGTAATTTTAGGAATTCAAGATTTAAACGATCCAAAATTTGGAAATTCGGGAATACAAATAAAATTTCAAAAACTATAGTCTCCTAAATTTCTGGTATTCATAGATCCCAATTTTGAAAATTCATGTATTGAAGATTTGGACGGTTCAAAAATTCCAAATTCCAAATTTCCATATTCAAAATTTGCTATTTCCAGATTTTGGATATCACAACTTGACTATCAAAATTTGCAACATTTACAAATTCATTAATTCAAATTTCAAATAATCAAATTGTCCAAATTCAAGCGTTCGACTATTGGAAATTCAGCAATTAAAAATTTTGAGAATTCTAGACAATTCACAATTTCAGAAATTCAAAATTAAATTAATTACGGACAAATATAGACCAAAAGAGGTAAGAGCACTTCTGGTGAGCAAATTTATTTTAAATCACTCGGTATATTTAAATTAAAACATTGAACAAATCGACATTGCAGATTAGCGTTGGTGACATGTTACGGCTGCGTGGACGTACTAGCTTCCTCTTTCTTTCTTTGCTTTTCTCTCATTTTCTCGGCATCTCTAAATTTTCGTTGCTCCAGCGTTAATCCGTCACTTTGGGACTTGCTCTTGGACTGTTCTTGTTGCCTTTTCTGGTTCTTAACTCTCGCCAACTCCCGCTGATTGCCACGAGTCATTAATAAATTTCAATTTTGAATAAAAAATTGTCAAAACTGTCAAATAATGTAACAAACGGCTACTGTGATCCGACAGTAAACTCACCTGGACGGCTGCTTCGTCCTCGGCCCCTCCTTCCCCAACAGATGCAGTATCCTCACGGCCAAAGAAGTGTGCTCGCAATCCTCGATGAACTCGCACAAATGCGCCAGACCCGCCTCTTTGGCCTCGGGATTGTCCTCGATGATAGTGATGATAGTATCGGCGATCGACGCCTTGTACTCCAAGCCGCCCTCGTCTCTCAACATCGCCGACAAGAAGTTCATCAACACGCTGTGCTTACGGGGGAACTTCAACGCCAGAGCCCTAATCGCCTGCACCACCACCACCTTAAACTCGTCGCTGATCTCGGAAACGAAAGTCGCGATCTGCTTCATCAACCGATCGACCGAAGACTCGGCCCCCGTTTTCAGCAGAGTGGTGATGGCCAAAGTGGCGATCGAACGATTCGAGTCCGTGATCAAGTTCTCCAAATCGAGATTGCAGGCGGTGACGGCCGCCGGATGGGAGATGGCCACTTGGTTCAGCGTTCGCACGGCCGCGAATCTGAACGTCGGCTTGGGGGAACTGCAGAACAATTGAAGAACGCTGATGGCGGGCGCCAGTTCCCTGCTGGTCGTGCGTTTGAGGTTGACGATGGCATGGGCGGCCTCGTAGACCACCATTTCGGATTTGTGACGCAGACAGGACTCGATGAACTCGAATTGGGGGGAGTCGTTGCCCGAGTCTTCCTCTTCGAGGAGTTTCGCGGTGATGCGGATGAGCATGCAGACGGCGTAGGGGGATTTCAGCGACATCCTGGTGAGTTTCGCGACGAGTTTGGTCACGGCCAGGCGGTCGGTTTTGCGGATGTGGTAGAGCAGTCCGAGGGCGTGGTACTGAACCATGATGCTGAAATGGAAAAGACGAGTTCAGACGACAGTTTCGTACAGTGAAAACTTAAATTTACATCAAACATTTTTTTTTTTAATTTGTCACTGATATGAACGTTCGGGGCCATTCTGCACCATTCCGACATCCCGAACTCTTTTCAAAATTTTGATTAAGCCACCCAAGTTCGGAGGTTTGTTGACCGTGAGAATGCGTCAAGCTCAGTGGCGTGTTCGGTAAACAGAGTTAGATTTAATTTTTTAAGTGAAACTTCATTACGCTGGATAAGGTAAGTTTAAAATGTCCGCATAACGAAAATGCAAAACGATGAGGATTGGGCGAGCGTTACTCTGGAGACGACAAAAAATTATTATTAATTGAGAATATTATGAACGCACGAACTCAACACAAAAACTGGTTTCTTCGAAAATTTTTTTTGAAAATACTAATATTAATGTAAAATTGAAAAATTAATGGCAACCAGCGATGCCCTCAAAACATCTCGGTTTTTATTGATTAACCTTTTCCGACTGACAAAAATCACTCTTGCTTTCAACTGAAACAGTATAAAGACTCACCTAGGCCAACCTACCATTTATTCCGATCCACCTTTCGCGTAAATTATTGAACTGTTGTCTTAATGGCTTTTTAAAATATTTAGTGCACCGTCAACAGTCAAAATAAAACTGAAAGTAATTAATTGGCAGTAGTTCACCGCATCCATCCCAGCAAAAATGTCCCTTTTTGTTCAGGCCAAGAGATAAGGGTTTATTTACTAATTGTTCTTCAATCATGCCAGCGGTTCGGATTTCGCGTAAATTTTAAAACTATAGCTTGGGTCTCCTCATATTAGGGACTGTCACAGGTTTAAATAACTACTACACCCTGTATAATGATCATCAATAATTTTTCTTCATGTAATTCTTTTTATCACTTTGGACAGTCGTAGATTAAAAACGGTAAACGATATAACAAAATTAACAACGAAAATCGATTTCCCAAAGACCCTTATTTACTACGCCTATTGATATAAAGACTATTTTGTAAAGTTTATTTTTTACTAATTTTTGAGTCTCAAATTTACGAGCGAAACCTAGATATTAGTGATGCTCAATGTATGGTGTGATATATTTCCAAAAATCACAAAGATATCGGTTTGAAATTTTAGGTACTTGTTCAGAAGACCCTTATTTACTACGCCTGTGGATATAGACTATTTTGTAAAGTTTATTTTTTACTAATTTTTGAGTCTCAAATTTACCAGCGAAACCTAGATATTAGTGGTGCTCAATGTATGGTGTGATATATTTCCAAAAATCACAAAGATATCGGATTGAAATTTTACGTGCTTGTTCAGAAGAATCTTATTTACTACGCCTGTGGATATAAAGATTCTATTTTGTAAAGTTTATTTTTTATTAATTTTTGAGCCTCAAATTTACGAGCGACACCTAGATATTAGTGATGCTCAATGTATGGTGTGATATATTTCCAAAAATCACAAAGATATCGGATTGAAATTTTACGTGCTTGTTCAGAAGACTCTTATTTACTACGCCTGTGGATATAAAGATTCTATTTTGTAAAGTTTATGTTTTACTAATTTTTGAGTCTCAAATTTCCGAGCGAAACCTAGATATTAGTGGTGCTCAATGTATGGTGTGATATATTTCCAAAAATCACAAAGATATCGGTTTGAAATTTTAGGTACTTCTTCAGAAGACCCTTATTTACTACGCCTGTGGATATAAAGACCCTATTTTGTAAAGTTTATTTTTTACTAATTTTTGAGTCTCAAATTTACGAGCGAAACCTAGATATTAGTGATGCTCAATCTGTGGTGTGATATATTTCCAAAAATCACAAATATATCGGTTTGAAATTTTAGGTACTTGTTCAGAAGACCCTTATTTACTACGCCTGTGGATATAAAGATTCTATTTTGTAAAGTTTATTTTTTACTAATTTTTGAGTCTCAAATTTCCGAGCGAAACCTAGATATTAGTGATGCTCAATGTATGGTGTGATATATTTCCAAAAATCACAAAGATATCGGATTGAAATTTTACGTGCTTGTTCAGAAGACTCTTATTTACTACGCCTGTGGATATAAAAATTCTATTTTGTAAAGTTTATTTTTTACTAATTTTTGAGTCTCAAATTTACGAGCGAAACCTAGATATTAGTGATGCTCAATGTATGGTGTGATATATTTCCAAAAATCACAAAGATATCGGTTTGAAATTTTACGTGCTTGTTCAGAAGAATCTTATTTACTACGCCTGTGGATATAAAGATTCTATTTTGTAAAGTTTATTTTTTACTAATTTTTGAGTCCCAAATTTACGAGCGAAACCCAGATATTAGTGATGCTCAATGTATGGTGTGATATATTTCCAAAAATCACAAAGATATCGGTTTGAAACTTTAAATACTTGTTCAGAAGACCCTTATTCACTACGCCTGTGGATATAAAGACCCTATTTTGTAAAGTTTGTGTTTTACTAATTTTTGAGCCTCAAATTATATATATTTCCAAAAATCACAAAGATATCGGTTTGAAATTTCAGGTACTTGTTCAGAAGACCCTTATTTACTACGCCTGTGGATATAAAGACCCTATTTTGTAAAGTTTGTGTTTTACTAATTTTTGAGTCTCAAATTTCCGAGCGAAACCTAGATATTAGTGGTGCTCAATGTATGGTGTGATATATTTCCAAAAATCACAAAGATATCGGTTTGAAATTTTATGTACTTCTTCAGAAGACCCTTATTTACTACGCCTGTGGATATAAAGACCCTATTTTGTAAAGTTTATTTTTTACTAATTTTTGAGTCTCAAATTTACGAGCGAAACCTAGATATTAGTGATGCTCAATGTATGGTGTGATATATTTCCAAAAATCACAAAGATATCGGTTTGAAACTTTAAATACTTGTTCAGAAGACCCTTATTCACTACGCCTGTGGATATAAAGACCCTATTTTGTAAAGTTAATTTTTTACTAATTTTTGAGTCTCAAATTTACGAGCGAAACCTAGATATTAGTGGTGCTCAATGTATGGTGTGATATATTTCCAAAAATCACAAAGATATCGGTTTGAAATTTTATGTACTTCTTCAGAAGACCCTTATTTACTACGCCTGTGGATATAAAGACCCTATTTTGTAAAGTTTATTTTTTACTAATTTTTGAGTCTCAAATTTACGAGCGAAACCTAGATATTAGTGATGCTCAATGTATGGTGTGATATATTTCCAAAAATCACAAAGATATCGGATTGAAATTTTACGTGCTTGTTCACAAGACTCTTATTTACTACGCCTGTGGATATAAAGATTCTATTTTGTAAAGTTTATTTTTTATTAATTTTTGAGCCTCAAATTTACGAGCGAAACCTAGATATTAGTGATGCTCAATGTATGGTGTGATATATTTCCAAAAATCACAAAAATATAGGTTTGAAATTTTAGGTACTTGTTCAGAAGACCCTTATTTACTACGCCTGTGGATATAAAGACCCTATTTTGTAAAGTTTATTTTTAACTTTTTTTTGAGTCACAAATTTCCGAGCGAAACCTAGATATTAGTGATGCTCAATGTATGGTGTGATATATTTCCAAAAATCACAAAGATATCGGATTGAAATTTTACGTGCTTGTTCAGAATACTCTTATTCACTACGCCTGTGGATATAAAGACCCTATTTTGTAAAGTTTATGTTTTATTAATTTTTGAGCCTCAAATTTACGAGCGAAACCTAGATATTAGTGATGCTCAATGTATGGTGTGATATATTTTCAAAAATCACAAAAATATCGGTTTGAAATTTTAGGTACTTGTTCAGAAGACCCTTATTTACTACGCCTGTGGATATAAAGACCCTATTTTGTAAAGTTTATTTTTTACTAATTTTTGAGTCTCAAATTTCCGAACGAAACCTAGATATTAGTGATGCTCAATGTATGGTGTGATATATTTCCAAAAATCACAAAGATATCGGATTGAAATTTTACGTGCTTGTTCAGAAGACTCTTATTTACTACGCCTGTGGATATAAAAATTCTATTTTATAAAGTTTATTTTTTACTAATTTTTGAGTCTCAAATTTACGAGCGAAACCTAGATATTAGTGATGCTCAATGTATGGTGTGATATATTTTCAAAAATCACAAAAATATCGGTTTGAAATTTTAGGTACTTGTTCAGAAGACCCTTATTTACTACGCCTGTGGATATAAAGACCCTATTTTGTAAAGTTTATTTTTTACTAATTTTTGAGTCTCAAATTTCCGAACGAAACCTAGATATTAGTGATGCTCAATGTATGGTGTGATATATTTCCAAAAATCACAAAGATATCGGATTGAAATTTTACGTGCTTGTTCAGAAGACTCTTATTTACTACGCCTGTGGATATAAAAATTCTATTTTATAAAGTTTATTTTTTACTAATTTTTGAGTCTCAAATTTACGAGCGAAACCTAGATATTAGTGATGCTCAATGTATGGTGTGATATATTTCCAAAAATCACAAAGATATCGGTTTGAAATTTTACGTGCTTGTTCAGAAGAATCTTATTTACTACGCCTGTGGATATAAAGATTCTATTTTGTAAAGTTTATTTTTTACTAATTTTTGAGTCCCAAATTTACGAGCGAAACCCAGATATTAGTGATGCTCAATGTATGGTGTGATATTTAATAGTATATTTTAATTGCATCATGCGCGCAGCAAGTGCGGCGAGTTGGGAACTCAGGCCTTATCGCTCGCCGAGAAGACGTCTTCTTCCCTGAGAAATCGGGATCGGAAGCGCGCTCATGCACTGCTCCTCGGGATGCAAGAATGATTCCGATACGGTGCCGGGAAGTATTTTATTTCGGCGTATTAGTGTCGAAGCGCTCGGTGAGTCGCCTAACAGTGGGGTCCCGGCGCGACAAATGGCGGCGGTTGGGGACGGTCGTAGGGGTGTCCGGGTGTCCCGTAAGCTCTCTATTTTATTCAGTGGCTGGGAGCAATAACGGTCCCGATACGATGCCGGGAAGTATTTTATTTCGGTTTCTATGTCACCGCGGTGTCGGGAATTTGGTAACTTCGTTACCTTGTATTTACTGAGATCACCAATTATTTTTCTGTTTACATATTGCAAAAGGGTAAACTATAGGAGTAAACAAACAGTGAAAATGGACTTCTCAAGTCCGAAAACGTATAAATTAATGAAGTCCAAACTCGACATATGTATAATGAATTTAGTTCTTTCAACTAAAATTTTTTGAGAATTCCAAAACCCCATGGTAATGTTGGTATATTTTAATTGCATACAAGGTGTATAAAAAGGTGCGCACTAACTCTAACTAACCACACACAAATTAAACTGGCCAATGAGAACCCTTTATTTAATGCAAACAGCGGCTTAAGCCTTGGTAACCTACGTGGGATTTAGAGGGGTTGATTTTCCGTTTAGGGGTTCCGGGGAGAAAGCGGACTTCGGATTTGTCTCCGCCTCGAATAGCAGAATAACTATTAAAACATCGGAAAAATTACAGCGAGCGGAGAGCTTGGTACAGGGCAACGCCAATAACAAAGCCCCCCCTGGGGACAGGGGGGGTCCAGTGGACCTCTATGGCACCGGGCAACAAATGACGCCGGGCACCAAAATTTGTCGTACCGGGCTTTAAAAATAAAAATCGATTCTTAAGTTTCACTTCTGTTGAGCGTGAACTCCACACAATTTTTCTGATGATATGTCGAGAACGGATTGACCGATTTTTTTTTACATTTTTTTTGTATGGAATCCGCATGTAACGCCATCTCTGATACATGACAGAAACAAAAATGAACGTGGCGTTGTATGCTGGTTCCGGTAATGCCAGTATATGGCGCTGTGTGTATTATCCTTTGCTAAAAAAAAACACTGAATTTAATTCAGCTAATAAGTTGACACAACATTTATTGATTCTGATGCAGTACAAAGTTCGCCGGGTCAGCTAGTGCGTTTATAGAAATCTATTACCAACTTATTGCTTAAATTAAGTGCCAATTTGTTGAAATCAGATTTTATGATTTAAATTAGGTTGTGAAGTTTTTTTTTTTAACTGCCTGCATTTGTATGGCAGAGTCAAGTGTGGTATGGCACTATAATACTTTTTACCCGTGTTGCATACAACATTTTTTCTACGATCGTCGTTTTATATATAAAATTCTGTAAAAAATACCCAGTTTTTTGCACAGTTGTCATTTTTATAATTGTCTTCTGAATCTAGAAAAATTCCTAAATACCACTTACTTGTCACTGTTGACAGCCTCCTGGGCCTCGTTGACCCACCTCTTCACAACATCGGGGGCCAACTTGGTGAGATGCAAAGAACTCACGAGGGCAGCAGAGCTGACGGCCGAGTTTCTATCCACAATAGCTTGCTTCATGTAACGTTCGATGGTCTGCAGCATGGTCCCGTCGGTGATACTGCAGAGAGCTCGGATTGCTGCGGCCCTGTACAAGTCCTCCTTTCCGGTCATGTCTTTTGTGAGACTAGAAGTGACAATGATGACATCATCGGCGATGGAGCTCAGCTCCTTTATCCCCAAATAAACCATCCTGCGGAGAATCACGTCTTTGGATTGGAAGAGTTTGGTCATCGCAAAGAAGACGTCGGTGGCTTCTTTGGTACCCAGTTGTTCACCCTAGGGAAGTAAGACTGTTACTCGGTTACTACTTTGGCGGAAAGCATACTTGGTTTAACAGATACAACAGTTTGGTGAGGATGTGGGTGCATTTGCGGTTGTTTACGGTGGTGTCGTTGAAGGCTCGGGCCTCCTGCAGCACCGTGGTCTTCTCGATGTGCTGGAAAGGGTTGCCACCCCCTAAAACATCACTGTTAATACAGATTTAGTGAAATGGGGCTGTACCGACCATCTTCCTCTTCCTTTTTGTCCCGTTTAAAGCCGCTCATGTTCGAAACACGATATTTCTTCCACGGCGATGTTTACACGTCACAGACTGTCATCTGTCAGCTGTCAGAATGTTTCCTCACCAAACCAAAAGTCCCTAGAAACGTCAACATAAAAGCTCCTGTCAATAACGTCGCTTTACAATGTCAGTGCAACATTCCGAAGAGAACATGTCGAGATTATTAAAACTAGCGCAGAAATTCAATTGCTTCTACTTGTCAGGTGAGTCCGAACGACCACAACCCACGGGGGCAGTGTTTTTCGCCGGTCCACATTCACAAAACCGGAGAAATCTCGTGATTTAAGTCGTGTTTGTGATATTGATCCTGGCATACACCCATCGCTCGTTTAAAAATTCCGGTGATTATTTGAAATTTGCAGGTCTTTCGAACGGGGACTGCAGACCGTTCGTCGTGGAGGGATTCCAGGTCGGTCTGGTGCGTCCCGAAGTTATGAAACAGCTGCTGAAGTTCCCCGAAGTATTTTCATTTTCATTATTCATAACTTAGCGATTTAATAAGTGTGACTTTCAAGGTTTTTCGCATTACCACCGGTTACGTCGAATTGAACCCCGCATTTCGAGATTACGAGGAGCGGAGCAGTCGAGTGGACAAAGTGCTGCGAGATCTGCGGGCCGAAAACGTGTTTATTGCACTCAGAGGCTGGAGAGATGAGGTAATGAGGTGTTGAAACATAATACGAATTTATGTTTACCTGCACCACTGTGGGCAACGTTATCACGTTGTGTCGAGCTGGAAATCCATGGAGGTTCATTGACGTGGGCGGGACTAGTTCGCAAATCTTATCTTCGATCGCATAAACGCCAGTTTTTTGCTTTACATTAGCGCAAAAACGTGCACTTTTTGATCCGATAATATCGCGTTTTCATAAAATATTCACACGTCATCTTGAATTTGGAAAACAAATTTCATTAATGCATTTTGACGTCCAAAGCCTACTTATCCATAATTAAAATTTTATTTCAATAGGGGAGACCGGGGCAGGTGCGAGCACGGCACGTGTCGGTTGTGATGTTCGCACCGGTTTGCGCACCCGATTTTATTTTTAAATGGACTAATTTTGAAACTAAAATTAGAAACGGCCGAGTTTCCCGTTAATTAGTTGTGATACCGCAAATTCTTCTATACCGGGTGTGGCAGAATTTTTTGTATAGCCAACCTCTTGCAAACTAAACGCAAACTTAACTTAAGAGGGTTCTCTAGAGGCGTTGAATGTAACTCTTTAATTTCTTTCAATTCGGAAATATCAATTATTTAGAAATTGTCGAAACTATTTGTCCTTTTCAAACCGCTCCCATGACGCTTTTCGACTTTTTCACGTGTTATAGAATCTCAGATTTGCATCTATAAGTTTCTCTGCTGGAACTAGATTTTTTTAGAAATTTATCAGTAAAGTGTCTTTCGATTTGAAAACAAAAATTATTCAAAAATTCACAAAAACTATTTCTGTTCTTTTCAAACTTTGTCATGACACTTTTTGACTTTCTCACGTGTTATAGAATCCCAGATTTGCATCCGTAAGGTTTTCTACTAGAACTAGAATTTTTTAGAAATTTATCAGTAAAGTATATTTCGATTTGGAAACAGCAGTTATTCAAAAATTGACAAAAACTATTTCTGTTTTTTTCAAACTTTGTCATGACACTTTTTGACTTTCTCACATGTTATAAAATCGCAGATTTGCATCCGTAAGGTTTTCTGCTAGAACTAGATTTTTTTAGAAATGTCTAAACAAAGTTTCTTTCAATTCGGAAACATCAATTATTCAAAAATTATCAAAAAATTTTGTGTCTTTTTCAAACCGCTCTCATGACGCTTTTCGACTTTCTCGCGTGTTATAGAATCTCAGATTTGCATCTGTAAGTTTCTCTGCTGGAACTAGATTTTTTTAGAACTTTATCAGTAAAGTATCTTTCGATTTGGAAACAGCAATTATTCAAAAATTGACAAAAACTATTTCTGTTCTTTTCAAACTTTGTCATGACACTTTTTGACTTTCTCACGTGTTATAGAATCGCAGATTTGCATGCGTAAGGTTTTCTACTAGAACTAGAATTTTTTAGAAAGTTATCAGTAAAGTATATTTCGATTTGGAAACAGCAGTTATTCAAAAATTGGCAAAAACTATTTCTGTTCTTTTCAAACTTTGTCATGAAACTTTTTGACTTTCTCACGTGTTATAGAATCTCAGATTTGCACCCCTAAGGTTTTCTACTAGAACTTGAATTTTTTAGAAATTTCTAAATAAAGTTTCTTTCAATTCGGAAATATCAATTATTTAGAAATTGTCGAAACTATTTGTCCTTTTCAAACCGCTCCCATGACGCTTTTCGACTTTTTCACGTGTTATAGAATCTCAGATTTGCATCTATAAGTTTCTCTGCTGGAACTAGATTTTTTTAGAAATTTATCAGTAAAGTGTCTTTCGATTTGAAAACAAAAATTATTCAAAAATTCACAAAAACTATTTCTGTTCTTTTCAAACTTTGTCATGACACTTTTTGACTTTCTCACGTGTTATAGAATCGCAGATTTGCATCCGTAAGGTTTTCTATTAGAACTAGAATTTTTTAGAAATTTCTAAATAAAGTTTCTTTCAATTCGGAAACATCAATTATTCAAAAAATGACAAAATTGTTTGTGTCTTTTTCAAACCGCTCTCATGACGCTTTTCGACTTTTTCACGTGTTATAGAATCTCAGATTTGCATCTATAAGTTTATCAGTAAAGTATCTTTCGATTTGGAAACAGCAATAATTATTCAAAAATTGACAAACACTATTTCTGTTTTTTTTTTTCAAACTTTGTTATGACACTTTTTGAATTCCTCACGTGTTATAGAATCGCAGATTTGCATCCGTAAGGTTTTCTACTAGAACTAGAATTTTTTAGAAATTTCTAAATAAAGTTTCTTTCAATTCGGAAACATCAATTATTCAAAAAATGACAAAATTGTTTGTGTCTTTTTCAATCCGCTCTCATGACGCTTTTCGACTTTTTCACGTGTTATAGAATCTCAGATTTGCATCTATAAGTTTCTCTGCTGGAACTAGAATTTTTTAGAAGTTTATCAGTAAAGTGTCTTTCGATTTGAAAACAAAAATTATTCAAAAATTCCCAAAAACTATTTCTGTTATTTTCAAACTTTGTCATGACACTTTTTGACTTTCTCACGTGTTATAGAATCCCAGATTTGCATCCGTAAGGTTTTCTACTAGAACTAGAATTTTTTAGAAATTTATCAGTAAAGTATATTTCGATTTGGAAACATCAATTATTCAGAAATTGTCAAAATTATTTGTGTCTTTTTCAAACCGCTCCCATGACGCTTTTCGACTTTCTCACGTGTTATAGAATCTCAGATTTGCATTGTAGGTTTCTCTGCTGGAACTAGAATTTCTTAGAAATTTATCAGTAAAGTATCTTTCGATTTTGAAACAGCAATTCAAAAATTGCCAAAAACTATTTCTGTTCTTTTCAAACCGTTGTCATGACACTTGCATTTGAAAGTTTTTCTGCTGGAACTAGAATTTTTTAGAAATTCATAGGTAAATTAATGTTTTTTAACTTTGAAAGAACAGTTTTTAAAAATTGTCAAAAACTGTTTGTCTTTTTTTTTCAAACAGTTGTCATAACACCGACAGTCTGGCAGTCTCACGTGTTTCAGAAGCTCAGATTTCATACTGTTGAAGCTATTATATCAAATTGTCGTTTTTCTTTGTCAAATATGTGCAAAAATAACGCATTGTCCAAAAGAACCCTTATCACTTATCAGCAAGTGCACTTAATGCACGAGTTAAATAAAGACGATCTCATCGACTCACTTTATTTACGGGAAGTTTGTTAGCTCTGAATGCGTCTTCTATTTCGTCTATTTACATTGATATCGGTAGTTTTTTTTGTTAAACAACTGATATTACATGTTCGCAAAATCGCAAGTATTCGGGTTGATCCTCAGATTCTAAATCTTTCAGCTTCTCAGATTCGAAAAAATAATTTAATAAAATCGTGAAGTTAATCAAATTTTCTCCTTCACTTATTTTTTCTCAAAACCCGTGTAAAATAAATAATTACTAGCCAAGCCCCACGATTCCCACAACCGACCGCCCCAAGCCTGCACACACTCAGTCGCCAATTTGGCGGTGAAAACACAGTTGTTCCACAATATACGTTTCAACTGCTCTTCCTCATAGATGCTTCGTATAGCGTTCTCACTTGGCACTTGGATTGGGGAAATTGTTGAATCCGGAGCTCTCCATGTTTTATAGAATAAAAATTTATAAATTTTCATTCTGTTTAACTTTTGTCTAAACATTTTAGGGTAACCAAAATCCATTCTACACCCGGTATATGTTTTTCCATCTTTTTAAATAGTTTATTAATAAAATATTCTGTTATTATCTTATAAGCAGTTTCTTTTTATCTATTCCCTTTTTTATTACGCTGTATTGTGTTGACTGCATTATCCAGGCAATTAGTCAATTTATCGACAGTACAGTTATCTAAACATTTGCATTTGTTATTTTAGCCACAAACGTCAAATAACTTGAACATTTATTAGAAAAGCGATAATATTTTCCTATATGTAACTAAAATCTGTTTATCGTCGTTCGGTTTTTGATAATTTTGTTGATATAATTATTGCACTCCACATTATATTAGGTTCAGATGTTCTTTACTCAAATTTTATTTGTACAGAACTTCATTTTTCAACACGTGAAAGTAATTTTATTTAAATAGGGTATCTAATCTTTTAGAATTTTATCTACTGGCAAACTCTACGAATGAAAAGCTAAATCTGAAAATGCAATGACATGGATGTATGTTGTATTCGAAACATTTAATCCTAGCCTAATATTAAACCCTTTTAAAGGTCATTATCGAAATTCAAACGGATCTTTTAGTTTTGGTAAAGTTCCAAATTTATGCTAATTATGTTGTCCTTGTATTTTCTATTTACCCACATCCGATTTGCACAGATGCTCTGTGGGAAAGGACGCTGCGTAACACTTTAGTGAGGTATTCTGTGATAATATGTCGTAATTCTTAATTTCGTAAATGCACGATTTCGTGATTTTGAAGTCCTGTTCCAATTTTAGATTTTTTTTCCAAAATCGATTACGTCATCTTATATTTATTTCTGAATTTCGTAATTCCATAACGTTTTATATTATTAAATGTATAAGTACTTACTTCGGTAATTCAGTAATCCCGTAATTTCGTAACTTTCAAATGTCGTAATTTCGTAATCCCATAATCTCGAAATTTCGTAAATTCATAATTACTCAATGTCGTAATCTAATAATTTCACAATTTCATCACTTCCTCATATTTTTCCCAAAATGTTTTAGTCGATATTTCGTAATTTCCTAATTTCGTAAATGCACGATTTCGTGATTTTGAAGTCCTGTTTCAATTTTAGTTTTTTTTCCAAAATCGATTACGTCATCTTATATGTATTTATTTCTCAATTTCGTAATTCCATAACGTTTTATATTATTAGATGTGTAAGTACTTACTTCGGTAATTCAGCAATCCCGTAATTTCGTAACTTTCAAATGTCGTAATTTCGTAATCCCATAATCTCGAAATTTCGTAAATTCATAATTACTCAATGTCGTAATCTAATAATTTCACAATTTCATCACTTCCTCATATTTTTCCCAAAATGTCCTAGTCGATATTTCGTAATTTCCTAATTTCGTAAATGCACGATTTCGTGATTTTGAAGTTCTGTTTCAATTTTAGATTTTTTATCGATTACGTCATCTTATATTTATTTCTCAATTTCGTAATTCCATAACGTTTTATTTTATTAAATGTGAAAGTACTTACTTCGGTAATTCAGCAATCCCGTAATTTCGTAACTTTCAAATGTCGTAATTTCGTAATCCCATAATCTCGAAATTTCGTAAATTCATACTTACTCAATGTCGTAATCTAATAATTTCACAATTTCATCACTTCCTCATATTTTTCCCAAAATGTCCTCGTCGATATTTCGTAATCTCCTAATTTCGTAAATGCACGATTTCGTGATTTTGAAGTCCTGTTTCAATTTTAGATTTTTTCCAAAATCGATTACGTCATCTTATATTTATTTCTCAATTTCGTAATTCCATAACGTTTTATTTTATTAAATGTGTAAGTACTTACTTCGGTAATTCAGCAATCCCGTAATTTCGTAACTTTCAAATGTCGTAATTTCGTAATCCCATAATCTCGAAATTTCGTAAATTCATAATTACTCAATGTCGTAATCTAATAATTTCACAATTTCATCACTTCCTCATATTTTTCCCAAAATGTCCTCGTCGATATTTCGTAATTTCGTAAATGCACGATTTCGTGATTTTGAAGTTCTGTTTCAATTTTAGATTTTTTATCGATTACATCATCTTATATTTATTTCTCAATTTCGTAATTCCATTACGTTTTATTTTATTAAATGTGTAAGTACTTACTTCGGTAATTCAGCAATCCCGTAATTTCGTAACTTTCAAATGTCGTAATTTCGTAATCCCATAATCTCGAAATTTCGTAAATTCATAATTACACAATGTTGTAATCTAATAATTTCACAATTTCATCACATCCTCGTATTTTTCCCAAAATGTCCTCGTCGATATTTCGTAATTTCCTAATTTCGTAAATGCACGATTTCGTGATTTTGAAGTCGTTTCAATTTTTTTTTTTTTTTTTCAAAATTGATTACGTCATCTCATATGTATTTATTTCTCAATTTCGTAATTTCATAACGTTTTATATTATCAAACGTGTAAGTACTTACTTCGGTAATTCAATAATCCCGTAATTTCGTAACTTTCAAATGTCGTAATTTCGTAATTCCATAATCTCGATATTTCGTAAATTCATAATTACACAATGTTGTAATCTAATAATTTCACAATTTCATCACATCCTCGTATTTTTCCCAAAATATCCTCGTCGATATTTCGTAATTTGAAGTCCTGTTTCTATTTTAGATTTTTTTTTTTCAAAATCGATTACACCATGTAAGTACTTACTTCGGTATTTCCGTAATTTCATAATTTCGCAATACCCTATTTCGTAATTTCATAACTTTCAAAGGTCGTAATTTCGTAATCTCATAATCTCGAAATTTCGTAAATTCATGATTTCGTGATTTTGAAATTGTTTCAATACCAGTTGTATTGTTGATTTATGCATTTGCTATAGTTGTTTTAGCATCTACCTCCACTTGAAAAAAAAAAGTGTAAAACCTTTCCAGGAAATAATTTCTGTTCAAAGGACCACTTCACTTTGAGTGACTGAATTTGTATTTAATCGATCATTATCTGTTTACAGTACTTAAGTACAAGTACAAGTTATTAGTAGTAAAAATGAGACGAAAAATCCAAGAGACACTATACCGGGGATAAAAAGCCATCTCCAGCCAATATCTCTCAACATTTCGAACCTGTCCCAACTCCCCTACTAATCGCTAAAACGCTAATCTCTCCACCGTTCAGTGTTTCGAGGTCAAAACCGACTTCACGTCCGGAAGTCTCCTGAAAATGGACCGGTCGGCGACCTGTCTTTTCGGCATCCGAAACTACGGGGTGGACATAAACGGTTACGTCCGACACCCCCAATTAGGTCTATGCATATGGTTGCAGAAGCGATCCGCAACTAAACAGACTTGGCCAGGTGAGTCGCAAACTCCGAAACGTTCTCGTTCTGATCGCCGCGAAATCCAGGCAAATGGGACAACATGGTCGGCGGGGGTCTGTCGGTGGGCCACGGCATCGTCGAGACCGCCCACAAAGAAGCGATGGAGGAGGCGTCGATCCCGCCGGAGCTGATGAAGAACCTCGTGAGCGCCGGATGCGTTTCGTAAGTCTCTTCCAGCACCTAGAGTTTGGATTTTGACGGAATTTTCATAGGTTCTTTTTTGAATCTGAAAGGGGGCTGTTCCCCAACACAGAATTCGTGTTTGATTTAGAACTTCCAGTAGATTTTATTCCAGAGAACGCCGACGGAGAAGTCGAATGTTTTGAGTTGCTTCCAGCTGCACAGTGCTTAGAGAAATTGTTCTGTGCTGATTTCAAGACCACCAGTGTTCCCGTAGCGTTAGATTTCTTGATCAGGCACGGCATAGTCACGCCGGAAAACGGTTAGGACTAATCACGGTCGTGACGTCATCTCACCTTTTTGTTTGCAGAGAAAGAGTTCATAAAGGTCGTGGAGTTCCTGCACGTACCTTTGCAGAATCTGTACAGCTTCAATTCCGTTAGCAACAACGAACTCAAGGAGAACGGCGTCAACAAGCTGAACCAAATAGTCTAACTGCTTAAGCCGTTTTGGTGACATATTTTTTACAGTTTGGTAGGATAGAAATGAAGTGAGCCTTAATAATTTGATCGTTTATTTTATAAATCTGCAACTTTTCAAGATAGGTAGAGAGCTTTTGTAATTATTGTATATTTTGTCTATTAATTTATTTACAATTTTATACAATGTAGAGAAGTAGAGGTACTACTGGAAAGAGTTTATTTATACTGAGAATCATCACAGTTTGTGATTTCTACGTACTACTTGTGATAATACATTTATTGTTTTTTGATGTACTTAAGGTGTACTCAACGAATAGTATTTATTACAAACATATACAACAATAAAGACTTCAATAAAAAATGTTTCAATGCCTAGTGGCGCCCTCTTCAAGACCAACGCTCCGACGTCGACTGATGGCTCTATCCATACACCCCATTCCTGTTAACCCAAATAAGTAGACAGTAACACTTAAGTATAAGTTATAAATAAGTAGCATTCCACAATGGTATGTATCACATTTCTCGAAATTGAAGTAATACTATTGTCACGGCTCCTCAATCTAAGAAATCGTATGAACGACTCTCTTGTCCTCATTGCTGTCCGCGGTCAACTCTTGGTTCTCCCTACCGCCCTTCAGCTTTTTGAAATTAGGGTATATCCTGAAAATCTCGCTCTATTACAGCAATGATGACCTTCAATTAACACGAGCAATATACAGACCTCGCTTGGATCTTCTTGTAGAGAAACATAAGGAGCAGCGGCAGCGGCGTCATCATGGCCACCGAGACCGGGGCAACTGAAAGACACATCGTTATTTATGGGATTAGAGAGAAAAGTTGTGTTGTACTCGTGGTGAGATCGGCCTGAGGTTGAGGGAGTGTAAACCTGAGGAGGAATATGGCGATTCCCGTGTTTTGAATTCCCGTTTCTATAGCTATCGCGAGGCAGTCTGGAGGAGGTTGCTTTAACAGCCTTGCCATCAAGTAGCCTAGGCAGTAGCCCAGATAGGGGAGGCCCATCCCGGCCACCACGATCTGGAAATGAAAGGTTTGGCAATTTATTTTTGACACTCCTGTAGCTAAATCGGTCATTACTTGTAGTTAGACATGTTAGTAGTAGTAAAATAAAAGTAACCGGAGATAAAAAGCTATCTCCAACCAATATCTCTTAACATTTTTACATAATGTGTTCCTGTTTCTATTCTATTCGCCCATTTCCTTATTACGAAAAATTATTATTTTTAATTATGAAAAATGTGGAAATGACTGGTAAAATCCCCAATTTACGAAATAAAAAATTGAAAGCAATTGAAATTATACAACATTCAAAATTGATTGAGTTTTCATCAAGTTGGTGTGTTTTCCCTGATATTTTTACTCAGATGTGGGTGTTTTTTGAAATTTTCAAAATATTTTTGACATGTCGTGTTTGATGTCAATTTATAGGTTTTCGGACCCTAGGAATTCATATCTGTACTTATTTTTTTTATATCCGTTTTAATTTGAAAGATTTCGCATTAAAATCCCCAATTTACGAAATAAAAAATTAAAAGCAATTGATATTATATAACATTCAAAATTAATTGAGTTTTCATCAAGTTGGTGTGTTTTCTCTGATATTTTTGATCAGATGTGGGTGTTTTTTTAAATTTTCAAAATATTTTTGACATGTCGTGTTTGGTGTCAATTTATAGGTTTTCGGATCCTAGGAATTAATATCTGTGGTTATTTTTTTATATCTGTTTTAATTTGAAAGATTTCGCATTAAAATCCCCAATTTACGAAATAAAAAATTAAAAGCAATTGATATTATACAACATTCAAAATGAATTGAGTTTTCATCAAGTTGGTGTGTTTTCTCTGATATTTTTGATCAGATGTGGGTGTTTTTTGAAATTTTCAAAATATTTTTGACATGTCGTGTTTGGTGTCAATTTATAGGTTTTCGGATCCTAGGAATTAATATCTGTGGTTATTTTTTTTATATCCGTTTTAATTTGAAAGATTTCGCATTAAAATCCCCAATTTACGAAATAAAAAATTAAAAGCAATTGATATTATATAACATTCAAAATTAATTGAGTTTTCATCAAGTTGGTGTGTTTTCTCTGATATTTTTGATCAGATGTGGGTGTTTTTTGAAATTTTCAAAATATTTTTGACATGTCGTGTTTGGTGTCAATTTATAGGTTTTCGGAACCTAGGAATTAATATCTGTGGTTATTTTTTTATATCTGTTTTAATTTGAAAGATTTCGCATTAAAATCCCCAATTTACGAAATAAAAAATTAAAAGCAATTGATATTATACAACATTCAAAATGAATTGAGTTTTCATCAAGTTGGTGTGTTTTCTCTGATATTTTTGATCAGATGTGGGTGTTTTTTGAAATTTTCAAAATATTTTTGACATGTCGTGTTTGGTGTCAATTTATAGGTTTTCGGATCCTAGGAATTAATATCTGTGGTTATTTTTTTTATATCTGTTTTAATTTGAAAGATTTCGCATTAAAATCCCCAATTTACGAAATAAAAAATTAAAAGCAAATGATATTATACAACATTCAAAATTGATTGATTTTTCATCAAGTTGGTGTGTTTTCCCTGATATTTTTGCTCAGATGTGGGTGTTTTTTGAAATTTTTAGAATATTTTTGACATGTCGTGTTTGATGTCATTTTATAGGTTTTCGGACCCTAGGAATTCATATCTGTAGTTAATTTTTTTATATCCGTTTTAATTTAAAAGATTTCGCATTAAAATCCCCAATTTACGAAATCAAAAATTAAAAGCAATTGATATTATACAACATTCAAAATTAATTGAGTTTTCATCAAGTTAGTGTGTTTTCCCTGATATTTTTGCTCAGATGTGGGTGTTTTTTGAAATTTTCAAAATATTTTTAACATGTCGTGTTTGGTGTCAATTTATAGGTTTTCGGACCCTAGGAATTCATATCTGTAGTTATTTTTTTATATCCGTGTTAATTTGAAAGATTTCGTATTAAAATCCCCAATTTACGAAATAAAAAATTAAAAGCAAATGATATTATACAACATTCAAAATGAATTGAGTTTTCATCCAGTTGGTGTATTTTCCCTGATATTTTTAATCAGATGTGGATGTTTTTTGAAATTTTCAAAATATTTTTGACATGTCGTGTTTGGTGTCAATTTATAGGTTTTCGGATCCTAGGAATTAATATCTGTGGTTATTTTTTTATATCTGTTTTAATTTGAAAGATTTCGCATTAAAATCCCCAATTCACGAGATAAAAAATTAAAAGCAATTGATATTATACAACATTCAAAATGAATTGAGTTTTCATCCAGTTGGTGTGTTTTCCCTGATATTTTTACTCAGATGTGGGTGTTTTTTGAAATTATCAAAATATTTTTGACATGTCGTGTTTGGTGTCGATTTATAGGTTTTCGGACCCTAGGAATTCATATCTGTAGTTAATTTTTTTATATCCGTTTTAATTTGAAAGATTTCGCATTAAAATCCCCAATTCACGAGATAAAAAATTAAAAGCAATTGATATTATATAACATTCAAAATTAATTGAGTTTTCATCAAGTTGGTGTGTTTTCCCTGATATTTTTACTCAGATGTGGGTGTTTTTTGAAATTTTCAAAATATTTTTGACATGTCGTGTTTGATGTCATTTTATAGGTTTTCGAACCCTAGGAATTCATATCTGTAGTTAATTTTTTTATATCCGTTTTAATTTGAAAGATTTCGCATTAAAATCCCCAATTTACGAAATAAAAAATTAAAAGCAAATGATATTATACAACATTCAAAATTGATTGAGTTTTCATCAAGTTGGTGTGTTTTCCCTGATATTTTTACTCAGATGTGGGTGTTTTTTGAAATTATCAAAATATTTTTGACATGTCGTGTTTGGTGTCGATTTATAGGTTTTCGTACCCTAGGAATTCATATCTGTAGTTAATTTTTTTATATCCGTGTTAATTTAAAAGATTTCGCATTAAAATCCCCAATTTTCGAGATAAAAAATTAAAAGCAATTGATATTATATAACATTCAAAATTAATTGAGTTTTCATCAAGTTGGTGTGTTTTCCGTGATATTTTTAATCAGATGTGGGTGTTTTTTGAAATTTTCAAAATATTTTTGACATGTCGTGTTTGGTTTTTTGCCAACGGTGTTGTCGAGTTCTCGCGATCGTAAAATCTTTAGGTTCATAGCAGTGGCGTGTGCGTTAAACAGGGTTAGATTTCAAGTTGTTTTTTATTAAATGTACAGTCGGGTTCATCTAAAATGCTGCATGATCTACGCATCGGAAAATTCATCAAAATGCCAGGTGCGGCATCTTAGCTGAACCATCCCGTACAGTGTTATCGGCAATTCCACATTTTAACCTAAAACTCACCTGCCACGAAAACAATTCGAATAAGTACAAGTTGGTCACGATGGCAAACACGATGATAAAGAGTAAAAGAAGTCCCGAGAACCCTTTGAGGATCCTCACCAAAAACGCGGACACTCTCTTCAAGTATCTGTTGATCAAATACCCAATCCCCAGGGGAATCACTAGGGCGATGGCGTACATGGATATCTGAGAGTAAGGCACTTGGATGTCTCCCTGGTCAAAAATCACTTTCCCCAAAGTGAACAACCACAACGGCATCATCCCGAACGCCGCCAGAGTACTGATTGTGGTCATGGTGACAGACAGGTCCATGTTTCCGTCGAGAACCACGGTCCAAATGTTGGAAGCCCCGCCGGCCGGGGACACCCCGGTGAAGAACATGCCCAACTGCATTTCCGGGTTGTTTGGGAACAAGACCATTCCCAGGCCGAAACTCAACTGAAATATCCGAAGATTAGATCGTTCAGGGCTAGACGTTAGTGAGAACAGGAAGAGACATGAAATAAATGATTTAATGGGTGTGCGTGTTATGGTCAATGGAGTCCCCTTGGGACAGGGGTATTTTATTATTTTCTTATGCAAATGTTAGGTGACGGTTACGATAATTACCCCATAGAAACGACAAATTTTCAATAAGATTTCCTTCTCAGAGGTTTTTTTTTTGAGTTAAAATGTGACCAGACTAGTGTATAGAATCATACCAGCGGCATCACCAGAAATTGTCCCAAGAACCCTATAACCGGACCAATGGGTCTCTTCAGAGTCTTCAACAGCTCGCCCCAATTTAGGGCACATCCGAAATTGATGTAGATAATGCTGACCAGTGTCGCCACCGATGAAGTAAAGACCGTGTCGATCACGCGCTTCTTGCGCGTCACTGTTACGTCCAATTGTCCGGAAGCGTCTTTCGCGCGGACCACAGTTCGTCCTAAACGCGGAAAAATGAGATCTACAGGATAATTTTTACGGAACTATACCCAGAAAATGCCCCGTTAGGTTGAAGCTCCCTCGTGGAGACGTCAGATATATGTTGTCTTCGATTTTCGCCACGTTCGGGTTCTCCACGTATAACTCTATGCCGCTGAAATTTTCGCCAGGATCTACAACACATCTTTGACAAGCTGCCTCGATTAGAGATGAAGGTTCCTACCTAATTCCGTGTTATACTTTACGAGCTGGGTGTCGTACATATGTAACGAGACGTTTTTCGGTTCAAAAAGGACCTCCATGGATCGCACGACGGCAGCATGGCATAGCAGGAGTAGTGTGACCACTACTATCAAGAACTGGACCAGTCCTGAGATGGGACACATCTGAAACAATTTGAATTACTCGGGCTTCGGCCTCGTTGAACAACTTTCGCGTCGCCTGCACTTGTTGCATAAGTGACTATTTTTGGTCGACTCGATATTAAATATAACTAATGAAAATAAAAGTTTTCCAAGAATTTGGTTGGACGCTTTGATATTTATCTGTCCGTTAAAAATATACCCTAAACCTGCACAAACTTTAGATCGATAAGTGAAACCAAAGACAATATTTATACGGGTTCCCTGCCTATCAAAATAAGTAAACGTGACGGCGGGAAAATTTTCGAATGTATTTTTTACACAGCAACGCCGACTTTCTCTTTCGATTCTGGTAGATTTTATGAGTTAAATTGTCGGAGAAAAAAGTTTGTGTTTATCTCCCTTATTTTTCAACTCTACGATACAGAGAGATCGAAAACTAAATTAGTCAAAGTTGGCCATGCACGAAAAACCGATTGTCGTAGTTAAATAGAATTTATATTGATATTTTACACCTGTTGCTGTTCTTTTTTATTTATTTCTATTACTGATGTTATTACGTTCTGTTAATTCTTTTTTTCATTACTTCCTCCTATTATACTCATGTATGAATCATTTATAAACACCTTGTACTTCTCAACAGTATGTATTCACGACGATGAATAATAAAATTCAACCAATATAATATAAACAATATTGTATACAGAGTGTCATGGATAAATTTAGGGAGTAAGCGACCCTCCGAAAAAAAAAACAGTTGAGTAGGTCAGAATGGTGTAATTGCATGGTTCCGCTCGTTCGTCTACGTTTTTACTTGTGTGGGGATTTATTTATTTATTATCGATTTTGTTTTAATGATACAGAATCTGAAAAACTACTGCATCCGAGAAATGTCTAAACCTAGGGCACCATAACAATATGAGAAAACCTCAGAACTATGTATATGAAACCTGAGGTGCTACGAAATATGAGAAATTGTGAAACCTGGGAAATTATAGGATCTGGGACTATAAAACGTTAAACAACTGACCGATTAACTAATGGTTATGGGAATGACAACCATTTTCATATTGTATCCACCAAAATATATATACATATACTCAAATTTACATTTTTGACTGAATGGTTGACAAATTGGTTCGGAATGACAACCTTTTTCATATTGTATCCACAAAAAGAGATTTATACCAAATATAAAAATTATACTCAAATTAACATTTTTGACTGAATGGTTGACAAACTGGTTCGGGATGACAACCATTTTCCTATTGTATATCCACACTCCGTTTCTTGTATTTCACAGTTGTTTTTGGCGACAAAAAACCGTTTCGTTCATGGCATCACATGTGATTGCGGTGGGCGGGTGGGCCGCCGCATCTACAACTGATCGATTGACTAATGGTATTGGAGTGACAACCATTTTTTGACTTAAAAATTTTGAAATTGGATTGAACACGAGAATCAATAAATGGTTGTTATTTCTCATCCATTTAGTCAGTCGATGAGTACAGTGGATAGGGCGGCCCACCCGCCCACCACACTCATAAACGGTACCAGAACCATACGCTTTTTAGCCACAAATAAACCTTATACCAGTAATGAGAAACAATCCAAACTGAGACTTACACCAAAAAATATACTCAAATTGCATTTTTGACTGAATGGTTGACAAATTAGTTCGGAATGACAACCATTTTCATATTGTATCCACCAAAATAGATTTATACCAAAATATATAAACCTATACTCAAATTTACATTTTTGACTGAATGGTTGGCAAACTGGTTTGGAATGACAACCATTTTCCTATTGTATCCACACTCCATTTCGTGTATTTCACAGTTGTTCTTTGTGACAAAAAACCGTTTCGTTCATGGCATCACATGTGATTGCGGGAGTTGAAAGGTTATATACCAAAAGCGCCAGTTCTACCTGAACTTAACTAGATGCCTGGAAAGGTTCATCAATCCGACCGAGATATAAAACTTGAGAAATTATGAAATACCAGAAACTCTTAAGCCTCGGGAATTATGAAACATAAAGAGCTCGGAAACCTGAGGGACTACGGAAACTGAGAATTGCGTAAGCCCTATGAAATATGAATCATTATCAAACTGCAAAAACTATTGAATTGAAAAATTATGAAACCTATAAAACTAAATGTTATTATAAAACTTTTGTGACTATTAAATTAGAGAAATGGTTGAATCTGGAGAGCTATGGAAGCCGAATCTGAGGAATCATGAACCTGAAAGACTAAAAAATAAGAAACAAGTATGTGTCCTGAGGAGTTATGAAACCTGACAAATTATAAAACCTGTACAATTAATAAAACTATTAAACTTGAGAAATGACTAGACCTGGACAATTATAAAACCTTAAGCACTAACAGATTAGAAACGTCTGAAACTGAGAAACAAAGTTTGGGAAGATATAAAACCTGAGAAATTATGAAATACCAGAAACTCTTAAGCCTCAGGAATTATGAAACATAAAGAGCTCGGAAACCTGAGGGACTACGGCAACTGAGAATTGCGTAAGCCCTATAAAATATGAGTCATTATGAAACCTGGGAAGTTATAAAACTGTAGGAACTATTGCATTGAAAAATTATGAAACCTATAAAACTAAATGTTATTATAAAACTTTTGTGACTATTAAATTAGAGAAATGGTTGAATCTGGAGAGCTATGGAAGCCGAATCTGAGGAACCATGAACCTGAAAGACTTTAAAAAATAAGAAACAAGTATGTGTCCTGAGGGGTTATGAAACCTGACCAATTATAAAACCTGTACAATTAATAAAACTATTAAACTTGAGAAATGACTAAACCTGGACAATTATAAAACCTTAAGCACCAACAGATTAGAAACGACTGAACCTGAAAAACAAAGTTTGGGAAGATATAAAACCTGAGAAATTATGAAATACCAGAAACTCTTAAGCCGCAGGAATTATGAAACATAAAGAGCTCGGAAACCTGAGGGACTACGGCAACTGAGAATTGCGTAAGCCCTATGAAATATGAGTCATTATGAAACCTGGGAAGTTATAAAACTGTAGGAACTATTGAATTGAAAAATTATGAAACCTATAAAACTAAATGTTATTATAAAACTTTTTTGACTATTAAATTAGAGAAATGGTTGAATCTAGAGAGCTATGGAAGCCGAATCTGAGGAACCATGAACCTGAAAGACTCTAAAAAATAAGAAACAAGTATGTGTCCTGAGGAGTTATGAAACCTGGCAAATTATAAAACCTGTACAATTAATAAAACTATTAAACTTGAGAAATGACTAAACCTGGACAATTATAAAACCTTAAGCACTAACAGATTAGAAACGACTGAACCTGAGAAACAAAGTTTGAGAAGATATAAAAGTTGAGAAATTATGAAATACCAGAAACTCTTAAGCCTCAGAAATTATGAAACATAAAGAGCTCGGAAACCTGAGGGACTACGGCAACTGAGAATTGCGTAAGCCCTATGAAATATGAGTCATTATGAAACCTGGGAAGTTATAAAACTTTAAGAACTATTGCATTGAAAAATTATGAAACCTATAAAACTAAATGTTATTATAAAACTTTTGTGACTATTAAATTAGAGAAATGGTTGAATCTGGAGAGGTATGGAAGCCGAATCTGAGGAACCATGAACCTGAAAGGCTCTAAAAAAATAAGAAACAAGTTTACCTAAGTTGAACATTTAATAAGATAAGATAAAACATTTTCCCTTTTTGTTTTTCATTTATTGCCCTCTTAAACAAGCTACCGAAAAGACTATATTCTTGCAGCGAGAATTGAAGCGCCATCAAAATGGAAATTTTATTCCACCCTTAAGAATTGCTGTTCGAACTCATCTAATCAAGACAAAGAAATTGGAGGTAAGCTAATGTTGTTAATGTTATTAAAGCTATATAATTTACAGGAAAAACCTCATCTTGGAAAGTGAATGAAGCATGCATTTTACATACTTGACCTTTGTTTTTGTGACGTGTTAAGGTACTGCTTTAAACCGTAAATTACATTACAGTACAATTACATTACAAGACAAGCGATTTTTTTATCCCCGTTGCGCGAAAACAAAATTTTTATTATTTTATTTAAAATTTAGTACTTTTGTGATTTTCTGTTCCTTGTGTCTTTTAGTTTTTAATTCCTTATCTTTCATTCTTCTTATAAATATTTATTTATGTTATGTTATTGTTTCATCTCTGTCAGTAGAGGATTGCCAATAGAGATGGACGACAAGACAATCCCAGGATACACCCAACAGCCTGAGTGCAAGACTACAACATTTTAACCTGGCTAACGATGCTAGTTAACTTGAAGACCTTTCACATACCCAACTCCCAAAACAATTTTCATTCCTGGTAATGGTAATGTAAGAACAGAATTACTGTAGTAGAAAAGTAACAGCTATTAGAGATCTAAATGGAAGAAGAATGGTAAAGAACAGGAAGTAGAAATAAAATGTCTAAAATATAGCCCAATAAAAGAACTGATGGAAGACTTTACGAAGAATACAATGAAGACAGTTAAAAAGTGAATTTTCCAAGGAAACCCAAAGCACACGTCAACCACTTTTCGCACGAGTTGCATAACATATTTTTTTAAGATCGTCTCAGACCTCACCGCAATGAAACACTTTTAATATCCAAAATGGTGCAAAAATTACCTCTTTTTGCACCATCGCATCGTAGGAAAAGTTTGTTTATCGGCGATTTTTTTTTGTGTCTTTTCTGTCTTTAGTTCGTATCTTCAGATACCATTGTATTTTATCCTCTTTGCGGTTTTCTAATTTATAGTCGTTATAGTAGTGTTTTAGGTTCTTTGTTTTCTTGATTATGATGTTTCTACATATTACAGTATATAAAAAAAAAATCCGCTATTTTGTTACTTCAGTGCAAACTTTCTTGTTCGGCTTTGTTGCTATCAGCTTGTTTTCAGATTTAAAAATCACAAGGCTATACTACGGCGATGACATTGAAATTCGTCACGTTTTGTCACTTATTGAACATTAGTGATGAATTATTGTTATTATCATTCTAACACTTGAGCTTATAATTATGTGTCTCTTCTTTATACAGGGTGTTTCAGAAATAAGTGTTATATAAATAAAATATAATAAAATAACTGAAACCAGTAGTATAACTCATCAAACGCAATAACTTTTTTACCCCCCGACAAATTCACGAGCCGCACATGGATATTTCTTTTAATTTGACCTGAGAATCAATTGTTCTTGTCCGGAAGTCAGCGTGTTTATCAACTTCCAAAATTGTTTGCACACCCCCGTGAGTTACCTGCTGATAAACTGAAAAATTATTATTATTGAAATCAGTTTCTCGAGACAACTCAATCGGTCGGCGGTAATTGGACTTTAAAGTTATTAATAATAAAAGATGTCAGGTTGCATTGCACAATTTGTAATTTTTTTAAATAGCACCAATTGTATCCCTATCACGTAGAGAAAGTTCAATTTTTACACCCTAAAAATTTACATCGAAGGCGCCAGTTTTGTGAATGGGCCCTGGCCAAAATAAACCAGCAGCCAATCGAAGTTTTGCAAGAGCAATTGCAAGACGCAGTATTAACAATTCCTAATAACGGATGCTGGCACGAATAAAAGTCTTTTTATTCTTTATTGTAAATTTTCCAGTGTTGAGGGGCTTTGAGTTTCTTACGGGCTTTTCTTACTTCTGTTGTTTCACTTTTATAGAAAGTTTTTAAATAATAGCATTGTATGTTGATGTAATGACGTCTACTAGGTGAGTTTTCTATTCTTAGTGTTTATTTACGGTAAGCGGTTTAGATTATCTCTCAATGTACGTAGCATGCTGTGAAGGTCGAAAGGGGAGAGGTAGAATGACGCAGCACGGAACAAAAAGACTAAAGAGACTAAAAAGATCAAAGAGGTTAAAGGTACCAATGTTTGTAAGACCGAAGAGGCAATAAAGCAATAAAAGACAAAGACGGTAAAGCGACTACGCACTCCTCTCTAGATTTTCCAAGCCAAGAGACTGACGAGTCAAAAGAGACGTAGAGACTAGAGAGACCGATGAGATTAAATGGACCGAAGAGACCAAAGAGATCAAAGAGACTAAAGATACCAAAATGACTAAAGAGATTAAATAGACTAAACAGACCAAAGACACTAAAGTGAATAAAGATGCTAAAGAAACTAAAGATACTGATAAGGTTAAAGAAAGTGACTAGACCGAAAGGACTGAAGTGACCAAATAGAATGGAAAGTCCAAAGAGACTGTTGAGACTAAAGAGACCGAAGATACCAAAGACGTTACACTAAAGAGACTATACAGATTGAAGAGATTGATAAGGTTAAAGAAAGTGAAGAGACTAAAGAGACTAAAAGATCAAAGAGGTTCAACGGACCAATGTTTGTAAGATCGAAGAGGTAGTGAAAAACAAAGACGGTAAAGCGACCACGGACTCCTCTCTATATTTTCCAAGCCAAGAGACTGGAGAGACTGACGAGTCAAAAAAGACGTAGAGACTAGAGAGACCGATGAGATTAAATTGAAAGAGAATGAAAAGTCCAAAGAGACTGTTGAGACTAAAGAGACCGAAGATACAAAGAGACTAAAGAAACTAAAGAGACTATAGAAACTACAGAGACTAGAGACTAGAGACTAAAGAGACCAAAGAGACAGAAGAGACTGAAAGGACTAAAGAGACCAGAGAAATTAAAGAGACTAAAGATACCAAAGAGACTAATGAGACTAAAGAGATTAAAGATACCAAAGAGACTATAGAGACTAAAGAGAACAGACCAAAGAGACTAATGAGGCTGAAGATACCAAAGAGACTAATGAGACTAAAGACACCAAAGACACTAAAGAGACTAAATACACTAAAAAGATCAGAGGTTAAAGGGACCAATGTTTGTAAGACCGACGAGGCAGTAAAAAAAAGGCGGTAAAGCGACTACGGACTCCTCTCTATATTTTCTAAGAGACTGAAAAGCCTGACGAGTCCAAAGAGATGTAGAGACTAGAGGGACCGATGAGATTAAATGGACTGAAGAGATTAAACATACCAAAGAGACTAATGAGACTAAAGAGACCAAAGACCCTGAAGAGAATAAATATACTAAGAGACTGATAAGGTTAAAGAAAGTGAAAAGACTAAAGAGACTAAGAGATCAAAGAGGTTAAATGGACCAATGTTTGTAAGACCGAAGAGGCAGTAAAAAACAAAGACGGTAAAGCGACTCTCTATATTTTCCAAGAGACTGAAAAGACTGACGAGTCAAAAGAGACGTAGAGACTAGAGAGACCGATGAGATTAAATGGACCGAAGAGACCCAAGAAACCAAAGAGACCAAAAACAATGAAGTGTATAAAGATGCTAAAGAAACTAAAGAGACTGGAGAGACTAAAAAGACTATAGAGACTAGAGACGGAAGAGACTGAACGGACTAAACAGCCAAAGAGATCAAATAGACCAAAGTGATCAAAGAAACTAATGAGACTAAAGAGATTAAAGAGACTAAAGAGACCAAAGACACTGAAGAGCATAAAGATACTAAAGAGACTAAAGAGACTGATAAGGTTTAAAAAAGTGAAGGGACTAAAGAGACAATGATCAGATGTTAAAGGGACTAATGTTTGTGAGACCGAAGAGGCAGTAAAAAACAAAGACGGTAAAGTGACTACGGACTTCTCTCTATATTTCCCAAAGGACTGAAGAGACTGACGAGTCAAAAGAGAAGTAGAGACTAAAGAGACCGATGAGATTAAATGGACCGAAGAGACCAAATAGACCGAAGAGATCAAAGAGACCGAAGATACCAAAAAGATCTAAGAGACTAAAAATACCAAAGAGAGTAATGAGACTAAAGAGACTAATTAGACTAAAGAGAGTATAAAGATTAAAGAGACCAAAGACACTGAAGAGAATAAAGATTCTAAAGACACTGAAGTGAATAAAGATGCTAAAGAAACTATAGAGACTGAAGAGACTAATAAGGTTAAACAAAGTAAAAAGACCGAAAGGACTGAAGCGACCAAAGAGAATGAAAAGTCCAAAGAGACTGTTGAGACTAAAGAAACCGAAGAGATTTGAAGGACCAAAAAGACCAAGGAGACCAAAGATACCAAAAAGACTAAAGAGATTAAAGAGACCAAAGACACTGAAGTGAATAAAGATGCTAAAGAAACTATAGAAACTGAAGAGACTGATAAAGTTAAAGAAAGTGAAAAGACCGAAAGAACTGAAGCGACCAAAGAGAATGAAAACTCCAAAGAGTCTAATGAGACTAAAAAGATTAAAGATACTAAAGAGACCAAAGAGATCAAAGACAGTGAAAAGAAAAAAAATACTAAAGAGATTGAAGGGCCTGATTAACGAAAGTGGAGAGACTAAAGAAACTAAAAACATCAAAGAGGTTAAAGGGATCAATGTTTCTAAGAGAAATGACTACGGACTCCTCTCTTTATTTTCCAAAAGACTGAAGAGACTGACGAGTCTAAAGAGACGTAGAGACTAGAGAAGCCGATGAGATTAAATCTACCGAAGAGACCAAATAGACCAATGAGACCGAAGATACCAAAGAGATCAACGAGACTAAAGAGATTAAAGAGACCAAAGACACTGAAGTGAATAAAGATGCTAAAGAAACTAAAGAGACTGATAAGGTGAAAGAAAGTGAAAAAACCGAAAGGACTGAAGCGACCAAAGACAATGAAAAGTCCAAAGAGACTGTTGAGACTAAAGAGACCGAAGAGATCCGAGGGACCGAAGAGACCAAGGAGACCAAAGACACCAAAGAGACTAAAGAGATTAAAGAGACCAAAGACACTGAAGTGAATAAAGATGCTAAAGAAACTATAGAGACTGAAGAGACTGATAAGGTTAAAGAAAGTGAAAAAACCGAAAGGACTGAAGCGACCAAAGAGAATGAAAAGTAAAAAGAGTCTAATGAACATAAAGAGATTAAAGATACTAAAGAGACCAAAGACACTGAAAAGAATAAAGATATTAAAGAGACTGAAGTGCCTGATTAACGAAAGTGGAGAGACTAAAGAAACTAAAAAGATCAAAGAGGTTAAAGGGACCAATGTTTCTAAGAGCGAAGAAGCAGTAAAAGACAAAGACGGTAAAATGACTACGGACTCCTCTCTATATTTTCCATAAGACTAAAGAGACCGATGAAATTAAATGGACCGAAGAGACCAAATAGACCGAAGAGATCAAAGAGACCGAAGATACCAAAAAGATCAAAGAGACTAAAGATACCAAAGAGACTAATGAGACTAAAGAGATCAAAGACACTGAACAGAATAAAGATACTAAAGTGACTGATTTAAAGAAAGTGAAGATACAAAAGAGACTAAAAAGATCAAAGAGGTTAAAGGGACCAATATTTGTAAGACCGAAGAGGCAGTAAAAAACAAAGAGGACTGCGGACTCCTCTCTATATTTTCCAAAAGACTGAAGAGACTGACGACTCTAAGGAGACGTAGTGACTAAAAAGACCGCAGAGACCAAATAGACCGAAGATACCAAGCAAATCAAGGATACTACAGATACCAAAGAGACTAAAGAGACTAATGAGACTAAAGAGACCAAAGACACTGAATAGAATAAAGATACAAAAGAGACTGAAGAGACTCATTAGGTTAAAGAAAGTGTAGAGACCGAAAGGACTGAAGAGACTAAAAAGAGCAGAGAGGTTAAAGGGACCAATGTTTCTAAAAGCGAAGAAGAAGTAAAAGACAAAGACGGTAAAATGACTCCGGACTCCTCTCTATATTTTCCAAAAGACTAAAGAGACCGATGAGATTAAATGGACCGAAGAGACCAAATAGACCGAAGAGATCAAAGAGACCGAAGATACCAAAAAGATCAAAGAGACTAAAGATTCCAAAGAGACTAATGAGACTAAAGAGACCAAAGAAACTGAAGAGAATAAAGATACTAAAGTGACTGATAAGGTTAAAGAAAGTGTAGAGACAAAAGAGACTAAAAAGATCAAAGAGGTTAAAGGGAACAATATTTGTAAGACCGAAGAGGCAGTAAAAAACAAAGGGGACTACGGACTCCTCTCTATATTTTTCAAAAGAGTGAAGAGACTGACGAGTCAAAGTAGACGTAGAGACTAAAAAGACCGAAGAGACCGAAAATACCAAAGAAATCAAGGATACTACAGATACCAAAGATACTAATGAAACTAAAGAGACCAAAGACACTGAAGAGAATAAAGATACAAAAGAGACTGAAGAGACTCATTAGGTTAAAGAAAGTGAAGGGACCGAAAGAACTGAAGAGACTAAAAAGAGCAAAAGGTTAAAGGGACCAATGTTTCTAAAAGCGAAGATGCAGTAAAAAACAGAGACGGTAAAATGACTACGGACTCCTCTCTATATTTTCCAAAAGACTGAAGAGACTGACGAGTCTAATTAGACGTAGGGACTAAAGAGATTAAAGACACTAAAGATACCAAGGAGACTAATGAGACTAAAGAAACTAAAGAGACCAAAGACATTGAAGAGAATAAAGATACAAAAGAAACTGAAGAGACCGATGAGATTAAATGGACCAAAGAGATCAAAGAGACCGAAGATACCAAAAAGATCAAAGAGACTAAAGATACCAAAGAGACTAATGAGACTAAAGAGAGTAAAGAGACTAAAGAGACCAAAGACACTGAAGAGAATAAAGATACTAAAATGATTGATAAGGTTAAAGAAAGTGAAGAGACAAAAGAGACTAAAAAGATCAAAGAGGTTAAAGGGACCAATATTTGTAAGACCAGAGGCAGTAAAAAACAAAGGGGACTCCTCTCTATATTTTCCAAGAGACTGAAGAGACTGACGACTCTAAGGAAACGTAGAGACTAAAAAGACCGAAGAGACCAAATAGACGGAAGATACCAAACAAATCAAGGATACTACAGATACCAAAGAGACTAATGAGACCAATGAGACTAAAGAGACCAAAGACACTGAAAGAGAATAAAGATGCAAAAGAAACTGAAGAGACTCATAAGGTTAAAGAAAGTGAAGGAACCGAATGGACTGAAGAGACTAAAAAGAGCAAAGAGGTTAAAGGGACCAATGTTTCTAAGAGCGAAGATGCAGTAAAAGACAAAGACGGTAAAATGACTACGGACTCCTCTCTATATTTTCCAAAAGACTGAAGAGACTGACGAGTCTAATTAGACGTAGAGACTAAAGAGATTAAAGACACTAAAGATACCAAGGAGACTAATGAGACTAAAGAAACTAAAGAGACCAAAGACATTGAAGAGAATAAAGATACAAAAGAAACTGAAGAGACTGATAAGGTTAAAGAAAGTGAAGAGACTAAAAGATCAAAGAGGTTAAAGGGACCAATGTTTGTAAGATCAAAGAGGCAGTAAAAAACAAAGGGGACCCAAAAATAAAGACGGTAAAGTGACTACGGATTCTTTTCTATATTTGCCAAGATACTGAAGAGATGTAAAGTCTAAAGAGACCGATAAGGTTAAATGGACCGAAGAGACCAAATAGACCGAAGATACCAAAGAAATCAAAGAGACTGAAGATACCAAAGAGACTAATGAGACTAAAGAGACCAGAGACACTGAAGAGAATAAAGATACTAAAGACACTAAAGAGACGGACGAGATTCAAGGGACCGAAGAGACCAAATAGACCGAAGAAACCAACGAGACCGAAAATAACAAAGAAATCAAAGAGACTAAAGAATCTAAAGAGACTGTTGAGACTAAAGAGGCCGAAGAGATTAAAAGGGCCGAAGAGACCAAATAGACCAAGGAGACCGTAAAAACCAATCATGTTACCCAGTTCCTATTTCCCTTTACCACAATTTTGCTTGAGTGATTTTGTCGTTTTTTTTCTTTTGTGTCTTTTAATGCCATGATTTATTAATAGGTGATACTTTGATCTTGATCTCTGCATCCCTCTAGGCTCTTGCATCTTACAAGATGCGGATAATCTTTTATCTGTGTGTTAAAAAGACTAAATATACCGAAGAGATCAAAGAGACTACAGAGACGAAAAAGACAAAAGAGACTAATCGACCGAAGATCATATACTGGATTTGTTTTCATACAGAAGGGGAATACATGAGATTGTCTGAACCCGTGAAGGAATCTGTCTTTCCGAGTTCCTTCTTGAAAGATTTTGGACTTGACCAAAGCTTTCCGAGAACCCAACTTCCCACGCCAGAAGCAAACACATCGACATCAGGTACCACTCAAGAGGAATCTTGACGAAAAGCCTGTCAGGACCACCCCACCGGGTGTATGAGTATGATGAACATTACAAGTTTCTCCGGTTTTTCGCGTGCGGGAGGAAATGTGAGTACAAATTGAATCTCACGCGTACAGAGACACGGCGTGGGCGAGCAGCCGTTAGAGAGGACTCATAACACATGTTTGTAAATCGTTTTGCTCAATATACGCTTGATTAACTTCCTGGACTTTTATTGTCCTAACTCAACTGCAGAGACTAAAGAGAGCAAAGAGACTAAAGAATCTAAAGAGACTAAAAAGACCAAAGAGATCAAAGACACCAAAGAGCTTCAAATATTATATTACCAAATTCTCTACATCCTTTTTTTTTTTGTTGTGCGTTATCATCAGTCCAGCCGTTCAGTGGCGGGTGACTAAATTAACGTCAAAACTTCTACTAATTTTAAATCGATAACTGCGGGATTTAGGACAAAAATTCATAAAGAAAAATTGAGTTCTATTACCAATGAAATTGATTGCGCTTATTTCTGAAACACCCTGTATTTGTGTTTACTTGACTGGACTATTATTCTTAATCATTACCGAGTTCGTCGAACTTCGCGAAACGCACAATTGGCCAAAAAATAAAACGCAAACTCATCGATTGTCACAAGTCGTAAAGGTAATTTTACAATAAAAAAACTAGCGTTGCACTTACCATCAAGTTCACTTTCAATCTGCGCCGCGTATGTGATGGTAGAGCTACTTTCTCTTACGCGAGTGACCCCCTTATTTTATATTTAATGTGGAGATAGAAGTGGTATTTCGTCGGAAAGAACGCTTTAGGCGTTTGCACTTATCAGTAATTGCTGTTTACCACGTTCGTGATAAAACTGAACTGGTTCACCTAGTGCACCTCTCGACTATAATCCCTTTATGATCCTCTTCAAATACTAATTTCTTAATCGAGTCATGCAAAAGTCAAATTATTGAGTCGAAGGCACGCAACAAGACACCTTTAATTGCCTCGAAAAATTTATAACTTTATAGATAATTATTTTATCCCAGTCGGCGGAATATCAATGGGTAATCACAGTCACAATATCGCACACGTTGCGGTGATAACAACACGTACTGGAAACTTTTAAGTTCAAGGCGACATGAAATTCAAATGAGCACAAAATGAGAAACACGTACCTTCCGCTCAGGTTAACGTTCACAACTGGGGCAAGACCGAAGCGGTGACGCTTCAATGAGAGTGGTTTGTGATTTTTTAAAGATTTTTTCACAAAAATCAACCAGCAGTAAACAACAATATTATTGCAAGTCGGAATCGGTATGATAACAGTGATAGCAAAAGAACCGTGATGCGGTTAACACTTGGTGGCTTCCCGGAAATGTGGCCTTCAAACCGCCGATCAAAATGTCAGGCAAACAGTATGCTAATTCTGTTTGCATATTTCACAATGACTTATTATACAGGACGTTCCAGCTAGAGCGCAATTTGCACTTGAGTTTATCAAAACTTCTGTTCCGAGTTTTGAAATCGGTGAGATTGTATAGTTGGTTGTCTACATTACCAGACTTACGTGGGTATTGTAAATAAAGTTAGTCTAAGTTCGAGTAACAAACAAGTCTACCGCACTGATGACAACGAGATCAAGCTGGCATAACTCACAAAAGTGACGTCATTTTAATGACGTTTCTCAACCGTGACAAATTTTCGGTGATATTTGACATTTGGCTAAACCTCTAGTATTGAGTTAAAAAAGGAATAAATAATTAAACTAATGTTTATTCGCCGCCTTGGCGTTCGTTAACAAAGAGTGAGGTTATGTGCATATTGTTAAGAAATAAAATGTTGATATTAACCCTAAGTTATTGTAAAACAACCTTTCTCCACCATTTCTGTGGTACTCCTCGAGTAATAATACTTTTATAAAATGGGCGACTAAATGCACGTGAATTTTGTCACCCAGGTGCGGGAGACTTCGTTGTTCCTTGCAAGATGTTTTGTTGTATGTATTTACAAGTCTACGGTAATGTAGACAACCAACTATACAAACTCACCGATGTCAGTGGTAGGCTTTCTGTTCTCAGCCAGGAGATACGTCGTTCCTTTGAACAGTGGGATTTCTGATTCATTGTGTCCCAATCCGAGTTTTTCTTTCATCTTCGTTCCTCTCAATGTCCTTACTTTATTCCGAAAAGCTCTTTTATTTATCTTTATTTTTATTTCCTTTCGTCGATCGTGATATTTTGATATTTAATAGTTTGATATTTTAAGTTGATATTCCGTTAATTTTAAGTCAGTTTTCGTCCACTTGATATTTTGAAGTTTCGTTGATTTGATATTTCGTCAATTAGAAATTTTGACAATTCATTAATTTAATAGTTTGACATTTCCTTGAACTAATCTAATAATTCGTTAATTCAATATTTCCTTAATTTAATGTTTCGTTATCTTGTCATTTCGTTGATTTCATATTTGGATATTTCGTAAATTTGAAATTTGGCTTGCTTTATGTTTTGATATTTTTCCGATGTGATTTTTCGGTAATATGATTTTGGTGAATTAAAAAATTTCACTATTTGATAATTAGCTTTTTATTCCGCTACTTTGATGTTATCTTAATTTGCTCTTTTGATTGTTAATGTGATGTTTTAATACATGAAATTTTGACAATCGAATCATTTGATATTCTGATATTTCGTTAAATTGGTATTTTGATAATTTCAAATTTTGTTATATCGCTAATGATATTTCGTTAATTTGATATTATTTAGCTACTTTGTTCATTAGATATTTTACTATTTTGTAAGTGCAATAGTTCGATAATTTCATATTTCCCTATCTTACTTATCTTACCATACTTTGACATTTCTTTGCACAGCTTTTATTATTTCATATTTCGTTACTTTCAAGTTTGATATTTTAAGTTGATATTCCGTTAATTTTAAGTCAGTTATTGATATTTTGAAGTTTCGTTGATTTGATATTTCGTCAATTAGAAATTTTGACAATTCATTAATTTGATAGGTTGGCATTTCCTTGAACCGACTTTGCATTAATTTGATAATTCGCTAATTTAATTTTTCGTTAGTTTGCCATTTCGTAGATTTCATATTCGGATATTTCGTAAATTTGAAATTTTCCTTGATTTATGTTTTAATATAGCTTCGATGTAATTTTTCGTTGATCTGATATTTTGATGTTTCGTTATTTCCTTTCGTCAATCGTAATATTTCGATGTTTCATCAATTTGATTTCTCGTTAATATGAATTTGATGTTGAATAAAAATTTTACACTATTTGATAATTCGCCATTTTGGTCACTTCATCTTTTTGTTGTGCTACTTTGATGTTGCCTTAATTTGCTCTTTTGTTAATGATATGTTTCAATAGCCCATTAATATGAAATTTTGATAATCGAATCATTTGATAATTTGATATTTCGTTAAATTGATATTTTCATAATTTCATATTTTGTTATATCGCTAATGACCTATATCGTTAATTTGATATGATTTAGCTACTTTGTTCTTCATATATTTTACTATTTTGTAAGTGCTATAGTTCGATAATTTGATATTTTGCTATTTCCTAAAATTTGACATCTCTCTATTTTGTTAATATTAATGTTTCGTTATTACAAGAGTTAATTTTATAGTTAATATTTCTTTGCACAGCTTTTGGTATTTCATATTTCGTTAATTTAACGTGCTATTTTTACGGTAATTTGATATTTTTGGAACTGATTTCGAGTTTTAAGCTGATATTCCGTTAATTTTAGGTCGGTTTTTCGTCCATTTGATATTTTGAAATTTCGTTGATTTGATATTTCGTAAATTGGAAATTTTGACAATTCATTAATTTGATAGGTTGACATTTCCTTGAAATGACTTTTTATTAATTTGACATTTCGTTAATTTAAAATATCGTTAGCTTGTCATTTCGTTGATTTCATATTTGGATATTTCGTAAATTTGAAATTTTGCTTGCTTTATGTTTTGATATTTTGTCGATGTGATTTTTCTTTAATATGATTTTGATATGAATTAAAAAATTTTTCACTATTTGATAATTAGCTTTTTGTTCCGCTACTTTGATGTTATCTTAATTTGCTCTTTTGTTAATGTGATGTTTTAATACATGTAATTTTGATAATCGAATCATTTGATATTTTGATATTTCGTTAAATTGATATTTTGATAATTTCAAATTTTGTTATATCGCTAATGAGATATTTCGTTAATTTGATATTTCCTTAATTTCCCTATCTTGTTAATATTCTTGTTTTGTTATTGCGATACCTTGATTTTTCTTTGCACAACTTTTGGTATTTCATATTTCGTTAATTTAACAAAATTCTACTTTTCGACGTTTTGGTAACACCCCCCGTTCTGTTTCTGCTCATAGAGACTCATATTTACTGGTCAATTTCCTCTTCCCAGGTTTTGTTACTGTGTTATTTATTCTGTTCTCTTCCTTATTTCTAGGTTTGTTACTGTTCAGTATCCTGTTCCCAGGTTTAGGTAATGTGTTACATATTAATTACAATTTTTTAGATCTGTTTTGTTCTCAGCTTTACGCTCCCAGGTTTAACACCTTTCTTTCTGTTTCTTGCTCCTAGGTTTAGCAACTCTTCTATTAAACCTCATCTGTTTCTTGCTACTAGGTTTATTTATTCTTTATTCCCAGGTTTAGGCATTGTCTTTTATATACTGTTATTTGATCTGTTTTTGTTCCCAGGTTAGAATCTGTCTTACATGTATATTGTGTTCCTTTCCCTATTTCAGGGTTTGGGAGCATTCAAAATTCCCTATTCCCAGGTTTAGGTTCTGATTTGGTCTGCTCTATTTAAATCTTTTTGTTCCCAGGTTGAGTTCCTCGCTTCCAGGTTTGGCAACTCTCTCATTTAATCTTGCTCCTTGGTTTAGTTACTCATCTTTCTTCTTAGAAGTTTTAGTGACATATTTTGTTATTCTGATTATTTCCAGGTTTATGACTGTTCTGTTTCGTGTTCCCAGGTTCCCACTCTGTTATTTATTTTGAATTACTTTGATCTGCTTTTTTGCCAGGTTTAGTGCTTTATGCCCAGATTGATCAACTCTCTTATTAATTCCGTTCATTTTCTGCTCATAGACTCATATTCACTCATAATTATCTTCATAATTAGGTACTGTTTTAGGGGTGTTTTTATTCCCAGGTTTAGTGACTGTGTTATTTACTCGGCTCCCTTTCTTAGTTCAAGGTTTGTTCACTTTTTTTTCCCCAGGTTTAGGTATTGTTATTTATTTGGATTTGCTTAGATCTGTTTTCTTCCCAGGTTGAGCGGTTGGCTCCCAGGTTTAGCAACTCTTTTATTAAATCTGCTCTCTTTCTTGCTGCTAGGTGTAGAGATTTATATTTATTCTTTTCTGGTCTTCTGGTCTTTGTGACAGTTCAGTTTTTCTGTTCCCAGGCTTAGGTACTGTGTAGCTTATTGCGATCTGTTTTGTTTTCAGGTTCAATCGCCGCTCCCAGGTTGAACAGTTTCTTATTTTCTTCTCTTTCTTTTTCCTGCTCTTAGGTTTAGAAACTCATATTGATTGTTTTCTGTCTGTATTCCCAGGTTTAGGTATTGTCTACTATATACTGTTATTTAATCTGTTTTTGTTCCCAGGTTTGGCAACTCTTTATTTCATTTTGTTTCTTGCTAATATGTTCACAAACATTTTTATTCTTTCTCTTTTTATTCCTAGGTTTAGTGTCTGGCTTACATATGTATTGTGTTCCTGTCTTTATTTCTGGTTTGTGAGCGTTCAATATTCCCTCTTCCCAGGTTTAGGTATTGATTTAGTTATGTTTTTATGTTCCGTTTCCTGTTTCCAGGTTTAGGTACTCTGTTATTTGTCTTGAATTACTTAGACCTGTTTTTGTTCCCAGGTTTAGTGATTTGCACCAAGGACCAGCAACTCTCTTATTTTTGAAAATTTCAAAAAAATTTAGTCGAAAAAAATTATTTTTGACATTTAGAGTTGCGTGTCGTTTTGTTTTCGCTAAATTAACTAGTGTTTCAATTAAGATAGGTATTCTTGCGTGTTCACTTTTTTTTTGCAAAACTTGGATATTTTTTAAATTTTGAAAAATTTTTAGTCGGAAAAAAAAGTTTTTTACATATCGAGTCGGGTCTCGTTTTATATGTTTTAGGGACTGTGAAATCCATATCTGTCATTTATTTCGTCCTAGCTCATTTCATAACCGAGAAATCCAGGAAAAATTGTCGGTATCGAATTGCACATAATTTTTTTATAGAGATCAACGAACTGAGAAACTAGTACTTTCTCAAACTTAGAAATACGGAAAAGAACAAAAAATATAAAAAAAAAACATATCCAAACAATTACACCCGGAAACAGGAAATACAAGAGTTAAACCTGGGATTAGACAAAGATCAACCTAGGAGCAAGAAACAGAACAGGTTAAAAAATAGAGATGGTAGAATTGAGCTAAACTTGGAAACAAAAACTGATTTAGATAAATCAGAACACAGTACCTAAACCTGGGTACAGGAGCAAGAAACAAAAGATTATATGTCGCAAGGAACTCAACCTACAGATTTTAAACACAAACCTGGAAATAAGGAAAATAAAAAAAACAGTCCCTAAGCCTGGGTATAAAAACATATAAGAATAAATATGAGTATCTAAACCAAGGAGCAAAAACCGGACAGATTAGATAAGAGTTGCTAAACCTAGAATAGTGAACCTGGGAGCGTCAACCTGGGAATAAGAAAGATCTAAATGACAGTACTCAAACCTGAGAATAGGGAGGACTATTGAATACTCACAAACCTGGAAGTAAAAAAGAACAGAACCTGGAAAATGACACTTTTTACCCGTGTTGCAACATTTTTTTGCACTCAAATTTTGAAAACATGAAAATCTGTAATAAGGGACCCAAAAATATTCGAATCGTAAATTTTGAGATTCGTCTTCTGTGTTTTTAGTCTATTTTATTTTAGTCTTTTTTGCCACCACAATTTTCTGCTCCGGTCTGATTTGTTTTGTCTAATTGTTTGTTTTTTATTTGATTCTATCTTTTATTTGTCAAAAAGATAAGATAAGGAATAGGAAACAAATAAAGAAATAAGAAACGAAGAGAAATGAGATGTAAAATACAGATAATTAGAAAAAAGAAATAGGGATAGAGGATCGGATAAACAAAGATGGAATCGTGACAACAGGAAAGAAATAAGAGTGAATAAAGGAAAATAATAACATGAAAAAATATAATAAAATTTTAATTTAGGGTGGAATGCGTTTTTCCCGATTTTTTTTTTTTTCGATTGAAAACACAATTGAGTTATTTTCCATCCCGGGAACATAACGAACAAAACAAAAAAGGATTATGATTTTTGCAGTATGTCTATTCCAAAACTATTCCAAAACCATAACGAACAAAACAGAAAAAAAATTACGCATATACATCGTTCGAATCGTGACTTAAAAGGTCTACAAAAATCTCATAGAAAAAGCACTTTCAGGTTTTCCCGTATTTTTCAATTTTCCGGGCAACTTTTTCAGTTTTTCTTTCCGTAGGAACCTTATTTGGACTACGAATATTAAAAAAACTTAGCCAAATCGGACCAGCCGTTCTCAGGTAATGCGCTTACCAACGCATTTCATTTTTATTACCTAGATATTGTAACACATTTTTCGCTTGATATTTCCCCATCTTACGAACACCCACAAACTACCGAAAAGTGACGTGACGGGGATAGCAAAATCCCGTATAGTTGAGCATTATAGGTTTACGAGAAAAATGCAGACGTAGGATCGGTGAGGACTTTTATTTGTAATAGTGTATCCAAGACCTGTACAAATTTTCAGTTCTATGCGAAACGTCTATTTTGACCGGACTAATCGTTAGAGGTTTTGCAAGGTGAGAATGACGAGGTATTTCCGTCCTTGGGGAAAGGCCTGACACAGATCCACCTGAAATTCCGGACAATGCTTGTACAAATTAGCCGCTGAAGATGCGTGGTGGATGGCACGTGCCCAAACCAACGCAGAACTCCAAGATGAATTTTACGAACCACCACGGAATACTTATGTAATTGTTATGCAGCAATTACAGATCCGGTTGTAATTAAAAAATTACGTTTACAAGCGTGTAACCTTCGACTCTTTGGAACTTTGAACGCATCAACAAGTCATTGACGATGACACAGTCTTACCTTAAAGAGTTGTCAAAATGAAGCTCGTTGTTTTGGAGATTCAATTAAAACAATACACGAACACTTAATTATTGCTGCATTCTTGTCATAAATAAAGGGGTAGGAGGACACGTCGTATCTTGCACTGACCACACACTGAAGAAAAAATAAAAATTGTGGTTATGTGGAAGGGAAAGTGAATGGTAAGTCGCTGGAGAGGGGGTTATGTAATGTGCGTGTGTAAGACACGAACGAAGAGTGTTGTCGTCTTTGTTCTGATTGTGGGTAAGCACGTGCGTGGTTGTATAACTGGTTGCATAACACAGTCTTATTAATGACAGAAGTTACAACGGCCTACTGTGAGCAGTCCACGATTTAGGCCTAGGCCCGTGAATTTTCAATAGTAATAGCACGAGAGGTCAAAATATTGCCGACAACAATTTTTGCTATCACGAGTCATTATATTCTCAAGCAGCAGAAACGAGTCAATCTGAAGAGCAAAAATTGGCGGCAATATTTAGACCTCGAGTCCTATTTAACTTGTAAATTGCATGGCACATAGTTACAAAAAAATTATCGCTGGAATAAAGTTTGTCGAAAAATTGCCACTAAAATAATTGTCCTATTGTTTGTTTATTTTGAAATTGAAACATCTCATTCGTTGACAAACACAGTAGAATATATTAATATATTAAATGATTCAATGCCACAAGGCCGTTTACTGGCAAAAGGTACCGTTGAAAAGGCATAAGGGCGTATATTTTTTTTCTACAAACGCTACTAAAAATTGACACTTTTACACGGCATACTGCATTTAAAAACATAATATTAAATAGTGGCGTATTATAAGTAAATCGCGTGGTTTACTTTTAACACTAGCATTAAAAATGAAATGACAGCTTTTGTCAACAAGACAATTTTGGTGCAATCGATTTTGACTTATTTCTTATCAAGTTAGTAGTAGTATGTATATTTATTACCTTTACAGGTTTATAAAGTATCCGATACATTTCCCATAACTCAAATAAAATAAAATATATTATAATAAATAAAACTAAATAAATCAATAATTCAACACAATAACTAGCAGCTTTTATCCCTTCCCACTTATTGTCCCTCTTCTCCACTCAACCTTCCTCATCCATTCGATCCCTCTTCCGTCCGCATTCAAAATTTCTTCTCTACTCTCATCTCTCCCTCTCAATTCGACGCATTCCTTCGACAAATGCTCTATCGTCTCCTTTTTTTCTCCACACATCCTGCATACTCTATTATTATCCTCACTCCAATATTTATTCTCTCTCTCCTCATTTCCACATCTAAATCTTGCTATTATCACTCTCTTTTTTCTACTCTCTCTTCCTAGGCACTTTGGCATTTCTTCCGTTATTATTTTTTCATACTTCCCACTATACCTAGACTCCCTGATTCTCGTTCTTCTTTCCTCCACTTGCACATCTCTATCTCTCTGCACTAATTCATCTGTCATTACTCTGGCTCTATCTCGCATTCTTTCTATCTCCACGCCTGCATACCCGTTTCTCTCGAAATATGCCTCCATCTCTTTCCGTATCCCCTTTCCTTTTTTCTTTCAAACACTCTTGCAAAATTCTGCACTCTCCTCTCTCTATCACTCTCTCCTCAAATCTTATTGCTCTTTTTCCTTCTTCTATTCTATTTCTATTTCTCTTTGTTTCCTCCATCACTATATACCCCGGTGTCTCTCTCTCTACCCCTAGCACACATTTCATATATTTTCCTTGCACCCCTTCCAATCCTTCTTGCGCTCTCCATTCCCATATTTCCGCTCCATACATCATCACGCTTTTCACCAAACTATCAAACATCATCACTCTCCTTCTAAAATCATGTCCAAATTTTCTCTCTCCTATTCCCCATACAGCTCTTATTATCTTATTTGCTTTTTTCACTAACTCTCTCACATGTTCTGTTGCTGTCTTTCTTTCATTCATCACATAACCTAAATACTTAAATTCTTTCACTTCTTCAATTTTCTTTTTCTCCCATCTCCACTCATTTACTTTTCTCCTACCACCCCCTTTTCTGATCACCATCATCTTGGATTTCTCTACATTCACCGTCAACTTTTTCCTCCTCATATATTTCTCCATGTTTCCTATCATTTCTTTCATACCTTTCTCTTCTCTCGCTAGCACCACCAAATCATCCGCATATGCTAAAGACCACACTTTTTCTTTGGCCACCAGAACCTCCCCTGCCTGCCCTTCCTGAACATCTCCTCTATATTTCCAAAAAAAGCTGCAAACAGGCTGGGGCTTAGTGGGCAACCTTGTCTTACTCCCTTATAAGTTTTGAAACATTCACTCACCCTTCCATCCACTCTCACTCTACTTATCGTCTCTTCGTATGTCTCTTCTATTTTTGTTACCAGATGCTCATTTATCCGTCTCTATCTCAAGCATTCCCACAGTAAATCTCTTTCCACATTATCAAAAGCCGCCTTCAGGTCCACAAAGAATGCATATATCTTGACACCCCTCTCATTTCCTGCTATGTGATTCAAGATATATACATTATCCATGGTCCCTCTACCTTTCCTAAATCCCGCCTGTCCGTGCGGTAACACCCCCCTCTCATTCATTTCCTTCACCAGCCTCTCTTCCACAATCATCGCGTATACCTTCTATGCTGTATTTAGGAGAGAGATCCCCCTATAATTACGGACTGTATCCTTTTCTCTTTTCTTATGTATGGGGCATATTATCCCCTGCTTCCACTCTTGAGGGAATCTCTCTTCCTTCCACAACCTGTCAACTTCCCTTTCCGTTTCATATATCCACGCTTCATTCTGTATACCATCCCTCTCCGGTGTCTTTTTTCTTTTCAGTTTTCTTAGTTGTTGCTCTAGTTCTTCTCTTGTTATCTCTTCTATTTCTTCCACTCTTTTTGTCTCTTTTCCTTTTCTTGTCTGTTTTCATCACCCCCCAGCAGCTCACTGAAGTACTCTTTTCATTCCTCCATAGTAATTCCATCACTCACCCTCTCTCGCTCTTTCTTTGTTTCCTTATTTATGTATCTCTATACCTCTTTTTCCGTCTTTATACCCTTCATCTTTAGCTCTTCTTCTATCCGTTTCTTTTGCTTCTTCTCTTAGCATACTAAATTGTTCTTCCTTGCTTGCTTTTTCTTTTTTCCAATTTCTTAGTTTCTTTCTTGCTTTCTGCTTCCTTTCCCTGCATTTTTTATCCCACCACTCGTTCTTCCACAGCCGCATCTTCTCTCTTATCTCTATCTCTTTTTTTTTCTGTTGCGTTTTGTAGGCAACCGCGAATCGGGACACTTACTCACCTGTGGCCAAAAGGACTTGATTAAGTGGACTGTATGCTGGATTTCGACACGATGTGATTGGAATTTTGCTTGTAATAGGCACAAAACAACACTAGAGTCTAAGGGAACGAGCAAACTATCGAAACGACGACACCGCACACGTGCGTCTTGAAGTACTATCAATTTTCTTCTCTACTACCCTGTGTCTTCTTCATTTATGACTACTTCTCCGACAAAGTTCGGGAAGGGACGAAATATGGGATGGTATGTAAGGACATTGGAAGGGGATGGAGTTAGACCCGAAACTAGGTAACCAGACCTTCAACAACTACAAATTGGACTCGCGGACCGAACACGTTTCTTATGTTATCGCTCAGTTCCCTCACCTTTTCGTTTACTTCTGTTTCTTCGTATTTTGCCTCCCTAAGTCTTGCTCTATAATATTTCTTTTCCTTCTTCCGCCCAAATATTCTTCACAATTTTGGTTCTAAACTCATTCACACTTCCTCTATCTTTCTCTCTTCCTTTTGTCTTTATTTCTAAAGGCATATGGTCCGACTCCATTCTTTCTCCCACCTTGAATCTCTCTATTTCATCCCATGCTTCTTCATTTACCATAACATATCAATAACTGTCTCCCCTCATGATCCAATATACGTGTACTCCCCTTTCTCATCTCCTGTGCAGTTCCCATTAAGTATGTACTCTCCCTAGATAAATCTTTATTTGCCCTACGGGCTTTCTGATTCCTATACATATACAAGTAAACTTAACAATTATAATAATAAAAAAAAACTAAATAAAATTCTCTATTTCTTCTCCCCTCCTCTTTCCTCTTCTCCCTTCTCCCTCCTCTTCCATACCTCTTTCATCCATTTAATTTCCCTTCCATCTACATTCAGTATTTCCTCTCTTTCTTTCCTCTCTCTTTGTTTCATCTCACTGCACTCGTTCCACATATGCTCAATCGTCTCTCTTTCCTCATAGCACATTCTACACATTCTTCCTCCATCTTCTGCCCAATACCTATTTTCCCTCTCTTCATTTCCGCACCTAAACCTCGCCATCATCTTTCTTTCTTTCTCGCTCTCCCTCCCCAAATACTTCGGTACTTCCTCGATCATGCATCTTCCGTACTTCCCGTTGTATCTGGATTCTCTAATTCTTTCTCTCCTCTCTTGTCTATCCGTATCCTTATCTCTTTCACTTAGTTCTACATTCATCCACACGCCTCTTTCTCTCAGTCTCTCTATTTCTTTGCTTGCATACCCATTCCTCCTATAGTAATTCTTCCAATCATTCTCCTCTGAATTCTTCTTTTTTCTCTCCAGCACTCCTTTAGTATCCTACATTCTTTCCTCCCTTCCATCCTGTCTTCGAACTTGATCGCTCTTTTTCCCGCTTTCACTCTCAACCTATTCCTCTTGCAATCTTCTCTCACTATGTACCCTGGCGTTCTCTCTCCACCCCTAGCACCCACCTCAGATATTTCTCTTGCACCCTCTCTATCTCCTTTTGTTCTTTCCATCCCCAGACCTCTGCTCCGTACAACAATACGCTTTCAATAAGACTTTCAAACATCATCATTCTCCTCTTAAAATCGCCTCCCCACCTCCTCTCTCCTATTCCCCATACACATCCTATCACCTTGTTCGCTTTTCTTGCCAGTTCTCTAATATGTGCCTTATCTGTGGCTCTTTCATTGAACACATACCCCAAGTATTTGAATTCTTTTACTTGTTCTATTACTTCTCCCTCCCACCTCCAATCACTCTCTTCGTTCTTCCTCTTTCTCTTATTGAACACCAGCATTTTTGTTTTCTCTACATTCACTTCTAGTCTTTTCCTACACTCTTTATCATTTCCTTCATTTCTCTTTCACTCTTTGCCACCATTACCACATCATCCGCAAACGCCAGGCTCCACACTTTTTTTCTACCTACCACACATCCCCCCGCTTGTGCTCTCTCAAACATTTCGTCCATCTCTGCCACATACATCGTGAACAACAAGGGACCGGGCGGGCAACCTTGCCTCACTCCCTTTATTGTCACAAACCATTTACTTCCCTCTCCCCTACCTTCACTTTACTTTTTGTCTTCTCATATATCTCCTCCACCTTTCTTACCAGCCATTCATTTACCCCTTTCTTCCTCAGGCACTCAAACATCCTCTCTCTGTCCACCTTGTCAAAAGCCGCCTTGAAGTCTACGAATAATGCATACACCCTCCCCCCTTTCTTCTTTAACTCACTCTTCGTCAAATGCTCCAGGATGTATACATTATCCATAGTTCCCCTCCCCTCTCTAAATCCTGCTTGGCTGTCTGGTAATGCTCCCTTTTCCTCTATCTCTCTGCCCATCCTTTCATTCAGAATTGATGCATACAACTTGTACCCTGTGTTTAGGAGAGTTATCCCTCGGTAATTTTCTACTTTATTTTTCTTCCCTTTTTTGTAAATGGGGTAAATTATCCCCTCTCTCCACCCTGCCGGGAATCCTTCTCATCTCCACACCGCATTCATTACCTCCACCAGCCTCTCTAGCACTCTTCTCGTCCCATACATCCACGACTCATTCTGTATTCTATCCCTCCCTGGTGCCTTCCCTTTCCTCAGTTTCTTCACATGCCTCTCCACGTCTTCCATTGTAATTTCTTCTCCTTCAGGTTCTACTCGGTTTTTCTTCGTCTCTATTTCCGTTTTCTTTTTTTCCTTTTCTCCCTCCAGCAGCCTCATGAAGTAGTGCTCCCATTTGCTTTTTTCTTTCTCTCTCTATTAATATAGTTCCATACCTCCTTCTCTGTTCTAATTGCTTTTATCTCTTCCTCCTCTCTCTCCTTCTTCTGCCTCTTCTTCTCCCTGCATGTCTCTCTGTATCTTCTTTTCGCTTCTAAAAAGCCACTTCTGTTCCCTTTAGTCTTTCTCCACTTTCTTAGTTCTTTTATTGCTTCCTTTTTACGTTGCTCACATTCTTTGTCCCACTATTTATTCTATCTTTTTGATCTTCCACCTCTTACTGTTATTTCTCTTTTTGTCGCTGCTTTTTCCAATATTTCTACCAATTCTTTCTCTATTTTCCCTACTTCTTGTTCTTTAAATCTTGCTTTTTCCAGTCTTCTCTTATACTCTTCCACCTCTTTCTCGTCCCATACTTTACTTATCACCTTCCTTCTATTTTTTCTTCTCCTCCTCTCTTCTCTCTCCCCCTTCCTATACTTATCTCTGTAGGCAGATGGTCTGACTCTACTCTTTCCCCTATTCTGAATTCTTCGACTTCTTCCCATGCTTCTTCGTTTACTATTCCGTAGTCTATCACCGTCTCTCCTCTACCGCCTATGTAGGTCCATTCTCCTTCTTCGTCCCCTTGTTTGTTTCCATTCAGCACTTCCCATCCTTTTTCTTCTATCCATTCCATCAACTTCTTCCCTTCCGCGTTTTCTTTCTTGTCTTTGGATTTTCTTTTTCCCTCTCCTCTCTCTTCTTCCCAATCCCTGGCTTCTCTTTCCCCAATTCTCCCGTTAAAATCCCCTCCCAGAAGCAGGCATTCTTCCCTGTTGTCTTTTAATGTTTCTTCTATTTTGCTTATTGTTTCTTTCATCTCTTTGCTGTACACTGTCAATATTTTCCACCATTTACTGTCTATTTTAACGTCTCTCACCATGTGACCTTCCTCTTCTCCCTTCTTTTTAGTATTCTCTTTTATTCCTTTTTTTACCTCTGTTATTATTCCCCCTGCTGCTCTTCCTTTTTTCTTTCCCCTTCTCGCCCCTTGCCATTCCCACTTGAACTCCTTTGGTAACAGTTTTTCTATTGTTTCCCAGCTTTCTGACCATGTTTCTGTTAATCCAACAATATCGAACTCCTTCACATAGTCCCAAAAATCTTCTTCTCTTTTCCCTAGTCCCGCTACATTTCAAAATAGTGCCCTCACCCCTGTTTTTCTCGTTACCTTCTTTGATTTCCCCCTTCCTTCCTTAGTTTCCCTCCTACTTCCTTCTTTGTTTCTTTTTTCCCGTTTCATTGTCCCTTTTACTTTGCCGTTGTCCCCCTCTTTCCCTCCTTCCCTTCTTCTTCTTATTGGAAAACCTCTAGTCTCTCTCTCTTTTCACTCCATCTCCATTGCTCCCCGTCCACTATTAATTTCCTGTATCCCACTCTTACTTCTTTCCCTTCTTCCCTTTTTTCCTTCGCCATACTTCTTAGTTTCTTCTGTAAATCTCTTTCTTTCTTTGTGAGGTCGTTGTCTATGTATATCCCCCTTTTTTCCCTCTTCTCCCTCAATTTTCCTTTGTGCTTCATTATTCTTTCCTTCTCACCCCATCCCTCCATCTCCACCAATACTTGATCCTTGTTAATCCTGTAACAATCTTTTACTTTACTATCCTCTACATTTTCCTTCAAAAACTTCTCTACATTCTCTTTTTTTACATGACTTTTTCTTTCCCCGTCCCATCCTGTTATCACGATGTTGTTCTTCCTCTTTCTTCTCTCTTCCAGCTTTTCCACTCTCTCCTTCCCATCTCTTCTCCTTCTCTTTAAATTCTTCTCTTTGCCTCTCTATCTCTCTCTTGAGTTCCTTGTTTTCTCGTCTTATTTCTTTCATCTCCTCCTTCAACTCTTGCAACAGCTCCAATATTTTTTTCCATCTCTGTGTCCGTTTCCTTCTCTTTCTCTGATGTCTTTTCTTTACTCCAGGCGACCTCGCCGTCTTTTTACTTTTTTGAAAAAAATTCTCTTCCTCCTCTTCTTGTTTTTCTGTTCTACCCTCCCCTTTTCTCTTTCTTTTCCTTTCCTCCAGGTAAGAGTCCAGGCTTCCCTGACTGAGCAAGCGGTTTCTATCGTCTTTGTTCATCCGCTTGCTGTGGCGCCTCCTAGATGTCGTTATCTTCCGGCTTCGCCGATTTATTCTTTTCCTGACTATATCTCCTCTTCCCTGTCCAATTCTTTCTTCCTACCTTTCTCTAATACCTCTTCTCGCTTTTCTCAATATCTTCTCTAATTTTTCTTTATATCACCTTCTATTTCTCTATTTTTCGCTACTTAACCTCTCTACCATGTGTTTACCTTCAGCTCGGTAATACAGGGATCCTACCTTTCTTGCATATTGACATTTATACTTAAACTCTTTCGGCATTCTCTTTTCCAATTTTTCCCACCCCTTTTCTTCCACACACGTTTCTACCATTTTCACTACGTCAATTTCTCTCAAATCAAAATTCATTCTCTTTGTTGTTTATTCCCGCTACGCTTCAGAATACTATTCTTATTTGCTCCTTTTCTCCTTTATTCCTCTCCGTATTCGTTTTCCCTTTTCTGCCCTGTCGTCTTTTTCTTGTGCTCTTATTCAAAAATTTTCTGTATCTAACTCCCCCTTTTCTTCGTCCCACCTACGTCCTTTTCCCTCTATCCATATCTTTTTATAACCCACTTTCACCCGCTGTCCTTTTTGTCGCTCTGTTTTGGCTATCGCTCTTAATTCCTTTTGTATATCTCTTTCCTTCTTTGTCAGATCATCCTCTATGTATACTCTTTTTCCTTTTTTTTATTTCTCTTAGTGCCGTCTGACACGATCCATAATCTTGTACAAGATTATGTACATAAAATTGAACAAAATTTGTACCTAAATTATGGTCCTAAATTTGTATCAATATTTTTGTGCTTGTTTTACACGATCCTAAATCTTGTACAAATTTCTTTGGACAGATGTCAGATTACTAGACATTTTGTAATAAATTTGTGTTTGTTTTTGAAGGCTGCAAAATGAATAGGTTTGTTTTTGAATTATACAACTGGAGTTGCGACTGTAACAATGGGCGCTGTCTTATTAGAAAAGAAAAATTCACGTAAAAAGCGGAATAGGAAAGTTTCGGCTAGATCTTGGTTGAGAAGAAGGACGAGACGTTTTGAGCTTGCTTAACTCGGAATTAAAAAGTGAGGACCCCCAAGCCTACAGGAATTTTTTGCGTTTGACGGACTCACAGTTTGAGTACATTTTGGAATTAATTGGCGGTTTTATTTCCAAAGCATAGAAGCAGATAATTTTATTTATTTCATACTTGTATCTAAAGTGACATTTTTCGGATTATTTTTGATACCAAAAGTGGAACATTAACGTCCTAGTACTTTAAAGAAAAATTTTAAAGTCCTAGTACTTTAAAATTATACGTCAATCATTTCTTACATTGTTCCCGACATTTTTGTGGCATCAAATTGTTCTTCACGTGATCTGCTTCATCTACAATGTCTTGAGGCACCTCAATTTTCTCCATTTTAAACGGAATAATCGCATAAAATATCCAAAACCATTCACCGTGACCCAGTTTTTTTGTTGTCATTTTTGACAAACGTTTGTTACTATGGGAATGTTGGTTCCCGCATATTTAATTATTACGAATAATTTGTGCGAGATAAACACACAACATTTCATTTATTTTGACTTAGTTCATTAAACTTGCAGTATGAAATAAAACGTTGTATTTACCTCGAACGAAGAAGTGTTTTTAAAGGTACTCACAAGTAATTCCAGCCTCGGCTAGGCGCCTCGGCCGTAAACAACTTGCTCGTACTTTAAACTTCACTTCTCGTTCTAGATAAATAATATACTAATATTCATATATATTTGTTTATGTTTTTAAACTTAAGATTAGAAGTAACGTCATGGGTAATTAATTTTTGAATCAATGTCGATAATTGTACGAAAATTGGAACTTGCGGTTTTTTAAACATGAGAAATTTAAATTTAATCTTTGGTCCTTAATTGCAGGGGGCGCTACGTATATGTCTTTTTCTCTTTTGGAGAGTCACAACTTTTTACTGCGTGTTTGTATTACATTTTCTAGTAGAAGACTCGATTCCTCCAACATTTTTACGTGAAAAACGTATTATTTTCAAAAGTCGCTACGGGCTACCGTTTTCGAGATAGACACACGTACAACAAGAAAGTTTTAATCAACATAAAAAGATTTTTAAACAACAATAAACAACGGAACACTACCTAAAATCACAATAAATGGAGTATGTATTTTATAAGCGATGAGTACAAAAAATATATTTCACACTCTTCCCACTACTCAGTCTCATACAAGTCCGACTATTGGTGGGGGCTGCGAACTGGGTAGTTTGTGTACATATTGGTATGTGTTATTGGTTGGGTATATCTGAATATTATATTAATTATTTTTAAAATATCATTTAATTACGTTTACCGAATGTATTTTATTATGTACTAGCTGACCCGGCGAACTTCGTACCGCCTCAGAATCAATAAATGTTGTGTTAACTTTTTAGCTGAATTTTTTTTTTTTATCAAAAGATAATACACACAACGCCTTCTACTGGCATGACCGGAACCAGCATACAACGCCATGTTAATTTTTGTTTCTGTCATGTATCAAAGATGGCGTTATATACGGATTCCATACAAAAAAAATGTTTTTTTCGTTAATTCTTGTTATTGTTATTGTCGTTGCCCTGTACCAAGCTCCCCGCCCCCAGTAATGCTTGTGTGGAAATGATCTGCTTTGTTAAATTGAGAATTTTAGAACCGGACGAAAAATCCTCATTGAGAGGATCTACACTCATGGTGGTAAGGCAATCTAATAGTTTTTCATGTAAAACCATACATTATTTGATTTTAAACATTAAGTTTATATTATACAGTGTGTTCAGACTACCTGAACCCATAGTTGTGCTGTGGGTGATGTGTAATTTTGTTTTTACCTTCGACCATAAAGCTTTTAGACACGCTACTAATTCCGATAGTCTGAGGGGAAAAGGGAAACCACGAGAAGTTGGAATTTCGACCTTAAAATCCCCCTGCGCGGATCGGCTGATTTTAGTTGTTGGTTTAGAGTCAGTGGCCTATCAAACTTAGGGAGCATTCAAATATATTTGAATAAATCAAAAACAATGATTTTATTGAAATTAGGTTCCATGTTCGAACATTTGACCTAGAAGCTCCCAGCTTTCCGGGTCTATATTTTCTGACGTCGTTAGTTTTTACTATAATCTAAATTTTATTGAGATGCGCATATGTCAGATGGCGCTGAAAACGTTTCTAACGGCAGACTGGACCGTCAGGGTTGGGCGAGGGAGCCATTCAAATTCGAGATTCGATCACGGCGCTCCGACTAACTCTATTAAAAATTTGTAGTGTGTAAATAAATAGTGTGAGATACAAACAAACAAACAATACAAACAAAGAAAAACCCAGCCTCCCCTTATCCTCTCTCTCATTTGAATTTAAATCAGTAATCGGGACCGTTATAATACAAACTGTTCTGAACAAACAACCTGAACAGGTAACTCCCTTAGACGATGACGTCACACCTCGAATAACTAAATAAAATTGAGATAACAACTAACACAGATCAACACAGAATGAAACAACAAAACTGCGTGTGAAACTTTGTTGATGCAACTTCAATAATTTGGAAACTCTCTCCTAACAGGTATGAACTGAACAAAGACTAAAATCGGAATAAAATAGTGTAACGTAGCCTAAGCACTGGTGCACACCGTAATTACTAACTTTTATTAAAAAAAACAAACGTTTCACTAACATATTGAAAAATATTGTAACATTATGAGATATTAAACACAGTCCTGAGAAACAGTGGAAATCCTGAAAAGCTCTGTAAAAAAAATGCCTAAACAGGGTTCTAAAAATTAAAAATATTTAAAAAAAATCTTCAGTATCCCATGAAGATTCGTTCAATATTCCTGTTTCTCCGTAATTCAGACTAATAAGACGGTAACAACGGTTGATCCCACAGCGGGTAGGACATGTCTGCACGTGTCGGACTGGTGTAGTGTAATTGATGGAAGTCTTTTTTCTCGTTTTTTTTTTTTAGATCGTGAGATCAATCAGTTGGTATTATTAAATATTGGTATATATTGGTAATATGTTGGTATTATTAAATTTTGCGACGCTCACGTTTTGAACAACAAGGCGTTATTGTAAGATAATAGCCGAGTGAAAAAAAAATCAATGACTCGTGAAATTAGTTAATTCAAAACTATATGGCAATTACTTTACGTGGTGATAAATAGACAATTACTGTCCGATCCAAGAACCTGCACGGGTATAAATATCGTCCAACGGGAAATTAGAGTTTAATTTAAGATTTGCAAAACTTAAATATGCAAGTCTTAAATTTCGTTTTCGTGTTGTTACAATTTTCCATATATGTATCTGCCCATGAAGGTAAGTCACACTCGCATCATTAACATCATTAATCTTCAATTATCGTTTAGTTTTGCCACAAGGCTACTACTGGCGTGACTACTATGGGATCGTTCCTTCGGACGCCGTAGTTGCTGGCACCAACAACAAAGGAGTTAAACTGTACATCGGACAAGCTTACATTCGCCATCAGGGCTTACTTAACGGCCAGATTTTCAACGGAAGAAGCTTCATGTTGGTACAACGAGCTGGAAAAGAATACGCCGATAAACACATAAAAGTATGAACCGCTTCAACACCGACAGTCTTTATCAAGTTTTTCCAGATTCTCTGCGGCCCACCTTCCAGATTTAGATGGGTGAAAACATCTACCGATACCTTCGATGCAGACATTAAAGACAAAGTCAAAGTGATCGGAGGCCACGAAGATGGAAACGGAGAATGTTACGTCGGCCGCTATACCGCAAGCGGTGGTCAAACTTATATCGGAAGAATTAACAAACACAGATATAGAGGGATCTTTCTTGGTATAGACGATGCGCAAAAAGCTGTACAGTCGGAACAGAAGTTTGAAATTCTGATATATCAATAGCACTCATTTGATGTCTTTAGTGAATAATAAAACTATATCAATGTAATTTTCTCGCGTTTTTATCTCAACGAAATGGCGAGGGCTCTACTTGAAATGACTAAACTAAAAGTATATGCTCCATTTTGAGGTTGTTTCCCAAATTTTTCCCATTTTGTTTACTTTTTTATTTTTCTTTGAAATGTCGCTGCATCTGGGTTACAATATTTTCATGGCACCTCTAATTTTTATTGGAATGTTTAAAATTACTTTATTCTTCCCCTCCCTTATGCGAAAATTTGTTTCGTACCTAACTCTATGATTTGTTCGCCTAAGAGTTCCCTTCGCCCTCGTCTCCAATAGCTTCTAAGATCACGCTGGTGCTTTTCCCCGTGCCAGCGTCAATAAAGTGTCTCCTAACTCTGAGGCGTCCCTCGAACATAGGAACAGTTGAGTTGGCAGCTCAACTTGACACTTCTTCTACCTTCTTTATTCGGTAGGATCCCCTTCTGGAACAAAACTTTCACACCACATACCCTTAATTGCAGAACACCGCTTGGTCCTGGACCGTTACTCGCCCCATGCATCAACACTGGAGCGGAAACCTGTATCAATCCAATGGGTTATATCCTAAATAGGACCTCAATCTGTCCCACCGACATCATGGTACTTCACTGGCCTGATGAAGTCCATGTACAGCATCCACGTTACTCGTATTTTTCTACTCCTCTGTGTGAGCTGTTACTGTCCTACTTTCTTCAAATTTTCTCTTGAAGGCTGGGTTTTCAAACACTTTAAATCTCAACGAATTTTCAGACAAATTTATTTTAATCATAATTTCACGTTCTTTTATTCGCTCCCATAATGATTTTTACCGTAATCCTGCGTCAAAACAATTAAACACCTTTTTTTTTCTGCAATCATAACTCATTAAATCGAGAAACAAAGGAAAAAAATTACAACTAAATACATAACAATCTTAATATTAAAATCTACCCTACACACTTCGATACCGTTCTTAGTTACCGCTCACTGGGGACGTCCATGGGTCGGCATATCTTAAGATTCGGCTCACATGTACTACTTCCCCGTTGGCTTTACCTTTACGTCCGGTTTCTAATTCGTAATTAACATCGCTTAATCTTTTGCGTACTTTGTAAGGACCGAACCATTTGCACATTAACTTTGGACTCTTGCCTTTTTTTCTTACTGGTACAAAGACTTTCACCTTTTCTCCAACTTGAAACTCTACTTCGCGATGTTTCGAATCGTACCGTTGTTTGTCGTATTTTTGTCGTTTAGTGATGTTATCTATAGCTTGCGACTGTATACACAGGAGTCGTTCCCGTAATTCCACAATATCCGCATGCTCGATATCCGCTTCCCTTAAACTCGCTTCTGTTGGCAAAGTTGGTAATCTCCCAAAGAGTACTAAATACGGAGGGTATCCTGATGTAGCCTGAACACTAGTGTTATATCCAAATGTGACGGCTTTCACGTATAAGTCCCAATCCTTTTGATCCGTGCTTGTGAACACGGACAACATTTTTGCTATGGTTTTGTTGTATTTTTCTACTAATCCATTTGTTTGGGGGTGATAAGCTGTTGTATAAAGGTCTTTTACAACCCCCATTAATTTTAACAGATCGGTTACCATCTGACTTCTAAACACTGTACCTCGGTCACTCAAAAAACAGCGAGGGGCCCCGTATATGCATATAAGGTTCTCGAAAATAAATTTTGCTACACTCTTGGCTGTTCCGTCCTTTAAAGCTCCAGCTATTGCATAACGAGAAACGTATTCCGTGCAAACAATTATCATTGTATTTCCTGAACGTGATCTCGGAAATGGTCCCAATAGATCTACGGAGACCATTGACCATATATTTCCCACAGGGATTGGCTGTAATAATCCCTGTTTCTTTTTGAAATCCTCTCCTTTTGATGCCTGACAGTCCGGACATCCTTTGACAAACTTTTCAACGTCTTGTCTAGATTTTGTCCAATAATACCTTTCTTTAATTTTGTTAAAAGTTTTTGTTATACCTAAATGACCGCTTAGTGGATCGCTGTGATGTGTATACAAAATTTCTCCTACGAGACACTTCGGAATAACTAGCAAATTTTCTCTCCCTAAGCTATTTGTGTTCTTTTTAAATAGAATTCCATTAATCAATGTAAAATTTTTGGCTCGTCTTCTAGTTGCAATTGATAATTCGCTGTTGTCGGGATATTCGACTGCCATTATCATCTCACGTAATTCGTTATCTTCGAGTTGGCGTTGTTTTAAATCATCTTCTGAGACCAGATACGTTGGTATTTCTTCTGCCTCCTCTTCGTCGAATTTGGTGCCATTGGATGTAGGGTTTCTCGATAAACAGTCCGCATCTTTGTGTTTACTGCCGCTTTTGTGAACTACCGTGTAGTCATACTCTGACAACTTGATAGCCCATCTTGCCAGTTTACCCGTTGGATCTTTAATTGTTTTCGACCATCTTATGGTACTATGGTCTGTCACTATGGTCCCATGCCTTCCATATACCAGGTGTCGCAGATATCCTAGAGCCCATACACATCCTAAACATTCAAGTTCCGTTATTCCCAGATTTCTTTCGTTTTTCGTGATGGATCTACTGATGTAAGCCACTGGATGTAGCTCGTGTTTGTCGTCTTCCTGTAGGAGAACAGCGCCCAATCCCTTTAGGCTCGCATCGACCCTTAGTTCATAATCCTTGTTACCTTTAGTTGGGTTTCTACAAACCGCTGCGATGTGTCCCACTTTTCCGCAGGCAAAGCATTTTTTCGTACTCTCCGGATGTCGGCCTTCGGGCGCTCTCCGGCATGCTGCAGCAAAATGTCCCGGTTTTCCACAATTGAAGCACTTTGGACGTCCGTCCTTCGTCCTACTGGGTGGTATGTAGTTAGACGCTCTCCTCACAACTTCTGGAGATTCTCTTTGGTACCTTCCTTGATGTGGATACGTCTTGGTTTGCATTGACAAGAATGCACTATCTGTGGATATGTTATTAATTACTGTTAGTTTTTTGACTTCGCTTATTTTCAAAGCCAATTCTTTTATGTCCATCTTACTCATACCCGAACTTGCAAACATATAGAATGTATCCGCCAACGATGGTAACAGTCCCCTTTCAAAATGTGTCCTAAAGGTGTCGTCCGTCATGTTTGGATCGCATTCCTGTTGCAACGCCAACAGCTCGAAATAATAGGACAGGGCGGTCCACCCGCCCACCGCACTCACAAACGGTGCCAGAACCATACGCTTTTTAGTCACAAAGAAACCTATACTATAGTAATGGGAATAAATCCAAATTGAGATTTACACCAAAATAATATATACTCAAATTTACATTTTTGATTAATGGTTGACAAACTGGTTCGGAATGACAACCATTTTTATATTGTATCCAACAAAAGAGACTTACACCAAAATATTTATATATACTCAAATTTACATTTTTGATTAATGGTTGACAAACTGGTTCGGAATGCCAACCATTTTCATATTGTATCCAAATTTCGTTTCTTGTATTTCGCAGTTGTTCTTTGTGACTAAAAACCGTTTCGTTCATGGCACCACATGTGAATGCGGTGGGCGGGTGGGCCGCCGCATCCACAACTGACTGATTGACTAATGATATTGGAATGACAACCATTTTTTGACTTAAATATTTTGAAATCGGATTGAACAACAGAGTGAGTTCTAGTTTTTAAAGGAAAAAAAATCAATAAATGGTTGTTATTTCTCATCCATTTAGTCAGTCGATGAGTATAGTGGACAGGGCAGCCCACCCGCCCACCGCACTCACAAACGGTGCCAGAACCATACGCTTTTTAGTCACAAAGAAACCTATACTATAGTAATGGGAATAAATCCAAATTGAGATTTACACCAAAATAATATATACTCAAATTTACATTTTTGATTAATGGTTGACAAACTGGTTCGGAATGACAACCATTTTTATATTGTATCCAACAAAAGAGACTTACACCAAAATATTTATATATACTCAAATTTACATTTTTGATTAATGGTTGACAAACGGGTTCGGAATGCCAACCATTTTCATATTGTATCCAAATTTCGTTTCTTGTATTTCGCAGTTGTTCTTTGTGACTAAAAACCGTTTCGTTCATGGCACCACATGTGAATGCGGTGGGCGGGTGGGCCGCCGCATCCACAACTGACTGATTGACTAATGATATTGGAATGATAACCATTTTTTGACTTAAATATTTTGAAATCGGATTGAACAACAGAGTGAGTTCTAGTTTTTAAAGGAAAAAAAATCAATAAATGGTTGTTATTTCTCATCCATTTAGTCAGTCGATGAGTATAGTGGACAGGGCAGCCCACCCGCCCACCGCACTCACAAACGGTGCCAGAACCATACGCTTTTTAGTCACAAAGAAACCTATACTATAGTAATGGGAATAAATCCAAATTGAGATTTACACCAAAATAATATATACTCAAATTTACATTTTTGATTAATGGTTGACAAACTGGTTCGGAATGACAACCATTTTTATATTGTATCCAACAAAAGAGACTTACACCAAAATATTTATATATACTCAAATTTACATTTTTGATTAATGGTTGACAAACTGGTTCGGAATGCCAACCATTTTCATATTGTATCCAAATTTCGTTTCTTGTATTTCACCACTAACTTGTGAATGCGGTGGGCGGGTGGGCCGCCGCATCCACAACCGACTGATTGACTAATGATATTGGAATGATAACCATTTTTTGACTTAAATATTTTGAAATCGGATTGAACAACAGAGTGAGTTCTAGTTTTTAAAGGAAAAAAAATCAATAAATGGTTGTTATTTCTCATCCATTTAGTCAGTCGATGAGTATAGTGGACAGGGCAGCCCACCCGCCCACCGCACTCACAAACGGTGCCAGAACCATACGCTTTTTAGTCACAAAGAAACCTATACTATAGTAATGGGAATAAATCCAAATTGAGATTTACACCAAAATAATATATACTCAAATTTACATTTTTGATTAATGGTTGACAAACTGGTTCGGAATGACAACCATTTTTATATTGTATCCAACAAAAGAGACTTACACCAAAATATTTATATATACTCAAATTTACATTTTTGATTAATGGTTGACAAACTGGTTCGGAATGCCAACCATTTTCATATTGTATCCAAATTTCGTTTCTTGTATTTCGCAGTTGTTCTTTGTGACTAAAAACCGTTTCGTTCATGGCACCACATGTGAATGCGGTGGGCGGGTGGGCCGCCGCATCCACAACTGACTGATTGACTAATGATATTGGAATGACAACCATTTTTTGACTTAAATATTTTGAAATCGGATTGAACAACAGAGTGAGTTCTAGTTTTTAAAGGAAAAAAAATCAATAAATGGTTGTTATTTCTCATCCATTTAGTCAGTCGATGAGTATAGTGGACAGGGCAGCCCACCCGCCCACCGCACTCACAAACGGTGCCAGAACCATACGCTTTTTAGTCACAAAGAAACCTATACTATAGTAATGGGAATAAATCCAAATTGAGATTTACACCAAAATAATATATACTCAAATTTACATTTTTGATTAATGGTTGACAAACTGGTTCGGAATGACAACCATTTTTATATTGTATCCAACAAAAGAGACTTACACCAAAATATTTATATATACTCAAATTTACATTTTTGATTAATGGTTGACAAACGGGTTCGGAATGCCAACCATTTTCATATTGTATCCAAATTTCGTTTCTTGTATTTCGCAGTTGTTCTTTGTGACTAAAAACCGTTTCGTTCATGGCACCACATGTGAATGCGGTGGGCGGGTGGGCCGCCGCATCCACAACTGACTGATTGACTAATGATATTGGAATGATAACCATTTTTTGACTTAAATATTTTGAAATCGGATTGAACAACAGAGTGAGTTCTAGTTTTTAAAGGAAAAAAAATCAATAAATGGTTGTTATTTCTCATCCATTTAGTCAGTCGATGAGTATAGTGGACAGGGCAGCCCACCCGCCCACCGCACTCACAAACGGTGCCAGAACCATACGCTTTTTAGTCACAAAGAAACCTATACTATAGTAATGGGAATAAATCCAAATTGAGATTTACACCAAAATAATATATACTCAAATTTACATTTTTGATTAATGGTTGACAAACTGGTTCGGAATGACAACCATTTTTATATTGTATCCAACAAAAGAGACTTACACCAAAATATTTATATATACTCAAATTTACATTTTTGATTAATGGTTGACAAACTGGTTCGGAATGCCAACCATTTTCATATTGTATCCAAATTTCGTTTCTTGTATTTCACCACTAACTTGTGAATGCGGTGGGCGGGTGGGCCGCCGCATCCACAACCGACTGATTGACTAATGATATTGGAATGATAACCATTTTTTGACTTAAATATTTTGAAATCGGATTGAACAACAGAGTGAGTTCTAGTTTTTAAAGGAAAAAAAATCAATAAATGGTTGTTATTTCTCATCCATTTAGTCAGTCGATGAGTATAGTGGACAGGGCAGCCCACCCGCCCACCGCACTCACAAACGGTGCCAGAACCATACGCTTTTTAGTCACAAAGAAACCTATACTATAGTAATGGGAATAAATCCAAATTGAGATTTACACCAAAATAATATATACTCAAATTTACATTTTTGATTAATGGTTGACAAACTGGTTCGGAATGACAACCATTTTTATATTGTATCCAACAAAAGAGACTTACACCAAAATATTTATATATACTCAAATTTACATTTTTGATTAATGGTTGACAAACTGGTTCGGAATGCCAACCATTTTCATATTGTATCCAAATTTCGTTTCTTGTATTTCGCAGTTGTTCTTTGTGACTAAAAACCGTTTCGTTCATGGCACCACATGTGAATGCGGTGGGCGGGTGGGCCGCCGCATCCACAACTGACTGATTGACTAATGATATTGGAATGACAACCATTTTTTGACTTAAATATTTTGAAATCGGATTGAACAACAGAGTGAGTTCTAGTTTTTAAAGGAAAAAAAATCAATAAATGGTTGTTATTTCTCATCCATTTAGTCAGTCGATGAGTATAGTGGACAGGGCAGCCCACCCGCCCACCGCACTCACAAACGGTGCCAGAACCATACGCTTTTTAGTCACAAAGAAACCTATACTATAGTAATGGGAATAAATCCAAATTGAGATTTACACCAAAATAATATATACTCAAATTTACATTTTTGATTAATGGTTGACAAACTGGTTCGGAATGACAACCATTTTTATATTGTATCCAACAAAAGAGACTTACACCAAAATATTTATATATACTCAAATTTACATTTTTGATTAATGGTTGACAAACGGGTTCGGAATGCCAACCATTTTCATATTGTATCCAAATTTCGTTTCTTGTATTTCGCAGTTGTTCTTTGTGACTAAAAACCGTTTCGTTCATGGCACCACATGTGAATGCGGTGGGCGGGTGGGCCGCCGCATCCACAACTGACTGATTGACTAATGATATTGGAATGATAACCATTTTTTGACTTAAATATTTTGAAATCGGATTGAACAACAGAGTGAGTTCTAGTTTTTAAAGGAAAAAAAATCAATAAATGGTTGTTATTTCTCATCCATTTAGTCAGTCGATGAGTATAGTGGACAGGGCAGCCCACCCGCCCACCGCACTCACAAACGGTGCCAGAACCATACGCTTTTTAGTCACAAAGAAACCTATACTATAGTAATGGGAATAAATCCAAATTGAGATTTACACCAAAATAATATATACTCAAATTTACATTTTTGATTAATGGTTGACAAACTGGTTCGGAATGACAACCATTTTTATATTGTATCCAACAAAAGAGACTTACACCAAAATATTTATATATACTCAAATTTACATTTTTGATTAATGGTTGACAAACTGGTTCGGAATGCCAACCATTTTCATATTGTATCCAAATTTCGTTTCTTGTATTTCACCACTAACTTGTGAATGCGGTGGGCGGGTGGGCCGCCGCATCCACAACCGACTGATTGACTAATGATATTGGAATGATAACCATTTTTTGACTTAAATATTTTGAAATCGGATTGAACAACAGAGTGAGTTCTAGTTTTTAAAGGAAAAAAAATCAATAAATGGTTGTTATTTCTCATCCATTTAGTCAGTCGATGAGTATAGTGGACAGGGCAGCCCACCCGCCCACCGCACTCACAAACGGTGCCAGAACCATACGCTTTTTAGTCACAAAGAAACCTATACTATAGTAATGGGAATAAATCCAAATTGAGATTTACACCAAAATAATATATACTCAAATTTACATTTTTGATTAATGGTTGACAAACTGGTTCGGAATGACAACCATTTTTATATTGTATCCAACAAAAGAGACTTACACCAAAATATTTATATATACTCAAATTTACATTTTTGATTAATGGTTGACAAACGGGTTCGGAATGCCAACCATTTTCATATTGTATCCAAATTTCGTTTCTTGTATTTCGCAGTTGTTCTTTGTGACTAAAAACCGTTTCGTTCATGGCACCACATGTGAATGCGGTGGGCGGGTGGGCCGCCGCATCCACAACTGACTGATTGACTAATGATATTGGAATGATAACCATTTTTTGACTTAAATATTTTGAAATCGGATTGAACAACAGAGTGAGTTCTAGTTTTTAAAGGAAAAAAAATCAATAAATGGTTGTTATTTCTCATCCATTTAGTCAGTCGATGAGTATAGTGGACAGGGCAGCCCACCCGCCCACCGCACTCACAAACGGTGCCAGAACCATACGCTTTTTAGTCACAAAGAAACCTATACTATAGTAATGGGAATAAATCCAAATTGAGATTTACACCAAAATAATATATACTCAAATTTACATTTTTGATTAATGGTTGACAAACTGGTTCGGAATGACAACCATTTTTATATTGTATCCAACAAAAGAGACTTACACCAAAATATTTATATATACTCAAATTTACATTTTTGATTAATGGTTGACAAACTGGTTCGGAATGCCAACCATTTTCATATTGTATCCAAATTTCGTTTCTTGTATTTCACCACTAACTTGTGAATGCGGTGGGCGGGTGGGCCGCCGCATCCACAACCGACTGATTGACTAATGGTATTGAAATGACAACCATTTTTTGACTTCAATTTTGAAATTCAGTCTTCTTTATTTTCCCTACGGGCTTTCTGATTCCTATACATATACAAGTAAGCTTAACAATTATAATAATAAAAAAACTAAATAAAATTCTCTATTTCTTCTCCCCTCTCCTTTCCTCTTCTCCCTTCTCTTCCATACCTCTTTCATCCATTTAATTTCCCTCCCATCTACATTCAGTATTTCCTCTATTTCTTTCCTCTCTCTTTGTTTCATCTCACTGCACTCGTTCCACATATGCTCAATCGTCTCTCTTTCCTCATAGCACATTCTACACATTCTTCCTCCATCTTCTGCCCAATATCTATTTTCCCTCTCTTCATTTCCGCACCTAAACCTCGCCATCATCTTTCTTTCTTTCTCGCTCTCCCTCCCCAAATACTTCGGTACTTCCTCGATCATGCATCTTCCGTACTTCCCCTTGTATCTGGATTCTCTAATTCTTTCTCTCCTCTCTTGTCTATCCGTATCCTTATCTCTTTCACTTAGTTCTACATTCATCCACACGCCTCTTTCTCTCAGTCTCTCTATTTCTTTGCTTGCATACCCATTCCTCCTGTAGTAAATCTCCCTATCATTCTCCTCTGAATTCTTCTTTTTTTCTCTCCAGCACTCTTTTAGTATCCTACATTCTTTCCTCCCTTCCAACTTGACCGCTCTTTTTCCCGCTTTCACTCTCAACCTATTCCTCTTGCATTCTTCTCTCACTATGTACCCTGGCGTTTCTCTCTCCACCCCTAGCACCCACCCCAGATATTTATCTCCTCTTAAAATCGCCTCCCCACCTTCTCTCTCCTATTCCCCATACACATCCTATCACCTTGTTCGCTTTTCTTGCCAGTTCTCTAATATGTGCCTTATCGATTACCGAGCTGAAGGTGAACACGTGGTGGAGAGGTTAAGTAGCGAAAAATAGAGAAATAGAACGTGATATAAAGAAAAAATTAGAGAAGATATTGAGAAAAGCGAAAAGAGCTATTAGAGGAAGGTAGGAAGAAAGAATTGGGCAGGGAAGAGGAGATATAGTCAGGAAAAAGAATAAATCGGCGAAGCCGGAAGATAACGACATCTAGGAGGCGCCACAGGAAGCGGATGAACAAAGACGATAGAAACCGCTCGCTCAGTCAGGGAAGCCTGGACTCTTACCTGGAGGAAAGGAAAAGAAAGAGAAATGGGGAGGGTAGAACAGAGAAACAAGAAGAGGAGGAAGAGAATATTTTTCCAAAAAGTAAAAAGACGGCGAGGTCTCCTGGAGTAAAGAAAACACAGAAGACATCAGAGAAAGAGAAGGAAACGGACACAGAGATGGAGAAAAAAATATTGGAGCTGTTGCAAGAGTTGAAGGAGGAGATGAAAGAAATAAGACGAGAAAAAAAGGAACTCAAGAGAGAGATAGAGAGGCAGAGAGAAGTATTTAAAGAGAAGGAGAAGAGATGGAAAGGAGAGAGAGACTGGTGGAAGGAGAGAGTGGAAAAGCTGGAAAAGAGAATGGAAATCGAAGAGAGAAGAAAGAGGAAGAACAACATCGTGATAACAGGATGGGACGGGGAAAGAAAAAGTCATGCAAAAAAAGAGGATGTAGAGAAGTTTTTGAAGGAATATGTAGAGGATAGTAAAGTAAAAGATTGTTACAGGATTAACAAGGATCAAGTATTGGTGAAGATGATGGGGTGAGAAGGAGAGAATAATGAAGCACAAAGGAAAATTGAGGGAGAAGAGGGAAACAAGGGGGATATACATAGACAACGACCTCACAAAGAAAGAAAGAGATTTACAGAAGAAACTAAGAAGTATGGCGAAGGAAAAAAGGGAAGAAGGGAAAGAAGTAAGAGTGGGATACAGAAAATTAATAGTGGACGGGGAGCAATGGAGATGGAATGAAAAGAGAGAGAGACTAGAGGTTTTCCAATAAGAAGAAGAAGGGGAAGAGGGAAAGAGGGGGACAACGACAAAGTAAAAGGGACAATGAAACGGGAAAAAAGATACAAAGAAGGAAGTAGGAGGGAAACTAAGGAAGGAAGGGGGAAATCAAAGAAGGTAACGAGAAAAACAGGGGTGAGGGCACTATTTTGGAATGTAGCGGCACTAGGGAAAAAAAGAAGAAGATTTTTGGGACTATGTGAAGGAGTTCGATATTGTTGGATTAACAGAAACATGGTCAGAAAGCTGGGAAAAAATAGATAAACTGTTACCAAAGGAGTTCAAGTGGGAATGGCAACGGGCGAGAAGGGGAAAGAAAAAAGGAAGAGCAGCAGGGGGAATAATAACAGGGGTAAAAAAAGGAATAAAAGAGAATACTAAAAAGAAGGGAGAAGAGGAAGGTCACATGGTGAGAAACGTTAAAATAGACAGTAAATGGTGGAGAATAATGACAGTGTACAGCAAAGAAATGAAAGAAACAATAAGCAAGATAGACGAAACATTAAAAGACAACAGGGAAGAATGTCTACTTTTGGGAGGGGATTTTAACGGGAGAATTGGGGAAAGAGGAGCCAGGGATTGGGAAGATGAGAGAGGAGAGGGAAAAAGAAAATCCAAAGACAAGAAAGAAAACGCGGAAGGGAAGAAGTTGATGGAATGGATAGAAGAAAAAGGATGGGAAGTGCTGAATGGAAATAAACAAGGGGACGAAGAAGGAAAATGGACCTACATAGGCGGTAGAGGAGAGACGGTGATAGACTACAGAATAGTAAACGAAGAAGCATGGGAAGAAGTCGAAGAATTCAGAATAGGGGAAAGAGTAGAGTCAGACCATCTGCCAATAGAGATAAGTATAGGAAGGGGGAGAGAGAAGAGAGGAGGAGAAGAAAAAATAGAGGAAATGCGGAAGGTGATAATTAAAGTATGGGACGAGCAAGGGGTGGAAGAGTAAAAGAGAAGACTGGAAAAAGCAAGATTTAAAGAACAAGAAGTAGGGAAAATGGAGAAAGAATTGGTAGAAATATTGGAAAAAGCAGCGACAAAAAGAGAAATAACAGTAAGAGGTGGAGGAACAAAAAGAAAGAATAAATGGTGGGACAAAGAATGTGAGCAACGTAAAAAGGAAGCAATAAAAGAACTAAGAAAGTGGAGAAAGACTAAAGGGAACAGAAGTGGCTTTTTAGAAGCGAAAAAAAGATACAGAGAGACATGCAGGGAGAAGAAGAGGCAGAAGAAGGAGAGAGAGGAGGAAGAGATAAAAGCAATAAGAACAAAGAAGGAGGTATGGAACTATATTAATAGAGAGAGAAAGAAAAAAAAATGGGAGCGAGGAAATAACGATGAATGAGTGGGAGGAGTACTTCATGAGGCTGCTGGAGGGAGAAAAGGAAAAAAAGAAAACGGAAATAGAAACGAAGAGAAACCGAGTAGAACCTGAAGGAGAAGAAATTACAATGGAAGAGGTGGAGAGGCATGTGAAGAAACTGAGGAAAGGGAAGGCACCAGGGAGGGATAGAATACAGAATGAGTCGTGGATGTATGGGACGAGAAGAGTGCTACAGAGGCTGGTGGAGGTAATGAATGGGGTGTGGAGAGGAGAAGGATTCCCGGTAGGGTGGAGAGAGGGGGTAATTTACCCCATTAACAAAAAAGGGGAAAAAAATAAAATAGAAAATTACCGAGGGATAACTTTCCTAAACACAGGGTACAAGTTGTATGCATCAATTCTGAATGAAAGGATGACATACCCCAAGTATTTGAGTTCTTTTACTTGTTCTATTACTTCTCCCTCCCACCTCCAATCACTCTCTTCGTTCTTCCTCTTATTGAACACCAGCATTTTTGTTTTCTCTACATTCACTTCTAGTCTTTTCTTCTTCACATATTTTCCTAAACTCTTTATCATTTCCTTCATTTCTCTTTCACTCTTTGCCACCATTACCACATCATCCGCAAACGCCAGGCTCCACACTTTTTTTCTACCTACCACACACCCCCCCGCTTGTGCTCTCTCTAACATTCCGTTCATATCTGCCACATACATCGTGAACAACAAGGGGCCGAGCGGGCAACCTTGTCTCACTCCCTTTGTTGTCACAACAAATTGAAATTCAGTCTTCTTGATGTATTTATTTTTCCTGTCATTCTGTTCATTATACATTCTTCTTTCTTTTACTGTTCGTTTACTTTTTTTAGGCTTTCTGATTATTTTTTGAAACTGTATACTTGTGTGAATTTGTGGGAATTTTCGTTCTATTTATCTTTTATTATTTTGTTGATTAACCTTGTTTTGGCCTTATTGACTCTTTGTTGTTCTTCTTTTTATTTGTTTTTTATTCATTGTTTGTTCTTTTTTGATTTTTCGTTTTTTTATTTTGTTTTTTTTACTATGTTTTTGCTTCTTTTCTTTTTGTAGTATCTGAATATTGATCTGTGTTTGAAACAAGTGTTTAAAACAAATTGGTATAGTATGATACTTTACTTGACAACAATTTTTATGGCGGTCAACCTCCACAAATTATATCAATTAAAAAAACCTATCAACACAATAATTAAAGTTTTTTTTTAATTTAAATAATTATTGTCTTTATTGTTAAGTTTTTTTTTTCAATTCTTTTAGTACTGCGTTGGTGGTGCGATATAGAAAACAAGTAACATCTTCGGACCCTGAAATTAGTTCATTCAAAGCTACATTGCATTTTTTATTACTCTCACCAAAAAAAAATACATACATAATTATATAAATATCTTTCAACGGCAAAGTGATTCAGTTTTATTTAATTTTCACTTGTTGGCCTGTAAATGCATCTTTTAAGTCTCATTTCCGTTTTACTAGTCTTTTCTTTATCCCATGCAGGTAATTTCTACCATGCCTCATTTTTAATCACTATTTAATTTTCCCAAAAGGCTACTACTGGCGTGACTATCATGGGACCATTCCGTCGGACGCCATAGTGGCTGGCACGGACCACCACGGGGTTAAACTGTACGTCGGACAAGCTTACCATCGCCATCATGGATTGATCAACGGCCAGATTCTCCCCGGAACGAAAGAAATTATCGTGCAAGACGGCGGTGCGCACAAAATTGCTCAATATATTAAAGTATGAACTGATGTTTCGTAGTAAAAGATTACGTCGAGTTTGATTCCAGATCTTGTGCAGTTCCACTTCCAACTTTAAGTGGATAACAACCTCTACTGGCACTTTCAGTGATGATACACAAAACCTACATAAAGTTATCGGCGGACACCGAGATGACATCGGCGATAATTATGTCGGTCGTCTTAACTTTTCTCACCAGTCGTTCGTCGGAAGAATTCCTAACACTGGCTTCTACAGAGGGAAGTTTCTTGGTATTAACGATGCGCACGAGAGTGTGGAGACACAAGAGAAATTCGAGATTTTAATACACTACAGTAAATGTGATGTTTCCTCGTCCGGTTAAGAACGGTGTTAGTTTCAAATCTGTACCTACAGTTCCATGATTAAAATAAATATGTCAAATTACATTAAATTTATCAATGTTCTGGCCACATTTTATCACTTCATTATTCCCAAAACCAAAATTTTAAAGACCTCAGGTCCCCAAAATTTCTCAAAAACTCAGTACCAAAGCTTGAAAATCTGAAAAATCCCAAATTTTACCATGTTTTAATTCGTATCACAATCAGTGTCCCAATGTCGCAAAGTTTCAACCAAAATTTTCAAAATCTCAAAGATTCAAAAATCTCCAAAACTGATTTCAAAATCGTAGTCTCCAAAATTTAAGAAATTTTGAAGTCCGAGCAGCTAACAATAATTGTTCAAGACTACAAGTCACAAAGTCCTAAAATCTCAATTTTGAGAGTACATATTAAAGTCTTGTAATCGCAATTTCTGAGTCTTATAGTCTTACAATTTCAAAGTCCCAACGTCGTAAACCTTAGGGCCTTAAGTTCCGATTCAAACTCTCGCGATTTAAACATTTCAAGGCTCCAAAGTCTTGCGATCTCAAAATATCAAGGACTTAAAACTTAATGTACAAAAAATTCCAAGTTGATCTCAAAGTCTTACCATCTCAAAATCTAAACGTCGTAAAACTTAGGGACTTATTTTCCAAGAGTCCCAGAGTCTTATATTTTTAATGTATCACCAACTCCCAAAATCCTAAAATATCAATGTGTGAAAGTACCAAAAGCTCCGAGCTTCAAATTAAGAAAGTTTTGAAGTCTCAAAATGTAAGATCTCAAACTCACAAAGTCCCAAAGTCTCAAAATCTCTAAATCGGAAATACTCAAAGATTCACACTTGCACCTTAGGACTTTTATTTCTCAAAATCTCGCCGATTCAAACTCTCGCGATCTAAACATTTCAAGACTCCAAAGTCTTGCGATCTCAAAATATCAAGGACTTAAAACTTAATGTACAAAAAATACCAAGTAGATCTCAAAGTCTTACCATCTCAAAATCAAAACGTCGTTAAACTTAGGGCCTTACTTTCCAAGAGTCTCAGAGTCTGAAATTTTTAATGTACCACCAAGTCCCAAAATCCTAAAATATCAATGTGTGAAAGTACCAAAAGCTCCGAGCTTCAAATTAAGAAAGTTTTGAAGTCTCAAAATGTAAGATCTCAAACTCACAAAGTCTCAAAGTCTCAAAATCTCTAAATCGGAAGTACTCAAAATTTCACACGTGCACCTTAGGACTTTTATTTCTCAAAATCTCGACGATTCAAACTCTCGCGATCTAAATATTTCAAGGCTCCAAAGTCTTGCGATCTCAAAATATCAAGGACTTAAAACTTAATGTACAAAAAATTCCAAGTTGATCTCAAAGTCTTACCATCTCAAAATCTAAACGTCGTAAAACTTAGAGACTTACTTTCCAAGAGTCTCAGAGTCTCAAATTTTTAATGTATCACCAAGTCCCAAAATCCTAAAATATCAATGTGTGAAAGTACCATAAGCTTCAAATTAAGAAAGTTTTGCAGTCTCAAAATGTAAGATCTCAAACTCACAAAGTCCCAAAGTCTCAAAATCTCTAAATCGGAAATACTCAAAGATTTACACTTGCACCTTAGGACTTTTATTTCTCAAAATCTCGCCGATTCAAACTCTCGCGATCTAAACATTTCAAGACTCCAAAGTCTTGCGATCTCAAAATATCAAGGACTTAAAACTTAATGTACAAAAAATTCCAAGTAGATCTCAAAGTCTTACCATCTCAAAATCAAAACGTCGTTAAACTTAGGGCCTTACTTTCCAAGAGTCTCAGAGTCTGAAATTTTTAATGTACCACCAAGTCCCAAAATCTCAAAATCTCTAAGATCTCAAACTCACAAAGTCCCAAAGTCTCAAAATCTCTAAATCGGAAATACTCAAAATTTCACACGTGCACCTTAGGACTTTTATTTCTCAAAATCTCGACGATTCAAACTCTCGCGATCTAAACATTTTAAGGCTCCAAAGTCTTGCGATCTCAAAATATCAAGGACTTAAAACTTAATGTACAAAAAATTCCAAGTTGATCGCAAAGTCTTACCATCTCAAAATCTAAACGTCGTAAAACTTAGGGACTTACTTTCTAAGAGTCTCAGAGTCTCAAATTTTTAATGTATCACCAAGCCCCAAAATCCTAAAATATCAATGTGTGAAAGTACCAAAAGCTCCGAGCTTCAAATTAAGAAAGTTTTGAAGTCTCAAAATGTAAGATCTCAAACTCACAAAGTCTCAAAGTCTCAAAATCTCTAAATCGGAAGTACTCAAAATTTCACACGTGCACCTTAGGACTTTTATTTCTCAAAATCTCGACGATTCAAACTCTCGCGATCTAAACATTTCATGGCTCCAAAGTCTTGCGATCTCAAAATATCAAAGACTTAAAACTTAATGTACAAAAAATTCCAAGTTGATCGCAAAGTCTTGCCATCTCAAAATCTAAACCTCGTAAAACTTAGGGACTTACTTTCTAAGAGTCTCAGAGTCTCAAATTTTTAATGTATCACCAATTCCCAAAATCCTAAAATATCAATGTGTGAAAGTACCAAAAGCTCCGAGCTTCAAATTAAGAAAGTTTCGAAGTCTCAAAATGTAAGATGTCAAACACAAAATCCCAAAGTCTCAAAATTTCTAAAATCGGAAATACTCAAAGTTTCACACTTGCACATTAGGACTTTTATTTCTCAAAATCTCGACGATTCAAACTCTCGCGATCTAAACATTTCAAGGCTCCAAAGGCTTGCGATCTCAAAATATCAAGGACTTAAATTTAATGTACAAAAAATTCCAAGTTGATCTCAAAGTCTTACCATCTCAAAATCTAAACGTCGTAAAACTTAGGGCCTTACTTTCCAAGAGTCTCAGAGTCTCAAATTTTTAATGTATCACCAAGTCCCAAAATCCTAAAATGTCAATGTGTGAAAGTACCAAAAATTCCGAGCTTCAAATTAAGAAAGTTTTGAAGTCTCAAAATGTAAGATCTCAAACTCACAAAGTCCCAAAGTCTCAAAATCTCTAAATCGGAAATACTCAAAATTTCACACGTGCACCTTAGGACTTTTATTTCTCAAAATCTCGACGATTCAAACTCTCGCGATCTAAACATTTCATAGCTCCAAAGTCTTACGATCTCAAAATATCAAGGACTTAAAACTTAATGTACAAAAAATTCCAAGTTGATCGCAAAGTTTTACCATCTCAAAATCTAAACGTCGTAAAACTTAGGGACTTACTTTCTAAGAGTCTCAGAGTCTCAAATTTTTAATGTATCACCAAGTCCCAAAATCCTAAAATATCAATGTGTGAAAGTACCAAAAGCTCCGAGCTTCAAATTAAGAAAGTTTTGAAGTTTCAAAATGTAAGATCTCAAACTCACAAAGTCCCAAAGTCTCAAAATTTCTAAAATTGGAAATACTCAAAATTTCACACTTGCACCTTAGGACTTTTATTTCTCAAAAGCTCGACGATTCAAACTCTCGCGATCTAAACATTTCAAGGCTCCAATGTCTTGCGATCTCAAAATATCAAGGACTTAAAACTTAATGTACAAAAAATTCCAAGTTGATCGCATAGTCTTACAATCTCAAAATCTAAACGTCGTAAAACTTAGGGACTTACTTTCTAAGAGTCTCAGAGTCTCAAATTTTTAATGTATCACCAAGTCCCAAAATCCTAAAATATCAATGTGTGAAAGTACCAAAAGCTCCGAGCTTCAAATTAAGAAAGTTTCGAAGTCTCAAAATGTAAGATCTCAAACTCACAAAGTCCCAAAGTATCAAAATCTCTAAAATCGGAAATACTCAAAATTTCACACTTGCACCTTAGGACTTTTATTTCTCAAAAGCTCGACGATTCAAACTCGCGATCTAAGCATTTCAAGGGTCCAAAATCTTACGATCTCAAAATATCAAGGACTTAAAACTTAATGTACAAAAAATTCCAAGTTGATCGCAAAGTCTTACCATCTCAAAATCTAAACGTCGTAAAACTTAGGGACTTACTTTCTAAGAGTCTCAGAGTCTCAAATTTTTAATGTATCACCAAGTCCCAAAATCCTAAAATATCAATGTGTGAAAGTACCAAAAGCTCCGAGCTTCAAATTAAGAAAGTTTTGAAGTCTCAAAATGTAAGATCTCAAACTCACAAAGTCCCAAGGTCTCAAAATCTCTAAATCGGAAGTACTCAAAATTTCACACGTGCACCTTAGGACTTTTATTTCTCAAAATCTCGACGATTCAAACTCTCGCGACCTAAACATTTCATGTCTCCAAAGTCTTGCGATCTCAAGATATCAAGGACTTAAAACTTAATGTACAAAAAATTCCAAGTTATAAATTTAAAAAAGTTAAAGTGCCAAAGTTTCAAAATTTCAAAATCTCCTGAAAAATCCCAAATTTGACCATGTTTTAATTCGTCCCAAAATCCCAACCTCAGTTTCCCAAAAGATTCAAAATCTCAAATATTGAAAATATCGGAATCTCAAAAATGCCAAGTCCTAAGGTCTAAAATTTCAAGATTAGAGAGTCCTTAAAATCCCAAATTCCAAGTTGTAACATTTCAAATTCTCAAATTGCTACAACTTCAAAATCTCAAATTGTTATAGCTTCACAATCTCAAAATTCCAAACGTTACTCAACGTTTCACACTTGCATCTCAGAACTTCAATTTCTAAAAGTCTTGAGATTTCAAACCCTCGCTATCAAAACATCTCAAGGCGATCTCAAATCCCAAAGCCTCAGTTTCCCAAAAGATTTAAAATCTCAAATACATATTCAAAATATCGGAACCTCAAAGCTTCCAAGTCTTAATACCTAAAGTTTCAAGAGCAGAAAGTCTTAAAAATCTCAAAACCCTAAAATCACCAAAAACCGAATTTAAAAATTTGATGCCTTAAGGCCGTATAATCCCTTCCATAGACTTTCGTGACAGTGACAGTTGTCACGTGACATTTTTGAGTGCACTTGAAAAACGGTAACTATTTACATTAGTCAAAGGTCATGTTGACAATATAAGATGTGACATTTCATAAGTAATTCTATTAAACGCCGACAAGCCACTTTTCGCGCACGGCTTATTTAGTTTTCAAAGATCCCAACTTCTCCCCAGTGAAAAAATAACGCTCGCCTCATCTTTGCAGGATAGATAGGGGACCGTCGCTTCCCAGACCCTAACCCTGCATCAAGAACGCTGCAACAAGAAACCAATTCGATGTACCAATGTCTTGCGATCTCAAAATATCAAGGACTTAAAACTTAATGTACAAAAAATTCCAAGTTGATCGCATAGTCTTACAATCTCAAAATCTAAACGTCGTAAAACTTAGGGACTTACTTTCTAAGAGTCTCAGAGTCTCAAATTTTTAATGTATCACCAAGTCCCAAAATCCTAAAATATCAATGTGTGAAAGTACCAAAAGCTCCGAGCTTCAAATTAAGAAAGTTTCGAAGTCTCAAAATGTAAGATCTCAAACTCACAAAGTCCCAAAGTATCAAAATCTCTAAAATCGGAAATACTCAAAATTTCACACTTGCACCTTAGGACTTTTATTTCTCAAAAGCTCGACGATTCAAACTCGCGATCTAAGCATTTCAAGGGTCCAAAATCTTACGATCTCAAAATATCAAGGACTTAAAACTTAATGTACAAAAAATTCCAAGTTGATCGCAAAGTCTTACCATCTCAAAATCTAAACGTCGTAAAACTTAGGGACTTACTTTCTAAGAGTCTCAGAGTCTCAAATTTTTAATGTATCACCAAGTCCCAAAATCCTAAAATATCAATGTGTGAAAGTACCAAAAGCTCCGAGCTTCAAATTAAGAAAGTTTTGAAGTCTCAAAATGTAAGATCTCAAACTCACAAAGTCCCAAAGTCTCAAAATCTCTAAATCGGAAATACTCAAAGTTTCACACTTGCACCTTAGGACTTTTATTTCTCAAAAGCTCGACGATTCAAACTCGCGATCTAAGCATTTCAAGGGTCCAAAGTCTTACGATCTCAACATATCAAGGACTTAAAACTTAATGTACAAAAAATTCCAAGTTGATCGCAAAGTTTTACCATCTCAAAATCTAAACGTCGTAAAACTTAGGGACTTACTTTCTAAGAGTCTCAGAGTCTCAAATTTTTAATGTATCACCAAGTCCCAAAATCCTAAAATATCAATGTGTGAAAGTACCAAAAGCTCCGAGCTTCAAATTAAGAAAGTTTTGAAGTTTCAAAATGTAAGATCTCAAACTCACAAAGTCCCAAAGTCTCAAAATTTCTAAAATTGGAAATACTCAAAATTTCACACTTGCACCTTAGGACTTTTATTTCTCAAAAGCTCGACGATTCAAACTCTCGCGATCTAAACATTTCAAGGCTCCAATGTCTTGCGATCTCAAAATATCAAGGACTTAAAACTTAATGTACAAAAAATTCCAAGTTGATCGCATAGTCTTACAATCTCAAAATCTAAACGTCGTAAAACTTAGGGACTTACTTTCTAAGAGTCTCAGAGTCTCAAATTTTTAATGTATCACCAAGTCCCAAAATCCTAAAATATCAATGTGTGAAAGTACCAAAAGCTCCGAGCTTCAAATTAAGAAAGTTTCGAAGTCTCAAAATGTAAGATCTCAAACTCACAAAGTCCCAAAGTATCAAAATCTCTAAAATCGGAAATACTCAAAATTTCACACTTGCACCTTAGGACTTTTATTTCTCAAAAGCTCGACGATTCAAACTCGCGATCTAAGCATTTCAAGGGTCCAAAATCTTACGATCTCAAAATATCAAGGACTTAAAACTTAATGTACAAAAAATTCCAAGTTGATCGCAAAGTCTTACCATCTCAAAATCTAAACGTCGTAAAACTTAGGGACTTACTTTCTAAGAGTCTCAGAGTCTCAAATTTTTAATGTATCACCAAGTCCCAAAATCCTAAAATATCAATGTGTGAAAGTACCAAAAGCCCCGAGCTTCAAATTAAGAAAGTTTCGGAGTCTCAAAATGTAAGATGTCAAACTCACAAAATCCCAAAGTCTCAAAATTTCTAAAATCGGAAATACTCAATGTTTCACACTTGCACATTAGGACTTTTATTTCTCAAAATCTCGCCGATTCAAACTCTCGCGATCTAAACATTTCAAGGCTCCAAAGTCTTGCGATCTCAAAATATCAAGGACTTAAAACTTAATGTACAAAAAATTCCAAGTTGATCGCAAAGTCTTACCATCTCAAAATCTAAACGTCGTAAAACTTAGGGCCTTACTTTCCAAGAGTCTCAGAGTCTCAAATTTTTAATGTATCACCAAGTCCCAAAATCCTAAAATATCAATGTGTGAAAGTACCAAAAGCTCCGAGCTTCAAATTAAGAAAGTTTCGGAGTCTCAAAATGTAAGATGTCAAACTCACAAAATCCCAGTCTCAAAATCTCTAAAATCGGAAATACTCAAAATTTCACACTTGCACCTTAGGACTTTTATTTCTCAAAATCTCGCCGATTCAAACTCTCGCGATCTAAACATTTCAAGGCTCCAAAGTCTTGCGATCTCAAAATATCAAGGACTTAAAACTTAATGTACAAAAAATTCCAAGTTGATCTCAAAGTCTTACCATCTCAAAATCTAAACGTCGTAAAACTTAGGGCCTTACTTTCCAAGAGTCTCAGAATCTCAAATTTTTAATGTATCACCAAGTCCCAAAATCCTAAAATATCAATGTGTGAAAGTACCAAAAGCTCCGAGCTTCAAATTAAGAAAGTTTTGAAGTCTCAAAATGTAAGATCTCAAACTCACAAAGTCCCAAAGTCTCAAAATCTCTAAATCGGAAATACTCAAAGTTTCACACTTGCACCTTAGGACTTTTATTTCTCAAAAGCTCGACGATTCAAACTCGCGATCTAAGCATTTCAAGGGTCCAAAGTCTTACGATCTCAACATATCAAGGACTTAAAACTTAATGTACAAAAAATTCCAAGTTGATCGCAAAGTTTTACCATCTCAAAATCTAAACGTCGTAAAACTTAGGGACTTACTTTCTAAGAGTCTCAGAGTCTCAAATTTTTAATGTATCACCAAGTCCCAAAATCCTAAAATATCAATGTGTGAAAGTACCAAAAGCTCCGAGCTTCAAATTAAGAAAGTTTTGAAGTTTCAAAATGTAAGATCTCAAACTCACAAAGTCCCAAAGTCTCAAAATTTCTAAAATTGGAAATACTCAAAATTTCACACTTGCACCTTAGGACTTTTATTTCTCAAAAGCTCGACGATTCAAACTCTCGCGATCTAAACATTTCAAGGCTCCAATGTCTTGCGATCTCAAAATATCAAGGACTTAAAACTTAATGTACAAAAAATTCCAAGTTGATCGCATAGTCTTACAATCTCAAAATCTAAACGTCGTAAAACTTAGGGACTTACTTTCTAAGAGTCTCAGAGTCTCAAATTTTTAATGTATCACCAAGTCCCAAAATCCTAAAATATCAATGTGTGAAAGTACCAAAAGCTCCGAGCTTCAAATTAAGAAAGTTTCGAAGTCTCAAAATGTAAGATCTCAAACTCACAAAGTCCCAAAGTATCAAAATCTCTAAAATCGGAAATACTCAAAATTTCACACTTGCACCTTAGGACTTTTATTTCTCAAAAGCTCGACGATTCAAACTCGCGATCTAAGCATTTCAAGGGTCCAAAATCTTACGATCTCAAAATATCAAGGACTTAAAACTTAATGTACAAAAAATTCCAAGTTGATCGCAAAGTCTTACCATCTCAAAATCTAAACGTCGTAAAACTTAGGGACTTACTTTCTAAGAGTCTCAGAGTCTCAAATTTTTAATGTATCACCAAGTCCCAAAATCCTAAAATATCAATGTGTGAAAGTACCAAAAGCTCCGAGCTTCAAATTAAGAAAGTTTTGAAGTCTCAAAATGTAAGATCTCAAACTCACAAAGTCCCAAGGTCTCAAAATCTCTAAATCGGAAGTACTCAAAATTTCACACGTGCACCTTAGGACTTTTATTTCTCAAAATCTCGACGATTCAAACTCTCGCGACCTAAACATTTCATGTCTCCAAAGTCTTGCGATCTCAAGATATCAAGGACTTAAAACTTAATGTACAAAAAATTCCAAGTTATAAATTTAAAAAAGTTAAAGTGCCAAAGTTTCAAAATTTCAAAATCTCCTGAAAAATCCCAAATTTGACCATGTTTTAATTCGTCCCAAAATCCCAACCTCAGTTTCCCAAAAGATTCAAAATCTCAAATATTGAAAATATCGGAATCTCAAAAATGCCAAGTCCTAAGGTCTAAAATTTCAAGATTAGAGAGTCCTTAAAATCCCAAATTCCAAGTTGTAACATTTCAAATTCTCAAATTGCTACAACTTCAAAATCTCAAATTGTTATAGCTTCACAATCTCAAAATTCCAAACGTTACTCAACGTTTCACACTTGCATCTCAGAACTTCAATTTCTAAAAGTCTTGAGATTTCAAACCCTCGCTATCAAAACATCTCAAGGCGATCTCAAATCCCAAAGCCTCAGTTTCCCAAAAGATTTAAAATCTCAAATACATATTCAAAATATCGGAACCTCAAAGCTTCCAAGTCTTAATACCTAAAGTTTCAAGAGCAGAAAGTCTTAAAAATCTCAAAACCCTAAAATCACCAAAAACCGAATTTAAAAATTTGATGCCTTAAGGCCGTATAATCCCTTCCATAGACTTTCGTGACAGTGACAGTTGTCACGTGACATTTTTGAGTGCACTTGAAAAACGGTAACTATTTACATTAGTCAAAGGTCATGTTGACAATATAAGATGTGACATTTCATAAGTAATTCTATTAAACGCCGACAAGCCACTTTTCGCGCACGGCTTATTTAGTTTTCAAAGATCCCAACTTCTCCCCAGTGAAAAAATAACGCTCGCCTCATCTTTGCAGGATAGATAGGGGACCGTCGCTTCCCAGACCCTAACCCTGCATCAAGAACGCTGCAACAAGAAACCAATTCGATGTACCCACGACGACGATCCTGGCATTGGTTTTCTGCGGTTTCCCCGCGTGGGGGGTCATGTTCGAGGCCACAGCCGTGTGTGGGTGCACAAGCACACCAACCAGTCCTCTGGACTCCTTTCGCTGAAGAGGCATGAGCCTAAAGCAACGGATCGGCAGATGAAGTATTGTAATTCGTTGGTATTTGTAATGTAAGTTCTATCAATTTTTTTGCACTTTCTTTATAGAGCTTGATTTTAAATTTTTTTCTCAATTTCTCGTCTGCTGTTTACATATTTTTTTGTCCTAATTTCGAATTATTTTTTTCCGAAAATTTATCAAAAATCAACAACATTTAAGGGAAGCGATCGTGAATTGAGATTTAGTTTTAGATCACAAAGTTATAAACTTATACCTGTTTTATTTGGCATTTTATACTCCCTCGTTCCCCACATGTGGGCGGTCTTTTGGAAGCAGGGATCAAGTCTCTGTCCTCAAATTCCGATTATTTAATTTGTTACTTTTTGGAATATGTATTAGGCATCTACAGAAATTTCTCAATTTTTTTGTTCTAATTACTGTAGTACTGCATTGAAACTGTTATAAAAACCTTCAACAAATTAATAATAGGCAAAGTGAGAAATAAAAACCAATAACCCGTGAAACTAGTTCACTGACCATTACTTTTCGCTTATCGTGCCTATAAAAATGGTTATTGCTCTCAAACCAAGAAATGACTTGGGTATAAATATCGGTTCTTTACTTAACACATGTTGTCTTTATAAAGCATGCTTTTCCTCAATTTCGTTATCGTCTTGCTAAATTTTTCTCCATGTTTTTCTGCCATACCTGGTAAGTTAATTTCCTTCATCTTCAACATTTAAAGATTTCCATGCAGGCTACTACTGGCGCGACTATCATGGCACCATTCCTTCGGACGCCATAGTTGCTGGTATAAGGGATGAAGACGTTCCACTGTACATCGGACAAGCCTACATTCGCGATGGTGGATTGATCAACGGCCAGATTATTGGGGGTGAAAGCGACATGTTTGTACAATTCGAGGGAGTGGCCTACGTTCAACAATACATTAAAGTATGATCCGTTTTTATGGTTAAGGATTCTATTAAGTCTGATTCTAGATCCTCTGCGGTGTCCAAAACAATTTTTCATGGTTGACAACCTCCTCTGCTACTTTGGATTCTGATCTAAGAGGCAAAACCGCGGTTATCGGAGGTCACGAAGACGAAGAGCCTCAGAGTTACGTTGCCCGTCTGAACGGCACCGCTGGAACAACGTACATCGGAAGGGTTCTTAACAGTGGTGTCTACCAAGGAATTTTTCTTGGTGTCAACGATTTGTTGCGAACTATACAAGAAACCGAAAATTTTGAGATTCTAATATACGATCCATAAATGTTATCTTATAAATCTGCGCAATAAGACGGAAAACTTTTCTTTGTTTTTTTTTGACAGTCGATTTGTAAGAAGCAAAATGAGGTACCGTCAAACAAACATCAGAATCATTCTTAGATGACCCGAAACTGAATATAACGAGTCCAAACTCGACGTGTATAACTGCATTTTTTCTAACTCAAAAATTTTGACTTTTTCCAAAAAACGGTCAAAATTTCAAAATCGTCACGGCCACCATTTTGAAACTTGGCAAGTTTATATGTCGTAGACAGCTGAGGACAATAAGATGATAATTTGTTTTCTATCAACATTTACATATTTTTGACAGTTGGTATCTCAAAAACAAGATCAGTTACCATTGAGAAAATTTCAAAAGCGCCTTCAGTGGAACCAAAACTGTATATAACGAGTCCAAAGACAATACATCTAGCTACAGTTCTCTGTCCTGAAAATTTTGAGTTTTCCAAAAAACTGCAACAACTTCAAAATTATTTAATGCGTCTTAATCTAATATGCTAATTTTGTAACAACTGAGTGCAAAAAGATGGCAAACTTTTTTTCTTTAAATATCTATATAATTTTGACAGTTGATATGTAAGGAATGAAATGAGGTACCATAAAACAAACATCAAAACTGTTCTTTTAGGAACCAAAACTGTATAGAACGGGCCCAAACTCGACATTTCTAACTGCATTTTTACTAACTCAAAAATTTTGACTTTTCCAAAAAACGGTTAAAATTTCAAAATCGTCGAGGCCACCATTTTGAAACTTGGCAAGTTTATATGTCGTAGACAGCTGAGGACAATAAGATGATAATTTCTTTTCTATCAACATTTACATATTTTTGACAGTTGGTATCTCAAAAACAAGATCAGTTACCATTGAGAAAATTTCAAAAGCGCCTTCAGTGGAACCGAAACTGTATATAACGAGTCCAAAGACAATACATCTAGCTACAGTTCTCTGTCCTGAAAATTTTGAGTTTTCCAAAAAACTGCCACAACTTCAAAATTATTTAATGCGTCTTAATCTAATATGCTAATTTTGTAACAACTGAGTGCAAAAAGATGGCAAACTTTTTTTCTTCAAATATCTATATAATTTTGACAGTTGATATGTAAGGAATGAAATGAGGTACCATAAAACAAACATCAAAACTGTTCTTTTAGGAACCAAAACTGTATAGAACGGGCCCAAACTCGACATTTCTAACTGCATTTTTACTAACTCAAAAATTTTGACTTTTCCAAAAAACGGTTAAAATTTCAAAATCGTCGAGGCCACCATTTTGAAACTTGGCAAGTTTATATGTCGTAGACAGCTGAGGACAATAAGATGATAATTTCTTTTCTATCAACATTTACATATTTTTGACAGTTGGTATCTCAAAAACAAGATCAGTTACCATTGAGAAAATTTCAAAAGCGCCTTCAGTGGAACCGAAACTGTATATAACGAGTCCAAAGACAATACATCTAGCTACAGTTCTCTGTCCTGAAAATTTTGAGTTTTCCAAAAAACTGCCACAACTTCAAAATTATTTAATGCGTCTTAATCTAATATGCTAATTTTGTAACAACTGAGTGCAATAAGATGGCAAACTTTTTTTCTTCAAATATCTATATAATTTTGACAGTTGATATGTAAGGAATGAATGAAATGAGGTACCATAAAACAAACATCAAAATCGTTCTTTTAGGAACCAAAACTGTATAGAACGGGCCCAAACTCGACATTTCTAACTGCATTTTTACTAACTCAAAAATTTTGACTTTTCCAAAAAACGGTCAAAATTTCAAAATCGTCAAGGCCACCATTTTGAAACTTGGCAAGTTTATATGTCGTAGACAGCTGAGGACAATAAGATGATAATTTGTTTTCTATCAACATTTACATATTTTTGACAGTTGGTATCTCAAAAACAAGATCAGTTACCATTGAGAAAATTTCAAAAGCGCCTTCAGTGGAACCGAAACTGTATATAACGAGTCCAAAGACAATACATCTAGCTACAGTTCTCTGTCCTGAAAATTTTGAGTTTTCCAAAAAACTGCAACAACTTCAAAATTATTTAATGCGTCTTAATCTAATATGCTAATTTTGTAACAACTGAGTGCAATAAGATGGCAAACTTTTTTTCTTCAAATATCTATATAATTTTGACAGTTGATATGTAAGGAATGAAATGAGGTACCATAAAACAAACATCAAAATCGTTCTTTTAGGAACCAAAACTGTATAGAACGGGCCCAAACTCGACATTTCTAACTGCATTTTTACTAACTCAAAAATTTTGACTTTTCCAAAAAACGGTCAAAATTTCAAAATCGTCAAGGCCACCATTTTGAAACTTGGCAAGTTTATATGTCGTAGACAGCTGAGGACAATAAGATGATAATTTCTTTTCTATCAACATTTACATATTTTTGACAGTTGGTATCTCAAAAACAAGATCAGTGAGAAAATTTCAAAAGCGCCTTCAGTGGAACCAAAACTGTATATAACGAGTCCAAAGACAATACATCTAGCTACAGTTCTCTGTCCTGAAAATTTTGAGTTTTCCAAAAAACTGCCACAACTTCAAAATTATTTAATGCGTCTTAATCTAATATGCTAATTTTGTAACAACTGAGTGCAATAAGATGGCAAACTTTTTTTCTTCAAATATCTATATAATTTTGACAGTTGATATGTAAGGAATGAAATGAGGTACCATAAAACAAACATCAAAATCGTTCTTTTAGGAACCAAAACTGTATAGAACGGGCCCAAACTCGACATTTCTAACTGCATTTTTACTAACTCAAAAATTTTGACTTTTCCAAAAAACGGTCAAAATTTCAAAATCGTGAAGGCCACCATTTTGAAACTTGGCAAGTTTATATGTCGTAGACAGCTGAGGACAATAAGATGATAATTTGTTTTCTATCAACATTTACATATTTTTGACAGTTGGTATCTCAAAGACAAGATCAGTGAGAAAATTTCAAAAGCGCCTTCAGTGGAACCGAAACTGTATATAACGAGTCCAAAGACAATACATCTAGCTACAGTTCTCTGTCCTGAAAATTTTGAGTTTTCCAAAAAACTGCAACAACTTCAAAATTATTTAATGCGTCTTAATCTAATATGCTAATTTTGTAACAACTGAGTGCAAAAAGTTGGCAAACTTTTTTTCTTCAAATATCTATATAATTTTGACAGTTGATATGTAAGGAATGAAATGAGGTACCATAAAACAAACATCAAAATCGTTCTTTTAGGAACCAAAACTGTATAGAACGGGCCCAAACTCGACATTTCTAACTGCATTTTTACTAACTCAAAAATTTTGACTTCTCCAAAAAACGGTCAAAATTTCAAAATCGTCAAGGCCACCATCTTGAAACTTGGCAAGTTTATATGTCGTAGACAGCTGAGGACAATAAGATGATAATTTGTTTTCTATCAACATTTACATATTTTTGACAGTTGGTATCTCAAAAACAAGATCAGTTACCATTGAGAAAATTTCAAAAGCGCCTTCAGTGGAACCGAAACTGTATATAACGAGTCCAAAGACAATACATCTAGCTACAGTTCTCTGTCCTGAAAATTTTGAGTTTTCCAAAAAACGGTCAAAATTTCAAAATCGTCAAGGCCACCATTTTGAAACTTGGCAAGTTTATATGTCGCAGACAGCTGAGGACAATAAGATGATAATTTCTTTTCTATCAACATTTACATATTTTTGACAGTTGGTATCTCAAAAACAAGATCAGTTACGATTGAGTAAACTTCAAAATCGTCCTTGGTGGACCCGAAACTGTATATAACAAGTCCAAACTCGATATACTTAGATATATTTTTCCGACCGGAAAATTTTGAGTTCTCCAAAAATGTGCCATAACTTAAAAATAATGAAATGTGTCTTTATGAAATATGCTAATTTTGTAAACTTTTTTCTGTAAATATCTACATAATTTTGACATTCGATATGTAAGAAGCAAAATGAGGTATCATCAAACAAACATCAGAATCATTCTTAGAAGACCCGAAACTGTATACAAAGAGACTCAAAAATTTTGACTTTTCCAAAAAATGATCAAAGTCATCATAGCCACCTTTATGAAACTTTGTATGTCGTAGACAGCTGAGCACAACAAAATAATTTTTTTTTTCTATCAACATTTATATATTTTTGACAGTTGGTATCTCAAGAACAACATCAGTTAACATTGAAAAAACATCAAAATTTCAAAAATTTAAAAAATTTGGTACTTTCACACATTGATATTTTAAGATTTTGAGACTCTGAGACTCTTGGAAAGTAAGACCCTAAATTTTACGACGTTTAGATTTTGAGATGGTAAGACTGAGATCAACTTGGAATTTTTTGTACATTCAGTTTTAAGTCCTTGATATTTTGAAATCGCAAAACTTTGGAGCCTTGAAATGTTTAGATCGCGAGAGTTTGAATCGTTGAGATTTTGAGTAGTAAAAGTCCTAAAGTGCAAGTGTGAAACTTTGAGTATTTCCGATTTTAGAGATTTTGAGACTTTGGGACTTTGTGAGTTTGAGATCTTACATTTTGAGACTTTAAAACTTCCTTAATTTGAAGCTCGGAGCTTTTGGTACTTTCACACATTGATACTTTGGGACTTACATTAAAAAATTGAGGCTCTGAGACTCTTCGAAAGTAAGGCCCTAAGTTTTACGACGTTTATATTTTGAGATGGTAAGACATTGAGATCAACTTGGATTTTTTTTGTACATTAAGTTTTAAGTCCTTGATATTTTGAAATCGCAAGACTTTGGAGCCTTGAAATGTTTAGATCGCGAGAGTTTGAATCGTCGAGATTTTGAGAAATAAAAGTCCTAAAATGCAAGTGTGAAACTTTGAGTATTTCCGATTTTAGAGATTTTGAGACTTTGGGACTTTGTGAGTTTGCGATCTTACATTTTGAGACTTCAAAACGTTTTTAATTTGAAGTTCGGAGCTTTTGGTACTTTCACACATTGAAATTTTAGGATTTTGGGACTTGGTGATTCATTAAAAATTTGAGAATCTGAGACTCTTGGAAGGCAAGTCCCGAAGTTTTACGACGTTTAGATTTTGAGATGGTAAAACTTTGGAATCAACTTGGATTTTTTTTTGTACATTAAGTTTTAAGTCCTTGATATTTTGAGATTGCAAGACTTTGGAACTTTTGGAATGTTTAGATCGCGAGAGTTTGAATAGTCGAGATTTTGAGAAATAAAAGTCCTAAGGTGTAAGTGTGAAACTTTGGGTATTTCCGATTTTAGAGATTTTGAGACTTTGGGACTTTGTGAGTTTGAAATCTTACATTTTGAGACTCCAAAACTTTCTTAATTTGAAGCTCGGAGCTTTTGGTACTTTCACACATTGATATTTTAGGATTTTGGGACTTAGTGACACAGAAAAAATTTGAGACTCTGAGACTGTTGGAAAGTAAGTCCCTAAGTTTTAGGACGTTTAGATTTGGAGATTGAAAGACTTTGGGATCAACTTGGAATATTTTGTACATTAAGTTTTAAGTCCTTGATATTTTGAGATCGCAAGATTTTGGAGGCTTGAAATGTTTAGATCGCGAGAGTTTGAATCGTCGAGATTTTGAGAAATAAAAGTTTTAAGGTGCAAGTGTGAAACTTTGAGTATTTCCGATTTTAGAGATTTTGAGACTTTGGGACTTTGTGAGTTTGAAATCTTACATTTTGAGACTTTAAAACTTCCTTAATTTGAAGCTCGGAGCTTTTGGTACTTTCACACATTGATACTTTAGGACTTACATTAAAAAATTGAGGCTCTGAGACTCTTCGAAAGTAAGGCCCTAAGTTTTACGACGTTTATATTTTGAGATGGTAAGACATTGAGATCAACTTGGATTTTTTTTGTACATTAAGTTTTAAGTCCTTGATATTTTGAAATCGCAAGACTTTGGAGCCTTGAAATGTTTAGATCGCGAGAGTTTGAATCGTCGAGATTTTGAGAAATAAAAGTCCTAAGGTGCAAGTGTGAAACTTTGAGTATTTCCGATTTTAGAGATTTTGAGACTTTGGGACTTTGTGAGTTTGCGATCTTACATTTTGAGACTTCAAAACGTTTTTAATTTGAAGTTTGGAGCTTTTGGTACTTTCACACATTGAAATTTTAGGATTTTGGGACTTGGTGATTCATTAAAAATTTGAGAATCTGAGACTCTTGGAAGGCAAGTCCCGAAGTTTTACGACGTTTAGATTTTGAGATGGTAAAACTTTGGAATCAACTTGGATTTTTTTTGTACATTAAGTTTTAAGTCCTTGATATTTTGAGATTGCAAGACTTTGGAACTTTTGGAATGTTTAGATCGCGAGAGTTTGAATAGTCGAGATTTTGAGAAATAAAAGTCCTAAGGTGTAAGTGTGAAACTTTGGGTATTTCCGATTTTAGAGATTTTGAGACTTTGGGACTTTGTGAGTTTGAAATCTTACATTTTGAGACTCCAAAACTTTCTTAATTTGAAGCTCGGAGCTTTTGGTACTTTCACACATTGATATTTTAGGATTTTGGGACTTAGTGACACAGAAAAAATTTGAGACTCTGAGACTGTTGGAAAGTAAGTCCCTAAGTTTTAGGACGTTTAGATTTGGAGATTGAAAGACTTTGGGATAAACTTGGAATATTTTGTACATTAAGTTTTAAGTCCTTGATATTTTGAGATCGCAAGATTTTGGAGGCTTGAAATGTTTAGATCGCGAGAGTTTGAATCGTCGAGATTTTGAGAAATAAAAGTTTTAAGGTGCAAGTGTGAAATTTTGAGTATTTCGATTTTAGAGATTTTGAGACTTTGGGACTTTGTGAGTTTGAGATCTTACATTTTGAGACTTCAAAACTTTCTTAATTTGATGCTCGGAGATTCTGATTCTTTCATACATTGATATTTTAGGACTTTGAGACTTGGTGATACATTAAAAATTTGAGCCTCTGAGACTCTTGAAACTTAAGACCACAAGTTTCACGACGTTGAGATTTTGTGCTTGTAAGACTTTGACACTCAGAAATTGCCATTAAAGACTTTACGACATGGAGTCATGAATTTTGAAACCTTGAGGCTTTTATAATTTAAAACTTTAATATGTACTCTCAAAATTGGGATTTTAGGACTTTGGACTTTAGCAAGTCTTTGTGGACTTGAACAATTATTGTTAGTTTTTCGGACTTTGAAACTCCTCAAATTTTGGAGACCTGGGGCTCTGTGATTTTGAAATAAGTTTTGGAGATTTTGGAATTTTGAGATTCTGAGGCTATAGAAATTTGAGATTTTGAAGCTATAGCAATTTGAGAATTTGAGATTTTACAACTTGGAATTTGAGATTTTAAAGACTCTAATATTATAACTTTGAGTTTTTGAAAATTTACAGCTTGGAATTTTTTGTACATAAAGTGGTAAGTCCTTGAGGTTTTGAGATCGCAAGACTTTGGGGTCTTGAAATGTTTAGATTACCAGAGTTTGAATCGTCAAGATTTTGAGAAATAGAAGTTCTGAGTTGCAAGTGTGAAACTTTGAGTATTTCCGACTTTAAAAATTTTGAGACTGGGATTTTCTGAGTTTGAGATCTTACATTTTGAGACTTGAATCTTTGAGATTGATTGAGGCATTTGACATTTGATTTTGACTCTTGCTTAATTTGAAGCTCGGAGATTTTGGGGTTTTGAGATTTTGAGGCTATAGCACTTTGAGGTTTTGAAACCTTAAAACTTGGAATTTGAGATTTTAAAGACTTTCTGGTATTGAAGCTTTAGGCATTAGAACTTGGAAGCTTTGAGGTTCCGATATTATGAATATGTATTTGAGATTTTAAATCTTTCGGGAAACTGAAGCTTTTCGATTTTGTGACTTTGGGCTGTTATTTTTTAAGACGTCCAACCTTTGAGATTGAAACTTTACGATTGAGACACTGATTGTGAGACGACTTAAAACATGGTCAAACTTGGTATTTCTGAGAAGTTTTGAGATTTTGTAGCTTTGGCACTTTGAATTTTTGAAAATGCACAACTCGGTTTTACTTCTAAGTCCTTGAGATTTTGAGATCGCCTTGAGATGTACCTGAAGTGCAAGTGTAAACTTTGAGTATTTCCGATTTTAAAAATTTCGGTTTTGGAAATTTTGAGACTGATTTTGTGAGCTTTTAAAACTTTTAGAATTTGAAGCTTTGAGATTTTACTACTTTCACACTTTGATATTTTAAAACTTTTGGGACTTTGTGATACATTAAAAATTTGAAAGTTTGAGACTTTTTGAACTTAAGGCCTTAATTTTTACGACATTGAAGTTTTGAGATTTTCAAGACTCTCTAATCTTGAAATTTTATTTTAGATCTTAGGACTTGGAATCTTTGAGATTTCGATATTTTCAATATTTGAGATTTTGAATATTTTGAGAAACTGAAATTTTGAAGCTTTGGCATTTGCAGTTTTTGAAAATTTACAACTTAAGATTTGTTGTACATTAAGTTGTAAGTCCTTGAGATTTTGAGATCGCAAGAGTTTGGAGCCTTGAGATGTTTAGATGGCGAAGGTTTGAATCGTCAAGATTTTGAGAAATAGAAGTCCTGAGTTGCAAGTGTGAAACTTTTGAGTATTTCCGATTTTAAAAATTTTGAGACTGGGATTTTGTGAGTTTGAGATCTTACATTTTGAGACTTGAATCTTTGAGATTGATTGAGGCATTTGACATTTGATTTTGACTCTTGCTTAATTTGAAGCTCGGAGATTTTGGGGTTTTGAGATTTTGAGGCTATAGCACTTTGAGGTTTTGAAACCTTAAAACTTGGAATTTGAGATTTTAAAGACTTTCTGGTATTGAAGCTTTAGGCATTAGAACTTGGAAGCTTCGAGGTTCCGATATTATGAATATGTATTTGAGATTTTAGATCTTTTGGGAAACTGAAGCTTTTCGATTTTGTGACTTTGGGCTGTTATTTTTTAAGACGTCCAACCTTTGAGATTGAAACTTTACGATTGAGACACTGATTGTGAGACGACTGAAAACATGATCAAATTTGGGATTTCTGAGAAGTTTTGAGATTTTGTAGCTTTGGCACTTTGAATTTTTGAAAATGCACGACTTGGTTTTACTTCTAAGTCCTTGAGATTTTGAGATCGCCTTGAGATGTACCTGAAGTGCAAGTGTGCACTTTGAGTATTTCCGATTTTAAAAATTTCGGTTTTGGAAATTTTGAGACTGATTTTGTGAGCTTTTAAAACTTTCAGAATTTGAAGCTTTGAGATTTTAGTACTTTCACACTTTGATATTTTAAAACTTTTGGGACTTTGTAATACATTAAAAATTTGAAAGTTTGAGACTTTTTGAACTTAAGGACTTAATTTTTACGACGTTGAAATTTTGGGATTTTCAAGACTCTCTAATCTTGAAATTTTATTTTAGATCTTAGGACTTGGAATCTTTGAGATTTCTATATTTTCAATATTTGAGATTTTGAATATTTTGAGAAACTGAAATTTTGAAGCTTTGGCATTTGCAGTTTTTGAAAATTTACAACTTAAGATTTGTTGTACATTAAGTTGTAAGTCCTTGAGATTTTAAGATCGCAAGAGTTTGGAGCCTTGAGATGTTTAGATGGCGAAGGTTTGAATCGTCAAGATTTTGAGAAATAGAAGTCCTGAGTTGCAAGTGTGAAACTTTTGAGTATTTCCGATTTTAAAAATTTTGAGACTGGGATTTTGTGAGTTTGAGATCTTACATTGTGAGACTTGAATCTTTGAGATTGATTGAGGCATTTGACATTTGATTTTGACTCTTGCTTAATTTGAAACTCGGAGATTTTGGGGTTTTGAGATTTTGAGGCTATAGCACTTTGAGGTTTTGAAACCTTAAAACTTGGAATTTGAGATTTTAAAGACTTTCTGGTATTGAAGCTTTAGGCATTAGAACTTGGAAGCTTTGAGGTTCCGATATTATGAATATGTATTTGAGATTTTAAATCTTTTGGGAAACTGAGGCTTTTCGATTTTGTGACTTTGGGCTGTTATTTTTTAAGACGTCCAACCTTTGAGATTGAAACCTTACGATTGAGACACTGATTGTGAGACGACTGAAAACATGGTCAAATTTGGGATTTCTGAGAAGTTTTTGAGATTTTGTAGCTTTGGCACTTTGAATTTTTGAAAATGCACAACTTGGTTTTACTTCTAAGTCCTTGAGATTTTGAGATCGCCTTGAGATGTACCTGAAGTGCAAGTGTGAACTTTGAGTATTTCCGATTTTAAAAATTTCGGTTTTGGAAATTTTGAGACTGATTTTGTGAGCTTTTAAAACTTTCAGAATTTGAAGCTTTGAGATTTTAGTACTTTCACACTTTGATATTTTAAAACTTTTGGGACTTTGTGATACATTAAAAATTTTAAAGTTTGAGACATTTTGAACTTAAGGCCTTAATTTTTACGACGTTGAAATTTTGAGATTTTCAAGACTCTAATCTTGAAATTTTATTTTAGATCTTAGGACTTGGAATCTTTGAGATTTCTATATTTTCAATATTTGAGATGTTGAATATTTTGAGAAACTGAAATTTTGAAGCTTTGGCATTTGCAGTTTTTGAAAATTTACAACTTAAGATTTGTTGTACATTAAGTTGTAAGTCCTTGAGATTTTGAGATCGCAAGAGTTTGGAGCCTTGAGATGTTTAGATCGCGAAGGTTTGAATCGTCAAGATTTTGAGAAATAGAAGTCCTGAGTTGCAAGTGTGAAACTTTTGAGTATTTCCGATTTTAAAAATTTTGAGACTGGGATTTTGTGAGTTTGAGATCTTACATTTTGAGACTTAAATCTTTGAGATTGATTGAGGCATTTGACATTTGATTTTGACTCTTGCTTAATTTGAAGCTCGGAGATTTTGGGGTTTTGAGATTTTGAGGCTATAGCACTTTGAGGTTTTGAAACCTTAAAACTTGGAATTTGAGATTTTAAAGACTTTCTGGTATTGAAGCTTTAGGCATTAGAACTTGGAAGCTTCGAGGTTCCGATATTATGAATATGTATTTGAGATTTTAGATCTTTTGGGAAACTGAAGCTTTTCGATTTTGTGACTTTGGGCTGTTATTTTTTAAGACGTCCAACCTTTGAGATTGAAACTTTACGATTGAGACACTGATTGTGAGACGACTGAAAACATGATCAAATTTGGGATTTCTGAGAAGTTTTGAGATTTTGTAGCTTTGGCACTTTGAATTTTTGAAAATGCACGACTTGGTTTTACTTCTAAGTCCTTGAGATTTTGAGATCGCCTTGAGATGTACCTGAAGTGCAAGTGTGCACTTTGAGTATTTCCGATTTTAAAAATTTCGGTTTTGGAAATTTTGAGACTGATTTTGTGAGCTTTTAAAACTTTCAGAATTTGAAGCTTTGAGATTTTAGTACTTTCACACTTTGATATTTTAAAACTTTTGGGACTTTGTAATACATTAAAAATTTGAAAGTTTGAGACTTTTTGAACTTAAGGACTTAATTTTTACGACGTTGAAATTTTGGGATTTTCAAGACTCTCTAATCTTGAAATTTTATTTTAGATCTTAGGACTTGGAATCTTTGAGATTTCTATATTTTCAATATTTGAGATTTTGAATATTTTGAGAAACTGAAATTTTGAAGCTTTGGCATTTGCAGTTTTTGAAAATTTACAACTTAAGATTTGTTGTACATTAAGTTGTAAGTCCTTGAGATTTTGAGATCGCAAGAGTTTGGAGCCTTGAGATGTTTAGATGGCGAAGGTTTGAATCGTCAAGATTTTGAGAAATAGAAGTCCTGAGTTGCAAGTGTGAAACTTTTGAGTATTTCCGATTTTAAAAATTTTGAGACTGGGATTTTGTGAGTTTGAGATCTTACATTTTGAGACTTGAATCTTTGAGATTGATTGAGGCATTTGACATTTGATTTTGACTCTTGCTTAATTTGAAGCTCGGAGATTTTGGGGTTTTGAGATTTTGAGGCTATAGCACTTTGAGGTTTTGAAACCTTAAAACTTGGAATTTGAGATTTTAAAGACTTTCTGGTATTGAAGCTTTAGGCATTAGAACTTGGAAGCTTTGAGGTTCCGATATTATGAATATGTATTTGAGATTTTAAATCTTTCGGGAAACTGAAGCTTTTCGATTTTGTGACTTTGGGCTGTTATTTTTTAAGACGTCCAACCTTTGAGATTGAAACTTTACGATTGAGACACTGATTGTGAGACGACTTAAAACATGGTCAAACTTGGTATTTCTGAGAAGTTTTGAGATTTTGTAGCTTTGGCACTTTGAATTTTTGAAAATGCACAACTTTGTTTTACTTCTAAGTCTTTGAGATTTTGAGATCGCCTTGAGATGTACCTGAAGTGCAAGTGTGAACTTTGAGTATTTCCGATTTTAAAAATTTCGGTTTTGGAAATTTTGAGACTGATTTTGTGAGCTTTTAAAACTTTCAGAATTTGAAGCTTCGAGATTTTAGTACTTTCACACTTTGATATTTTAAAACTTTTGGGACTTTGTGATACATTAAAAATTTGAAAGTTTGAGACTTTTTGAACTTAAGTCTTTAATTTTTACGACGTTGAGATTTTGACGTTGACGTTGAGACTCTCCAATCTTGAAATTTTAAACACCAGAACCGTTCTTTTAGCACCCAAAACTGGGTTCAAACTCGATATGTCTGACTACATTCTTTCTAACTCAAAAATTTTGACTTTTCCAAAAAAAAAAAAAACGGCCAAAAGCCTTCTCTGTGACACTTGACAAGTTTGTATGGCGTAGACAGCTGAGCACAATAAGATGATATTTTTTTATCAACATTTACATATCTTTGACAATTGGTATCTCAGGAATTAGAAACACTCGAAACACTGCCACAACTTCAAAATATTATTAACGGTCTCTTTATGAAGTATTCTAAACAAACAGCAGAATCATTCTGAGAAGATCCGCAACTGCCGAAGAATATAAAAGACGATAACGGAAGTATTGTAACACAAGAAGAATTAATAATGAAAATATGGACAAAATACTTTTAAGGACAAGAAGAAGACAAAGACAAAGGAAACACACAAGACGAATGAACAACAAAAAATGAGGATTATATGTTCAAATTTTCAGCGCAAACTTGATTAAAGTTACTCTGAATCGCCCTGTTTAAGAAGAGGGATAGTAAAGACTGCGGAAGCCATTTTAAATAAAAGCTCCAATATACACAACTTTCCCCTATCTAGTGACAATTGTATTTTGGGTTGCCTATAACAATTTCTGTCGTGGTTTTGCAATACCAGCCATAAATAAATTCTGCCATGGTGGTTAGAAAAATGATACATTAAAAATTTGAGACTCTGAGCCTCTTGGAAAGTAAGTCCCTTAGTTTGACGACGTTTAGATTTTGACATGGTAAGACTCTGAGAACAACTTGGAATTTTTTGTACATTAAGTTTTAAGTCCTTGATATTTTGAGATTTGAGATCGCAGGACTTTGGAGCCTTGAAATGTTTAGATCGCGAGAGTTTGAATCGTCGAGATTTTGAGAAATAAAAGTCCTACGGTGCAAGTGTAAAACTTTGAGTATTTCCGATTTTACAGATTGCGAGACTTTAGGATTTTGTGAGTTTGAGATCTTACATTTTGAGACTTCAAAACTTTCTTAATTTGAAGCTCGGAGCTTTTAGTACTTTCACACATTGATACTTTAGGACTTACATTAAAAAATTGAGACTCTGAGACTCTTCGAAAGTAAGGCCCTAAGTTTTACGACGTTGATATTTTGAGATGGTAAGACATTGAGATCAACTTGGATTTTTTTTGTACATTAAGTTTTAAGTCCTTGATATTTTGAAATCGCAAGACTTTGGAGCCCTGAAATGTTTAGATCGCGAGAGTTTGAATCGTCGAGATTTTGAGAAATAAAAGTCTTAAGGTGCAAGTGTGAAATTTTGAGTATTTCCGATTTTAGAGATTTTGAGACTTTGGGATTTTGTGAGTTTGAAATCTTACATTTTGAGACTCCAAAACTTTCTTAATTTGAAGCTCGGAGCTTTTGGTACTTTCACACATTGATATTTTAGGATTTTGGGACTTGGTGATACATTAAAAATTTGAGATTCTGAGACTCTTGGAAAGTAAGTCTCTAAGTTTTACGACGTTTAGATTTTGAGATGGTAAGACTTTGAGATCAACTTGGAATTTTTTGTACATTAAGTTTTAAGTCCTTGATATTTTGAGATCGCAAGACTTTGGAGCCTTGAAATGTTTAGATCGCGAGAGTTTGAATCGTCGAGATTTTGAGAAATAAAAGTTTTAAGGTGCAAGTGTGAAATTTTGAGTATTTCGATTTTAGAGATTTTGAGATTTTTTGACTTTGTGAGTTTGAGATCTTACATTTTGAGACTTCAAAACTTTCTTAATTTGATGCTCGGAGATTTTGATTCTTTCACACATTGATATTTTAGGACTTTGAGACTTGGTGATACATTAAAAATTTGAGCCTCTGAGACTCTTGGAACTTAAGACCACAAGTTTCACGACGTTGAGATTTTGTGCTTGTAAGACTTTGACACTCAGAAATTGCCATTAAAGACTTTACGACATGGAGTCATGAATTTTGAAACCTTGAGGCTTTTATAATTTAAAACTTTAATATGTACTCTCAAAATTGGGATTTTAGGACTTTGGACTTTAGCAAGTCTTTGTGGACTTGAACAATTATTGTTAGTTTTTCGGACTTTGAAACTCCTCAAATTTTGGAGACCTGGGGCTCTGTGATTTTGAAATAAGTTTTGGAGATTTTGGAATTTTGAGATTCTGAGGCTATAGAAATTTGAGATTTTGAAGCTATAGCAATTTGAGAATTTGAGATTTTAAAACTTGGAATTTGAGATTTTAAAGACTCTCTAATATTGAAATTTTAGACCTTAGGACTTGGAATCTTTGAGATTTTGAAACTTTGGCACTTTGAGTTTTTTAAAATTTACAGCTTGGAATTTTTTGTACATAAAGTGGTAAGTCCTTGAGGTTTTGAGATCGCAAGACTTTGGGGTCTTGAAATGTTTAGATTACCAGAGTTTGAATCGTCAAGATTTTGAGAAATAGAAGTTCTGAGTTGCAAGTGTGAAACTTTTGAGTATTTCCGATTTTAAAAATTTTGAGACTGGGATTTTGTGAGTTTGAGATCTTATATTGTGAGACTTGAATCTTTGAGATTGATTGAGGCATTTGACATTTGATTTTGACTCTTGCTTAATTTGAAACTCGGAGATTTTGGGGTTTTGAGATTTTGAGGCTATAGCACTTTGAGGTTTTGAAACCTTAAAACTTGGAATTTGAGATTTTAAAGACTTTCTGGTATTGAAGCTTTAGGCATTAGAACTTGGAAGCTTTGAGGTTCCGATATTATGAATATGTATTTGAGATTTTAAATCTTTCGGGAAACTGAAGCTTTTCGATTTTGTGACTTTGGGCTGTTATTTTTTAAGACGTCCAACCTTTGAGATTGAAACTTTACGATTGAGACACTGATTGTGAGACGACTTAAAACATGGTCAAACTTGGTATTTCTGAGAAGTTTTGAGATTTTGTAGCTTTGGCACTTTGAATTTTTGAAAATGCACAACTCGGTTTTACTTCTAAGTCCTTGAGATTTTGAGATCGCCTTGAGATGTACCTGAAGTGCAAGTGTAAACTTTGAGTATTTCCGATTTTAAAAATTTCGGTTTTGGAAATTTTGAGACTGATTTTGTGAGCTTTTAAAACTTTTAGAATTTGAAGCTTTGAGATTTTACTACTTTCACACTTTGATATTTTAAAACTTTTGGGACTTTGTGATACATTAAAAATTTGAAAGTTTGAGACTTTTTGAACTTAAGGCCTTAATTTTTACGACATTGAAGTTTTGAGATTTTCAAGACTCTCTAATCTTGAAATTTTATTTTGGATCTTAGGACTTGGAATCTTTGAGATTTCGATATTTTCAATATTTGAGATTTTGAATATTTTGAGAAACTGAAATTTTGAAGCTTTGGCATTTGCAGTTTTTGAAAATTTACAACTTAAGATTTGTTGTACATTAAGTTGTAAGTCCTTGAGATTTTGAGATCGCAAGAGTTTGGAGCCTTGAGATGTTTAGATGGCGAAGGTTTGAATCGTCAAGATTTTGAGAAATAGAAGTCCTGAGTTGCAAGTGTGAAACTTTTGAGTATTTCCGATTTTAAAAATTTTGAGACTGGGATTTTGTGAGTTTGAGATCTTACATTTTGAGACTTGAATCTTTGAGATTGATTGAGGCATTTGACATTTGATTTTGACTCTTGCTTAATTTGAAGCTCGGAGATTTTGGGGTTTTGAGATTTTGAGGCTATAGCACTTTGAGGTTTTGAAACCTTAAAACTTGGAATTTGAGATTTTAAAGACTTTCTGGTATTGAAGCTTTAGGCATTAGAACTTGGAAGCTTCGAGGTTCCGATATTATGAATATGTATTTGAGATTTTAGATCTTTTGGGAAACTGAAGCTTTTCGATTTTGTGACTTTGGGCTGTTATTTTTTAAGACGTCCAACCTTTGAGATTGAAACTTTACGATTGAGACACTGATTGTGAGACGACTGAAAACATGATCAAATTTGGGATTTCTGAGAAGTTTTGAGATTTTGTAGCTTTGGCACTTTGAATTTTTGAAAATGCACGACTTGGTTTTACTTCTAAGTCCTTGAGATTTTGAGATCGCCTTGAGATGTACCTGAAGTGCAAGTGTGCACTTTGAGTATTTCCGATTTTAAAAATTTCGGTTTTGGAAATTTTGAGACTGATTTTGTGAGCTTTTAAAACTTTCAGAATTTGAAGCTTTGAGATTTTAGTACTTTCACACTTTGATATTTTAAAACTTTTGAGACTTTGTGATACATTAAAAATTTGAAAGTTTAAGACATTTTGAACTTAAGGCCTTAATTTTTACGACGTTGAAATTTTGAGATTTTCAAGACTCTTATCTTGAAATTTTATTTTAGATCTTAGGACTTGGAATCTTTGAGATTTCTATATTTGAGATTTTGAATATTTTGAGAAACTGAAATTTTGAAGCTTTGGCATTTGCAGTTTTTGAAAATTTACAACTTAAGATTTGTTGTACATTAAGTTGTAAGTCCTTGAGATTTTGAGATCGCAAGAGTTTGGAGCCTTGAAATGTTTAGATCGCGAGAGTTTGAATCGTCGAGATTTTGAGAAATAAAAGTCTTAAGGTGAAACTTTGAGTATTTCCGATTTTAGAGATTTTGAGACTTTGGGACTTTGTGAGTTTGAGATCTTACATTTTGAGACTTCAAGACTTTCTTAATTTGAAGCTCGGAGCTTTTGGTACTTTCAACATTGATATTTTAGCATTTTTGGGACTTGGTGATACATTAAAAATTAGAGACTCTGAGACTCTTGGAAAATAAGTCCCTAAGTTTTACGACGTTTAGATTTTCAGATGGTAAGACTTTGAGATCAACTTGGAATTTTTTGCACATTAAGTTTTAAGTCCTTGATATTTTGAGATCGCAAGACTTTGGAGCCCTGAAATGTTTAGATCGCGAGAGTTTGAATCGTCGAGATTTTGAGAAATGAAAGTCCTAAGGTGCAAGTGTGAAATTTTGAGTATTTCCGATTGTGGAGATTTTGAGACTTTGGGACTTTGTGATGTTGAAATCTTACATTTTGAGACTTCAAAACTTTCTTAATTTGAAGCTCGGGGCTTTTGGTACTTTCACACATTGATATTTTAGGATTTTGGGACTTAGTGATACATTAAAAATTTGACACTCTGAGACTCTTGGAAAGTAAAGCCCTAAGTTTTACGACGTTTTTATTTTGAGATTGTAAGACTTTGAGTACAACTTGGAATTTTTTGTACATTAAGTTTTAAGTCCTTGATATTTTGAGATTGCAATACTTTGGAGCCCTGAAATGTTTAGATCGCGACAGTTTGAATCGTCGAGATTTTGAGAAATGAAAGTCCTAAGGTGCAAGTGTGAAATTTTGAGTATTTCCGATTTTAGAGATTTTGAGACTTTGGGACTTTGTGAGTTTGATATCTTACATTTTGAGACTTCAAAAAAACTTTCTTAATTTGAAGCTCGGGGCTTTTGGTACTTTCGCACATTGATATTTTAAGATTTTGGGACTTGGTGATACATTAAGAATTTGAGACTCTTGGAAAGTAAGGCTTTAAGTTTTACGACGTTTTAATTTTGAGATGGTAAGACTTTGAGATCAACTTGGATTTTTTTGTACATTAAGTTTTAAGTCCTTGATATTTTGAGATCGCAAGACTTTGGGCCCTTGAAATGTTTAGATGGCGAGAGTTTGAATCGTCGAGATTTTGAGAAATAAAAGTCCTAAGGTGAAACTTTGAGTATTTCCGATTTTAGAGATTTTGAGATTTTGGGACTTTGTGAGTTTGAGATCTTACATTTTGAGACTTCAAAACTTTCTTGATTTGAAGCTCGGAGCTTTCGGTACTTTCACACAGACTCTGGTCAAATTTGGGATTTCTCAAGAGATTTTGAGATTTTGAAGCTGATAATGAAAATATGGGCAGAATACTTTTAAGGGCTCTTGGAAGAACAAGAACAAGAAGAAGACAAAGACAAATGAACTACAAAAAATGATGACTATGACCTATGACATATCAGAAGGGCAATCCAAAATTAAACTAGCAAAAGCACCAGATTACAACAGGATAACGGGGAAGCAATTTGACATCAGGATCGAAGACAAGCAATGGTGTCTCGTTGATTGACGTTTTAAAAAGAGAGAATTTTGGATCCACAGAATTTTTTGTAATACATTATGTAAATGCGGCACGTGTTGTTAGAGAAAATATTGATGGCATGAAAATGGTCTCCGCGCGCCACTTGATGAAAGTTACTCTGAATCATCCTGAATAAGCAGACGGATAGTAGTAGGTTAGTTAGTTCTTAATCGTACGGAGTTGTTAAATAAAATGTCCAATATACGCAACTTTCCCCTATCTAGTGACACCTGTATTTTGGGTTGCCTATAACAATTTCTGTTGTGGTTTTGCAATACCAGCCGTAAATAAATTCTGCCAGGGTGTTTTCTAAAATTAAAAATTCAATTCAAGCTTCCACAGAAGAGGCTAAAATAAACGAAAATGTTTTAAATTATTTATCGATGTAAAAACGGGCACAAAATCCCGCTCGCGCATGCGCGCCCGATCCGTGTCAACTGTCAAACGTATCCGATTTACGATTTGCTGTCAAATCAGCTGTTGTACACAATTCCGCAAATAAATCGAAATGAACTCGTAATTACGGGGCTATAAGGTGCGATATGAATAAAAGTCCGGTTCCGTGACATCAGCCGTTATTTTCGTAGCGCGAGTGAAAGCCATCATCGTCCCGTCTCTCGACCTCGGCGCTAGCCCTGAAGAAAACACAGCAAAATGTGCGAATCGCTCGTCTTTTAATCCCATTATTTGTATTATGTTACGTGCGCTTCCCGAAGACGGTGCCTCAACGTCCGGCCCTCGACGCCTGGCTGTCTGTCGTCATGACAACGTGAGCTGATAGCGCCGAGATGGAATGGTGATGGGCAAACGGGAGATGGACAAAACCACTGAAGATATTCAAAACAATTGTGATAATAACGCCAGTCCTGACGACACCAATACCTGCCAGTTTCTCAAGTGCAATGTTAATAAAGACAAACCGATTTATCTCGAGCCGATCGAGATCGACGAGGTGGAAGTGGTCAATCCCCACAGTGTTCTGAAGAGGACCAGCAATGGCACTCCGCAGAAGAACAGGATCTTCGCCAACCAGAACGAGGATGGGTCCTGGCTGCTCAGGTGGGACGTGGTGCCGCAGAAGGAGGACGATTTCGTGGCGCTGTGCTATCAAGGTAAGCGAGGCTTCGAGGTGGGATTCGTGATTCGATGACCCACGTGCGCCATAAAGTCAGCGGCCGTTATTATTTATCAGTTTATGTGGTTTCGTTTCTATGCTGGTGTCCAAAAAGTGTGTAATCTAAATTGGCGGTCCCAAAAAAATATTGACAAAATCTCATCGAAAATCAAATTGCCTTTAAAAAGAAATTTGACAGGACCCAAGCTTAAACAAGACACTATCATACATCACTACTTTGTTACTTGTTGAGTGATCAAGATTAAAAAAAAAAAAGATTTGGCAACACTACAATTTATAACAAAATTATGGTAACTCTGTTATTCGGTTGACAGCTACATGTAAAAAAATCCCATTCCGCCTACTTGGTTTTATCTTTTTCACATTTAACTATTCCCCTGTGACCACAGATATGTACTGTGTGATCGGAAAAAAACAGCAGGGCGTGGTAAGCCTCAATAAACAATCACCACATTTCATTGTAATTTATCGAATTTTTATACAGTATTCGGATTCGGAATTATAAATTCCATTAAAGCTTCATTAATTATTTATTGATTAAAATGTCAACAAACGTCAGCCACACTGCATTCTGTATAGATGTTCACGTTTACATGCTTTCTAATTATCTGGTGTAAATACATCCTCTCTTTTGAGTTCTGTGACATCACCATAAAGTCCGGAGCCCACGCGTAGATTTCCAATGGATAAGATACACGATACATTTTGTATGTTATAAAGAATAAACATGGACTCTACTTTGAGGTCAGTTCCGGTTGAAGTTATGCACTGTGTCAATGAAATCGACGTCAAAATGTAGGTTTGAATGTGTTAAATGAAATAATACTAGGGTGGTGCATCCAACTCAGCCGTAACCCCGTGGCACCCCTGTTTAAAGAAGAACAGCTTATAATATCGTCATAAGAAAGACAGTTCATATACTCGTCAACGATGGATGAAATAGAATAAGAAAGGCAGTCCTTAAGGTTGGGGTCCTCGTTGAATAAACCTGCGCCTGTAGATGGCGCTTAAATCGAACTTTTAGTCTATTTAAATTTGTCTGCTCCCATGGGTATTACCCATTTTTTTTATAAACAATTGTCAAAATGTGGTCATGTTGGTATAAGCAACAGTAATTTTTGGTTGGTCACATTGAGTGTCACATTCTGACATATCGTCGTTTAACATGGTGACGTCAAGGTGACATGCACGACGCAACCATGATAAACCGTCACCTTTGACATCTATGAACATAACCTTAATTGTGTATGTTGAACAGCTCGGACCGAAAGGACATATTTTGAGGTGATACAGCCTGCTCTTAATTGCATTTTCACATTGACAAATATTTTACCCATTTTGAATAATTAAAAAAAAAACTTTATTATATTTTTTTCACCATATCTTCCTCAAATACTTCACTTCAAAAATTGTGTACTTAAATTTGTGTACATAAATAATCCGAACGAACCGTTTTTGTCTGTCCTTATTGTTGTCGGCACATCAAACACATTTTGCATGTGGTTTACAACAGAGGTTTTCCCGAATATCAGGTAACTAAGTTGACGGTGGTGGCAAACAGAAAAACGTAACAAAGTAATAAAATAGGTATAGTACCATGCAAACAACACATTGTATGTAGAATAATCATGAAGTTGGTAACAATTAATTAATCAATAATTCATGGCGAACCCTAATAAACAGTAGGTACCGATAGACGCAGTAAAGACGATTGGTTGACCCAGTGAAATAAGTTCACGCCCATGTCTCAATATCATCAATTTTTTCCAGACTTGACTGGTTTTTAATTGTTTTTTGAAAAACCACTAGCACTAGGATTTTCAAAATAGCACAGAGGAAAAAGTGTGTCCTGTTCTTTGTTGTGTCAAAATTTCATTGGAATTGCTTCAGTCGTTTTCCTTACATTGGTTCTCATAGCTCTTATGGAAGAAAAACACGGAAGGATCCCACCCTTAAACTCGTCAACTTTGGACGAAATAGAATACGAAAGGGAGTCCTTAAAATCAACTCGTCAAAGATGAACGAAATAGAATACGCAAGACAGTCATCAAACTCGTCAACTTGTGAAGATAATTTTATCTTTTCATTAACCTTACATATTTCGTTACTTTTTTCGGTTGGATTTTATATCACTTCGCTGTCAAGGGGCTGTTTGGGGCATCCTAGAGCATTTTACCAAAAAGGGGAGATGGTATTCGGCGCACCACACTCTTGAGTTTAAGCCGCTGTACTTTCTTCGTACTTTTTACTCTATTCTCGCTCGAACTTTTCTACTGTAAACCGTAATTGTGCTCGACGGAATGTTACTCTCAATGTATCGTCTTTCTTCTTCATTCTTCGCTGTGCTGGTGTTATCTGGTTCGATCTTTCGTTCTGGAAGTATGCAACACTTTTCCCACTGCCTAAAACGCCAAGGGGGCTAAATTACTGGAACCTCGACTGGGTAATACCTACACTTAAAATTTCTTTGTGTTTCGTCGGGAAATAATGAAGAATTTCTCTTGTTTACCTCTACATAACCCCACACCTGTCAGAGCTGTCAAGCAACGGTACGTCAATCGTTACCGCGTCGCTTGTGCGCATGTTTTGTCAGAGGCCTTCTTCCGGCCGGCGTTTTCTGCCAAAAGGGACATTATTGTTCGGTGGTTGATGAAACGTGGTGTTCGTACAATTAAATTTGAATTATCCGCAAGGGATTAGCTTATCCGTTTCATCGAAGATTATGAAGGACGGAATCATTTTCAACCTGCGGGTATTAAAACCACCGAACAAGTCGTGCACGTGGTGCGTCCACATTTCGTTCCCTTTGGAAGTCGTCCCTCATTGGAGGTAAGGGCCTTTCTGTTAGTTAAACGGGGTACTTCAAGGGGAATCTTCCTCATTAGGGTACTGGCTTGGGGTGAACCCTAAAACCTTCACCACCTCAGTGGAACTACGCCATCGAGCGAGGGTGGTATTGTGATGTCCCTTGGAAGTTCCAACGTGGACGCTTCTATCGAGGATTCGTTGGTGCCAGGGGCTAGAGAATCGTCGTCGTCTCCCTCTGGAAGTCCCCACACACCCCAAACCAGAGTTCCAGGGCCAGATAAGACATTATTCTCGTCATTTCTTCTTCTCGGTTCTTATGTCGTTTTTTTTTGTGGTCATTGACCAAGCAATAATTTAAAATAATAATCATTTAAATTCATAATTTAAAGTCACAACTAAACCGTCGAATCGTCGTTGACGTTGAAGTTGTTTACACTATACGAATTATAGCTATAACTGACGCCTTTAAATTCATTTCGGTATATTAATTTAAAATATTAGTTTTTATGAGTAACTTCTTATTTCCCTTAATTGTTTTTTGTAACTGAATTTTGCTGATGAATGAAACTTGACTGACTATTCCATTTAATTTGTTTAATTTATAATTAATAATTTATTTCGATTTAAATTCAAGTTTTTATTAAAGTTTTCCAGTTTTTCAACTAAAGTTTAATTTCGTAACCATCCTCTTCTGCGGTAAAAAATGGTGGCGTCCATTTAAGTAGAAAAAAAAATCGTGATAAACTAGACCCAGCCCATCTCCATAGAGCTAGATTTGGGGCGGTACCTAAGCAATTTTTGGTACGTAACAAACTTTGGACGAAATAGAATAAAAATGGGAGTCCCTAAATTCGTCTCCTCAACAATGGAAGAAATAGAATAAGAAAGACAGTCCCTAAACTCGTCAACTTTGGACGAAATAGAATTATTTAGGGACTCCTTAAACTCAACTCGTCAGCGATGCACGAAATAATACGAAAGGAGTCCCTAAACTCGTCAGTGACGGCCGAAATAGAAAAAGAAAGGGAGCCGTTAAATTCGTCAGCGATGCAACGAGTCCCTAAACTCATCAGTGATGGCCGAAACAAAATAAGAAAGACAGTCCCTAAACTCGTCAACGGTGAACAAAGTAGAATATTAAAGACAGTCCTTAAACTCCCCAAACCCAACTCGTCAACGATGGACGAAATAGAATAGGAAAGACAGTCCTTAAACTCGTCAACTTTGGACGAAATAGAATACGAAAGACAGTCCTTAAAATCGTCAACTTTGGACGAAATAGAATTATTTAGGGACTCCTTAAACTCAACTCGTCGCGATGCACGAAATAATACGAAAGGAGTCCCTAAACTCGTCAACTTTGAACGAAATAGAATAAGAAAGGGAGTCGTTAAATTCGTCAGCGATGGAACGAGTCCCTCAACTCATCAGTGATGGACGAAATAGAATAAGAAAGACAGTCCTTAAACTCCCCAAACCCAACTCGTCAACGATGGACGAAATAGAATAAGAAAGACAGTCCTTAAACTCGTCAACTATCAACGAAATAGAATAAGAAAGACAGTCCCTAAACTCGTCAACGATGGACGAAATAGAATACGAAAGACAGTCCTTAAACTTGTCAACTATGGACGGAATAGAATACGAAAGACAGTCCCTAAACTCGTCAACTTTGGACGAAATAGAATAAGAAAGACAGTCCTTAAACTCGTCAACGATGGACGAAATCGAATACGAAAGACAGTCCTTAAAATCGTCAACTTTGGACGAAATAGAATTATTTAGGGACTCCTTAAACTCAACTCGTCGCGATGCACGAAATAATACGAAAGGAGTCCCTAAACTCGTCAACTTTGAACGAAATAGAATAAGAAAGGGAGTCGTTAAATTCGTCAGCGATGGAACGAGTCCCTAAACTCATCAGTGATGGACGAAATAGAATAAGAAAGACAGTCCTTAAACTCGTCAACTTTGAACGAAATAGAATAATAGAATAAAAATTGGAGTCCCCAAAATTCGTCTCCTCAACGATGGAAGAAATAGAATAAGAAAGACAGTCCCTAAACTCGTCAACTTTGGACGAAATAGAATTATTTAGGGACTCCTTAAACTCAACTCGTCAGCGATGCACGAAATAATGCGAAAGGAGTCCCTAAACTCGTCAACTTTGGACGAAATAGAATAAAAAAGGGAGTCGTTAAATTCGTCAGCGATGGAACGAGTCCCTAAACTCATCAGTGATGGCCGAAACAAAATAAGAAAGACAGTCCTTAAACTCGTCAACGGTGAACAAAGTAGAATATTAAAGACAGTCCTTAAACTCCCCAAACCCAACTCGTCAACGATGGACGAAATAGAATAAGAAAGACAGTCCTTAAACTCGTCAACTTTGGACGAAATAGAATACGAAAGACAGTCCTTAAACTTGTCAACTATGGACGAAATAGAATACGAAAGACAGTCCCTAAACTCGTCAACTTTGGACGAAGTAGAATAAGAAAGCGAGTTGTTAAATTCGTCAGCGATGGAACGAGTCCCTAAACTCATCAGTGATGGCCGAAACAAAATAAGAAAGACAGTCCCTAAACTAGTCAACTTTGGACGAAATAGAATTATTTAGGGACTCCTTAAACTCAACTCGTCAGCGATGCACGAAATAATACGAAAGGAGTCCCTAAACTCGTCAACGATGAACAAAATAGAATATTAAAGACAGTCCTTAAACTCCCCAAACCCAACTCGTCAACTTTGGACGAAATAGAGTAAGAAAGACAGTCCTTAAACTCGTCAACTTTGGACGAAATAGAATACGAAAGACAGTCCTTAAACTTGTCAACTATGGACGAAATAGAATAAGAAAGACAGTCCCTAAACTCGTCAACGATGGACGAAATAGAATACGAAACACAGTCCCTAAACTCGTCAACGATGGACGAAATAGAATACGAAAGACAGTCCTTAAACTTGTCAACTATGGACGAAATAGAATACGAAAGACAGTCCCTAAACTCGTCAACTTTGGACGAAATAGAATAAGAAAGACAGTCCTTAAACTCGTCATCTATGGACGAAATCGAATACGAAAGACAGTCCTTAAAATCGTCAACTTTGGACGAAATAGAATTATTTAGGGACTCCTTAAACTCAACTCGTCGCGATGCACGAAATAATACGAAAGGAGTCCCTAAACTCGTCAACGATGAACAAAATAGAATATTAAAGACAGTCCTTAAACTCCCCAAACCCAACTCGTCAACTTTGGACGAAATAGAGTAAGAAAGACAGTCCTTAAACTCGTCAACTTTGGACGAAATAGAATACGAAAGACAGTCCTTAAACTTGTCAACTATGGACGAAATAGAATAAGAAAGACAGTCCCTAAACTCGTCAACGATGGACGAAATAGAATACGAAACACAGTCCCTAAACTCGTCAACGATGGACGAAATAGAATACGAAAGACAGTCCTTAAACTTGTCAACTATGGACGAAATAGAATACGAAAGACAGTCCCTAAACTCGTCAACTTTGGACGAAATAGAATAAGAAAGACAGTCCTTAAACTCGTCATCTATGGACGAAATCGAATACGAAAGACAGTCCTTAAAATCGTCAACTTTGGACGAAATAGAATTATTTAGGGACTCCTTAAACTCAACTCGTCGCGATGCACGAAATAATACGAAAGGAGTCCCTAAACTCGTCAACTTTGAACGAAATAGAATAAGAAAGGGAGTCGTTAAATTCGTCAGCGATGGAACGAGTCCTTCAACTCATCAGTGATGGACGAAATAGAATAAGAAAGACAGTCCTTAAACTCGTCAACTTTGGACGAAATAGAATAAAAATTGGAGTCCCCAAAATTCGTCTCCTCAACGATGGAAGAAATAGAATAAGAAAGACAGTCCCTAAACTCGTCAACTTTGGACGAAATAGAATTATTTAGGGACTCCTTAAACTCAACTGGTCAGCGATGCACGAAATAATACGAAAGGAGTCCCTAAACTTGTCAACGATCGACAAAATAGGATACTAAAGAGAGCCCTTACTCTCGTCAGCGATGGACGAAATAAAATAAGGATGGGAGTCCCTAAACTCGACTCGTCAACGATGGACGAAATAAAAAAAGAAAGACAATCTTTAAACTCGTCAACTTTGGACGAAATAGAATAAGAAAGGGAGTCCTTAAATTCGGCAGCGATGGACAAAATAGAATACTAATGGAGTCCCTAAACTCGTCAGTGATGTCCGAAATAGAATAAGAAAAACAGTCCCTAAAGTTGTCAACGATCGACAAAATAGGATACTAAAAAGAGCCCTTAATCTCGTCAGCGATGGACGAAATAAACTAGGAAAGACAGTCCTTAAACTCGTCAGCTTTGGACGAAATAAAATAAGAAAGGCAGCCCTTAAACTCGTCAGCGATGGATGAAATAGAATAAGAAAGGGAGTCCCTAAACTCGACTCGTCAACGATAGACGAAATAGAATAAGAAAGCGAGTCCTTAAATTCGTCAGCTATGGAGGAAATAGAATACTAAAGGAGTCCCTAAACTCGTCAGTGATGGCCGAAACAGAATGAAAAAGACAGTCCCTAAACTCGTCAACGATGAACAAAATAGGATACTAAAGACAATCCTTAAACTTGTCAGCGATGGAAGAACTAGAATAAGAAAGGGAGTCCCTAAACTCGACTCGTCAACGATGGACGAAATAGAATAAGAAAAGGAGTCCCTAAACTCGTCAGCGATGGACGAAATAGAATACGAAAGCCGGACTCTAGACTCGTCAACTTTGGACGAAATAGAATAAGAAAGGGAGTCCCTTAATTCGGCAGCGATGGACAAAATAGAATACTAATGGAGTCTCTAAACTCGTCAGTGATGTCCGAAATAGAATAAGAAAAACAGTCCCTAAACTTGTCAACGATCGACAAAATAGGATACCAAAGACAGCCTTTAAACTCGTCAGCTTTGGACGAAATAAAATAAGAAAGAGCTCTTAAACTCGTTAGCGATGGACGAAATAGAATACGGAAAGAGTCCCAAACTCGTCAGTGATGGTTGAGACAGAATAAGAAAGACAGCGCTTAATCTCGTTAGCTATGGACGAAATACAATAAGAAAGGGAGTCCCTAAACTCGACTCGTCAACGATTGACGAAATAGAATAAGAAAGGGAGTCCCTAAACTCATCAAGAATGGACGAAATAGACTTAGAAAGGGAGTCCTTAAACTCGTCAGCGATGGATGAAATGGATTACGACAGGAATCCCGAAACTCATCAGTGATGACCGAAATAGAATAAGAAAGACAGTCCCTAAACTCGTCAAATTTGGACGAAATAGAATACGAAGGACAGTCCTTAAACTCCACTTGTCAGCGATGGACGAAATAATACGTAAGGAGTCCCTAGACTCGTCAGTGATGGCCGAAATAGAATAAGAAATACAGCCTTTAATCTCGTCAGCAATGGACCAAAGAGAGTAGGAAAGATAGTCCTTAAACTCGTCAGCGATGGACGAAATAGAATACTAAAGGAGTCCTAAACTCCTCAGGGATGGAGGAAATAGAATAAGAATAGGAGTCCCTAAACCCATCTCGTCAACTCTTCTATACAATACGAAAGACAGTCCTTGAACTCGTCAACCTTGGACGAAATAGAATACGAAAGACAGTCCTTAAACTCGTCAGCGATGGACGAAATAGAATACGGGTGTTGCTTTTGTTTTATAAGGGGAGTTTTGACCATGTGTAAAAGAATTTGATTTTATATTTTTTAAGTAATGTTTTAAATAATGGAAGTTTACATTATTTCCTCGCTTTATAACTGCTAAATTATATTATTTGGAACACTATATCAAAAGCATTTTTTTTTTGTTCACAAAAATTGTACGACTTTTATCTACATTCATAACTTATAGCATAGCATATCATAAATGATTCATACATCATGTTGCCTCGGGAAACCAAAATTTGTCTTTAGTCAGATGGAGAATTTTAACGTTCAAAGCCTACTCAATGTATGAATCATTTATTAAGATCCTGTATAAACTCGTCAAGGATGGAAATAGAATAAGAAAAACAGCCCATAAACTCGTCAACTTTGGACGGAATAGAGTACTAAGGGAGTCCCTAAACTCCTCAGTGAAGGTCCTTAAACTCCCTAAACTCAACTCCTCAGGGATGGACGAAATAGAATAAGAATATTAGTCCCTAAACTCATCTCGTCAACGCTTCTATACAATACGAAACACAGTCCTTAAATTCGTCAACTTTGGACGAAATGGAATACGAAATACAGTCCTTAAACTCGTCAGCGATGGACGAAATAGAATACGAATGGTGTCACTGTCTCTAAACTCGTCAGTGATGACCGAAACACAATAAGAAAGAAAGTCCCTAAACTTGTCAACTTTGGACGAAATAGAATACGAAAGGGACTCCCTAAACTCAACTCGTCAAAGATGAACGAAATAGAATAAGAAAGGGAGTCCCTAAACTCCTCAAATTTGGACTAAATAGAATATGATAGGAAGTCCCTAAACTCAACTCGTCAGTGATGGCCGAAATAGAATAAGAAAACCAGACCCTAAACTCGTCAACTTTAGACAAAATAGAATACGGAAGACAGTCCTTAAATTCGTCAGCGATCGACAAAATAGAATAAGAAAGACAGTCCCTAAATTCGTCAACGATGAACAAAATAGAATGAGAAACACAGTCAATAAACAACAACAACGATGAATAACCGAAATAGAATAACAAAGACAGCTGTTTAGAGATATTCGCAGTCTGTCTGCCAGTTGGGATATCCCGAAGGGTGATAAAACCTTAGCTGGCGAACGACACTGAGCTGACAGAATTCAAATCCAGCAGTCTAAATTCAACCACCGGCAAAAGCACATTCTCAATGTCAAGGTCACTGTTTTCAATCCCGATCATTCTAGAACTCGGACTGGGTCCGTTGATTCATTCTAAAGTCAACTCTAAACAATTCAATCGAGATCTATTCAATATACAATTTAAGTAGTTCGCGAGTGTTTCATTATAAAATCGCATGGTCCTTCGAGTAATTCTCCTACAACAATTCCATCTTCACGGCCCTCTCACGCAAGCTTCCATTCCATAACAATAGTACTCGTCGGCCATGAACGAAATAGAATAAGAAATACAGTTTCTAAACTCGTCAGTGTTGTACGAAATAAGAGGCACAGTGTAATTTTAAAACCGGGAAGATGAAAAAACCGCTGAAAAACTAAAAAAAAATCAGGTTTGGCATTGACTAGCAGTTTTAATTTGAAAGTTTTACATTAGTTGGAAAATGAGTAGGAACAATTCTGAGGAAGATTCACAATTATTCCGATTGACCAATTGGCTGTATCGCAGCTGGCAGAATTTGTGGTCTCGTACTGGGCTGTTGGCTGTACCTTGGATCCTCCTGGTGGATGTTGATGAGCTGGTCGCGTCGTATAGAAGAATCCTCTTCTGATACCGTCCGAGCCTGGACCAAACTCTGTCAAACTGTGAAACGACCAGCGCGTGGAAATGATCTAGGCGCGACGTGCAAATTTGAACGCACACTTGATTAACTAAACGCACTCTGAATCACTCTGCATGATAAGATATGCCGCCTTAAAGGGATTATGGATTTTACGTACTTATTGTATTGTTAGCGTTGATTCATCATATCTAGACGCAATTATTGATTTTCGCTGGGGTCACTGAACATACGAATATCTGGATGTTTACTACGCCAACATCACTTCAAATGTCAGTAAACAAGTTAAGGGGCAATCAGACAAAGATACTTTTAGACTGTTACGTTCGCATAGAATTGCAACGAGATCTGCTATAACGAGAAATTATTTTTATCCGAATGGATACTTAGTATGTTCACGCGGGATTATATCTGGAACTATCGCCAAGAGATGGCGTTTTAAGTTGTTTCATGTTTGCTACGTCACTAGAGCGAAACCGGTCTACGATACATGGTTTTTCGCTACTTTTTTCAACACAGTTACGGAATTCGTGTCTTCTCTAATTGTGTGTGCATATAAATTCAAGGTTTGAAAGTGACGACGTTGCAGAGATTGCAGTACACCATTAAGAATGCGAAACCAAGAACTTATTCACCTTTTGGAAAGTAACAACACATGTCTGACCACAGGCTTAATCATCACGGTGGAGATTCCATTGTTTCGCATGAAAACGCGACTATTAACATAGCTATATAACGTTTCAGTGACCATTTTTGTGGTTTCCAACTAGTAGTTGCCTTATTCATTTCGTGAACTGATACCAGTAACTGTACAGGTGTTAAGGCAAACCTGACTTGGTCTGGAACCATTTGTGGTTTAAAGGTTTTGTTAAGATATTATAGGTTATGTGTCAAATAATAAATGTAACTAGTTTTAAAATATTAAGAGAAATGTCAATTATGGAATACAATTTTACACTGACCCTTTGAAGCAATAATCAAAACAAAACACTTCAACACACTCTTCACCCAAACAGTGTCTATCATAACAAGGCCAACTACGACTACCGTTTCAAGTGCTTTTTGGAATGATCAAAATGGAAATGGACGTCGACATTTGGTTCCTTTGACCGCCATTAATTCAATCAGGAGATTCATGAGAAGCCTTCTTCTGTTTACCGATTCGACGTTTAGTACCCTCATTTCCCTACCAAAATTTACAAATTGAATCTGGATCGGAAGTGATACTGAAACGCGAGTTTCGTCATTGTTTGGATCTCGTTGACGTCCGATGTGAATCTCCTTACAATCTGATATGAATCCAACCGTGTTTGCATACTTCCGAATGAAAACTAATATGTTTACGAAATAGGATGTTACGTAATATCGTTGACAAGACGAACGGGGTCAGTCAGACGACACCGAATAAACACCATCATTCATTCCCGATTCTTATGAATGAATCCTTTTGACGGGATGGCGCTTGGGAAAGGTTCTTTTCTAGGAGGCGGTTCGAGGGATCTATTGTCCAATTAGAACGTTGTAATGTCTTATATTTTACGTCACGATCATGAGTTCGATCTTCAGCTGGACCTCTTCAATTACCCCGGTGTCCTAGTAATTTATCTGCCGTCTCTCTGATTGTAGATTTCTCTAAAGCTTTCCAGATTTTCAGGTTGATGTTTTCAAATTCTCAAACTCTCAGATTTCCAAGTTGTAATTTTCAGGTTATAGGAATAATAAGATTTATTTCCTTGCCTTTCGGCTTTGAAAAGGATTCCTATTCCCATACAATACTAAATAAATAAATTCTGAGTAAATAAAACTATCAAACATAAACATTAACAATAGCTAAATTAATTTTATTTTCCTTCCATGTCTTCTCTTCTTTTCTCTACATTCTTTCTTCTGTCTAAAACTCCTTTCATCCAGCCCTTCTTCTCTCTCCTCTCTCAGCTCCTCACATTCTTTCATCATGTCCTCTATTGTTTCTGCTCCTTCTCTGCACAGTCCGCATACTCTCTAGTCTCTCTCTTTCCTTGTTCCCACATCTAAACCTTGCTATTACTTTCTTATTGTTCTTCTCGCTTTCCCTTCTCAGGTATGCCGGCAATACCTGCGTGATTAGCGACCTATACTTTCCATTATACCTTGACTCATCCTCGTTCTCCTTTCCTGCTTCTGTACGTCTTGGTCCACCTCAACTATCTCTCTTAGTACATTTACTCCATTGTTTCTTCGCCTCTCTACCTCCTCCACTGCATACCCGTTTCTCTCGTAGTATTTTCTTTTATCTTTTCCTGCTCTTTCCATCCTCCCATTCTTTATCTCTTTCCAACACTTACATTTCGTTCTTTCTCTTATTCTCTCTATAAATCTTACTGCTCTTTTTCCTGCTTCCACTCTTATCTTGTCTCTCTTTACTTCTTCCAGTGCGATATGTGCTGGCGTTTCCCTGTCCAATCCTAGTACCCACCTCCAGTACTTCGCTTGGACTGCTTCCAGCATTTCCTGCTCCTTCCATCTCCATTTTTCTGCTCCATACATCATGACACTCTGCACTAGCCTTTCGTACATCAGTCCTCTCCTTCTTATATCTCGCCTATTCCCCATACTTGACCTACCACCCTGTTCGCTTTCCTTTCTAGTTCCTTTATATGACTTTTCTCGTTGTTAGTCTCGTTAAAGGTGTAACCCAAGTATTTAAATTATTTTACTTTTTCTAGTTCTTTTCCTTCCCACTTCCATTCCTCTTTCTTTCTTCTGCCTCCTTTCTGAAAAATCATCATTTTTGTTTTCTCCACGTTTAATTCTAGCTTCTTTCTTTTCAGGTATCTTCCTAGGCATCTTATCATTCTTTTTTCTTTTTCTCTTTCAATATGTTGCAGCGCACTTCTGTACTTTTGTATGCTTTCTTCTTCCCAGATTGTTTTTATAATTGCTTTTTTCTCGGGTTTTATTCTTTTGAATTTGAAATCGGTTTGAACACGAGAGTGAGTTCTAGTTTTTAAAAGGAAAAGAATCAATAAATGGTTGTTATTTTTCATCCATTTAGTCAGTCAATGAGTACAGTGGACAGGGCGGCCCACCCGCCCACCGCACTCTCAAACGGTGCCCAGACCATACGCTTTTTAGTCACAAAGAAACCTATACTATAGTAATGAGAATAAATCCAATGAGATTTACACCAAAATAATATATACTCAAATTTACATTTTTGATGAATGGTTGACAAACTGGTTCTGAATGACAACCATTTTCATAGTATATCCAAATTTCTTTTTTTTTTGTCATTTCATCATCTTCTTCTCCACTTCTTCTTGCCTAATTTCTTCCCCTGGAGATCTTGTTTTTTTACTTTTTTGAAAGGCTACTGGACTTTCTTCTGTCTCTTTTTCTTTTACTTTCCTTTTTATCTTCTTGAATTCCTCCTTTGGTTCTCTGTATTTATAATTTTCAGGTTCGTGGCCGTGGCTAGAGACGGGTCGATGGGGGTCTCGCACCAAAAAGTTCACCAGTTGGAAAAATTTAAAAAGCGATTGCCTGCAAAAATGTTTACTTCTTTTCGTTGACTTAACAGTTAAACAACAAATCCCCAGTTCAAAAAATTACAGGAAGATTTTGAGATTACGAAATTACGAAATTCCAAGATTCGGGTAGAATAACTAGACACGATGGAAGGATAAAAAGAATAAGAGACAGGGTGGAGGCAATATGAATGTAGAATTAAATGAATATTCAAAATTTGTTGTTGTCCTCAATGCCGTATGCGGTTGCGCGCTGTCCTGTTGGAATGTGTATGGTAAAGTTGAATGTAGCACAATATCGATATAAGGTTGTGTTGTACCAGTGCAACTAAAGATGTTCGGCTTTTATCCATATGTCTTCTCACTCTACTACGACCACATGTTTATTGGAGAACAAAATTGATGTCTGTTAGCTCGTTGAGAAAAACTCAGAAGAAGGCGTTATCAAGCACTTAGCCTAAACGAAAAGATTATGCAACAAATCGTGGCCATCGATATGGGTCGACCATCCAATGCGCTCCAGCCGAACGTGTTGTTCTAAACTCCAAGAAGTCCACTGCCAGATCAATGCTTGTACACCGTTTCTTCAGGCCATTGCCTGCATGCCGGGTGTCCCAACTAAAATTCGTATCCCCCAACGATTACAATTTCGAAAGACTCAGAAGAAAACACTCGAACAGGTCAATCTTGTTATCAAGGGGGACCAAATTGTACCAATTATTATTATTATTCTTAAGGGGCGCGGTTCAGACCCCGCTGCACTGAAGCTTCAGCTTATTGTGCCCCACTTAGCAAGCTTACTCCATAAGGCCTGTGCTGTTGATGAACTTCAGCACAGATTCTATGGGCATATGTTTTATGTCATTCGGTTCAACATACGTCAACCAGAAGTGTCGAAGCCTCCCCGCCTCAAGCGCTGGACACTCGCATAGTATGTGTAATGGAGTTTCTTCCTCCTCCCTGCACATTCTACAATCAAGATCTTGCTTCACCCCGCTTGTGGTGAGGTGTTTCATGAGACAGGAGTGTCCCGTGAAGAGTCCAACTACCTTTCTCAGTTGTCTCCTGCTCAATCTCAGGATTTCTTCTGACCGCTTTCTCGACGGGCCTTCCATGAACATCCGCGATTGCCTCTGTCCAGGAATGTTATTCCAATGGATGTGGTGTTCTCTGTTGATATAGCCCTGAATCACCCTTTTTTCAGTCTCATGTGCGATCCCACAAGTGGGCTCTGGGCCTATCAAAGGTGTTTTCGCTCCCTCTTTGGCTGGGAGGTCAGCTTTTTCATTTCCTTCAAATCCCTTGTGTCCCGGCACCCACCACAGAGTCACTCTGTTGTGTTTTGCCAGTTCCACGCGATTCGAGACATTCTTTCACAACTCTGGAGCGTACTTCGACACTCTCCAGAGCTTTAATCGCTGCCTGACTGTCAGTCATAATGTGGATCCGCCTGTTTGCACAGCCCCTCCTCATTATTTCCCCGGCACAGATGTCAATCGCAGTGATTTCTGCTTGGAACACGGTTGCCAAGGAGCCCAGGTTGATGCTCATGTCATCCCCCGGTGCTTCTCCGGCTACCCCTGCCCCAGTGCTCTTTGTTGTTTTGGACCCATCCGTATACCAGATGGTTCCGTTGTCACTCCTCAGTTTCCGGGTATCGACCCTCTCCTTCCTTCTCGGTATGACTACCTCGAAGGGTTTACAAAAGTCATACTCTGTCCTGAGTCGGTCCGATTGCATGCTCAGCACGCAATCGTTCCGTATTTTCCCAAATATTTCGGTGTGGTGTCCCCTTCTAACGTGGGTCTTGCCATATCCGGCACTTACAAGCCTGTATGCTGCCTTCATTGCCTCCGATTTCACCAAAAGGTGTAGCGGAGGGAGGTTCAGGAGCCCTTCCATGGCTGCGGTAGGCGTTGTATTCATTGCTCCCGTTATGCAAGTCTTTGCAGCTTCCCTAAATGCCTTGTAGCGTGCTTTCCAGACGCCTTATGCCACCAAATCATCGAAGAGTATGTTACCGTGGGAATTATGACCTTGGTGTAGAGCCAGTGAACCATTTCTGGTTTTAATCCCCACGTCTTTCCCACCATGCCTCTACAGGCCCACAGGGCCCGAGTAGCCCTAGATGGGGTTTGAAACCAAGTTTGGTATCTAGCATTAGTCCCAAGTACTTGACTTCTTTCCCTATCCGCAGTTCTTTTCCCCACAGTCGGAGCCTCTTCAAATCGATGAGATTCCTCCTTCTTGTGAATACCATGACTTCAGTCTTATCGGGGTTAACCGACAGCTGTTTCTCAGTGCACCATCTCTCGACGACTGTCAGAGCCCGCTGCATCATTTCTGATACAGCCCCTCCGAACTTGCCGCTTACGAGTATGGTGATATCGTCCGCATATCCTTGTGCGTGAACTCCTGTCTGCTCCAGGTTCCCCAGGAGGTCGTCGACCACGAGTGACCACAATAAAGGCGATAAAACGCCTCCCTGTGGGCACCCTCTGGACGCCACCACCCCCCTAGTCACATGAATGATGCATGAAATCTTTCTGCCTTTTAAGGCCGAGTCGATCCATTCCACTACCACAGGGCCTCTTAGTTGCTTTCGCAATAGAGTTGAATGAGGTGTTATCGAAAGCACCCTCTATGTCCAGAAAGGCCCCCATCGCAATCTCTCGATTTTCCAGAGTAAGCTCGTGGATGCTCATCTCTCATGATTTTCCAGATTGATAGGCAAACTGGTACCGATGTAAAGGGGCGTTTACCAGAACATCGTCCCTGATATACCTGTCAATCAGTTTCTCCAAGGTCTTAAGGAGAAATGATGTTAGGCTTGGTTTCGCCCTGGTTTTGGTATAAATACCACTTTCACTTTCTTCCAGCCCATTGGCACGTACTGAGTAATGCGCACAGGGGCAGGGCTAATTCCTGGAATCCCTGTTGAAGCATCAGCGGAAGAATTCCGTCGATTCCTGGAGATTTGAATGGTTTGAAAGATTTCACTGCCCATCCAAGTCTTGTTTTGTTAACCAGCCTATCGGCAAGTTTCCACTCCTCCCTGGACGCCCGATGAATCGGTATGTCTAGGTTTGGAGTGTTTGTTGCATTTGCCGAGGATACACTCCCCGGGAAGTGTGTCTCTAGAAGGAGTTCCAGAGACTCCTCACTCGATTCAGTGTATCCCCCATGAGGTCTTTACAGAGTTCCAATCTTACCCCGATTGTCCCTCAGCAAGGCTTTCTGGAGTCTGGCACATTCCGGAGTTCTTTCGATCTCCTCACAGTGCCTCCTCCATGAGGTGTTTTTCGCCTCCCTCACTGCGTAACCATATTCTAGACGGGAAGTCTTGTATTCTTCCCATCTCCCAGTCCTTTTGGCCCTGTTAAACAATCTCCGTACCTCCCTTCTCATCTCGGAAAGTTCACGGTTCCACCACTTGGTCTCCCGTTTGACCTTTCTCTCTCTGAGTGGGAGTAGGAGGGAAAGGGTGGTCACTATTCGCAGTGCCCTCTGTACGGATAGAAGGCTACATACAACAGGGTTCGCCTGGTGCCCTGAGGTTTGCCGCTAGTGGCTGAGCTGCCCCCCGGCCATGCATCTTTTCGGCGCGCGCAATACCTTAAGATTGGGGAGGTTTTTATTGTGGTACCACATCCACGAGGCCAGACAATGAAGCCAAGCCCCCGTGCCCCCTGCCTACACTACCCCCACCATGTGTAGAGGGTCGTTGCACAGGTCAGGCGGTTTACGGTATGTGTCGCGAGCTGGTCCGCGGCGAGAGGCTTTCGTTCGGCGCAGCAAGGGTAAAAAATTTAAATGGCATGGGGGTCGTGTGATACATCATTTTAAAGCTTATTTAATTCTCTATACAGACCTACATTAATCTATTCCTTTCTACAAAAAAAAACTATGTATTTGGCCAAACCAAGATATATCTCCAAAACCATCAACGATATGCTTATGAAATTTTACACGGCTGTAAACAATATCTCTCTTTACCCCTTCTGTAACTTACAAGCTTTTAGCTTACACAGACTAGTTTTTACAAATTTTAAATTTCAATAGTCTTGTTTACAAAAGATGAAAACTATGTATTTGTCCAAACCGAGATGAGATATATCTCTAAAACCCTTGCTTATTGTTGTCTTCATCTCTTTCCTATATACTGTCAGTATTTTCCACCATTTATTGCCTATACATATATACGTCTCCCACCATGTATCCTTCCTCTTCTCCCTTCTTTTTATTTTTCTCCTTTATTACTTTTTTACTCCCGTTACAATTCCCCGTCGCTCTTCCTTTCTTCTTTCCGCTTCTCGCCCCTTGACATTCCCACCTGAACTCTTTTGGTATCAGTTCTTGTGTGTCTGTTTTCCCATCCTTGTTCTTCTATTCATGTTTCTGTTAAACCCGCTATCTCGAATTGCCCCACAAAGTCCCAAAATAGTGTCCTTTTCGTTTATTTTTAGTTTTCCCGCCTCTCTTCTTGACCTCTCTCTTATTTTCCCCCTTGTTCTTCCTTTCCCGTTTCTTTATCCTTTTTCCTTTGCCGTCTTCTAATGTTGATAAAAATATTGACTCGTCTTCTTTCCCTGGGACTTTTCTTTCTCTCTCCAACCCCTTTTTGCTCTTCGTACCATTCATTGGTATCTCTGTTCTCCTTCTTCACTTTTTTCTTTAATTTTCTCTGCCCTTTTCTTCATATTCGCTCATATTGTCTCCACCGCGTGTCGCTGCATCAGTCGGTAATACAGGAATCCCTAAATTAAAGTATTGTATATGCAGGATTTTTAATTGAATTTTTAATCAAAAAAGTAAGTTAGAACAGAATCACCCATATATACTTTCTTAAATTGTAGAATAGATTAGGTTCGATTGTAATTAGGAGTGGAGAAACTCTATGCACTCCTTCATGGGGTGTTTTTACGTATTGTCCAGAGGGAGCTGGTCAGGTCCACATCGTACATCATAGCCACTCCTCAAAATGATCCCCAAGATGACTGCCTTCTGCATTCGAGCCGCAAGGTTTCAGATTGGAAACGAGCGAATCCTTGGTGCCTCCCATGCAACCGCCTCCCATGTTTTGTCCGCTTCTCCGAACATCTGCTTATTGGAGGAATGGTCCAAAAGAACTACGTCAGGCTTGTTCTCTATGTATTATCTGCCTGACGGTGGAGAACGAATAGTTCCAATAGATTCGGCATCTTTCGTTCTCCACAGCGAACTCGATTTCGTTCGGGACCTAGGGCACTACTGGCTAGGTCGAAACTGCATACACGCCACTGCTGTATGTGACAGCTCACATTCGGCACTTTCATACCATCATTGTTTTTTTTACGTATTGATTCCGACTTTGAAATTCTTTAACTATAATAAATTATCTCGCTAACGTTCAACAAATTTGTCTTTTACAAAGTGTCTACAACAAATCAATATTAATGGTCAAAAAAAAAGATTTATAATAGTTGTTGATTTGTGTTCGATAAATAGAGCGGACGTGCGTGTGTCGCAGCGATAAAGAACCTCGTAAAAGCGACACTCATGGTGATACACGGTAAAATCTTTGAGAAATAGCTTCGATAATGTACGTTCTAGTAATTATAAAACAGTTTCTTAACAGTACTAATCAGTTAAATCACCGGTTGTATAAACAAATCATTACAGTGCAAAAACTACAAAACCGTTGAAAGTGTCAAATAGTGAAACACCAGTGAAATGTATGGCAAGGTGAAAATGAAGAATATATACATCTCGAAATAGCAAAAAAATACTATAATACATGAGGAGCAAAAAAGTACAATAACACGCCCGGTCGAGTTGCCCCGATAAACTGATTAATTACTGATTAATTTAAGGACGCTGGCTTTTCCGGACAAAAACAAATGATTCTCTGTAGGTCAAGTTAAAATAAATATCCATTTGCGGTTCGTTGTTGCTCTCGGCGAGTTCTGCTACTGGTAAAAATTAATATGGTTATTTCTACACATTTTTTGGTCCTTCGAGCCGATCAACCGAAATTAAAAAAAACACAAACTTTTATTAGAAAGGCTGGCCGCCAACAATACCTTGGCGATTTATGGAACTCCTGTAAAAAAATCCATATAATTATAGTAGTTTCAATTGAATGGTCGACTGCTTATTCTCGGTAAAGGCTCTGGTTACGGAGACCCTTAAATGGGTGTTTACTTTTTACGTCACCTACGAGGAGTGGTGTTATTTATTTATTTTTTGAACAAAAACTCAAACTGTCATAATACTCCATCCATTCCCCGACGCGATTAGCCCACGAGCCGCCCTTCACCGTCGGCCATTTATGGTAAGAAACGGCGCCTTAATTTCACCGACGTACCTACACAAATTTATATCCGTTGATACACATGGGCGTAGACATGCTTCGGTTCGTTAAGTTATTTCTGTAAATATTTGTAGAATACGTGTTTATGCGGCCTTGGCACCTGTGCTTCATTCAATACGTCTGGATGAGGAGAGGCGCGGCAGAGGTGGTCGCGGCGGATCCACCGATCGATTCGAAAATGACAAGAGCAAATAAAAAAATCGCCACAGGTAGATGGATGCGGGCGGGTTTTGTGCTTTTTTCGGGGGATCGCCTTCCGGCGGACTTCTTAATTTCGACGTCCGGTCGAGTCGGCCGTAATCGGATTGTCTTCTATTCGACCCCTGAAACACCTGCGATTTTCTTGTTGACTTTTACGATCGGAGATCCGGGCGAAGAACGTGAGAAACGCGGACTTCTAGCCGGATATGCAATGAGGGTAAGGGCGCGATTTTGCGGGAGGAGAAAGTGGAAAACTAGGAGCGAGAAGGCGAGGTGTGGAATTTGGCAATGATTTGAAGTGGTTAGTGACGAGTGGGCTAAATTGTTCTCATCTAATCTTAATAAAAAAAACACTGTTTTCCTTTTGTATATGTTTTTTTTTTTTTTTTCTTTCTGTCCTTCTAATTCGGATTCTATTGTCTCCAATCCACTCTTTCCATCTCGCGTGCTTCCTTACTTTCTTGCTGTAATTGTTTTCGTTACTTTCCTAAATTTACATCCAAACTGGATCCTTCTAACAAGTTCTCTGTTACTACAGTATTGCGATTTATTTCTTCCTGAAAGAAAGAATAGACCGAAAAAAACACGGTGGTGATTAGGTGGCAATTCCACGAAGCTTTTCAGAAGCCTAGGAGTGTACTAATTCGACCCATTAACCCTTTTTAAACGTGACAATTTCGTCAAGCCAAGAACAGAAGCCTAGAACATCTTTATTGTGGCCTATGAAGTCCCAATTTTGGGAAGCCATTTATGAGAAGACGAGCATCTTATTTTGGCCAATGATTATGCCTGGTCACTTTTAGGTGGTAGTTTTTAAACTTTGGAATTTTACGACGCCTATCAGAAGCCTAGGAGTATCCTAATTTGAGTCATGATAGGGCTTAACCCCGTTTAAAGGTTACAATTTCGTGAAACCAAAGACAGAAGCCTAGAACTTGCTTATTTTCGCCTATGGACGTACTTGCCTCAAGTCCCAATTTTTGGAAGCCATTTATTAGAAGACGAATGCATTATTTTCGCCTATGATTATACCTGGTCCCTTTTAGGTGGTAATTAGGTTGTAAAAACTTCGTAATTTCACGAATCTTTTCATAAGCCTAGGAGTGTCCTAATTCGACCCACGATAGGGTTTAACCCTTTTTAAACGTGACAATTTCGTCAAGGTAAAAACAGAAGCCTAGACCATCCTTATTTTGGCCTATGAACGTACTTGGCTCAAGTCCCAATTTTGAGAAGCCATTTATGAGAAGACGAGCGTCTTATTTTGGCCAATGATTATGCCTGGTCACTTTTAGGTGGTAATTTTTAAACTTCGGAATTTTTCGACGCCTATCAGGAGCCTAGGAGTGTCCTAATTTGAGTCATGATAGGGCTTAACCCCGTTTAAAGGTAACAATTTTGTGAAACCAAAGACCGAAGCCTAGAACTTCCTTATTTTGGCCTATGGACGTACTTGCCTCAAGTCCCAATTTTGGGAAGCCATTTATTAGAAGACGAATGCATTATTTTTGCCTATGATTTTACCTGGTCCCTTTTAGGTGGTAATTATGATAAAAAGAGGAGTGTTTTATTTTCGCCTAGGATCGTGCCCGGTCCTTTTAGGTGGTAATTTTTAAACTTGGCAACTGCACGAGCCCATCAGAAGGCTAGGAGTTAATTGGACTCATGATAGGGCTTAACCCCATCTAAACGTAACATTTTCATGAAGCCAATCACAGAAGTCTAGAATCTTTTTAAGCGGCACATTTTAAACGTCACAATTTGACAGAAATTTTTAAAGTTTCGGATATTTGGTGTTTCAGACAAAAAAATATTAAATTAAAATTTAAATATATCTATGTCGAACTCCACAAACTTTAATAACTGTAAGATTACTAATGGTACATGTTTCGGCAGAATACTTCTGCCATCATCAGCCCTTAAAGAATATAAAAAATTATTATTATTATTATTATAATTTTTTATATTCTTTAAGGGCTGATGATGGCAGAAGTATTCTGCCGAAACATGTACCATTAGTAATCTTACAGTTATTAAAGTTTGTGGAGTTCGACATAGATATATTTAAATTTTAATTTAAATTTACTCCACTTGGATTTAAGAACATTCTTCTTGTTTAAAAAAATATTAGTACCTAGTAGTGAAAATTTAGGAATGTCAAAAACATGTCGTGTGCTTCACCCAATTGTAAAAACCTGAAAATCGCCTGAAAACCTGAAAATGTGAAAATTTCAAAATCTGAAATCTTAGAATCGTGGACTCAGAGAGAGCCTGGAAAAGTCATAGTACTAATCCAGAGAGCCCGATAACATAATAACATCTCTACACTCTGCCGAGATCCTCACCACCAAAGTTTTTCACTTTGATTTCCATTTCAGTTTTTCGGACTCACTACCTCGATAAAGAAGTTTCAGAAAAACATTGAAACCTAACAAACTGATAAATGTAAAGCTCAAAAAAAAACTAAAAACTCCGAAAACCTGAAAATCACCTGAAAACCTGAAAATTTCAAAAAGTGACGAAGGACACAAAAGGAACCTACAGGATTCTACAGGGTATCATTGAAATTATGGGACCATCTTGGAGCTATACTGAACACAACGCAAAAAGAATCATTGAAATCGGTTCATAAACAAAGAAATTATGTCTCAAGCCGGTTTCAGTTTACACACAATAAATTAATTATTCACGGAATTTATGACGTCATCACCAGCTAATCACGTCCTTGACCACAGTTTGGTACCTACTTTATTCTGGAGTTGTCATAATACTAATAGTACAGCTTCCGTCTGGTACCTTCAGATGATCACATTTCCATTTGATTTTAAGGAGTTTCCTCCTATATCTTCGAAGATTTTTGTCCAATATGAATTAAATTAAAATGGGACCACATTGGAGCTATACTGAACACAACGCAATCATTGAAATCGGTTTATAAACAAAGAATTTATGCCCGAACATGCATATTCAGTCACCACATTTCCATTTGATTTTGAGGAGTTTCCTTCTATATCTTCCAAGTTTTATGTCCAGTATGAACGAAATTAAAATGGGACCACCTTGGAGGTATACTGAACCCAACGCAAAAAGAATCATTGAAATCGAATAGAGATGGTTAAAAGGATAACGAACACAAAAGAGGAAAAAATAAAATAACAAATAGACAAATGAGACAAAATACACCAAAGTGAGCGATACCAACAGATATAAGAGATCAAGGAGACCAAAAAACAAACGGAACAAAAAATGACAAAGATCCATAAGGGCCAAAACCTCCAAATAGACTAAATGTATAAAACAGTGAAAAGGTACAAAAGAAACAAGCAGACCAAAGAGAGTGAAGTGACCAAAGTAACTATAGAGACAAAAAGAGACCAAAGTGTCCATTGGAAGTGTAGATACCAAAAGATCAAATATATGAAAGATAAAAGGAGATAAAAGGGACAATAGCCATAGAAACTATCGAGAACCGAACAAATGAAAAAGCACAAAAAGATGATAAACGACCAAGTGGACCAGAGAGACAAAAACCTCGAAAGAGGCAAATGGGATAAAAAAGATCGCAGATACGGAAGAAATGGAAGTGACAGATAACACAGTAAATAAAGTAAAGAGACAAAGGAAACTAAACAGACAATAGAAAGAAATGGGACGAAAGAAGCAAAAGAACCAAAAGGATCAAAGTGACCACAGTGACCCAAGAAAGAACAAAGAGTGAAACAAGACAAAAGATACTAGATAAAGACAAAAGGGACAACACCGACTAAACAGACCAAATTTTAAAAATAAAAATCAAGTTGATGAAAACTAAAATAAAATAGACTAAACAAACAGAAAAATCAAAAACAGAGGACGAATCTCAAAATTTACGATTCAAATATTTTTGGGTCCGTTATTACAGATTTCCATATTTTCAAAATTTGAGAGCAAAAAATTTTTGTATGCAACACGTGTAAAAAGTGTCATTTTCCAGTTTCTGTTCTTTTTTTATTTCCAAGTTTGTGACTGTTCAATTTCTTGTTCTCAGGGTTTTGGCACTGTGTCATTTGAAATACTAGTTTCTCAGTTCGTTGATCTCTATAAAAAATCTATGTGCCATTCGATACCGACAATTTTTCCTTATTTCTCGGATATGAAATGAGATAGGACAAAATAAATGACACTTATGGATTTTACAGTCCCTAAAACATATAAAACGACACCCGACTCGATATGTCAAAAATGTTTTTTTTTTCCGACTAAAAATTTTTCAAAATTTAAAAAATACCCGTCTTGCAAAAAAAGTGAACACGCAAGAATACCTATATTAATTGAAACACTAGTTGATCAGTTAGTGAATTTACCGAAAACAGAACGACACGCAACTCAAAAACAATTTGTTTCGACTCAAAAATTTTAAAATTTTAAAAAATAAGAGAGTTGCTCTTCCTGGGTGCAAATCACTAAACCTGGGAACAAAAACAGATCTAAGTAATTCAAAACAATTAACAGAGTACCTAAACTTGGAAACAGGAAACAACATAAACCTGGAAATTAACAAAATAAGAAAATATGTATAGAGCAAACTAAATCAATACCTAAACCTGGGAAGAGGGAATATTGAACGCTCACAAACCGGAAATAAAGAGAGAAACACAATACATATTATGTAAGGCAGACACTAAACCTAGGAATAAAAAGAGAAAGAATAAAAATGTTTGTGAACATAGGAGCAAGAAACAGAATGAAATAAATAAGAGAGTTGCCAAACCTGGGAACAAAAACAGATTAAATAACAGTATATAGTAGACAATGCCTAAACCTGGGAATACAAACAGAAAACAATATTAGTTTCTAAACCTAAGAGCAAGAAAAAGAAAGAGAAGAAAATAAGAAACTGTTCAACCTGGGAGCGGGGACTGAACCTGAAAACAAAACAGATCGCAATAAGCTACACAGTACCTAAACCTGAGAACAGAAAACTGAACTGTCACAAACATGGGGATAAGGAAAAGGACGACGGACAAACCTGGGAATAAGAACAGAAAAGAGTAAATATAAATCTCTACACCTAACAGCAAGAAAGAGAGCAGATTTAATAAAAGATTTGCTAAACCTGGGAGCCAACCGCTCAACCTGGGAAGAAAACAGGTCTAAGCAAGTCCAAACAAATAACAATACCTAAACCTGGGAAAAGAAAAGTGAACAAACCTTGAACTAAGAAAGGGAACCGAGTAAATAACACAGTCACTAAACCTGGGAATAAAAACCTAATTAATGGACAACCCTTTATTTGATTAGACATGTAAAGAAAAAACAGGACACAGTGCTCGCTCGTAACAATGAAATAAAGAGATACAAATCAAAAATGAAAAGACAAAAAAAACTACCTTCAAAAGCAATAAGATTTAAAAATGTCATTTTAGAGTGCCTCTGTCACCATTCCACGATCCGGATCAAAGCTCTTTGTCACAGCAGAGTATTCGTATTTGAAATTCTTTCCACTTTTAATTTTGCTTTGTCATAACATGACAAGAAAAACATAATTGGTCATTTATTATCAGCGCATATTTTAAACCGCATTTTGTGTAAACTAGTAGTAGACTATGCAGCTGCCCTTGAAGTTAATACACATAATTATAGAGTTTTTTTTTTTTAACAAAATTACGGCCTTATCAGTCGGATCTATTGTACTAAATTAATTAAGTTTTTCGTCTATAACTTTTTTGGTGGATAAGGATACTTTATTTCAATAATAGAATGTAATCCAATTAATGTGTCAGGAGTGGCATTTAATGTGTTTTATGATCGTCAATAAACAAACCGGATGATTAATGTTTGGACTGGTCATTTGCATAAATCTTTCTTTGAGTTTTTTTTTTTTTCGTTTGTTACTACGATTGTAGATATGTGATCGCTTTTTGTGCATGACTCCTTGTCGAGAAGTTACGTCAGACGGCAGTGAGATATTACGAAGAGGTTTTTCAAGTTATAATTATTATGTTGTGAGAAAGAAATACACAGAAAAAATTAATAAAATAGCTCAGGAGGGATGAAAGAAGGGAAACAGAATTCAAGGTCAGGAGTACTATGGAGGGGAAAGAAGCACTAAAACAAAAAACTAACAGAATTTAGGAAAAACGACATGGAATAGTCCAAGTAAATTAGACGAAAAAACGACGAATAGAAGAAAAGTTTTGAAATTTTGGTTATAAACTCCTAGCAAGGACCCAAGTAAAGATCCGAAGAGTTGCCAGCTTTTCTGCATTTTTTTCCTAAACGGTAACTCCGACGAGGAAATGTTATTGTGCTTATGTTCTCCGTTTAATTCTGCATAAAATTTGTCTCATGAAGTTTCTGCCGCTCATAAATGACGTTGGAAAATGAGTATAGGTTTCAGCGCGAAGGCAAAAATTAGTCCACCCAAGATCACTTTCTATTTCCGTTTCTCTTGAAGCTTTTACATTTTTCTTGCCGTTGAAAGGCGATACTTTTGTCATTTCGAGTGGTAGTGATCGCAAGTGACTACTCGGACGGCACTATAAAAGGTTCATCGACCAGTCCATTAGGACCCAAGCTACACCCAACAGCCTAAGTGCGAAACTATAACATTTTAACCTGGAACTGTGTGTGTCCTAGGTTTTACACTTTTTCACTACATATTTTAGGTTTCTCAAATTTGTAAGTTTGCCAGGTTCCTTAATTTAGGTTTCTCAACTTTTTCAGGTTTTCCAACCGTATCAGGCTTGATGGTTTCTTACAGTGCTCAGGTTTGGCAATCATTTTCTTTTTTCATATTTATTAGTTTTCTTTTCAGATTTGCTAAATTTTCTTTTTATATCGCCGAGGTTTCTTTGGTTTGCCAACTACTTCAGATTTGTAAAGTTTCATTCAGTTTTCGGGTTTCTCAGGGTTAATTTATCAAATTCAGGTTTATGAAGTTCCTTAAAATTTCCTTTTTCCATTTAGGTTTATCAAATGTCAACTCTCAAATTCTAGGTGTCTTACTTCCCAGTTTCCTTAATTTATTTTGATGTCTCAACTTATCCAGGTTTCTCAAGCTCAATATTTTTAGTTTCTCATTTTTTTCACGTGTCTCAAGTTTTTCTTATTCGATTTTGTCCATCGCTGACGAGTCTAAGGACTGTCTTTTTTATTCTATTTCGTCCAAAGTTGACGAGTTTAGGGACTCTCTTACGTATTCTATTTCGTTCATTGCTGACAAGTTTAAGGACTTTCTTTCGTATTCTATTTCGTCCAAGGTTGACGAGTTCAAGAACTGTCTTTATTATTCTATTTCGTCCAAAGTTGACGAGTTTAACGACTGTCTTTCTTATTCTGTTTCGTCCATCGCTGACAAGTTTCTTACGTTCTTAAAATTTTTAGGCTCAGGTTCTCAGAATTTTCAGGTTTTCTAGATTATCCAGGTTTTTCATGTTCCTTTAGGAAGCCAGGTTCCACAAGTTTTTAGATGTTTCAGTTTTTGCAATTTTTTTCATTTTGTTCAAATTACTTAAAGTTCTTCCAATTTTTTAGGTGTGTTAGGTTTATTATATCTCTGATAAAGTTTGTCAAAGTTTTCAGGTTTTCCAATTTGCCGAGGTTTGACAACTCTGTGGTATATACTGCAGGTTTCTTAAAAAGTGCTCAGGTTTCTTAGTTTTGGATTCTCTACTGTTATAGGTTTGCCAAGATTCCTAAAATTATTAAGGCTTTTTGGATTTTTCACATTTTTCACAAAGTTGACGAGTTTAAGGACTGTCTTTCTTATTCGATTTCGTCCATCGCTGACGAGTTTAAGGACTGTCTTTCTTATTCTATTTCGTCCAAAGTTGGCGAGTCTAGGGACTGTCTTTCTTATTCTATTATCTTTCGTATTCTATTTCGTCCATTGCTGACGAGTTTAAGGACTGTCTTTCTTATTCTATTTCGTCGAAAGTTGGCGAGTCTAGGGACTGTCTTTCTTATTCTATTTCTTCCATCGCTGACAAGTTTAAGGACTGTCTTTCGTATTCTATTTCGTCCAAAGTTGACGGTGTTTAAGGACTGTCTTTCTTATTCGATTTTGTCCAAAGTTGACGAGTTTAGGGACTATCTTTTGTATTCTATTTCGTCCATTGCTGACAAGTTTAAGGACTGTCTTTCGTATTCTATTTCGTCCAAAGTTGACGAGTTTAACGACTGTCTTTCTTATTGTGTTTCGTCCAGTGCTGACAAGTTTATGGACTGTCTTTCTTATTCTGTTTCGTCCAAAGTTGACGAGTTTAGGGACTGTCTTTCGTTTTCTATTTCGTCCATCGTTGACGAGTTGAGTTTGGGGAGTTTAAGGACTGTCTTTAGTATTCTATTTTGTTCATCGTTGACGAGTTTAAGGACTGTTTTTCTTATTCTGTTTCGGCCATCACTGACCAGTTTAGAGACTCCTTTAGTATTCTATTTTGTCTAGTTTAGGGACTCCCTTTCGTATTCTGTTTCGTCCATCGCTGACACGTTTAAAGTGTCTTCGATTTTTCGGTTGCTTTTCATTTTTCTTTGCTTTGTAGATGGCTCAGATTTCTCAGTTTAGGTTCGTCAAGTTGTTTCAGGTTTCTCGATTTTCTTGCACTTTAATTTTTCAGGTTACTTATCGTTTCCATTGTAAAGTTTCTTACGTTCTCAAAATTTTCAGGCTGTTTCTCAGAATTTTCAGGTTTTCTAGATTGTCCAGGTTTCTCATGTTCCTTTAGGAAGCCAGATTCCACAAGTTTTAGATGTCTAAGTTTTTGCATTTTTTTTTTCATTTTGCTCAAATTACTTAGTTCTTCCAATTTTTTAGGTGTGTTAGTTTTATTATATCTCTGATAAAATTTCTGAAAGTTTTCAGGTTTTCCAATTTGTCCAGGTTTGTCAACTCTGTGGTATTTACTTTGGGTTTCTTAAAAAGTGCTCGGTGGTTTTTCACTTTTGCCTGGTTTTTGAAGTGTAACATCTTTATCGAGGTAGTGAGTCCGAAAAATTGAAACGAAAATCAAACTGAAACACTTTGGTGTATTTTATGTGATTGTTTTTAAGTTTTTCGTTAAATTGGCTACAAAGAAAGTTGGCGCTAGTTGTCGTTAAATTTTTTGGTTACAAAGATTAATAATTTTTCTACTATAAGCCACTTGTAACATTTGTATCAGAAAATAATCAAATAAGCTCGATTCCTACCATTCAGTCGTGTGCTTATAAAGGTAAGGCACACAATATTTTTTTCGGGTTTCTCAGTTTAGGTTTGCCAACTTTTCAGGTTTGTCAAATTTCTTGAAGGTTTCAGGTTTCGCACGTTTCTGAACATTCCTATTGTTTTTCAAAATTAGCCTTCTAGATTTGCAACATTTTTCATGTTTCAAGTTCTCAAGTTTTTCAAATTGTTCAGAATTGCCACCTGCACCAGGTCTGTAAAGTTTCTGAGGTTTCTGGAGTTTTCCAGGTGAATTAGGCTTTCCAGGCTGTTCTAGTCTTTCTGCGTTTTACAGTTTTTCAATTTTTTCAGGTTTGTCAGTTTTGACACTTTTCTTAATCTAGGTTTATACATTTTTTTCAATTTTCAGGTTGCTTTTTATTTTTGGTCTTGTAGGCTTCCCAGGTTTCTCAGTTTAGGTTTTCCAACTTTTCCGGGTGTGTCAAGTTTCTTAAGGTTTCATATTTGCTTTTCATGTTTTAAGTTCCCAGGTTTATCAAATTTCTCAGTTTAGGTTTCATAAACTGTTCAGGTTTGCCATTTACAAAGTTTTAGGTTCTTCATCGTTTACACGTTTATAAAGTTTCTCAAACTTTCCAGGGTTATGAAGTTTTTAAAAGTCTGCTTTTTTGGTTCAAATTTCAAGTCTGAAATTCTAGATTTCTAGCAAACGTGGAGAAAATTAACGAAAACAAGGTAAATAAAACGTAGAAAAATTAACGCCGGCAACCAACAATACACGATACAGTGTAGAGGGTTACGAGCAAGAATGAGACAAGGCGAAAGAAAAGGAGAAATTCAAGAAGGAGATAAAGCCCTGAATTATCCCAAAAAGGTAAGAAAACAGTAAGATCACTAGAGAAAAGAAGAAATGGGGCTGAAAAGGAACTGAAGAAGGCGATTGAAGAAAAAGAAAAAAATGGAGAGGGGAGAAAATCTTCCTAGAAAAGAAGATAGATAGTACGAAGATGGAAGAAAGGGGAAGAAGCGAAAGAAGAAATAATGAAGAAAGATGAAATAGATAAGAAAAGTGGGTTGAAGATGAGTTGAATACACAAGTAAAGAAAATAAAAAACTGAGAAATAGCGCAGAACCAAAAATAAAAGAGAATTTCATTTGATAATAGTATATTATGATACGAGTTTTATAAGAAGCATTTTGTCGCACGCACTGGTGCGTAATGAGTGTATACAGTATTTTTTCTACTTTGCCACTTTTTACAAAATAATGAAATTTCGCAATCTAGGGATTTTCGCCGCGGTTGGCCACGTTTCCGAGGGGCATTAACTTCAGTCACGCGAGGGAGACACTGACGAACGCGATATCTTTCTGGCCCTGGAAAATCTCAATCTCCTCATCCCCAAATGTTTATCAAATCCCGCCCTCCCTTATCCGCGTCATCATCGGAGACACGAACACCCTCAACCATCTCCTGACCCACGCCATCAGTGCACTTTTTTGGATGGCTCAAACCGCCAGTGGCCGTTACCGTTCGTTATAGGTTAGGATTGCCCTGATGGCCCTGGGATTGCCAAAATTGCCAATATTAAAAAACTAATTATACTTAACACCGCTTTTGTCTCATAACCACAAAGTGCAAACCTTCATTTCCACCTTTGAGGCTTTTATTATCACTATACCTATCTTTATCGATTAAGAGCGTTGAATAAAGCTATGTGACACACCATTTGTTCTGAAGCGATGTGCGTGCCTTGGCAGAGAAAAAATGTTGTAATTGCATTACAGGTTAATCACCGAGTTATCTCACTTTTTCCACAGAACTATTTCCCAGTGTACTTTATTTAGTCAGAAATTACTCAGTCGTTTTAAGGAAATTTTGTATGCAAGAATAATTAATTGACGACAAGCAAACTGAAGACATTGTTACGGATTCCGGAAAGTTCCAGAAACGGTTGACGGATTAAAACGCGTAAATAAAGATTTCTAGATTACGTCGAATTTTTTAATGAGTCCCCAAGAGGACAATAGAAAATTTTCAGTTTTACCCAAAACTTATTATCTTTACAGATTTCTACGTCCATTCTCTCGTTCGAAAGCCAATAAAACCGGACAACAATTGATCGTATCGAATTTATTTATTCTCGAGTTTTTTGCCGCCAACAAAAGCCTTTCATTCAAGAAGTCGCTGAAGGACTCGCAGCGTCCGGTTCGAACCCAAAGAGATGTCAAAAAAAACCTCCGAATGTCCCGATTCGTGTCTCGAGATCAATTTTTTCCCCGTATCCAACACACCTCGAAGGCGGTCCCTAAGGTCCGATTACTCGATTAGAAAACGATGGCGTGAGGCACGAAAAGGTCATGCACATGCTGTTGGAGCGGCGGTTTAGCAAATCGATCACCTGTTTGCTACATCCGCCAGACAGGATCTATTACAATACATTACGAGCCCATAGCCGAATTACATTATTCTAATGCGGTGGATACTCCGATCCGGATGGCGCTCGCGGTGGTTTATCGGGGACGAAAATGAAAATTTCATTGATGGGTCTGAATTCGGATGGGATCTTTTGAATAACAATCGCACTTTGGAATTTTTTTTCTGTTACTAGAACGCTTCCAGGCCTCCATACATTTATTCAGTTTGCTAATCATGGGAAAGCGTTAAAATCATTATCATAATCATCATAATCCATAAAGTGGTGCATAACTAAATATATAAACTTTTCGGCTTATACAGGGTGTCCCAATCAAAATTTGTGCTCTCCAACAAATCCAATTTCGATAGACAGGGGAGCCACCCCCTTAAAAAATTAAATGTCATGGGGGGTCGTAGCACACTATTCTCTATCCAGACCTACTTTTATCGATTCGTTTCTACAAAAAAAAAAACATGAATTTGCTATTTTCCAAAACAAGAGTATTTTATCTAGATCGTTCTCCCGAGGTGGCAGTAAGTATTGTGGACATTTTTTATCAGAGGTTTGCAAAGTTCTGCTGATAGTATAATTTTTTTCCTTCTCTTGTTCTTTTTGTAGTAAATTTCATTCTCCAATATAAGTTTCTTTTTAACATATAATTGTTCGTGATTAAAGACGTCAGTGGCTTCCTGATTTCAAGTAAATAATGTAGCGCCGATAATAAATTAAGTCTTAGTCAATTGGTAAATTCATTCGCCGAATTCAGGCTATTAGCACATATATTTACTTCTCAAAAAACTAATGATGACCTTGAATTAAATAATTACGTAGCCCGAGTTGGAACACGTACGTCCCGTTATAGCTATAAACATCGCAGAATTATTGGTTTAGTGAATTTAACTACTGATCAGTTTTATGTTACACGGTCAAATACTTGATATTACTGCGATGGGCGAATAGAAAAACAGAGAAGAAAAACAGAATGTAACGAATAAAATGACAAAAGATGGCTTATCTGGTCTTGAGAAAGTTGGTTGGTGCGATGGGGTGTCTTCCAGAGTGAGACGACAACGAACGATTCTCCAGCGCCTGGTACGAATGAATCCTCTCTCAAGTGTCCTCGAAGGAACGTAAGGGATTCCTAACAAGCACCACACCCTACGATGTAGACCAAATCGAGATTAGTTTTGCTCGTGACAATTTTATTGTTCACCCCAAGCCAGGACCCTAAGATGAAGAGAATCCCCTTAACACATTGAGTGCTAACGTATATTTTGCTTCGGATCTCAGGTGCTCACGCAAAAAAAATATTTTGCAAATTAGTTTTTAGATGTTTAGAAATGCAGTTTATGCTAGTTTATTTTTGAGTCTGGACGAACTTTTTAAACCTCAGAATTTGAGAAACATAACTTGAGAACTGGAAAGGTCTAAGAAACCGAGATTTTGGAAAATCTGAAAATTTGTGACTGTTGGGAACCTGAAACTTTGAAGAACTTGAGAAAATAAACTTGAGATTTTTGAAAACCTAACAACTTTAAAAACTTTAAACCTTGAGAAACACGACTTAAGAATTGGTAAGATCTCAAAACTTGGGAACTTAAGGAACTCGAGATTTTGGAGAACCTGAGATCTTTGAGAACTTGAGACTTTGAGGAACTTGAGAAAATAAACTTTGCATTTTTTCAAATCTTAGAATTTGTTAAACCTCAGAATTTGAGAAGCATAACTTGAGAACTGGAAAAATTAAGTATCCAAGAGTTTGGAAAATTTGAAAATTTGTGACTTTGTTGGGAACCTGAAACTTTGAAGAACTTGAGAAAAGAAACTTGAGATTTTTGAAAACCTAAGAACTTTAAAAACCTGAAACCTTGAGAAACACGACTTAAGAATTGGTAAGATTTTAGAACGCGAGGAAACTAAAACTTGAGAACCTAAGGAACTCGAGATTTTGGAAAACCTGAGATCTTTTGAGAACTTGAGACTTTGAGGAATTTGAGAAAATAAACTTTGCATTCTTCAAAATCTTAAAACTTTTTAAATCTCAAAATTTGAGAAACATAACTTGAGAACTGGAAAAATATAAGAATCCGAAATTTTGGAAAATCTGAAAATTTGTGACTGTTGGGAACCTGAAACTTTGAAGAACTTGAGAAAATAAACTTGAGATTTTTGAAAACCTAAGAACTTTAAAAACCTGAAACTTTGAGAAAGACGACTTAAGAATTGGCAAAATTTCATAACTTGAAGAAACTAAAACTTGAGAACTTAAGGAACTCGACATTTTGGAAAATCTGAGATCTTTGAGAACTTGAGACTGAGGAACTTGAGAAAATAAACTTTGCTTTTTTCAAAATCTTAGAACTTTTTAAACCTCAGAATTTGAGAAACGTAATTTGAGAACTGGAAAAATCAGAATCCGAGATCTTGGAAAATCTGAAAATTTGTGACTGTTAGGAACCTGAAACTTTGAAGAACTTGAGATAAGAAACTTGAGATTTTTGAAAACCAAAGATTTTTAAAAACCTGAAACCTTGAGAAACACGACTTAGGAATTGGTAAGATCTCAGAATATGAGGAAACTAAAACTTGAGAACTTAAGGAACTCGACATTTTGGAAAACCTGAGATCTTTGAGAACTTGAGACTTTGAGGAACTTGAGAAAATAAACTTTTCATTTTTTAAAATCTTAGAACTTTTTAAACCTCAGAATTTGAGAAACAGCTTGAGAACTGGAAAAATCTGAGAATCCGAGATTTTGTAAAATCTGAAAATTTGTCACCTTGTTGGGAACCTGAAACTTTGAAGAACTTGAGAAAAGAAACTTGAAATTTTTGAAAACCTAAGAACTTTAAAAACCTGAAACCTTGAGAAACACGACTTAGGAATTGGTAAGATCTCAGAATATGAGGAAACTAAAACTTGAGAACTTAAGGAACTCGACATTTTGGAAAACCTGAGATCTTTGAGAACTTGAGACTTTGAGGAACTTGAGAAAATAAACTTTTCATTTTTTAAAATCTTAGAACTTTCTAAACCTCAGAATTTGAGAAACATAACTTGAGAACTGGAAAAATCTGAGAATCCGAGATTTTGTAAAATCTGAAAATTTGTCACCTTGTTGGGAACCTGAAACTTTGAAGAACTTGAGAAAAGAAACTTGAGATTTTTGAAAACTTAAGAACTTTAAAAACCTGAAACCTTGTGAAACACGACTTAAGAATTGGCAAAATTTCATAACTTGAGGAAACTAAAACTTGAGAACTTAATTAACTCGAGATTTTGGAAAACCTGAGATCTTTGAGAACTTGAGACTTTGAGGAACTTGAGAAAATAAACTTTGCATTTTTTAAAATCTTAGAACTTTTTAAACCTCAGAATTTGAGAAACATAACTTGAGAACTGGAAAAATTAAGAATCCGAGATTTAGGAAGATCTGAAAATTTGTGACTGTGTTGGGAACCTGAAACTTTGAAGATCTTTAGAAAAGAAACTTGAGATTTTGGAAAACTTAAGAAATTTAAAAACCTGAAATCTTGAGAAACACGACTTAAGAATTGTCAAAATTTCATAACTTGAGAACTTAAGAAACTCGAGATTTTGGAAAACCTGAGATCTTTGAGAACTTGAGACTTTGAGGAACTGGAGAAAATAAACTTTGCATTTTTTAAAATCTTAGAACTTTTTAAACCTCAGAATTTGAGAAACATAACTTGAGAACAGGAAAAATCTAAGAATCCGAGATTTTGGAAAATCTGAAAATTTGTGACTTTGTTGGGAACCTGAAACTTTGAAGAACTTGAGGAAAGAAACTTGAGATTTTGGAAAACCTAAGACCTTTAAAAACCTGAAACCTTGAGAAACACGACTTAAGAATTGGTAAGATCTCAGAACGTGAGGAAACTAAAACTTGAGAACCTAAGGAACTCGAGATTTTGGAAAACCTGAGACCTTTTGAGAACTTGAGACTTTGAGGAATTTGAGAAAATAAACTTTGCATTCTTTAAAATCTTAAAACTTTTTAAATCTCAGAATTTGAGAAACATAACTTGAGAACTGGAAAAATATAAGAATCTGAGATTTTGGAAAATATGAAAATTTGTGACTGTTGGGAACCTGAAACTTTGAAGAACTTGAGAAAATAAACTTGAGATTTTTGAAAACCTAAGAACTTTAAAAACCTGAAACTTTGAGAAAGACGACTTAAGAATTGGCAAAATTTCATAACTTGAAGAAACTAAAACTTGAAAACTTAAGGAACTCGACATTTTGGAAAATCTGAGATCTTTGAGAACTTAAGACTGAGGAACTTGAGAAAATAAACTTAGCTTTTTTCAAAATCTTAGAACTTTTTAAACCTCAGAATTTGAGAAACATAATTTGAGAACTGGAAAAATCAGAATCCGAGATTTTGGAAAATCTGAAAATTTGTGACTGTTAGGAACCTGAAACTTTGAAGAACTTGAGATAAGAAACTTGAGATTTTGGAAAACCTAAGACCTTTAAAAACCTGAAACCTTGAGAAACACGACTTAGGAATTGGTAAGATCTCAGAATATGAGGAAACTAAAACTTGAGAACTTAAGGAACTCGACATTTTGGAAAACCTGAGATCTTTGAGAACTTGAGACTTTGAGGAACTTGAGAAAATAAACTTTTCATTTTTTAAAATCTTAGAACTTTTTAAACCTCAGAATTTGAGAAACATAACTTGAGAACTGGAAAAATTAAGAATCCGAGATTTAGGAAAATCTGAAAATTTGTGACTGTTGGGAACCTGAAACTTTGAAGATCTTTAGAAAAGAAACTTGAGATTTTGAAAAACCTAAGACATTTAAAAACCTGAAATCTTGAGAAACACGACTTAAGAATTGGCAAAATTTCATAACTTGAGAACTTAAGGAACTCGAGATTTTGGAAAACCTGAGATCTTTGAGAACTTGAGACTTTGAGGAACTGGAGAAAATAAACTTTGCATTTTTTAAAATCTTAGAACTTTTTAAACCTCAGAATTTGAGAAACATAACTTGAGAACAGGAAAAATCTAAGAATCCGAGATTTTGGAAAATCTGAAAATTTGTGACTTTGTTGGGAACCTGAAACTTTGAAGAACTTGAGGAAAGAAACTTGAGATTTTTGAAAACCTAAGAACTTTAAAAACCTGAAACTTTGAGAAAGACGACTTAAGAATTGGCAAAATTTCATAACTTGAGAACTTAAGGAACTCGAGATTTTGGAAAACCTGAGATCTTTGAGAACTTGAGACTTTGAGGAACTGGAGAAAATAAACTTTGCATTTTTTAAAATCTTAGAACTTTTTAAACCTCAGAATTTGAGAAACATAACTTGAGAACAGGAAAAATCTAAGAATCCGAGATTTTGGAAAATCTGAAAATTTATGACTGTTGGGAACCTGAAACTTTGAAGAACTTGAGGAAAGAAACTTGAGATTTTTGAAAACCTAAGACCTTTAAAAACCTGAAACCTCGAGAAACACGACTTAAGAATTGGTAAGATCTCAGAACGTGAGGAAACTAAAACTTGAGAACCTAAGGAACTCGAGATTTTGGAAAACCTGAGATCTTTTGAGAACTTGAGACTTTGAGGAATTTGAGAAAATAAACTTTGCATTCTTTAAAATCTTAGAACTTTTTAAACCTCAGAATTTGAGAAACATAACTTGAGAACTGGAAAAATCAGAATCCGAGATTTTGGAAAATCTGAAAATTTGTGACTGTTGGGAACCTGAAACTTTAAAGAACTTGAGAAAAGAAACTTGAGTTTTTTGAAAACCTAAGAACTTTAAAAACCTGAAACCTTGAGAAACACGACTTAAGAGTTGGTAAAATTTCACAACATGAGTAAACTAAAACTTGAGAACTTAAGGAACTCGAGATTTTGGAAAACCTGAGATCTTTGAGAACTTGAGAAAATAAACTTTGCATTTTTTAAAATCTTAGAACTTTTTAAACCTCAGAATTTGAGAAACATAACTTGAGAACTGGAAGAATCTAAGAATCCGAGATTTTGGAACATCTGAAAATTTGTGACTGTTGGGAACCTGAAACTTTGAAGAACTTGAGAAAAGAAACTTTAGATTTTGGAAAACCTAAGAACTTTAAAAAACTGAAACCTTGAGAAACACTTTTAAGAAAAACTGATTGTGGAAGAAGACTGAAAATGCTGACAATGAAAAGAAGTCGAGTGCCATAACTTAAAAGGACAAAACGAAAATAAAAAAGAACAAAAAAGTAGAAGAATAATGTTAGAAAAGCTCGAAGAATTAAATTCATATAGAAGAAAAAATAATTCAGGAATATATGAAAAAAAGGCCAAATTGATGAGACTAGAGAAGGAAAGTACAGGCTGAGAGATTTAAATATCTGGGGATAAATTGCAAAATGAATAGTAAGCATCTATTTTATTAAAAGCCGTGCTCCAAAGATTCAACAATTCAATTCAATGCTGTTCAATAGCCTGCCAAGTGGGAGCGCTATATGAAGCATCTATGAGGAAGAGCAGTTGAAACGTATATTGTGTAATCTCGTATTATCAATAATAGACGTCCTTTTTTACTTTCTTTATCATTCCTTTTCTTTTGTTGTCATAGTTACCACTTAATTCGATAAGAATTGTTCTCGGTCATAAATGGTTGAGAGTTCATTGCAAAAACCATGTTTCTAGAGTGTTAACACGCCTGTAAAAGTGCTAATGTGGAACGTAGGCGTATAATTTATATATTTATCATTTATACGATTTGTTATTGATATTGCCTGAAGCAGTCGTCGCTTCTTTTTATTCCTGCTACTTATGAATTTAAAATTTCTCTTGTACTAATTGCACCTGTCATTGTTGTCTAACTCAACGAGTTCTCTACTTGTTGTAAGTGCAATTAATAAAACGTCATCGAAATCAAACTACCACAAAACTAGTACTAGTATGTCTAGCATCTAGGAGCTGGCTCTCGACTCGGCTCCCGGCAGAAATGTTTGCCACATTGTTCATCTCATTTACGACGCTTCCTTGAACACATCCTTCACGAACGAGCTTTTAATGTGCTTCAAAAACGATTTAGAAGAAATCACGTCTGGTACGATTATCACGTTTATGGCGTCTGGTGGAATTTATTGTTTTTTTACTGGAAGCAATAAAGCACTAAAATGGCCGTAATGATATTAATTATTATGTATGTGCATGACACGAAATTCTAACGTGCTTAAAGCACACGCATCCGCACCGATACCCGGAATCGCCCGTGGCGGGGCGGAGGGACTTCCATCCTGCGTATTTTGTGGATATACTCGTAAAACGGTGAACAGTTGTTCGGTACACGTGACCGGTTTGTCTAATCCAGGATTTGCAACAGAGTGTCAGTCCGAGAAGAACGTCCGGAATTGAGGTAGGGTGAGCGACCATTGTCGGCGATTCAATGGCCGTAATTTAATTCGGTCAAAGACGAATTTGAAGAGATGCGTACCATCAAGGACGTTGCCGGGAGGAATGCTTTAATTCAGCACGCGGACCCTCTACTTCCTTCGGACGGAGATTAATTCGGTGTAATGGAAGGATCGCAGCAGCCGGTCGGAGATTCGTGAAAGGACGATGAATTGAAGAAGTTCCAATGAAGAGAAAATCATACACAGTCGAGCCGTTTAAACCGGTTAATTTGCGAAGAATACAAAAATTGCTTCGAAATATATCGGATCCTGTTAGCAGGTGTTTCCGTTCCAACTAGAACGTGAAACAAAGCATTTCTTGTTGGCAGTACTGCTCGTGCTCGTGATCTTTTTAGGTTAAATTTAAAAAGAATAAAGCATTAAATAGTCACGTGGTACTTCTTCAGTATTAGAGTTGATTAGTTGTTTAGCCCATCATTATGCACTATTATAATAGATCGAATTATCAAGAACATAAAAGGAGAACCGGACCTGAACATAATCGCAGGATACAATAAAAATAAGTAACTTCTTGCACGTAGATGACACAGCATTAGTAATAAACTCAATTAACAACGTGAAAATAAAATGGTAAAGATATTACTTAGGTGTGGAAGTCAAAAGGAAATGTGTAGTTCGTGTTATTCATGTTTCCCTTCTTCGAGTCGACAACCTTTCAGATTTTCGTTAAGGAACTTCTTAGTTCCATTTAATTTACACGACGGCAGAAAATAAATGAGAGGACAAGACTTGAAGAAACCGACAAACGTCAGACCAGCAAAGTATTAAAGTGAATCGATGGGAACAAGTTTTACATAAAGTAAGAATGGAAGGAAGTCATTAATAGAATTTCAGACGCCTGGTTAAATTGGAAGTAATTTACCATTATTTTTTATTCTGTATGATGATGACTGACCGTTAAAAAACCGAAGAAAGTGTGTAATAGTAAGCTTAGTAATAGCTATTAATAAAGCCGACATAATTCATCCTACCGTCCTTTCACAATTCACAATTTCACACATTAATTATTTCACTAATTTCACAATCCTTCTCATTGCAATTATTGATTAGTAATTATTATTAAACAATTAATAATGGCAGTTCAGTATTCGTTTACGGGATCCGAGTGGTTTGATTGATATGAGATGTGATGGTTGATGTGAGAGTCATTTTCAAAGACAGTTTCGTGTTAATGTGTGGGCTGGGATAGTGAACCCGGCCGGTGAAACTTATTTGACATTTCTCCGTGACAACTGCCGGAATGACTAGTTCAAGTAGAAAGCTTTACAAATCATTGACATCAACCCCTTGGATTTTTATTTGTGGGGGCATATGAAAGCTGTTTCCCTTTGGATCGTAGGGGTGTCCGGATGGCTGTATTCGAAGCGCGCTATTTTATCCAGTGGCTGGAAACAAGAACGGTCCCGATACGATGTCGGGAAGTATTTTATATAAGGTGATTCGTCATCCGCATCTCGGGAAATTCGGTAACTTCGTTACAATAATCTTTTAGATTCCAAAATTCTTTTAATCTTCTAATTCCATAATTATATTAAAAATTCCGAAAATTATTATAGATTTTAATATTTAAATGTTTTGAAAAAAAAAAAGGGTTACTATCCTACTAACATACAGAAATTGTACTTCTGTGAATACCGCAAAAGTGAAACAGGTCGATTTTTGTTTTCAGATTGCCATCTTTTGACATAAAAATTTTGCTGATGACGTCATCTGTTTTTAAACGGTTTTTTGAACTATGACGTCATCATTTTTTTAAATGGCAACCCCCAACTTATTTTGTGGCGACGAAACAAAAACACACCAAGCTTGGAAATTCATAAGAGATAATCTGTCATAGATACACATATGTCGTTATTGTATATGATAGACAAACATCGGCTTTCCGAGTGTGTCAAATTTCGTGCAGTCATCTTTGACAGTGTTTGAAATACGGAAACGAAATAGTGCTCAAACTGATAGGATCACAATAGATTTGGAAATTTCTAGGAAGTAAACTGTCTTTGATACACACATTTCAAATTTCTGTCTGCTTTACGAGTGTGTCAAATTTCGTAAAGTCATCTTTCACAGATTGTCAAAGACCAGACGAAACAGATTGCTCTACGAGAGAAAAACACACCAAGCTTGGAAATTCATAAGAGATAATCTGTCATAGATACACATATGTCGTTATTGTATATGATAGACAAACATCGGCTTTACGAGTGTGTCAAATTTCGTGCAGTCATCTTTGACAGTGTTTGAAATACGGAAACGAAACAGTGCTCAAACTGATAGGATCACAATAAATTTGGAAATTTCTGAGAAGCAAAGTGTCTACACATGTCAAATTTCTGTCTGTTTTACGAGTGTGTCAAATTTCGTAAAGTCACCTATCACAGATTGTCAAAGACCAGACGAAACAGATTGCTCTACGAGACAAAAACACACCAAGCTTGGAAATTCATAAGAAATAACCTGTCATAGATACACATATGTCGTTATTGTATATTATAGACAAACATCGGCTTTACGAGTGTGTCAAATTTCGTGCAGTCATCTTTGACAGTTTTTGAAATACGGAAACGAAACAGCGCTCAAACTGATAGGATCACAATAGATTTGGAAATTTCTAGGAAGTAAACTGTTTTTGGTACACACATTTCAAATTTCTGTCTGCTTTACGAGTGTGTCAAATTTCGTAAAGTCATCTTTCACAGATTGTCAAAGACCAGACGAAACAGATTGCTCTACGAGACAAAAACACACCAAGCTTGGAAATTCATAAGAAATAACCTGTCATGGATACACATATGTCGTTATTGTATATGATAGACAAACATCGGCTTTCCGAGTGTGTCAAATTTCGTGCAGTCATCTTTGACAGTTTCTAAAATACGGAAACGAAACAGTGCTCAAACTGATAGGATCACAATAGATTTGGAAATTTCTAGGAAGTAAACTGTTTTTGGTACACACATTTCAAATTTCTGTCTGCTTTACGAGTGTGTCAAATTTCGTAAAGTCATCTTTCACAGATTGTCAAAGACCAGACGAAACAGATTGCTCTACGAGACAAAAACACACCAAGCTTGGAAATTCATAAGAAATAACCTGTCATGGATACACATATGTCGTTATTGTATATGATAGACAAACATCGGCTTTCCGAGTGTGTCAAATTTCGTGCAGTCATCTTTGACAGTTTCTAAAATACGGAAACGAAACAGTGCTCAAACTGATAGGATCACAATAAATTTGGAAATTTCTGGGAAGCAAAGTGTCTTTGATACACACATTTCAAATTTCTGTCTGCTTTACGAGTGTGTCAAATTTCGTAAAGTCATCTTTCACAAATTGTCAAAGACCAGACGAAACATATTGCTCTACGAGACAAAAACACACCAAGCTTGGAAATTCATAAGAGATAATCTGTCATAGATACACATATGCCGTTATTGTATATGATAGACAAACATCGGCTTTACAAGTGTGTCAAATTTCGTGGAGTCATCTTTGACAGTTTTTGAAATACGGAAACGAAACAGTGCTCATACTGATAGGATCACAATAAACTTGGAAATTTCTGGGAGGCAAAGTGTCTTTGATACACACATGTCAAATTTCTGTCTGCTTTACGAGTGTGTCAACTTTCGTAAAGTCATCTTTCACAGATTGTCAAAGACCAGACGAAACAGATTGCTCTACGAGAGAAAAATACACCAAGCTTGGAAATTCATAAGAAATAACCTGTCATGGATACACATATGTCGTTATTGTATATGATAGACAAACATCGACTTTACGAGTGTGGCAAATTTCGTGCAGTCATCTTTGACAGTTTTTGAAATACGGAAACGAAACTGTGCTCAAACTGATAGGATCACAATAAATTTGGAAATTTCTGGGAAGCAAAGTGTCTTTGATACACACATGTCAAAGTTCTGTCTGCTTTACAAGTGTGTCAAATTTCGTAAAGTCATCTTTCACAGATTGTCAAAGACCAGACGAAACAGATTGCTCTACGAGACAAAAACACACCAAGCTTGGAAATTCATAAGAAATAATCTGTCATAGATACACATATGTCGTTTTTGTATATGATAGACAAACATCGGCTTTACGAGTGTGTCAAATTTCGTAGTCATCTTTCACAAAATAAAATAATCATAAAATAAAATTTTTAATTTAGAATTAAAAAAATTAAAAAAAGTTATGCAAGGTATACACTTTTTTTACTAGCGTAGTGGTAATGCGGATCACTTCTCGCCACGGCTCGGTGAGCCCACCCCCTCGACACCTAGCGGTAAAAGAATTCGCAAATTGAATAGTTTCCCATTACTCCGGCGCCACAACCGAAAAATATTTACATGACGAGATCGATTTCCAAACAGGCCACCTGCCGCGTGTGAACCTTGTGAGGTGTCGAAGTGTAAACAAAAATCGCCGTAATTTGTAGAGATCCGTCGGTTTCCTCGATTTTTATTAATAGAAACTGATTTACTCGTTATTCTTAGGTCGACGTTGCCCAGAAACAGGAAATTAATTATGGCGTAATTGCGAGAAAAAGTCTTTGTTGGAGACGGGAACGGCACTGGCAGGATAGGAATGTTTACAAGTCTATCCGTAAAATATTTACACACATCAAACGTAAAAAACTAGGATATTTTGACGTGCGACATAATTACGAGTCGAGAGTAATTAAGGCCCACATCCGCCCTTGAAATAGAACCATGTTAAATCTGATAAATTAGAAGGGCAATTAAAGAGGCAAAGGTCAAAGTGTGACTGTTTTATCGCTTGGACATCTGAGAACAAAAAAGGATGTCCCGGATCGGACGGGCGCGTTTTTGTTTGTTTACGATTTGGAATCGCAGCCTTGAAGTGGTTTTCGTCAACAGTTCGCAAGGATCGATAGCCTTTTAATTCTTTTTACGAATCGTCTCATGAATTTTCAGAGGTATGCACATTAATCATCGCCCCAAAGCGAGGATAATGATTTGACCATTAAGGTTTCCGTTCGAGTTGCTCGCAGAAAACAAAGCGTCCAAAGGAAAGTGCCCATTAGTGAGGAACAAGTGTCTGAATTGACGGATTAAAAAGAGAAGTGAAAGTGGATGTTTTGTCTGGTGCATGTTCGTACAAATTGGACGAGCCGCGAAGACTTGCAAGACGCAACCATGCATTTCTTAAGTCTTGGCTTGAGCTCGAAATAATACGGACAGGAATTAGTGTCATTTTTCTGGAATGGGAGTTCAAGAAGCTTTCCTGTTCTGATTTACAACAAAACAATATCCGCTAAGCCGGCGTGTGGGATCAAGCAATCGAGATTTGGCCTGATAAGAAAAATTCTACTACGCTTCAATGAATCGTGAATGAAAGCTAGAGTTTTATGAATTGCACGGCGCGATCAATACGAGTTCGTCTGTGAATCGTTCCTTTGTCGTAAAGATGCTCCAAATTAGAGATAAAATCGGCTTCTTCTGGAAACTCGGAAAGAGGGGGTGTGTTGCCTTATTGCTTGTGATTTTGTGTCCCACAGTGTGGACGTGAGCCCCGTGTGGCACCTTCCACGACAGGAAATTCTTTGGTGGAAAACCAATTGCTATAGTTTGGGTTAGACCGCTAGAGCTGCGCCTTTTATAGTTCAAGAGACCATGTGTCCGTTGAAGTGCTTCTGTGACACTTTTTACAAATTTAGGAGTTACTAGAACCGATAGAGAGCTTTGCTCAACATTCTTGCAGAATGACTTATGAATTTTTTAGATCAGTTGGAATGATCAAATTTCCACAACTGTCAATAAATATTTCCTGGTCCGGTAAAGAGCTTTTATGACACTTTTTGAATGATTTGCAGTTTTGACAATCGAACGAGACCTTTCAAAATTCTTCCTTCATGATGAGAATGACTCATGATTTTTTTGTATCGAATCGATCGTTGGTTTCAGTGATCACGTTTCACGAATTTTTAACAACTATTTTCTCGTCCGTTGAAGAGCTTCTATGTCACTTTTTGACCAATTTAGGAGTTGGTAGAATCAATAGAGAGCTTTGCTCAACATTCTTGCAACGTCAGAATGACTTATGAATTGTTAGGATCAGTTGGAATGATCAAATTTCCACAACTGTCAATAAATATTTCCTGGTCCGGTAAACAGCTTTTATGACACTTTTTGAATGATTTGCAGTTTTGACAATCGAACGAGACCTTTCAAAATTCTTCCTTCATGATGAGAATGACTCATGATTTTTTTGTATCGAATCGATCGTTGGTTTCAGTGATCACGTTTCACGAATTTTTAACAACCATTTTCTCGTCCTTTGAAGAGCTTCTATGACACTTTTTGACCAATTTAGGAGTTACTAGAATTAATAGAGAGCTTTGCTCAACATTCTTGCAACGTCAGAATGACTTATGAATTGTTTAGATCAGTTGGAATGATCAAATTTCCACAACTGTCAATAAATATTTCCTGGTCCGGTAAACAGCTTTTATGACACTTTTTGAATGATTTTCAGTTTTGACAATCAAACGTGACCTTTCAAAATTCTTCCTTCATGATGAGAATGTCTCATGATTTTTTTGTATCGAATCGATCGTTGGTTTCAGTGATCACGTTTCACGAATTTTTAACAACAATTTTTTCGTCCGTTGAAGAACTTTTATGACACTTTTTGACCAATTTAGAAGTTGGTAGAATCAATAGACAGCTTTGCTCAACATTCTTGCAACGTCAGAATGACTTATGAGTTTTTCAGATCAGTTGGAATGATCAAATTTCCACGACTGTCAATAAATATTTCCTGGTCCGGTAAAGAACTTTTATGACACTTTTTGAATGATTTGCAGTTTTGACAATCGAACGAGACCTTTCAAAATTCTTCCTTCATGATGAGAATGACTCATGATTTTTTTTTATCGAATCGATCGTTGGTTTCAGTGATCACGTTTCACGAATTTTTAACAACAATTTTTTCGTCCGTTGAAGAACTTTTATGACACTTTTTGACCAATTTAGAAGTTGGTAGAATCAATAGACAGCTTTGCTCAACATTCTTGCAACGTCAGAATGACTTATGAGTTTTTCAGATCAGTTGGAATGATCAAATTTCCACGACTGTCAATAAATATTTCCTGGTCCGGTAAAGAGCTTTTATGACACTTTTTGAATGATTTGCAGTTTTGACAATCGAACGAGACCTTTCAAAATTCTTCCTTCATGATGAGAATGACTCATGATTTTTTGTATCGAATCGATCGTTGGTTTCAGTGATCACGTTTCACGAATTTTTAACAACAATTTTCTCGTCCGTTGAAGAGCTTCTATGACACTTTTTGACTAATTTAGGAGTTGGTAGAATCAATAGAGAGCTTTGCTCAACATTCTTGCAACGTCAGAATGACTTATGAATTTTTTAGATCAGTTGGAATGATCAAATTTCCACAACTGTCAATAAATATTTCCTGGTCCGGTAAACAGCTTTTATGACACTTTTTGAATGATTTGCAGTTTTCACAATCAAACGAGACCTTTCAAAATTCTTCCTTCATGATGAGAATGACTCATGGTTTTTTTGTATCGAATCGATCGTTGGTTTCAGTGATCACGTTTCACGAATTTTTAACAACAATTTTTTCGTCCGTTGAAGAACTTTTATGACACATTTTGACCAATTTAGGAGTCACTAGAATTAATAGAGAGCTTTGCTCAACATTCTTGCAACGTCAGAATGACTTATGAATTGTTAAGATCAGTTGGAATGATCAAATTTCCACAACTGTCAATAAATATTTCCTGGTCCGGTAAACAGCTTTTATGACACTTTTTGAATGATTTGCAGTTTTGACAATCGAACGAGACCTTTCAAAATTCTTCCTTCATGATGAGAATGACTCATGATTTTTTTTATCGAATCGATCGTTGGTTTCAGTAATCACGTTCCACGAATTTTTAGCAACAATTTTTTCGTCCGTTGGAGAGCTTCTATGACACTTTTTTACTAATTTAGGGATCAGGAGAATCAATAGAGAGCTTTGCTCAACATTCTTGCAACGTCAGAATGACTTATGAGTTTTTTAGATCAGTTGGAATGATCAAATTTCCACAACTGTCAATAAATATTTCCTGGTCCGGCAAAGAGCTTTTATGACACTTTTTGAATGATTTGCAGTTTTGACAATCGAACGAGACCTTTCAAAATTCTTCCATCATGATGAGAATGACTCATGATTTTTTTGTATCGAATCGATCGTTGGTTTCAGTGATCACGTTTCACGAATTTTTAACAACAATTTTCTCGTCCGTTGAAGAGCTTCTATGACACTTTTTGACTAATTTAGGAGTTATTGGAATCAATAGAGAGCTTTGCTCAACATTCTTGCAACGTCAGAATGACTTATGAATTTTTTAGATCAGTTGGAATGATCAAATTTCCACAACTGTCAATAAATATTTCCTGGTCCGGTAAAGAGCTTTTATGACACTTTTTGAATGATTTGCAGTTTTGACAATCAAACGAGACCTTTCAAAATTCTTCCGTCGTGATGAGAATGACTCATGATTTTTTTGTATCGAATCGATCGTTGGTTTCAGTGATCACGTTTCACGAATTTTTAACAACAATTTTCTCGTCCGTTGAAGAGCTTCTATGACACTTTTTGACTAATTTAGGAGTTAGTAGAATCAATAGAGAGCTTTGCTCAACATTCTTGCAACGTCAGAATGACTTATGAATTTTTTAGATCAGTTGGAATGATCAAATTTCCACAACTGTCAATAAATATTTCCTGGTCCGGTAAAGAGCTTTTATGACACTTTTTGAATGATTTGCAGTTTTGACAATCAAACGAGACCTTTCAAAATTCTTCCTTCATGATGAGAATGATTCATGATTTTTTTGTATCGAATCGATCGTTGGTTTCAGTGATCACGTTTCACGAATTTTTAACAACAATTTTCTCGTCCGTTGAAGAGCTTCTATGACACTTTTTGACTAATTTAGGAGTTAGTAGAATCAATAAAGAGCTTTGCTCAACATTCTTGCAACGTCAGAATGACTTATGAATTTTTTAGATCAGTTGGAATGATCAAATTTCCACAACTGTCAATAAATATTTCCTGGTCCGGTAAAGAGCTTTTATGACACTTTTTGAATGATTTGCAGTTTTGACAATCGAACGAGACCTTTCAAAATTCTTCCATCATGATGAGAATGACTCATGATTTTTTTGTATCGAATCGATCGTTGGTTTCAGTGATCACGTTTCACGAATTTTTAACAACAATTTTTTCGTCCGTTGGAGAGCTTCTATGACACTTTTTGACTAATTTAGGAGTTACTGGAATCAATAGAGAGCTTTGCTCAACATTCTTGCAACGTCAGAATGACTTATGAATTTTTTAGATCAGTTGGAATGATCAAATTTCCACAACTGTCAATAAATATTTCCTGGTCCGGTAAAGAGCTTTTATGACACTTTTTGAATGATTTGCAGTTTTGACAATCGAACGAGACCTTTCGAAATTCTTCCTTCATGATGAGAATGACTCATGATTTTTTTGTATCGAATCGATCGTTGGTTTCAGTGATCACGTTTCACGAATTTTTAACAATAATTTTCTCGTCCGTTGAAGAGCTTCTATGACACTTTTTGACTAATTTAGGAGTTAGTAGAATCAATAGAGAGCTTTGCTCAACATTCTTGCAACGTCAGAATGACTTATGAATTTTTTAGATCAGTTGGAATGATCAAATTTCCACAACTGTCAATAAATATTTCCTGGTCCGGCAAAGAGCTTTTATGACACTTTTTGAATGATTTGCAGTTTTGACAATCGAACGAGACCTTTCAAAATTCTTCCTTCATGATGAGAATGACTCATGATTTTTTTTATCGAATCGATCGTTGGTTTCAGTAATCACGTTCCACGAATTTTTAGCAACAATTTTTTCGTCCGTTGGAGAGCTTCTATGACACTTTTTTACTAATTTAGGGATCAGGAGAATCAATAGAGAGCTTTGCTCAACATTCTTGCAACGTCAGAATGACTTATGAGTTTTTTAGATCAGTTGGAATGATCAAATTTCCACAACTGTCAATAAATATTTCCTGGTCCGGCAAAGAGCTTTTATGACACTTTTTGAATGATTTGCAGTTTTGACAATCGAACGAGACCTTTCAAAATTCTTCCATCATGATGAGAATGACTCATGATTTTTTTGTATCGAATCGATCGTTGGTTTCAGTGATCACGTTTCACGAATTTTTAACAACAATTTTCTCGTCCGTTGAAGAGCTTCTATGACACTTTTTGACTAATTTAGGAGTTATTGGAATCAATAGAGAGCTTTGCTCAACATTCTTGCAACGTCAGAATGACTTATGAATTTTTTAGATCAGTTGGAATGACCAAATTTCCACAACTGTCAATAAATATTTCCTGGTCCGGTAAACAGCTTTTATGACACTTTTTTGAATGATTGCAGTTTTGACAATCAAACGAGACCTTTCAAAATTCTTCCTTCATGATGAGAATGACTCATGATTTTTTTGTATCGAATCGATCGTTGGTTTCAATGATCACGTTTCACGAATTTTTAACAATAATTTTCTCGTCCGTTGAAGAGCTTCTATGACACTTTTTGACTAATTTAGGAGTTAGTAGAATCAATAGAGAGCTTTGCTCAACATTCTTGCAACGTCAGAATGACTTATGAGTTTTTTAGATCAGTTGGAATGATCAAATTTCCATAACTGTCAATAAAGAGCCTTTATGACACTTTTTTGAATGATTTGCAGTTTTGAAAATCAAACGAGACCATTCAAAAATTTTCCTTCATGATCAGAATGACTCATGAGTTTTCAATTTACCACCAATTAGCGATAACCTTCTTGGAGTCGCCTTACCAATTGTTCCATAGCACAGGAGAGGTATGGTGCGGAAATCCATCCTCCAGTCCTCCGATTTGCTGTTTCAAATTAAATTTACCAACAAAACTTTACCCAACTAATTTAACTAACTTTAAAACTAGTCATACCAGAACGGGAGTGAACCAATAAAGGGTCGGACGTTGTCTCGACTGACGCCAATATTATGGCTCCACTTCCGGATCAGCTCTCTCTGCGTCAATAATTTGTACAAAAATTGTAAAATGGTCACTTTTTAATTTTTAGCCTGCATATGAAGAAAACTTTTTATAAATATGTATTGTCATTATTGCACTGTGTTGAGTAATCACTTTGGGGTCTTTGAACTGAAATTTCAAATCTAGTATCTACATTTTACTTTTTAACTGCGTTTTTCTATCCATTTTCTTCCAGGTATGAACAAAAAGTAATAAGAATTTTTTGTTTCAGGTAATCTTTCCACGACTTGGCCACCCTTGCGCGATCAAAGGATGTAAGAGTTACTAGTCTAATAAAATTCTGTAATACAGTGTGACCATTTTAACTTCTTATCGAGGGGGTGAAGTTCAATATAGTAGACAGTTATGAACGACAAAATTTCATAAATGATTCATACATCCAGTAGGCTATAAACATTTTGCTTTCCACGGACGATATGATGTATGAATGAATGGGTCTGCCACTATAACCTTTGTGTTGCAGTCCATTACAGGATTGCAAGTAACGTACAAGCGTGTAGTTCATGCTGCCTCAGAAGTTCATGAATGAATTAGTTTCGGAATTACATCAATTATTCCGACCGGAATGTTCTTTTCCCGCGAACCGTCCATGTGTATATCCGGCTGCAAGGACCAAGTCTTGCGTGCTCGGCGATCGCCGAGGAAACGACAATTTGATGAAGTTATCTCCTCGCGTTGATTGAATTATGGGCGGAAGTGTAGGGATAAGTCAATAAAATCAATTGTATTAATGAGAAATGATGTCTGGGACTTAATTGACAATTACATGTGCAGAATCTGTCGTCGACAATACGCATCGCCAGGGTTTACTGATATGAAAATTTATAATTTCCTCTCGGAGCACGGACAAGATTTATGTTTTATTTACATCGGTCTTAATTGGCTTCTGTAATTTAAACAAATGTGTCACGGGTTTTTTACGTATTGTAATCGACTCCGACGCGAGTGGGTTGCGTACCGTGTTTTTCGTTTTGCTTCTGCGAAACCACGCGAAAGAAAGCGAATGGGGATTAATTATCGCGTTTTGATGGCATATCTTCGAACCGGTCTCGATTCACTTGTTTACATTTTAGGAGTTGTGTCTGGTGTTTTTCGCGAACGTGTACGCTCATTGACGTCCGACAGGTTTTACGTAATTAAAATACTCACTTATGCATCGACTTCATGCATTAAAATAATTATTCCGATGTCCTGGAAAAGCGGTCTCACCGAACAAATAACGCGGTTTTGTTGTTCAGTGGTTCTAGGAATGGTTCGTAATTTATACCGGATTCCACGGTAGGGGAGGGTGGAGCAAGACATGCTTTCATAATAGGTGACGTGCGTAAGTGACAGCTCGCCCAGTCTGGAGGACCAACATAACCTTGCTCTATATAATTTGCGTGTAACATTAGCTGTTTTGAAGGCGAATAAAAGACTATTGACTTCGGAATTAGATAATTCACTACTACTACTAATGTCTAGATACCAATTTGTCAAATATCTTCTATCTATCACTAAACAACTCATCCAAACTTACTGCACACAAGTGTAAATCATACGAAGCAAGGTTATGTGGGTCCTCCAGACTCGTCGAGCTAGTCGTACCAGTGAAATTAGGGACGTGCCTTTAGTTTTCCGGCCGAGGTCTACGAATTATGCTGGACTAAAATCAAATGCTAAATTCCTGAATTTGCAAATTTTAAATGTTAGAAGCTTTCAATTTTGAAATTTTGAATCGTTGAAATTTTGAATTCCTCAAATTGGAATTTGTGAATCGTTCAAGTCTAAAAATTCCTACATTTGCTAATTTTTAGTCATTCTTTTCTTGAATTCTCAAACTTTCAATCTACTAAATCCTGAATACCTGAGTTCCAAATTTACAACTTTAGAATAGTAGAAATCAAAAATTTGGAAATTCAAATTCTGCTTCGTTAGGATTTAATATTTTTCGAATTTTGTACCGTTCAAATGCTATATTCCTGAGTTTGCAAATTTTAAATCGTAGAAGTTTTCAATTTTGAAATTTTGCTCTGGAAGTTTCCAATTTTGAAATTTTGAGTTTCTCAAATTGGAATTTGTGAATCATTCAAGTCTAAAATTCCTACATTTGGTAATTTTAAGTCATTCTTTTCTTGAATTCTCAAACTTTCAATCTACTAAATCCTGATCACCTGAGTTTCAAATTTACAAATTTAGAATCGTAGAAATCAAGAATTCGGAAATTCAAATTTTGATTCGTTAGGATTTAGTATTTTTCGAATTTTGAACCGTTCAAATGCCATATTCCTGAGTTTGCAAATTTTAAATCGTAGAAGTTCTCAATTCTGAAATTTGATTCTGGAAGTTTTCAATTTTGAAATTTTGAATTTCGGCAATTTTAATTTGTGAATAGTTGAAGTATAGAATTTGTACATTTGTTAATGTCGAGTCATTCTTTTCTTGAATTCTCAAACTTTCAACCCATGAAATCTTGAATAACTGAATTCTGAATTTGCAAATTTAGAATCGTAGAAATCAAGAATTCGGAAATTCTAATTTTGATTCGTTAGGATCTAGTATTTTTCGAAGTTTGAACCGTTCAAATGACATTTGAATATGAAATATGACATATTTCTGAATTTGCAAATTTTGAATCCTAGAGATTCTCAATTTTGAAATTTGATTCTGGAAGTTTTCCATTTTGAATTTCTGCAATTTTAATTTGTGAATAGTCGAAGTCTAGAATTCGTACATTTTTTAATTTCGAGTCATTCTTCTCTTGAATTCTCAAACTTTCAGCCCATGAAATCTTGAATAACTCAATTCCGAATTTACAAATTTAGAATCGTAGAAATCAAGAATTTGGAAATTCAAATTTTGATTCGTTAGGATTTAGTATTTTTCGAATTTTGAACCGTTCAAATGTCATATTCCTGAATTTGCAAATTTTGAATCGTAGAAATTCTCAATTTTGAAATTTGGAATTTCTGCAATTTTAATTTGTGGATAGTTGAAGTCTAGAATTCGTACGTTTGTTAATTTCGAGTAATTCTTCTGTTGAATTCTCAAACTTTCAACCTATGAAATCTTGAATAACTGAATTCCGAATTTACAAATTTAGAATCGTAGAAATCAAGAAGTTGGAAATTCAAATTTTGATTCGTTACGATTTAGTATTTTTCGAATTTTGAACCGTTCAAATGTCATATTCCTGAATTTGCAAATTTTAAACAGTAGAAATTCTCAATTTTGAAATTTGATTCTGGAAGTTTACAATTTTGAAATTTGGAATTTCCGCAATTTTAATTTGTGAATAGTTGAAGTCTAGAATTCGTACATTTGTTAATTTCCAGTCATTATTTTCTTGAATTCTCAAACTTTCAACCCATGAAATCTTGAATAACTGAATTGCGAATTTACAAATTTAGAATCGTAGAAATTAAGAATTTGGAAATTCTAATTTTGATTCGTTAGGATCTAGTATTTTTCGAATTTTGAACCGTTCAAATGTCATATTCCTGAATTTGCAAATTTTGAATCGTAGAAATTCTCAATTTTCAAATTTGATTCTGGAAGTTTTCAATTTTGAAATTTCGAATTTCTGCAATTTTAATTTGTGAATAGTTGAAGTCTAGAGTTCGTACATTTGTTAATTTCCAGTCATTATTCTCTTGAATTCTCAAACTTTCAACCCATGAAATCTTGAATAACTGAATTCCGAATTTACAAATTTAGAATCGTAGAAATTAAGAATTCGGAAATTCTAATTTTGATTCGTTAGGATCTAGTATTTTTCGAATTTTGAACCGTTCAAATGTCATATTCCTGAATTTACAAATTTTGAATCGTAGAAATTCTCAATTTTGAAATTTGATTCTGGAAGTTTTCAATTTTGAAATTTGGAATTTCTGCAATTTTAATTTGTAAATAGTTGAAGTCTTAGAATTCGTACATTTGTTGATTTCGAGTCATTCTTCTCTTGAATTCTCAAACTTTCAACCCATGAAATCTTGAATAACTGAATTCCGAATTTACAAATTTAGAATCGTAGAAATCAAGAATTTGGAAATTCAAATTTTGATTCGTTAGGATTTAGTATTTTTTGAATTTTGAACCGTTCAAATGTCATATTCCTGAATTTGCAAATTTTGAATCGTAGAAATTCTCAGTTTTGAAATTTGATTCTGGAAGTTTTCAATTTTGAAATTTAGAAATTATAAATTAGAACGTAGAAATCAAAAATTTGGAATTTAAAATTTTGATTCTTTAGAATTTTTTATACTTTTCAAGTTCCTGAATTCGCAAATTGTAAATCGTAGAGACTCTGTTTTGGAATTTTGTTCTGGAAGTTTTCAATTCGGAGATTTTGAATTGTTAAAATTTTTAATTTCTCAAATTGGAATTTGTGAATCGTCGAAAGCTATAGGAGAACAAATGCCAAGAGCAATCACAAATTCCAGAAATAAAAGAGGAATTACACAAACAAAAAAAATAAACGGTATAACACATCGTAGACTCTTGAAGAGGAAAGGAATAAACAAAACACATTCCTAGACCAAAAAAAGAAAAATCTAAAAACAACAGTAATCGGTTTGCATATCACAAGAAGATAGAAATTAATCGATTTAACGGCCATGAGACGTATTCCGCGTAATCGGATTTTCGTTTGCTCGAGTGGTATTCGTTACGATTATACAACCAAAGCGATCCGAAAAATGCGAAATTTTGACGGAACTTTTTTTCTGACGTTTATTAAACAATCAAAAAATTAGAAGAATGTTCTTAAATCCAGGTGGAGTAATTTAAATTAAAAATTTAAATATATCTAAGTCGAACTATAATTTTTTATATTCTTTAAGGGCTGATGATGGCAGAAGTGTTCTGCCGAAACATGTTCCATTTGTAATTTTACGCTCATTAAAGTTTGTGGAGTTCGACTTAGATATATTTAAAATTGTAAATCAAAAAATTGTTACAATGACAAAGTTCATTGTTGGACCCAGCCGAAACACCCAGGTGATTATACCACGTCGTCAACGGGCTATTCGCTTATCTATACATGGTAACTAGGGAAAATCTGTAATTGCTATTGGCTCAATTTATTATGTGGACTGCTGTTGGCCTGTTGGCTATTACAACAGGTAGGCCAAAAAGATATTAAAAGATAAAAAGAAGGAGACATAATATCAGGAAACCTTTAAACACTGATGAATCTTGTTGAACAGAAATTTTAATCAAGCTCCCGCTAAACACTTCTTTCACACGTCATACCGGACGATGAGAAAAAAACTGGTCTAGAATAATTTCTGCTGCCACAAAAACTCAAGTGGACACTTGCCTACCTAAACCGTTGTCCTTTTTCTCTTTATTATAACGTTACGTCGTTGACAAAGCCTCATTATACGTGTCGCAGGAAACCATCTTTTAACCGATATTAATCTGACATCTCCTCGATATTCCAGCGGATAGATCGGCTGCAAAAAAGTGTCATTCACTTTCTCTTCACAAGTAACTTTTTGTCTTATTCTTACGGAAACCCGACGACATAACGGTTATTTGTTCTTATTTTATCCTGTTAAACTAATTGTATAATTTAATGCATTTATCTAAACAGTTACACCGTCGAACTACCAAAGCAAAAAAATTAATATCGTTATTATTGTGTTTACAAAAGCGAGATTAGGAATAAGAATAAAGATGAACATGAGCACATTAATCATGTAAGCATGTAATAAAAGAACGTGGTCATCGGAAAATGAGCAAATCATCTTCAAGAGAGCACCCATCCCAAAAATTCTTTCTCGGAAAAAATCCTCCGTCCATGCCCACATAATTCCACCGTATTTTTATTTACGGATTACGATGCAGTAAACACGACCTTGACAAATTCCGACCTCGGTTCAAATTAATATAAAGAAAGAGCCCACGACTGAACGGTTTCTTCGCGTTTCATCGTTTGCAAACTTGGAAATACGGAAAAGAACAAAAAACGTGGAAAGAAAACATGTAAACAATTACACCTGGTAACAGGAAATACAAGAATGAAACCTGGGATCAGACAAAGATTAACCTAGGAGCAACAAACAGAACAGGTAAAAAAATAGGGATGGTAGAATTGAGTTAAACTTGGAAACAAAAACTGATTTAGTACTTAAACCTGGGTAGAGGAGCAAGAAACAAAAGATTATAAGAAAGATGGTAAACTTGATCACAAGGAACGCAACCTAGAGATTTTAAACACAAACATGGAAATAAGGAAAATAAAAAGATATAAAAGCCAGTCCCTAAGCCTGGGTATAAAAACATATAAGAATAAATATGAGTATCTAAGCAAAGGACCAAAAACCGGACAGATTAGATAAGGGTTGCTAAACCTAGAATAGTGAACCTGGGAGCGTCAACCTGGGAAAAAGAAAGATCTAAATGAGAGTACTCAAACCTGAGAATAGGAGGGACTATTGAACACTCACAAACCTTGAAATAAAAAAAAGAACAGAAGCTGGAAAATGACACTTTTTACACGTGTCGCATACAACATTTTTTTGCTCTGAAAATCTTAGTCTTCATCAGTTGGTTTTTTATTTTTTAAATTTTTGCCTCTACAATTTTCTGATTTGTTTGTTTTTTATTTGTTTCTATATTTTAGTTGTCTTTTTTCCCTACTTAGTGAAATCATGTATTAGAATCAAGAAAAGGCAAAGGTTAAACGAAAAATAAAGAATAAAGAACAAGAAAGGAAGAACATAAAAATGGGATTAAAAAATTTAAATATATCTAAGTCGAACTCCACAAACTTTAATCAGCGTAAAATTATAAATGGAATATGTTTCGGCAGAACACTTCTGCCATCATCAGCCCTTAAAGAATATAAAAAATTATAATAATTATAATATTATAATATTTTTTTATATTCTTTAAGGGCTGATGATGGCAGAAGTGTTCTGCCGAAACATGTTCCATTTATAATTTATTTATAACGATGAATGAAAAATAAATAACTAAAAAGCGGGTATGAAGCAGAAATATAATAGAAAGTCAAAAATAAAAGATAGAAGTATGTAAGAGAAAGTAATCTAAATAATAAGGAATAGGAAACTAATAAAGAAATAAGAAACGAAGAGAAATGAGATGTAAAATACGTCTCCCAGGTTTTCAGTTTCTTAAGTTTATTTTCAGTGTTGCCCAGAATCTCAAACCTTGACGTCTTCAGATTTCCAGGCTTTAAAGTTGTCAGTTTCCCAAGCTTTAGATTTTCAGGTTTACGAATTATAATATTTCTAGGTTTTCAGGTTTTAAGTTTATTTTTAGGCGCTCAGAATCTCAAATGTTTACGTCTTCAGGTTTACAAGATTTCAGGGTGTCTGATTCTCAACCCTTAAATTTTCAAGGTTACAAATTATCCGTCTCTCAGGTTTTCAGTTTCTTAAGTTTATTTTCAGTGTTGCCCAGAATCTCAAACCTTGACGTCTTCAGATTTCCAGGCTTTAAAGTTGTCAGTTTCCCAAGCTTTAGATTTTCAGGTTTACGAATTATAATATTTCTAGGTTTTCAGGTTTTAAGTTTATTTTTAGGCGCTCAGAATCTCAAATGTTTACGTCTTCAGGTTTACAAGAATTCAGGGTGTCTGATTCTCAAGTCTTAAATTTTCAAGGTTACAAATTATCCGTCTCCCAGGTTTTCAGTTTCTTAAGTTTATTTTCAGTGTTGCCCAGAATCTCAAACCTTGACGTCTTCAGATTTCCAGGCTTTAAAGTTGTCAGTTTCCCAAGCTCTAGATTTTCAGGTTTACGAATTATAATATTTGTAGGTTTTCAGGTTTTAGTTTAATTTTTAGGCGCTCAGAATCTCAAATGTTTACGTCTTTAGGTTTACAAGATTTCAGGGTGTCTGATTCTCAACCCTTAAATTTTCAAGATTACAAATTATCCGTCTCCCAGGTTTTCAGTTTCTTAAGTTTATTTTCAGTGTTGCCCAGAATCTCAAACCTTGACGTCTTCAGATTTCCAGGCTTTAAAGTTGTCAGTTTCCCAAGCTCTAGATTTTCAGGTTTACGAATTATAATATTTCTAGGTTTTCAGGTTTTAAGTTTATTTTTAGGCGCTTAGAATCTGAAATGTTTACGTCCTTAGGTTTACAGGATTTCAGGGTGTCTGATTCTCAAGCCTTAAATTTTCAAGATTACGAATTATCCCTCACCCAGGTTTTCAGTTTCTTAAGTTTATTTTCAGTGTTGCCCAGAATCTCAAACCTTGACGTCTTCAGATTTCCAGGCTTTAAAGTTGTCAGTTTCCCAAGCTTTAGATTTTCAGGTTTACGAATTATAATATTTCTAGGTTTTCAGGTTTTAAGTTTATTTTTAGGCGCTCAGAATCTCAAATGTTTACGTCTTCAGGTTTACAAGAATTCAGGGTGTCTGATTCTCAAGTCTTAAATTTTCAAGGTTACAAATTATCCGTCTCCCAGGTTTTCAGTTTCTTAAGTTTATTTTCAGTGTTGCCCAGAATCTCAAACCTTGACGTCTTCAGATTTCCAGGCTTTAAAGTTGTCAGTTTCCCAAGCTCTAGATTTTCAGGTTTACGAATTATAATATTTGTAGGTTTTCAGGTTTTAGTTTAATTTTTAGGCGCTCAGAATCTCAAATGTTTACATCTTTAGGTTTACAAGATTTCAGGGTGTCTGATTCTCAACCCTTAAATTTTCAAGATTACAAATTATCCGTCTCCCAGGTTTTCAGTTTCTTAAGTTTATTTTCAGTGTTGCCCAGAATCTCAAACCTTGACGTCTTCAGATTTCCAGGCTTTAAAGTTGTCAGTTTCTCAAGCTTTAGATTTTCAGGTTTACGAATTATAATATTTCTAGGTTTTCAGGTTTTAAGTTTATTTTTAGGCGCTTAGAATCTGAAATGTTTACGTCCTTAGGTTTACAGGATATCAGGGTGTCTGATTCTCAAGCCTTAAATTTTCAAGATTACGAATTATCCCTCACCCAGGTTTTCAGTTTCTTAAGTTTATTTTTAGGCGCTCAGAATCTCAAATGTTTACGTCTTCAGGTTTTAAGTTTATTTTTAGGCGCTCAGAATCTCAAATGTTTACGTCTTCAGGTTTACAAGATTTCAGGGTGTCTGATTCTCAACCCTTAAATTTTCAAGGTTACAAATTATCCGTCTCTCAGGTTTTCAGTTTCTTAAGTTTATTTTCAGTGTTGCCCAGAATCTCAAACCTTGACGTCTTCAGATTTCCAGGCTTTAAAGTTGTCAGTTTCCCAAGCTTTAGATTTTCAGGTTTACGAATTATAATATTTCTAGGTTTTCAGGCTTCAAGTTTATTTTTACTCGCTCAGATCTCAAATGTTTACGTCTTCAGGTTTAAAGGATTTCAGGGTGTCTGATTCTCAAGCCTTAAATTTTCAAGATTACAAATTATCCGTCTGCCAGGTTTTCAGTTTCTTAAGTTTATTTTCAATGTTGCCCAGAATCTCAAACCTTGACGTCTTCAGATTTCCAGGCTTTAAAGTTGTCAGTTTCCCAAGCTTTAGATTTTCAGGTTTACGAATTATAATATTTCTAGGTTCTCAGGCTTCAAGTTTATTTTTAGGCGCTCAGAATCTCAAATGTTTACGTCTTCAGGTTTAAAGGATTTCAGGGTGTCTGATTCTCAAGCCTTAAATTTTCAAGATTACAAATTATCCGTCTGCCAGGTTTTCAGTTTCTTAAGTTTATTTTCAATGTTGCCCAGAATCTCAAACCTTGACGTCTTCAGATTTCCAGGCTTTAAAGTTGTCAGTTTCTCAAGCTTTAGATTTTCAGGTTTACGAATTATAATATTTGTAGGTTTTCAGGTTTTAAGTTTATTTTTAGGCGCTCAGAATCTCAAATGTTTACGTCTTCAGGTTTACAGGATTTCAGGGTGTCTGATTCTCAAGCCTTAAATTCTCAAGATTACAAGTTATCCGTCTCCCAGGTTTTCAGTTTCTTAAGTTTATTTTCAGTGTTGCCCAGAATCTCAAACCTTGACGTCTTCAGATTTCCAGGCTTTAAAGTTGTCAGTTTCCCAAGCTCTAGATTTTCAGGTTTACGAATTATAATATTTGTAGGTTTTCAGGTTTTAGTTTAATTTTTAGGCGCTCAGAATCTCAAATGTTTACATCTTTAGGTTTACAAGATTTCAGGGTGTCTGATTCTCAACCCTTAAATTTTCAAGATTACAAATTATCCGTCTCCCAGGTTTTCAGTTTCTTAAGTTTATTTTCAGTGTTGCCCAGAATCTCAAACCTTGACGTCTTCAGATTTCCAGGCTTTAAAGTTGTCAGTTTCTCAAGCTTTAGATTTTCAGGTTTACGAATTATAATATTTCTAGGTTTTCAGGTTTTAAGTTTATTTTTAGGCGCTCAGAATCTCAAATGTTTACGACTTCAGGCTTACAGGATTTCAGGGTGTCTGATTCTCAAGCCTTAAATTTTCAAGCTTACAAATTATCCCTCACCCAGGTTTTCAGTTTCTTAAGTTTATTTTCAGTATTGCCCAGAATCTCAAACTTTGACGTCTTCAGATTTCCAGTCTTTAAAGTTGTAAGTTTCTCAAGCGTTATATTTTCAGGTTTACGAATTATAATATTTCTAGGTTTTCAGACTTTAAGTTTATTTTTAGGCGCTCAGAATCTCAAATGTTTACGACTTCAGGCTTACAGGATTTCAGGGTGTCTGATTCTCAAGCCTTAAATTTTCAAGCTTACAAATTATCCCTCACCCAGGTTTTCAGTTTCTTAAGTTTATTTTCAGTATTGCCCAGAATCTCAAACTTTGACGTCTTCAGATTTCCAGTCTTTAAAGTTGTAAGTTTCTCAAGCGTTATATTTTCAGGTTTACGAATTATAATATTTCTAGGTTTTCAGACTTTAAGTTTATTTTTAGGCGCTCAGAATCTCAAATGTTTACGTCTTCAGGTTTACAAGATTTCAGGGTGTCTGATTCTCAAGCCTTAAATTTTCAAGATTACAAATTATCCGTCTCCCAGGTTTTCAGTTTCTTAAGTTTATTTTCAGTGTTGCCCAGAATCTCAAACCTTGACGTCTTCAGATTTCCAGGCTTTAAAGTTGTCAGTTTCTCAAGCTTTAGATTTTCAGGTTTACGAATTATAATATTTCTAGGTTTTCAGGTTTTACGTTTATTTTTAGGCGCTCAGAATCTCAAATGTTTACGTCTTCAGGTTTACAGGATTTCAGGGTGTCTGATTCTCAAGCCTTAAATTTTCAAGATCACAAATTATCCGTCTCCCAGGTTTTCAGTTTCTTAAGTTTATTTTCAGTGTTGCCCAGAATCTCAAACCTTGACGTCTTCAGATTTCCAGGCTTTAAAGTTGTCAGTTTCTCAAGCTTTAGATTTTCAGGTTTACGAATTATAATATTTCTAGGTTTTCAGGTTTTACGTTTATTTTTAGGCGCTCAGAATCCCAAATGTTTACGTCTTCAGGTTTACAGGATTTCAGGGTGTCTGATTCTCAAGCCTTAAATTTTCAAGATTACGAATTATCCCTCACCCAGGTTTTCAGTTTCTTAAGTTTATTTTCAGTATTGCCCAGAATTTCAAACCTTGACGTCTTCAGATTTCCAGGCTTTAAAGTTGCCAGTTTCTCAAGCTCTAGATTTTCAGGTTTACGAATTATAATATTTCTAGGTTTTCAGGTTTTAAGTTTATTTTTAGGCGCTCAGAATCTCAAATGTTTACGTCTTCAGGTTTACAGGATTTCAGGGTGTCTGATTCTCAAGCCTTAAATTTTCAAGGTTACAAATTATCCGTCTCTCAGGTTTTCAGTTTCTTAAGTTTATTTTCAGTGTTGCCCAGAATCTCAAACCTTGACGTCTTCAGATTTCCAGGCTTTAAAGTTGTCAGTTTCTCAACCTTTAGATTTTCAGGTTTACGAATTATATTATTTCTAGGTTTTCAGGCTTTAAGTTTATTTTTATGCGCTCAGAATCTCAAATGTTTACGACTTCAGGCTTACAGGATTTCAGGGTGTCTGATTTTCAAGCCTTAAATTTTCAAGATTACAAATTATCCGTCTCCCAGGTTTTCAGTTTCTTGAGTTTATTTTCAGTTGCCCAGAATCTCAAACCTTGACGTCTTCAGATTTCCAGGCTTTTAAAGTTGTCAGTTTCTCAAGCTTTAGATTTTCAGGTTTACGAATTATATTATTTCTAGGTTTTCAGGCTTTAAGTTTATTTTTATGCGCTCAGAATCTCAAATGTTTACGACTTCAGGCTTACAGGATTTCAGGGTGTCTGATTCTCAAGCCTTAAATTTTCAAGCTTACAAATTATCCCTCACCCAGGTTTTCAGTTTCTTAAGTTTATTTTCAGTATTGCCCAGAATCTCAAACTTTGACGTCTTCAGATTTCCAGTCTTTAAAGTTGTAAGTTTCTCAAGCGTTATATTTTCAGGTTTACGAATTATAATATTTCTAGGTTTTCAGACTTTAAGTTTATTTTTAGGCGCTCAGAATCTCAAATGTTTACGTCTTCAGGTTTACAAGATTTCAGGGTGTCTGATTCTCAAGCCTTAAATTTTCAAGATTACAAATTATCCGTCTCCCAGGTTTTCAGTTTCTTAAGTTTATTTTCAGTGTTGCCCAGAATCTCAAACCTTGACGTCTTCAGATTTCCAGGCTTTAAAGTTGTCAGTTTCTCAAGCTTTAGATTTTCAGGTTTACGAATTATAATATTTCTAGGTTTTCAGGTTTTACGTTTATTTTTAGGCGCTCAGAATCTCAAATGTTTACGTCTTCAGGTTTACAGGATTTCAGGGTGTCTGATTCTCAAGCCTTAAATTTTCAAGATCACAAATTATCCGTCTCCCAGGTTTTCAGTTTCTTAAGTTTATTTTCAGTGTTGCCCAGAATCTCAAACCTTGACGTCTTCAGATTTCCAGGCTTTAAAGTTGTCAGTTTCTCAAGCTTTAGATTTTCAGGTTTACGAATTATAATATTTCTAGGTTTTCAGGTTTTACGTTTATTTTTAGGCGCTCAGAATCCCAAATGTTTACGTCTTCAGGTTTACAGGATTTCAGGGTGTCTGATTCTCAAGCCTTAAATTTTCAAGATTAAGAATTATCCCTCACCCAGGTTTTCAGTTTCTTAAGTTTATTTTCAGTATTGCCCAGAATTTCAAACCTTGACGTCTTCAGATTTCCAGGCTTTAAAGTTGCCAGTTTCTCAAGCTCTAGATTTTCAGGTCTACGAATTATAATATTTGTAGGTTTTCAGGTTTTAATTTAATTTTTAGGCGCTCAGAATCTCAAATGTTTACGTCTTCAGGTTTACAGGATTTCAGGGTGTCTGATTCTCAAGCCTTAAATTTTCAAGATCACAAATTATCCGACTCCCAGGTTTTCAGTTTTTTAAGTTTATTTTCAGGGTTGTCCAGAATTTCAAACCTTGACGTCTTCAGATTTCCAGGCTTTAAAGTTGTCAGTTTTTCAAGCCTTAGATTTTCAGGTTTACGAATTATAATATTTCTAGGTTTTCAAGCTTTAAGTTTATTTTTAGGCGCTCAGAATCTCAAATGTTTACGTCTTCAGGTTTACAAGATTTCACTGTGTCTGATTCTCAACCCTTAAATTTTCAAGATTACAAATTATCCGTCTCCCAGGTTTTCAGTTTCTTAAGTTTATTTTCAGTGTTGCCCAGAATCTCAAACCTTGACGTCTTCAGATTTCCAGGCTTTAAAGTTGTCAGTTTCTCAAGCTTTAGATTTTCAGGTTTACGAATTATAATATTTCTAGGTTTTCAGGTTTTACGTTTATTTTTAGGCGCTCAGAATCTCAAATGTTTACGTCTTCAGGTTTACAGGATTTCAGGGTGTCTGATTCTCAAGCCTTAAATTTTCAAGATCACAAATTATCCGTCTCCCAGGTTTTCAGTTTCTTAAGTTTATTTTCAGTGTTGCCCAGAATCTCAAACCTTGACGTCTTCAGATTTCCAGGCTTTAAAGTTGTCAGTTTCTCAAGCTTTAGATTTTCAGGTTTACGAATTATAATATTTCTAGGTTTTCAGGTTTTACGTTTATTTTTAGGCGCTCAGAATCCCAAATGTTTACGTCTTCAGGTTTACAGGATTTCAGGGTGTCTGATTCTCAAGCCTTAAATTTTCAAGATTAAGAATTATCCCTCACCCAGGTTTTCAGTTTCTTAAGTTTATTTTCAGTATTGCCCAGAATTTCAAACCTTGACGTCTTCAGATTTCCAGGCTTTAAAGTTGCCAGTTTCTCAAGCTCTAGATTTTCAGGTCTACGAATTATAATATTTGTAGGTTTTCAGGTTTTAATTTAATTTTTAGGCGCTCAGAATCTCAAATGTTTACGTCTTCAGGTTTACAGGATTTCAGGGTGTCTGATTCTCAAGCCTTAAATTTTCAAGATCACAAATTATCCGACTCCCAGGTTTTCAGTTTTTTAAGTTTATTTTCAGGGTTGTCCAGAATTTCAAACCTTGACGTCTTCAGATTTCCAGGCTTTAAAGTTGTCAGTTTTTCAAGCCTTAGATTTTCAGGTTTACGAATTATAATATTTCTAGGTTTTCAAGCTTTAAGTTTATTTTTAGGCGCTCAGAATCTCAAATGTTTACGTCTTCAGGTTTACAAGATTTCACTGTGTCTGATTCTCAACCCTTAAATTTTCAAGATTACAAATTATCCGTCTCCCAGGTTTTCAGTTTCTTAAGTTTATTTTCAGTGTTGCCCAGAATCTCAAACCTTGACGTCTTCAGATTTCCAGGCTTTAAAGTTGTCAGTTTCCCAAGCTTTAGATTTTCAGGTTTACGAATAATAATATTTCTAGGTTTTCAGGTTTCAAGTTTATTTTTAGGCGCTCAGAATCTCAAATGTTTACGTCTTCAGGTTTACAAGATTTCAGGGTGTCTGATTCTCAAGCCTTAAATTTTCAAGATTAAGAATTATCCCTCACCCAGGTTTTCAGTTTCTTAAGTTTATTTTCAGTATTGCCCAGAATTTCAAACCTTGACGTCTTCAGATTTCCAGGCTTTAAAGTTGCCAGTTCCTCAAGCTCTAGATTTTCAGGTTTACGAATTATAATATTTGTAGGTTTTCAGGTTTTAATTTAATTTTTAGGCGCTCAGAATCTCAAATGTTTACGTCTTCAGGTTTACAGGATTTCAGGGTGTCTGATTCTCAAGCCTTAAATTTTCAAGATCACAAATTATCCGACTCCCAGGTTTCCAGTTTCTTAAGTTTATTTTCAGTGTTGCCCAGAATCTCAAACCTTGACGTCTTCAGATTTCCAGGCTTTAAAGTTGTCAGTTTCTCAAGCTTTAGATTTTCAGGTTTACGAATTATAATATTTCTAGGTTTTCAGGTTTTACGTTTATTTTTAGGCGCTCAGAATCCCAAATGTTTACGTCTTCAGGTTTACGGATTTCAGGGCGTCTGATTCTCAAGCCTTAAATTTTGAAGATTACAAATTATTCGTCTGCCATGTTTTCAGTTTCTTAAGTTTATTTTCAGTGTTGCCCAGAATCTCAAACCTTGACGTCTTCAGATTTCCAGGCTTTAAAGTTGTCAGTTTCCCAAGCTTTAGATTTTCAGGTTTACGAATTATAATATTTCTAGGTTTTCAGGTTTTAAGTTTATTTTTAGGCGCTCAGAATCTCAAATGTTTACGTCTTCAGGTTTACAAGATTTCAGGGTGTCTGATTCTCAACCCTTAAATTTTCAAGATTACAAATTATCCGTCTCCCAGGTTTTCAGTTTCTTAAGTTTATTTTCAGTGTTGCCCAGAATCTCAAACCTTGACGTCTTCAGATTTCCAGGCTTTAAAGTTGTCAGTTTCCCAAGCTTTAGATTTTCAGGTTTACGAATTATAATATTTCTAGGTTTTCAGGTTTTAAGTTTATTTTTAGGCGCTTAGAATCTCAAATGTTTACGTCTTCAGGTTTACAAGATTTCAGGGTGTCTGATTCTCAAGCCTTAAATTTTCAAGACTACGAATTATCCCTCACCCAGGTTTTCAGTTTCTTAAGTTTATTTTCAGTATTGCCCAGAATTTCAAACCTTGACGTCTTCAGATTTCCAGGCTTTAAAGTTGCCAGTTTCTCAAGCTTTAGATTTTCAGGTTTACGAATTATAATATTTCTAGGTTTTCAGGTTTTAAGTTTATTTTTAGGCGCTCAGAATCTCAAATGTTTACGTCTTCAGGTTTACAAGATTTCAGGGTGTCTGATTCTCAAGCCTTAAATTTTCAAGATTACGAATTATCCCTCACCCAGGTTTTCAGTTTTTTAAGTTTATTTTCAGTATTGCCCAGAATTTCAAACCTTGACGTCTTCAGATTTCCAGGCTTTAAAGTTGCCAGTTTCTCAAGCTCTAGATTTTCAGGTTTACGAATTATAATATTTGTAGGTTTTCAGGTTTTAATTTAATTTTTAGGCGCTCAGAATCTCAAATGTTTACGTCTTCAGGTTTACAGGATTTCAGGGTGTCTGATTCTCAAGCCTTAAATTTTTAAGATTACAAATTATCCGTCTCCCAGGTTTTCAGTTTCTTGAGTTTATTTTCAGTGTTGCCCGGAATCTCAAACCTTGACGTCTTCAGATTTGCAGGCTTTAAAGTTGTCAGTTTCTTAAGCTTTAGATTTTCAGGTTTACGAATTATAATATTTCTAGGTTTTCAGGTTTTAAGTTTATTTTTAGGCGCTCAGAATCTCAAATGTTTTCGTCTTCAGGTTTACAGGATTTCAGGGTGTCTGATTCTCAAGCCTTAAATTTTCAAGATTACAAATTATCCGTGTCTCAGGTTTTCAGTTTCTTAAGAGGGTTCTCCAGTGGCATGTACATTTCTGCCGGTCGAAGTACATTTTCTGTAGCTGCAAAGATCTATATTTTAGGGGTGTGAGATCTGGAGACCTTGCAGGGCACTCTATCGGTCCTCGTCTCTCAGTCCACCTCCTAGGAAAGCAATTGTTCAAGTAATGGCGAACAGGAAGTGCAAAGTGTGGGGGTGCACCGTCTTGCTGGACCCACAAATCATCATTTACTAAGGTTTGGTCATTTTGTAAAAATTCCAAATATCTATCCCCTGTTAGGGTTTCTACAAAGGTTTCTACCTATGATCTTATTGTTGTCATCCAGTGAGGATTTTCTCTGCTCCAGTATCTGCAGTTTTGTCTGTTAGCTGTGCCATTAAGACAAAACGTGGCTTCACGTATTTGACGCACGAAGCGTGGATTGACGTTGCATAAATTGCAAATTTCTTGTTGGGTTCTAGTTTTATCCCCGCACCCAATCAAAATTAAAATTTCTATACGTTGTGTTTCAGTTAAATGAGCCATTTTCGAAAACGTTTTGTAAAACAATTTACACATACAAATAAAACTGACAGTACCACATTGACTGATTCACCCGTCCAAAGATTTTTTTGATGAAATTTTTGTTTATAATCTTTATAATTTTGGTGTGCGTGTGTTCATAATTCTTTTCCTCCTAAACGGCTTAACTGATTTTGATGAATTTTTTTTTTTTTGTACTGATGGGGTCACCTGGTTGGTTCTTAGCCACAATTAGACCCGATAGGTGGCGTTGTTCGTAATTCTTCTCCTCCTAAACGGCTTGAGCGATTTTGATGAAACTATTTGTGTGGACCCCTGGATGGCTCTTAGCCACATTTGGATCCGATAGGTGGCGCTGCTGTCGAGATCCAGAATTTTTTCTGGCCGATTTTGATGATTTTTCTTTTGTACTTATGGGGTCACCTGGATGTTTCTTCGCTACAGTTGAACCCGGTAGGTCGGGTCAGCTAGTTTTTAATGAATTTATTCCATACTTTTGCCGCTCACTGTACAGTGTATAACCTTCCACGACGACTGAGGACATGAATTAGCATGTCTGTGCACTGTGTTTACATTTTATAAAAATTGAAATTTACATATTTATTAATTAGTGTAGTTAATAATTTCTTAGAGACGACGTTCATTATCTTAATTGTGTATACTTGTGGGGATCCGGCTAAAGAGGATGCAATAAAAAAATATCTGGAAATACATATTAAGAGAAATGATTTCGCAGCCGGAATAGTTACGTAAATAAAAGATTTTACACATTAAGAACCCCGTCCAACCTCCACTTCCCTTGACAGAGAATAGCTCTTCATTATAAGATCACAGGAACAACGAAAGTGAGAACTGCTATTGTTAAGACACCACTTAATTTCCGGAGACATTTTCGCATTACGTAACTGTTGCAGTAATAATTTAATATTGTGAACTCATTGTAATTTTTGTACCAATATAAGTTTATCAATATGTATGAACTCGTGGATCGACGTTAAAAAATAGTGCCTTCGTGTACGGTTGCATGCGCCTCGGTCATGGGAAAGTTGCGTTCTTCGTGTGGGCCTCGACGACTTAATATTCTTTTGAAACAAATTGTAGGTTTCAATCCGATCGCAGCCTGTAATCCGAGGGATTATTAACATTACGGACGGATCCCTCTTTATCAAACATTTCGACGAGCTCGCTTTTTCACAATTTATTGCGTTCGGCGCCTTCAAAAGGACGAGTAACGGCGTGAATTCAAATAACGACATTACTCATTCCCGGATTAAGTAATTTTACTACGGACCTGTCTAAATTATAGGACGGAAGCAATAATTTCATTAATTGCAAATCTGCCTCATTATGAGAAAATTACTGCTTTCATGATTAATCCGATACCTCATTGAATAGTAATAGCAGTTAAATTGACTGACGTGAAAAACTACCAAGATGGATCGAAGAAGTAGAATTACCAAATAATGGTCAAGCTGGGTTAGTCGATTACGTTATGCGGAAAAGTGCGGAAATTAGACAATAGTGTTATCAACAACATGAGTGCGTTATCATTATTGCATCATCACCACATGACCGGTTGTCGTTGAGTGTTTTCTTCCTTCCGTTAAGAGCTGATAGCGGCTGATGTAAAAATCGTTATTTTGGTACAACGACGTTATTGAAAACCAACACAACTGACAATTGTAGAGGAAGCAAAAAGAAGTCGAGGTTTTTCAAAATCTCATGAGGCATCTTGCGCGATAGCCCGATTACGTTCGGAGCGACCATTACTATCGGACTTAAAGATATTGTCATTCCTCCGTGTTTAATTTTATTACATGGAGTTTGCAGCAGATTGAAACTAAGATGCCAAGTTGAATTGTTCTAATTGTGAAACAGCCAGAAATTCTGAATAGTCCTTCACCTTTACTACAAAAGTGCTTTGTTTACATTGTCTGCCATTTTTGCATTAAAAGGATTAAGAATAGGTAAGTACATACTAATCTGAATTATTAATTCTTTCAACAGATTATTAGAATTATGTAGTAGGCCACTAAAACACTTGTGCTAAGATCATCGATGACTCGCACTTCATTTAATCGGTTTTCACCTGTACACCTAAGAAAAGAATATGAAGAACATGCACCGGGTCATTTGAAGGTTATTTTTACATTAATGTATTGCATTAACAGTGTATGGGTCAGTCAAGGTTCACTAATGCATTCATTAATGCATTACTTGAAAGGAAATTAGCCATTCAATACAATGGTCAGCTAATGTTTAGATTAATTATTTTTTGTGACACCGACATTTTAACTCATTAATAAAAACACTAAATGCAAATCAATGACTAATTTCGTTGGTTGCAACAGGCTGCTCACAGTTACATGGCTTGTTAATACGTTGCAGTGTGACAGAATCGAGTAATTGAAAATTGAAATTTGCGTTTGTTTTTGTCGAATGTCCACAAATGATCGGTAAAATCACGTTTTAATTTGATCACATTAATAAATGACCTCCCGTTACGGTGATTGACCTCTGCCGATAAAGAAAAACTTTCGCTTGTGTCTATGCTACGGTTGATTGTTTTCCCGATGTTTACGCCCTTTCTGTCCCCGCGATAAGCGAGTCGAACCACCTGCAGTGGCGTACGGTGATTTTTATGCTATTGAAATATGTATTTGAATTTCTAAATCTTTTATCTTTGAAATTTTGAAATATTAAACTTGTAGGTCAGATCTTGAATTCTTAAAATATTTTAATCTGGTTAACCTCGAATGTTGGAATCTTCAGAAATTTGAGACCGGAATCTTGGATCGAATCCCCGAATTTTTCAGTCTTGGCAACCGACTGTCTTCAGAATCTTGAAATTTTTAAAATTTTTAATCTTGGGTTGGTAAAATTTTAAGTTTTAGATTTTCTTGTAATGGTAGGAATTTAGAATGGTTAATTTTCAGGTTTTAGATTTGAATATTGCCATTTGGGGATCTTAGAAAGGTTAAATTTTGAACTGTTCGTTGAAATATTCGAATCTTGAATTGTTGAGGTCTTGAAGTCTCGAATTTAGAAATGCCAAAATCTTAAAATCATTTGAATATTTAATTATTTCAAATTTTGTAGTCGTGGAACTTGGAATCTTTGAAATCTTTTAATCTTTCGAATGTTGTAATTTTGACATTCCAAGATCACGTTGAAAATTGTCAAATATGAGAATCTTGACGTTTCAAAATCGTGCAAAGTTAAAATCTTAGAGCTTTTCGAATTTTAGAATATCAGAATCTTTCGATTCTTCGGATTTAGAAATTTTTAAAAAATTTGAATTTCTTGAAATATTGGTATCTTGTAATTTCGAAATCTGAAATCTTTTTGGGTCTTGGGAGTCTTTCAAATTTGGATATGTGGTCTTGAAAGGGGTGGATATCGAAATTGTTGGAATTTTGAAATCGAAAATCTTTCAAATATTCTAGCCTGTTACTCCCAGAATTTCTAGGTCGTTTTGAAATTTTTGATTCATAAAATTTTAATTACGGAAATCTGGAATTATGAATTTTAAATCTTGAAATTTTGGAATGTTAATGTTGTATTTTAAAATATTTCAAATTTTGTAGCCGTGGAACTTGGAATCTTTGAAATCTTTTAATCTTTCGAATGTTGTAATTTTGACATTCCAAGATCATCACTGAAAATTGTCAAATATGGGAATCTTGACGTTTCAAAATCGTGCAAAGTTGAAATCTTAGAGCTTTTTGAATTTTAGAATATCAGAATCTTTCGATTCTTCGGATTTAGAAATTTTCTAAAAATTTGAATTTCTTGAGATATTGGTATCTTGTAATTTCGAAATCTGAAATCTTTTTGGGGTCTTGGGAGTCTTTCAAATTTGAAAATGTTGTGGTCTTGCAAGGTGGATATCGAAATTGTTGGAATTTTGAAATCGAAAAATCTTTCAAATATTCTAGCCTGTTACTCCCAGAATTTCTAGGTCGTTTTGAAATTTTGGAGTCATAAAATTTTAATTACGGAAATCTGGAATTATGAATTTGAAATCTTGAAACTTTGGAATGTTAATGTATTTTAAAATATTTCAAATTTTGTAGTCGTGGAACTCGAAATCTTTGAAATCTTTTAATCTTTCGAACGTTGGAATTTTGACATTCCAAGATCATCATTGAAAATTGTCAAATATGGGAATCTTGACGTTTCAAAATCGTGCACAGTTGAAATCTTAGAACTCTTCGAATTTTAGAATATCAGAATCTTTCGATTCTTCAGATTCAGAAATTTTCTAAAAATTTGAATTTCTTGAAATATTGGTATCTTGTAATTTCGAAATCTTAAATCTTTTTGGGTCTTGGGAGTCTTTCAAATTTGGAAATGTTGTGGTCCTGAAAGGTGGATATCGAAATTGTTGGAATTTTGAAATCTAAAAATCTTTCAAATATTCTAGCCTGTTACTCCCAGAATTTCTAGGTCGTTTTGAAATTTTGAAGTCATAAAATTTTAATTACGGAAATCTGGAATTATGAATTTTAAATCTTGAAATTTTGGAATGTTATTGTTGTATTTTAAAATATTTCAAATTTTGTAGTCATGGAACTTGGAGTCTTTGAAATCTTTTAATCTTTCGAATATGTCAATTTTAAATCTTGAAATTTTCGAATGTTAATGTTGTATTTTAAAATATTTCAAATTTTGTAGTCGTGGGACTTGGAATCTTTGAGATCTTTTAATCTTTCGAATGTTGTAATTTTGACATTCCAAGATCATCATTGAAAATTGTCAAATATGGGAATCTTGACGTTTCAAAATCGTGCAAAGTTAAAATCTTAGAGCTTTTCGAATTTTAGAATATCAGAATTCTTCGATTCTTCGGATCTGGAAATTTTTTAAAAAATTGAATTTCTTGAAATATTGGTATCTTGTAATTTCGAAATCTGAAATCTTTTTGGGTCTTGGGAGTCTTTCAAATTTGGAAATGTTGTGGTCTTGAAAGGTGGATATCGAAATTGTTGGAATTTTGAAATAGAAAAATCTTTCAAATATTCTAGCCTGTAAATCTCTAGGTCGTTTTGAAATTTAGGAGTCATAAAATTTTAATTACGGAAATCTGGAATTATGAATTTTAAATCTTGAAATTTTCTAATGCTAATGTAGTATTTTAAAATATTTCAAATTTTGTAGTCGTGGAACTTGGAATCTTTGAAATCTTTTAATCTTTCGAATGTTGTAATTTTGACATTTCAAGATCACCGTTGAAAATTGTCAAATATGGGAATCTTGACGTTTCAAAATCGTGCAAAGTTGAAATCTTAGTTTTTCGAATTTTAGAATATCAGAATCTTTCGATTCTTCAGATTTAGAAATTTTCTAAAAATTTGAATTTCTTGAAATATTGGTATCTTGTAATTTCGAAATATGAAATCTTTTTGGGTCTTGGGAGTCTTTCAAATCTGGAAATGTTGTGGTCTTGCAAGGTGGATATCGAAATTGTTGGAATTTTGAAATCGAAAAATCTTTCAAATATTCTAGCCTGTTACTCCTAGAATTCCTAGGTCGTTTTGAAATTTTGGAGTCATAAAATTTTAATTGCGGAAATCTGGAATTATGCATTTTAAATCTTGAAATTTTGGAATGTTAATGTATTTTAAAATATTTCAAATTTTGTAGTCGTGGAACTTGGAATCTTTCGAATGTTGCAATTTTGACATTCTAAGATCATCGTTGAAAATTATCAAATATGGGAATCTTGACGTTTCAAAATCGTGCAAAGTTGAAATCTTAGAGCTTTCCGAAATTTAGAATATCAGAATCTTTCGATTCTTCAGATTTAGAAATTTTCTAAAAATTTGAATTTCTTGAAATATTGGTATCTTGTAATTTAGAAATCTGAAATCTTTTTGGGTCTTGGGAGTCTTTCAAATTTGGAAATGTTGTGGTCTTGAAAGGTGGATATCGAAATTGTTGGAATTTTGAAATCGAAAAATATTTCAAATATTCTAGCCTGTTACTCCCAGAATTTCTAGGTCGTTTTGAAATTTTGAAGTCATAAAATTTTAATTACGGAAATCTGGAATTCTGAATTTTAAATCTTGAAATTTTCTAATGTTAATGTTGTATTTTAAAATATTTCAAATTTTGCAGTCGTGGAACTTGGAATCTTTGAAATCTTTTAATCTTTCGAATGTTGTAATTTTGACACTCCAAGATCATCGTTGAAAATTATCAAATATGGGAATCTTGACGTTTCAAAGTCGTGCAAAGTTGAAATCTTAGAGCTTTTCTAATTTTTTTGAATATCAGAATCTTTCGATTCTCCAGATTTAGAAAATTTCTAAATATTTGAATTTCTTGAAATATTGGTATCTTATAATTTCGAAATCTGACATTTTTTTGGGTCTTGGGAGTCTTTCAAATCTGGAAATGTTGTGGTCTTGAAAGGTGGATATCGAAATTGTTGGAATTTTGAAATCGAAAAATCTTTTAAATATTCTAGCCTGTTACTCCCAGAATTTCTAGGTCGTTTTGAAATTTTGGAGTCATAAAATTTTAATTGCGGAAATCTGGAATTATGCATTTTAAATCTTGAAATTTTGGAATGTTAATGTATTTTAAAATATTTCAAATTTTGTAGTCGTGGAACTTGGAATCTTTCGAATGTTGCAATTTTGACATTCCAAGATCATCGTTGAAAATTATCAAATATGGGAATCTTGACGTTTCAAAATCGTGCAAAGTTGAAATCTTAGAGCTTTCCGAAATTTAGAATATCAGAATCTTTCGATTCTTCAGATTTAGGAATTTTCTAAAAATTTGAATTTCTTGAAATATTGGTATCTTGTAATTTCGAAATCTGAAATCTTTTTGGGTCTTAGGAGTCTTTCAAATTTGGTAATGTTGTGGTCTTGAAAGGTGGATATCGAAATTGTTGGAATTTTGAAATCGAAGAATCTTTCAAATATTCTAGCCTGTCACTCCCTAGAATTTCTGTCGTTTTGAAATTTTGGAGTCATAAAATTTTAATTATGGAAATCTGGAATTATGAATTTTAAATCTTGAAATTTTCTAATGCTAATGTTGTATTTTAAAATATTTCAAATTTTGTAGTCGTGGAACTTGGAATCTTTTAATCTTTCGAATGTTGTAATTTTGACATTCCAAGATCATCGTTGAAAATTATCAAATATGGGAATCTTGACGTTTCAAAATCGTGCAAAGTTGAAATCTTAGAGCTTTTTGAATTTTAGAATATCAGAATCTTTCGATTCTTCGGATTTAGAAATTTTTAAAAAAATTGAATTTCTTGAAATATTGGTATCTTGTAATTTCGAAATCTGAAATCTTTTTGGGTCTTGGGAGTCTTTCAAATCTGGAAATGTTGTGGTCTTGCAAGGTGGATATCGAAATTGTTGGAATTTTGAAATCGAAAAATCTTTCAAATATTCTAGCCTGTTACTCCCAGAATTTCTAGGTCGTTTTGAAATTTTGGAGTCATAAAATTTTAATTACGGCAATCTGGAATTATGAATTTTAAATCTTGAAATTTTCTAATGTTAATGTTGTATTTTTAAATATTTCAAATTTTGTAGTCGTGGAACTTGGAATCTTTCGAATGTTGCAATTTTGACATTCCAAGATCATCGTTGAAAATTATCAAATATGGGAATCTTGACGTTTCAAAATCGTGCAAAGTTGAAATCTTAGAGCTTTCCGAAATTTAGAATATCAGAATCTTTCGATTCTTCAGATTTAGAAATTTTCTAAAAATTTGAATTTCTTGAAATATTGGTATCTTGTAATTTCGAAATCTGAAATCTTTTTGGGTCTTGGGAGTCTTTCAAATTTGGAAATGTTGTGGTCTTGAAAGGTGGATATCGAAATTGTTAGAATTTTGAAATCGAAAAATCTTTCAAATATTCTAGCCTGTTACTCCCAGAATTTCTAGGTCGTTTTGAAATTTTGGAGTCATAAAATTTTAATTACGGCAATCTGGAATTATGAATTTTAAATCTTGAAATTTTCTAATGCTAATGTTGTATTTTAAAATATTTCAAATTTTGTAGTCGTGGAACTTGGAATCTTTTAATCTTTCGAATGTTGTAATTTTGACATTCCAAGATCATCGTTGAAAATTATCAAATATGGGAATCTTGACCTTTCAAAATCGTGCAAAGTTGAAATGTTGGAGCTTTTCGAATTTTAGAATATCAGAATTTTTCGATTCTTCGGATTTAGAAATTTTTAAAAAATTTGAATTTCTTGAAATATTGGTATCTTGTAATTTCGAAATCTGAAATCTTTTTGGGTCTTGGGAGTCTTTCAAATTTGGAAATGTTGTGGTCTTGAAAGGTGGATATCGAAATTGTTAGAATTTTGAAATCGAAAAATCTTTCAAATATTCTAGCCTGTTACTCCCAGAATTTCTAGGTCGTTTTGAAATTTTGGAGTCATAAAATTTTAATTACGGCAGTCTGGAATTATGAATTTTAAATCTTGAAATTTTCTAATGTTAATGTTGTATTTTAAAATATTCCATATTTTGCAGTCGTGGAACTTGGAATCTTTGAAATCTTTTAATCTTTCGAATGTTGGAATTTTGACGTTCCAAGATCATCGTTGAAAATTGTCAAATATGGGAATCTTGACGTTTCAAAATCGTGCAAAGTTGAAATCTTAGAGCTTTTCGAATTTTAGAATATCAGAATCTTTCGATTCTTCAGATTTAGAAATTTTCTAAAAATTTGAATTTCTTGAAATATTGGTATCTTGTAATTTCGAAATCTGAAATCTTTTTGGGTCTTGGGAGTCTTTCAAATTTGGAAATGTTGTGGTCTTGAAAGGTGGATATCGAAATTGTTGGAATTTTGAAATCGAAAAATCTTTCAAATATTCTAGCCTGTTACTCCCAGAATTTCTAGGTCGTTTTGAAATTTTTGATTCATAAAATTTTGATTACGGAAATCTGGAATTATGAATTTTAAATCTTGAAATTTTCTAATGTTAATGTTGTATTTTAAAATATTTCAAATTTTGTAGCCGTGGAACTTGGAATCTTTGAAATCTTTTAATCTTTCGAATGTTGTAATTGTGACACTCCGAGATCATCGTTGAAAATTATCAAATATGGGAATCTTGACGTTTCAAAATCGTGCAAAGTTGAAATCTTAGAGCTTTTCTAATTTTTTTGAATATCAGAATCTTTCGATTCTCCAGATTTAGAAAATTTCTAAAAATTTGAATTTCTTGAAATATTGGTATCTTCTAATTTCGAAATCTGAAATCTTTTTGGGTCTTGGGAGTCTTTCAAATCTGGAAATGTTGTGGTCTTGCAAGGTGGATATCGAAATTGTTGGAATTTTGAAATCGAAAAATCTTTCAAATATTCTAGCCTGTTACTCCCAGAATTTCTAGGTCGTTTTGAAATTTTTTAGTCATAAAGTTTTTATTGCGGAAATATGGAATTATGCATTTTAAATCTTGAAATTTTGAAATGTTAATGTATTTTAAAATATTTCAAATTTTGTAGTCGTGGAACTTGGAATCTTTCGAATGTTGCAATTTTGACATTCCAAGATCATCGTTGAAAATTGTCAAATATGGGAATCTTGACGTTTCAAAATCGTGCAAAGTTGAAATCTTAGAGCTTTTCGAATTTTAGAATATCAGAATCTTTTGATTCTTCGGATTTATAAATTTTCTAAAAATTAGAATTTCTTGAAATATTGGTATCTTGTAATTTCGAAATCTAAAGTCTTTTTGGGTCTTGGGAGTCTTTCAAATTTGGAAATGTTGTGGTCTTGAAAGGTGGATATCGAAATTGTTGGAATTTTGAAATCGAAAAATCTTTCAAATATTCTAGCCTGTTACTCCCAGAATTTCTAGGTCGTTTTGAAATTTTGGAGTCATAAAATTTTTATTGCGGAAATCTGGAATTATGCATTTTAAATCTTGAAACTTTGGAATGTTAATGTTGTATTTTAAAATATTTCATATTTTGCAGTCGTGGAACTTGGAATCTTTGAAATCTTTTAATCTTTCGAATGTTGTAATTTTGACACTCCAAGATCATCGTTGAAAATTATCAAATATGGGAATCTTGACGTTTCAAAATCGTGCAAAGTTGAAATCTTAGAGCTTTTCGAATTTTAGAATATCAGAATCTTTTGATTCTTCGGATTTATAAATTTTCTAAAAATTAGAATTTCTTGAAATATTGGTATCTTGTAATTTCGAAATCTAAAGTCTTTTTGGGTCTTGGGAGTCTTTCAAATTTGGAAATGTTGTGGTCTTGCAAGGTGGATATCGAAATTGTTGGAATTTTGAAATCGAAAAATCTTTCAAATATTCTAGCCTGTTACTCCCAGAATTTCTAGGTCGTTTTGAAATTTTGGAGTCATAAAATTTTAATTACGGCAATCTGGAATTATGAATTTTAAATCTTGAAATTTTCTAATGTTAATGTTGTATTTTAAAATATTTCAAATTTTGTAGTCGTGGAACTTGGAATCTTTGAAATCTTTCGAATGTTGTAATTTTGACATTCCAAGATCATCGTTGAAAATTATCAAATATGGGAATCTTGACGTTTCAAAATCGTGCAAAGTTGAAATCTTAGAGCTTTTCGAATTTTTTTGAATATCAGAATCTTTCGATTCTCCAGATTTAGAAAATTTCTAAAAATATGAATTTCTTGAAATATTGGTATCTTCTAATTTCGAAATCTGAAATCTTTTTGGGTCTTGGGAGTCTTTCAAATCTGGAAATGTTGTGGTCTTGAAAGGTGGATATCGAAATTGTTAGAATTTTGAAATCGAAAAATCTTTCAAATATTCTAGCCTGTTACTCCCAGAATTTCTAGGTCGTTTTGAAATTTTGGAGTCATAAAATTTTAATTACGGCAATCTGGAATTATGAATTTTAAATCTTGAAATTTTCTAATGTTAATGTTGTATTTTAAAATATTCCATATTTTGCAGTCGTGGAACTTGGAATCTTTGAAATCTTTTAATCTTTCGAATGTTGGAATTTTGACGTTCCAAGATCATCGTTGAAAATTGTCAAATATGGGAATCTTGACGTTTCAAAATCGTGCAAAGTTGAAATCTTAGAGCTTTTCGAATTTTAGAATATCAGAATCTTTCGATTCTTCAGATTTAGAAATTTTCTAAAAATTTGAATTTCTTGAAATATTGGTATCTTGTAATTTCGAAATCTAAAGTCTTTTTGGGTCTTGGGAGTCTTTCAAATTTGGAAATGTTGTGGTCTTGAAAGGTGGATATCGAAATTGTTAGAATTTTGAAATCGAAAAATCTTTCAAATATTCTAGCCTGTTACTCCCAGAATTTCTAGGTCGTTTTGAAATTTTGGAGTCATAAAATTTTAATTACGGCAATCTGGAATTATGAATTTTAAATCTTGAAATTTTCTAATGTTAATGTTGTATTTTAAAATATTTCAAATTTTGTAGTCGTGGAACTTGGAATCTTTGAAATCTTTCGAATGTTGTAATTTTGACATTCCAAGATCATCGTTGAAAATTATCAAATATGGGAATCTTGACGTTTCAAAATCGTGCAAAGTTGAAATCTTAGAGCTTTCCGAAATTTAGAATATCAGAATCTTTCGATTCTTCAGATTTAGAAATTTTCTAAAAATTTGAATTTCTTGAAATATTGGTATCTTGTAATTTCGAAATCTGAAATCTTTTTGGGTCTTGGGAGTCTTTCAAATTTGGAAATGTTGTGGTCTTGAAAGGTGGATATCGAAATTGTTGGAATTTTGAAATCGAAAAATATTTCAAATATTCTAGCCTGTTACTCCCAGAATTTCTAGGTCGTTTTGAAATTTTGAAGTCATAAAATTTTAATTACGGAAATCTGGAATTCTGAATTTTAAATCTTGAAATTTTCTAATGTTAATGTTGTATTTTAAAATATTTCAAATTTTGTAGTCGTGGAACTTGGAATCTTTGAAATCTTTCGAATGTTGTAATTTTGACATTCCAAGATCATCGTTGAAAATTATCAAATATGGGAATCTTGACGTTTCAAAATCGTGCAAAGTTGAAATCTTAGAGCTTTTCTAATTTTTTTGAATATCAGAATCTTTCGATTCTCCAGATTTAGAAAATTTCTAAATATTTGAATTTCTTGAAATATTGGTATCTTATAATTTCGAAATCTGAAATCTTTTTGGGTCTTGGGAGTCTTTCAAATCTGGAAATGTTGTGGTCTTGAAAGGTGGATATCGAAATTGTTGGAATTTTGAAATCGAAAAATCTTTCAAATATTCTAGCCTGTTACACCCAGAATTTCTAGGTCGTTTTGAAATTTTGGAGTCATAAATTTTTTATTGCGGAAATCTGGAATTATGCATTTTAAATCTTGAAATTTTGGAATGTTAATGTTGTATTTTAAAATATTTCATATTTTGCAGTCGTGGAACTTGGAATCTTTGAAATCTTTTAATCTTTCGAATGTTGTAATTTTGACACTCCAAGATCATCGTTGAAAATTATCAAATATGGGAATCTTGACGTTTCAAAATCGTGCAAAGTTGAAATCTTAGAGTTTTTCGAAGTTTACAATATCAGAATCTTTCGATTCTTCAGATTTAGAAATTTTCTAAAAATTTGAATTTCTTGAAATATTGGTATCTTGTAATTTCGAAATCTGAAATCTTTTTGGGTCTTGGGAGTCTTTCAAATTTGGAAATGTTGTGGTCTTGAAAGGTGGATATCGAAATTGTTGGAATTTTGAAATCGAAAAATATTTCAAATATTCTAGCCTGTTACTCCCAGAATTTCTAGGTCGTTTTGAAATTTTGAAGTCATAAAATTTTAATTACGGAAATCTGGAATTCTGAATTTTAAATCTTGAAATTTTCTAATGTTAATGTTGTATTTTAAAATATTTCAAATTTTGCAGTCGTGGAACTTGGAATCTTTGAAATCTTTTAATCTTTCGAATGTTGTAATTTTGACACTCCAAGATCATCGTTGAAAATTATCAAATATGGGAATCTTGACGTTTCAAAGTCGTGCAAAGTTGAAATCTTAGAGCTTTTCTAATTTTTTTGAATATCAGAATCTTTCGATTCTCCAGATTTAGAAAATTTCTAAAAATTTGAATTTTTTGAAATATTGGTATCTTTTAATTTCGAAATCTGAAATCTTTTTGGGTCTTGGGAGTCTTTCAAATCTGGAAATGTTGTGGTCTTGCAAGGTGGATATCGAAATTGTTGGAATTTTTAAATCGAAAAATCTTTCAAATATTCTAGCCTGTTACTCCTAGAATTCCTAGGTCGTTTTGAAATTTTGGAGTCATAAAATTTTAATTGCGGAAATCTGGAATTATGCATTTTAAATCTTGAAATTTTGGAATGTTAATGTATTTTAAAATATTTCAAATTTTGTAGTCGTGGAACTTGGAATCTTTCGAATGTTGCAATTTTGACATTCCAAGATCATCGTTGAAAATTATCAAATATGGGAATCTTGACGTTTCAAAATCGTGCAAAGTTGAAATCTTAGAGTTTTTCGAAGTTTACAATATCAGAATCTTTCGATTCTTCAGATTTAGAAATTTTCTAAAAATTTGAATTTCTTGAAATATTGGTATCTTGTAATTTCGAAATCTGAAATCTTTTTGGGTCTCGGGAGTCTTTCAAATTTGGAAATGTTGTGGCCTTGAAAGGTGGATATCTAAATTGTTGGAATTTTGAAATCGAAAAATCTTTCAAATATTCTAGCCTGCTACTCCCAGAATTTCTAGGTCGTTTTGAAATTTTGAAGTCATAAAATTCTAATTATGGAAATCTGGAATTATGAATTTTAAATCTTGAAATTTTGGAATTTTAATGTTGTATTTTAAAATATTTCAAATTTTGTAGTCGTGGAACTTGGAATCTTTGAAATCTTTTAATCTTTCGAATGTTGTAATTTTGACACTCCAAGATCATCGTTGAAAATTATCAAATATGGGAATCTTGACGTTTCAAAATCGTGCAAAGTTGAAATCTTAGAGTTTTTCGAATTTTAGAATATCAGAATCTTTCGATTCTTCAGATTTAGAAATTTTCTAAAAATTTTAATTTTTTGAAATATTGGTATCTTGTAATTTCGAAATATGAAATCTTTTTGGGTCTTGGGAGTCTTTCAAATCTGGAAATGTTGTGGTCTTGAAAGGTGGATATCGAAATTGTTGGAATTTTGAAATCTAAAAATCTTTCAAATATTCTAGCCTGTTACTCCCAGAATTTCTAGGTCGTTTTGAAATTTTGGAGTCATAAAATTTTAATTACGGCAATCTGGAATTATGAATTTTAAATCTTGAAATTTTCTAATGTTAATGTTGTATTTTAAAATATTTCAAATTTTGCAGTCGTGGAACTTGGAATCTTTGAAATCTTTTAATCTTTCGAATGTTGTAATTTTGACACTCCAAGATCATCGTTGAAAATTATCAAATATGGGAATCTTGACGTTTCAGTCGTGCAAAGTTGAAATCTTAGAGCTTTTCTAATTTTTTTGAATATCAGAATCTTTCGATTCTCCAGATTTAGAAAATTTCTAAAAATTTGAATTTTTTGAAATATTGGTATCTTTTAATTTCGAAATCTGAAATCTTTTTGGGTCTTGGGAGTCTTTCAAATCTGGAAATGTTGTGGTCTTGCAAGGTGGATATCGAAATTGTTGGAATTTTGAAATCGAAAAATCTTTCAAATATTCTAGCCTGTTACTCCTAGAATTCCTAGGTCGTTTTGAAATTTTGGAGTCATAAAATTTTAATTGCGGAAATCTGGAATTATGCATTTTAAATCTTGAAATTTTGGAATGTTAATGTATTTTAAAATATTTCAAATTTTGTAGTCGTGGAACTTGGAATCTTTCGAATGTTGCAATTTTGACATTCCAAGATCATCGTTGAAAATTATCAAATATGGGAATCTTGACGTTTCAAAATCGTGCAAAGTTGAAATCTTAGAGTTTTTCGAAGTTTACAATATCAGAATCTTTCGATTCTTCAGATTTAGAAATTTTCTAAAAATTTGAATTTCTTGAAATATTGGTATCTTGTAATTTCGAAATCTGAAATCTTTTTGGGTCTTGGGAGTCTTTCAAATTTGGAAATGTTGTGGTCTTGAAAGGTGGATATCGAAATTGTTGGAATTTTGAAATCGAAAAATATTTCAAATATTCTAGCCTGTTACTCCCAGAATTTCTAGGTCGTTTTGAAATTTTGAAGTCATAAAATTTTAATTACGGAAATCTGGAATTCTGAATTTTAAATCTTGAAATTTTCTAATGTTAATGTTGTATTTTAAAATATTTCAAATTTTGCAGTCGTGGAACTTGGAATCTTTGAAATCTTTTAATCTTTCGAATGTTGTAATTTTGACACTCCAAGATCATCGTTGAAAATTGTCAAATATGGGAATCTTGACGTTTCAAAATCGTGCAAAGTTGAAATCTTAGAGCTTTCCGAAATTTAGAATATCAGAATCTTTCGATCTTTCAGATTTAGGAATTTTCTAAAAATTTGAATTTCTTGAAATATTGGTATCTTGTAATTTCGAAATCTGAAATCTTTTTGGGTCTTGGGAGTCTTTCAAATTTGGAAATGTTGTGGTCTTGAAAGGTGGATATCGAAATTGTTAGAATTTTGAAATCGAAAAATCTTTCAAATATTCTAGCCTGTTACTCCCAGAATTTCTAGGCCGTTTTGAAATTTTGGAGTCATAAAATTTTAATTACGGCAATCTGGAATTCTGAATTTTAAATCTTGAAATTTTCTAATGTTAATGTTGTATTTTAAAATATTTCAAATTTTGCAGTCGTGGAACTTGGAATCTTTGAAATCTTTTAATCTTTCGAATGTTCTAATTTTGACATTTCAAGATCACCGTTGAAAATTGTCAAATATGGGAATCTTGACGTTTCAAAATCGTGCAAAGTTGAAATCTTAGAGCTTTCCGAAATTTAGAATATCAGAATCTTTCGATTCTTCAGATTTAGAAATTTTCTAAAAATTTGAATTTCTTGAAATATTGGTATCTTGTAATTTCGAAATCTGAAATCTTTTTGGGTCTCGGGAGTCTTTCAAATTTGGAAATGTTGTGGCCTTGAAAGGTGGATATCTAAATTGTTGGAATTTTGAAATCGAAAAATCTTTCAAATATTCTAGCCTGCTACTCCCAGAATTTCTAGGTCGTTTTGAAATTTTGAAGTCATAAAATTCTAATTACGGAAATCTGGAATTATGAATTTTAAATCTTGAAATTTTGGAATTTTAATGTTGTATTTTAAAATATTTCAAATTTTGTAGTCGTGGAACTTGGAATCTTTGAAATCTTTTAATCTTTCGAATGTTGTAATTTTGACATTCCAAGATCATCATTGAAAATTGTCAAATATGGGAATCTTGACCTTTCAAAATCGTGCAAAGTTGAAATCTTAGAGCTTTCCGAAATTTAGAATATCAGAATCTTTCGATTCTTCAGATTTAGAAATTTTCTAAAAATTTGAATTTCTTGAAATATTGGTATCTTGTAATTTCGAAATCTGAAATCTTTTTGGGTCTCGGGAGTCTTTCAAATTTGGAAATGTTGTGGCCTTGAAAGGTGGATATCTAAATTGTTGGAATTTTGAAATCGAAAAATCTTTCAAATATTCTAGCCTGCTACTCCCAGAATTTCTAGGTCGTTTTGAAATTTTGAAGTCATAAAATTCTAATTACGGAAATCTGGAATTATGAATTTTAAATCTTGAAATTTTGGAATTTTAATGTTGTATTTTAAAATATTTCAAATTTTGTAGTCGTGGAACTTGGAATCTTTGAAATCTTTTAATCTTTCGAATGTTGTAATTTTGACATTCCAAGATCATCATTGAAAATTGTCAAATATGGGAATCTTGACCTTTCAAAATCGTGCAAAGTTGAAATCTTAGAGCTTTCCGAAATTTAGAATATCAGAATCTTTCGATTCTTCAGATTTAGAAAATTTCTAAAAATTTGAATTTCTTGAAATATTGGTATCTTCTAATTTCGAAATCTGAAATCTTTTTGGGTCTTGGGAGTCTTTCAAATCTGGAAATGTTGTGGTCTTGCAAGGTGGATATCGAAATTGTTGGAATTTTGAAATCGAAAAATCTTTCAAATATTCTAGCCTGTTACTCCCAGAATTTCTAGGTCGTTTTGAAATTTTTTAGTCATAAAATTTTTATTGCGGAAATCTGGAATTATGCATTTTAAATCTTGAAATTTTGGAATGTTAATGTATTTTAAAATATTTCAAATTTTGTATTCGTGGAACTTGGAATCTTTCGAATGTTGCAATTTTGACATTCCAAGATCATCGTTGAAAATTGTCAAATATGGGAATCTTGACGTTTCAAAATCGTGCAAAGTTGAAATCTTAGAGCTTTTCGAATTTTAGAATATCAGAATCTTTTGATTCTTCGGATTTATAAATTTTCTAAAAATTAGAATTTCTTGAAATATTGGTATCTTGTAATTTCGAAATCTAAAGTCTTTTTGGGTCTTGGGAGTCTTTCAAATTTGGAAATGTTGTGGTCTTGAAAGGTGGATATCGAAATTGTTGGAATTTTGAAATCGAAAAATCTTTCAAATATTCTAGCCTGTTACTCCCAGAATTTCTAGGTCGTTTTGAAATTTTGGAGTCATAAAATTTTAATTACGGAAATCTGGAATTATGAATTTTAAATCTTGGAATTTTGGAATGTTAATGTTGTATTTTAAAATTTTTCAAATTTTGTAGCCGTGGAACTTGGAATCTTTGAAATCTTTTAATCTTTCGAATGTTCTAATTTTGACATTTCAAGATCACCGTTGAAAATTGTCAAATATGGGAATCTTGACGTTTCAAAATCGTGCAAAGTTGAAATCTTAGAGCTTTTCGAATTTTAGAATATCAGAATCTTTCGATTCTTCGGATTAAGAATTTTTTTAAAAAATTTGAATTTCTTGAAATATTGGTATCTTGTAATTTCGAAATATGAAATCTTTTTGGGTCTTGGGAGTCTTTCAAATTTGGAAATGTTGTTGCAGTTGTTTAATCTTGAAATTTTTAGTTTGAAATATGTATTGATATCTTTTAATCGTGACTTTCTAGAATTTATGCTTTTCCTCTTATGTTATAATATTCACTTCTTTTCCATCTTATCTTTTCTAACCAAGCTGAGAATATAAAACAAGCACTCCAACTGCTACTTCAATAACGAATAACTTTTTGCAGAGTCGTGTTCTACTTTCATTGCTGACCCTGTAATTCACTCCAAGTACAGGGTGCACTCCATCATTCCGGACCAACCTGTGCGTGAAAAAACGATCGATCGTTCTAGATGGTCGCGATCGCGAAACGACACATCGACGTCATGCGTGCTCATCAAAAAAAAAGTCGAAACAAAAACGCAGCCACAAACATCCAGGTCGGCCGTGCAGACAATGCACTTAAGAATTTTCGATGTATCAACCGTCCACGCTAAGGTAAGACCGGATCTGACCCCCCTCGGTCCCTCCCCACCGTAAAGGTCGTGCGATTATGAATGAACCCGTCCCTCGCCCGCGCCTCGTCCCTCGCCTCTCCCTCCACGATCCGTATTCTCGTTCATAACTCCCCACCAGGTCCGTCGAAGGCGTGTGCTCAGTTGTAAATTTGATACTGTCGAGTCGGTTGTTTCGGTCTCCTCGGTGAATTTTTGCGCAGTTGTTTTACATGGGGGCGGTTTTTTGAGTTTTTTGTGAATGGACGAGGCGGCGGCGGACGCGGTTGCTTGACTGGACGAACGGTGAGTTTTCTCGACCCGACGGTTTTCCCGGTGTGAATGGCTCGATGGATGGATGAATGAATTCTTACCAATTCAATGACGGTCTCGGTGCAATTATATTGTATGTAGTAAGTAATGCCACGTTGCTCTCCCCATTCATGGAGGGAAAGCGCGACCATCTGCCGTCATTTTTGTGGAATCGTCGCGGTTATACTACTGCGTTGCATATTGCCGGTTAATTGTCTTTCCAGTTAGAGAGGTTGTTGGAACTTTTAGGTTAGACCCGTTCGGTGTGAAATTATGATAATAACGTAAATAGTGTCTGTCACTGGTATTTCATGTAATGATTCTTAAGAAGGAGAATCATTACATAAACTTTGCACAATTACGGCTATACCGGGACATTTTACCGCATATTTCAATTGATTTATGGCAGCTGTTCAGAAATGCTTCGGAGCGTTTATAAGGCATTTAAAAAACGTTTCAAGTGTCTTAACTGCTTGTATAATGATGTTTGAAACACCTACAAGGCAAATCTATCGACGGTTATCGAAATATGATATAAAAATGGTGACGTGGGAAGAGAATGTATTATGCAGTAACAGGTAAGGGAGATAATAGCTAAGTAAACGAGGCAATTTGTACAGGGAAAACGGCCGGAGGTAAAAATAAAAGAGTAGTGACAGGAAAATAAATACAGAAGAATATAAACTCATCCAGTAGGCGTTGTACGTCAACATTTTCTATCTAGCCACATGTAAATTTTGTTTCTGCCAAAATAGAGGATCATTAAGTGATACCTGGTCGATATCTTTCATATTCTTTATCGGAAGTCCGAGATGCGGGTACCTAAGAGGATTATCCTTTTTGCTTTGTGTAACAATAACTGGGCACGTACCATTCTCATTCTCTAAAATTTTAAATTAAGGCGTTAGAAACGGACTTGACCTACAAATAGACACTTTTCTCGCTGATATATTATCTAGTGATAAAAAGTCGAGCATCGTAATTGTGCCATTTATCCCAGAAAGCAGGTTCAAAAAGCGGCCTTTATTACTTAAGTAACACGAATCTGATTATAATTTATTACTTATCGCACAACAACACCGTTGACCATCCGGGGACTTCCCAGAAGCCACCGAATAATTCCGATCGTCACAAGCAAACGCGCCGTGAAAATTGCACCGCGAATTCCACGGTGACTTTCCTTTTTCTTCACGGTCCGTCGCAGATGACTCGGGGGAAAAAAAGCCGATCGTCCGATACGGCATAATCTTCAAAGGAGAAGATTAGACGCTTCCGTTCATTAAGTGCCAAAAACGGCGAACACGTATGAAAATAAAGACAGGAAACGGTCGCGATATTAAAACGTAATTAAAAACTGGCGTAAGGATTAAATGTCCTGGAATATTCTTTTCGGAGTCACGACATTTCACATTCAATACGCATTATATCATGACCGGTATTCATGCTGTACTTTCTAATGTCTCGGCGAGGTACGGTCTTGCGGACCGGAAAGAGTGTCGGATATTTTTCGAAATTCGATAGGCGTAGTGACGCACGAGAATATGAATGAAAAAGTTATGGATTAATAGCGCGAGTTGGAGAGGGCTTCGGGTAATTTTTGTGTGCACGCATTCTCCGGCATCAAGGTTGCCGAGCCGGTTTTCAATTTTGTACACTATGATATTCTTCTATATCAAATATCCAGACTTACGAGCCTCAATCAATTGTACCTATAACACTCGGAATCCTATCACTAGTGCATAATACAAAATTCATAATTTTATTAATATTATCTAGAATTCGGGACCAGAAACCCATATTTAAGACGAAGATAATCATAATTTTTATTAGTTGAGAATCATAATCAAATGTATCGAATCGAAAATCCAGAGTTTAGAATCTGCCATTATGTATTAAATGTCGAGTTGGCCGTGTTTGGTTTGACATTTCATAAATAATTCTATAAATCACTACAAGCGGCTTTTCATACATGGCCGACTTTGACTAATTTAGTTTTTGATCTCTATCTATAATTTTGTATCCAACAGCAATAATTCAAAATGGAAAATATTCACACTGTGAATTCAAAAAGCTAGATTTCGAATTTTATTATCTAGAATTCAAACATCCAGAATGCAATAGTTTTTCACACTGAATTTTTCCAACTTTTATTACATACATATTAGAATTTCATGCTTTCTACACTATATCTATATACTGGTATTCTCCTACATCAAATATCCAGAATCCCCAACACATTCTCCGAAATCCTCATTCCACTATACTGAATTTATTATCCAGGATCCGCAAATATTATCAAGAGTAAGACAAGTTGAAACACAATAACGTTCAAAATTCAGCGTCGAATGTACAAAATCGAGAATTTAATTTTAGAACTTACGAGCCTTAATCAATTGTACCTATAACCCTCGGAATCCTATCACTAGTGCATAATCCAAAATTCATAATTTTATTAATATTATCTAGAATGGTGGACCAGAAACCCATATTTAAGACGAATATAAACATAATTTTTATAACGTGAGAATCATAATCAATTGTATCGAATCGAAAATCCAGAGTTTAGAATCTGCCATTATTTATTAAATGTCGAGTTGGCCGTGTTTGGTTTGACATTTCCTAAATAATTCTATAAATTACCACAAGCGGCTTTTCATACATGGCCGACTTTGACTAATTTAGTTTTTGATCTCTATCTACAATTTTGTATCCAACAGCAATAATTCAAAATGGGGAATATTCACACTGTGGATTCAAAAATCTAGTTTTCGAATTTTATTATCTTGAAGTCAAACATCCAGGATGCAATCGTCTTTCACACTGAATTTTTCCAAATTTTATTACATACATAATAGAATTTCATGTTTTGTACACTATATCTATATACTGATGTTCTCCTATATCAAATATTCAGAATCTCCAACGCATTATCCGAAATCCGCATTCCAATATACTGAATTTATTATCTAGGATCAGCAAATATTATCAAGAGTAAGACAAGTTGAAACACAATAACGTTGAAAATTCAGCGTCGAATGTACAAAATCGAGAATTTAATTTTAGAACTTACGAGCCTCAATCAATTGTACCTATAACCCTCGGAATCCTATCACTAGTGCATAATCCAAAATTCATAATTTTATTAATATTATCTAGAATTCGGGACCAGAAACCCATATTTAAGACGAATATAAACATAATTTTTATTACTTGAGAATCATAATCAATTGTATCGAATCGAAAATCCAGAGTTTAGAATCTGCCATTAATTATTAAATGTCGAGTTGGCCGTGTTAAGTTTGACATTTCATAAATAATTCTATAAATTACTACAAGCGGCTTTTCATACATGGCCGACTTTGACTAATTTAGTTTTTGATCTCTATCTATAATTTTGTATCCAACAGCAATCATTCAAAATGGAGAATATTCACACTGTGAATTCAAAAAGCTAGATTTCGAATTTTATTATCTAGAATTCAAACATCCGAAATGCAATAGTTTTTCACACTGAATTTTTCCAACTTTTATTACATACATATTAGAATTTCATGTTTTGTACACTATATCTATATACTGATATTCTCCTATATCAAATATCCAGAATCCCCAACACATTATCCGAAATCCGCATTCCACTATACTGAATTTATTATCTAGGATCAGCAAATATTACCAAGAGTAAGACAAGTTGAAACACAATGACGTTCAAAATTCAGCGTCGAATGTACAAAATCGAGAATTTAATTTTAGAACTTACGAGCCTCAATCAATTGTACCTATAACACTCGGAATCCTATCACTAGCGCATAATCCAAAATTTATAGTTTTATTAATATTATCTAGAATTCGGGACCAGAAACCCATATTTAAGACGAATATAAACATAATTTTTATTACTTGAGAATAATAATCAATTGTATCGAATCGAAAATCCAGAGTTTAGAATCTGCCATTATGTATTAAATGTCGAGTTGGCCGTGTTAAGTTTGACATTTCTTAAATAATTCTATAAATTACTACAAGCGGCTTTTCATACATGGCCGACTTTGACTAATTTAGTTTTTGATCTCTATCTATAATTTTGTATCCAACAGCAATAATTCAAAATGGAGAATATTCACACTGTGAATTCAAAAAGCTAGATTTCGAATTTTATTATCTAGAATTCAAACATCCGAAATGCAATAGTTTTTTACACTGAATTTTTCCAAATTTTATTACATACATATTAGAGTTTAATGTTTTGTACACTATATTTATATACTGATATTCTCCTATATCAAATATCCAGAATCCCCAACACATTATCCGAAATCCGCATTCCACTATACTGAATTTATTATCTAGGATCCGCAAATATTATCAAGAGTAAGACAAGTTGAAACACAATAACGTTCAAAATTCAGCGTCGAATGTACAAAATCGAGAATTTAATTTTAGAACTTACGAGCCTCAATCAATTGTACCTATAACCTTGGGAATCCTATCACTAGTGCATAATCCAAAATTCATAATTTTATTAATATTATCTAGAATTCGGGACCAGAAACCCATATTTAAGACGAATATAAACATAATTTTTATAACGTGAGAATCATAATCAATTGTATCGAATCGAAAATCCAGAGTTTAGAATCTGCCATTATTTATTAAATGTCGAGTTGGCCGTGTTAAGTTTGACATTTCATAAATAACACTATAAATTACAACAAGCGGCTTTTCATACATGGCCGACTTTGATTAATTTAGTTTTTGATCTCTATCTATAATTTTGTATCGAACACCAATAATTCAATATGGGGAATATTCACACTGTGGATTCAAAGAGCTAGATTTCAAATTTTATTATCTAGTATTCAAACATGCGAAATGCAATAGTTTTTCACACTGAATTTTTCCAACTTTTATTACACCCATATTAGAATTTCATGCTTTGTACACTATATCTATATACTGATATTATCCTACATCAAATATCCAGAATCCCCAACACATTATCCGAAATCCGCATTCCACTATACTGAATTTATTATTTAGGATCAGCAAATATTATCAAGAGTAAGACAAGTTGAAACACAATAACGTTCAAAATTCAGCGTCGAATGTACAAACTCGAGAATTTAATTTTAGAACTTACGAGTCTCAATCAATTGTACCTATAACCCTCGGAATCCTGTCACTAGTGCATAATCCAAAATTCATAATTTTATTAATATTATCTAGAATTCGGGACCTGAAACCCATATTTAAGACGAATATAAACATAGTAATCAATTGTATCGAATCGAAAATCCAGAGTTTAGAATCTGCCATTATGTATTAAATGTCGAGTTGGCCGTGTTAAGTTTGACATTTCATAAATAACACTATAAATTACAACAAGCGGCTTTTCATACATGGCCGACTTTGATTAATTTAGTTTTTGATCTCTATCTATAATTTTGTATCGAACACCAATAATTCAATATGGGGAATATTCACACTGTGGATTCAAAAAGCTAGATTTCGAATTTTATTATCTAGTATTCAAACATGCCGAAATGCAATAGTTTTTCACACTGAATTTTTCCAACTTTTATTACACACATATTAGAATTTCATGTTTTGTACACTATATCTATATACCTATATTCTCCTATATCAAATATCCAGAATCCCCCACACATTATCCGAAATCCGCATTCCAATATACTGAATTTATTATCTAGGATCAGCAAATATTATCAAGAGTAAGACAAGTTGAAACACAATAACGTTCAAAATTCAGCGTCGAATGTACAAAATCGGGAATTTAATTTTAGAACTTCCGAGCCTCAATCAATCGTACCTATGACCCTCGGAATTCTATCACTAGTGCATAACCTAAAATTCATAATTTTAATACCAGAAACCCATATTTAAGACGAATATAAACATAATTTTTATTACTTGAGAATCATAATCAATTGTATCGAATCGAAAATCCAGAGTTTAGAATCTGCCATTATTTATTAAATGTCGAGTTGGCCGTGTTAAGTTTGACATTTCATAAATAATTCTATAAATCACTACAAGCGGCTTTTCATACATGGCCGACTTTGACTAATTTAGTTTTTGATCTCTATCTATAATTTTGTATCCAACAGCAATAATTCAAAATGGAGAATATTCACACTGTGAATTCAAAAAGCTAGATTTCGAATTTTATTATCTAGAATTCAAACATCCGAAATGCAATAGTTTTTCACACTGAATTTTTCCAACTTTTATTACATACATATTAGAATTTCATGTTTTGAAATCCGCATTCCACTATACTGAATTTATTATCTAGGATCAGCAAATATTATCAAGAGTAAGACAAGTTGAAACACAATAACGTTCAAAATTCAGTGTCGAATGTACAAAATCGAGAATTTAATTTTTGAACTTACGAGCCTCAATCAATTGTACCTATAACCCTCGGAATCCTATCACTAGTGCATAATCCAAAATTCATAATTTTATTAATATTATCTAGAATTCGGGACCAGAAACCCATATTTAAGACGAATATAAACATAATTTTTATAACGTGAGAATCATAATCAATTGTATCGAATCGAAAATCCAGAGTTTAGAATCTGCCATTATTTATTAAATGTCGAGTTGGCCGTGTTTGGTTTGACATTTCCTAAATAATTCTATAAATTACCACAAGCGGCTTTTCATACATGGCCGACTTTGACTAATTTAGTTTTTGATCTCTATCTACAATTTTGTATCCAACAGCAATAATTCAAAATGGGGAATATTCACACTGTGGATTCAAAAATCTAGTTTTCGAATTTTATTATCTTGAAGTCAAACATCCAGGATGCAATCGTCTTTCACACTGAATTTTTCCAAATTTTATTACATACATAATAGAATTTCATGTTTTGTACACTATATCTATATACTGATGTTCTCCTATATCAAATATTCAGAATCTCCAACGCTTTATCCGAAATCCGCATTCCAATATACTGAATTTATTATCTAGGATCAGCAAATATTATCAAGAGTAAGACAAGTTGAAACACAATAACGTTGAAAATTCAGCGTCGAATGTACAAAATCGAGAATTTAATTTTAGAACTTACGAGTCTCAATCAATTGTACCTATAACCCTCGGAATCCTATCACTAGTGCATAATCCAAAATTCATAATTTTATTAATATTATCTAGAATTCGGGACCAGAAACCCATATTTAAGACGAATATAAACATAATTTTTATTACTTGAGAATCATAATCAATTGTATCGAATCGAAAATCCAGAGTTTAGAATCTGCCATTAATTATTAAATGTCGAGTTGGCCGTGTTAAGTTTGACATTTCATAAATAATTCTATAAATTACTACAAGCGGCTTTTCATACGTGACCGACTTTGACTAATTTAGTTTTTGATCTCTATCTATAATTTTGTATCCAACAGCAATAATTCAAAATGGAGAATATTCACACTGTGAATTCAAAAAGCTAGATTTCGAATTTTATTATCTAGAATTCAAACATCCGAAATGCAATAGTTTTTCACACTGAATTTTTCCAAATTTTATTACATACATATTAGAATTTCATGTTTTGTACACTATATCTATATACTGATATTCTCCTATATCAAATATCCAGAATCTCTAACACATTATCCGAAATCCGCATTCCATATACTGAATTTATTATCTAGGATCAGCAAATATTACCAAGAGTAAGACAAGTTGAAACACAATGACGTTCAAAATTCAGCGTCGAATGTACAAAATCGAGAATTTAATTTTAGAACTTACGAGCCTCAATCAATTGTGCATAATCCAAAATTCATAATTTTATTAATATTATGTAGAATTTGGGACCAGAAACCCATATTTAAGACGAATATAAACATAATTTTTGTTACTTGAGAATCATAATCAATTGTATCGAATCGAAAATCCAGAGTTTAGAATCTGCCATTTTTTATTAAATGTCGAGTTGGCCGTGTTAACTTTGACATTTCATAAATAATTCTATAAATTACTACAAGCGGCTTTTCATACATGCCCGACTTTGACTAATTTAGTTTTTGATATCTATCTATAATTTTGTATCCAACAGCAATAATTCAAAATGGAGAATATTCACACCGTGGATTCAAAAAGTTAGATTTAGAATTTTATTATCTAGAATTCAAACATCCAAAATGCAATAGTTTTTCACACTGAATTTTTCCAACTTTTATTACATACATATTAGAATTTCATGTTTTGTACACTATATCTATATACTGATATCCTCCTATATCAAATATCCAGAATCCCCAACACATTATCCGAAATCCGCATTCCACTATACTGAATTTATTATCTAGGATTAGCAAATATTATCAAGAGTAAGACAAGTTGAAACACAATAACGTTCAAAATTCAGCGTCGAATGTACAAAATCGAGAATTTAATTTTTGAACTTACGAGCCTCAATCAATTGTACCTATAATCCTCGGAATCCTATCACTAGTGCATAATCCAAAATTCATAATTTGATTAATATTATCTAGAATTCTGGACCAGAACCCCATATTTAAGACGAATATAAACATAATATTTATTACTTGAGAATCATAATCAATTGTATCGAATCGAAAATCCAGAGTTTAGAATCTGCCATTATTTATTAAATGTCGAGTTGGCCGTGTTAAGTTTGACATTTCATAAATAATTTTATAAATTACTACAAGCGGCTTTTCATACATGGCCGACTTTGACTAATTTAGTTTTTGATCTCTATCTATAATTTTGTATCCAACAGCAATAATTCAAAATGGAGAATATTCACACTGTGAATTCGAAAAGCTAGATCTCGAATTTTATTATCTAGAATTCAAACATCCAAAATGCAATAGTTTTTCACACTGAATTTTTCCAAGTTTTATTACATACATATTAGAATTTCATGTTTTGTACACTATATCTATATACTGATATCCTCCTATATCAAATATCCAGAATCCCCAACACATTATCCGAAATCCGCATTCCACTATACTGAATTTATTATCTAGGATTAGCAAATATTATCAAGAGTAAGACAAGTTGAAACACAATAACGTTCAAAATTCAGCGTCGAATGTACAAAATCGAGAATTTAATTTTTGAACTTACGAGCCTCAATCAATTGTACCTATAATCCTCGGAATCCTATCACTAGTGCATAATCCAAAATTCATAATTTGATTAATATTATCTAGAATTCGGGACCAGAACCCCATATTTAAGACGAATATAAACATAATTTTTATTACTTGAGAATCATAATCAATTGTATCGAATCGAAAATCCAGAGTTTAGAATCTGCCATTATTTATTAAATGTCGAGTTGGCCGTGTTAAGTTTGACATTTCATAAATAATTTTATAAATTACTACAAGCGGCTTTTCATACATGGCCGACTTTGACTAATTTAGTTTTTGATCTCTATCTATAATTTTGTATCCAACAGCAATAATTCAAAATGGAGAATATTCACACTGTGAATTCGAAAAGCTAGATCTCGAATTTTATTATCTAGAATTCAAACATCCAGAATGCAATCGTTTTTCACACTGAATTTTTCCAACTTTTATTACATACATATTAGAGTTTCATGTTTTGTACACTATATCTATATACTGATATTCTCCTATATCAAATATCCAAAATCCCCAACACATTATCCGAAATCCGCATTCCACTATACTGAATTTATTATCTAGGATCCGCAAATATTATCAAGAGTAAGACAAGTTGAAACACAATAACGTTCAAAATTCAGCGTCGAATGTACAAAATCGAGAATTTAATTTTAGAACTTACGAGCCTCAATCAATTGTACCTATAACCTTGGGAATCCTATCACTAGTGCATAATCCAAAATTCATAATTTTATTAATATTATCTAGAATTCGGGACCAGAAACCCATATTTAAGACGAATATAAACATAATTTTTATAACGTGAGAATCATAATCAATTGTATCGAATCGAAAATCCAGAGTTTAGAATCTGCCATTATTTATTAAATGTCGAGTTGGCCGTGTTAAGTTTGACATTTCATAAATAATTCTATAAATTACTACAAGCGGCTTTTCATACATGGCCGACTTTGACTAATTTAGTTTTTGATCTCTATCTATAATTTTGTATCCAACAGCAATAATTCAAAATGGAGAATATTCACACTGTGAATTCAAAAAGTTAGATTTAGAATTTTATTATCTAGAATTCAAACATCCAAAATGCAATAGTTTTTCACACTGAATTTTTCCAAGTTTTATTACATACATATTAGAATTTCATGTTTTGTACACTATATCTATATACTGATATCCTCCTATATCAAATATCCAGAATCCCCAACACATTATCCGAAATCCGCATTCCACTATACTGAATTTATTATCTAGGATTAGCAAATATTATCAAGAGTAAGACAAGTTGAAACACAATAACGTTCAAAATTCAGCGTCGAATGTACAAAATCGAGAATTTAATTTTTGAACTTACGAGTCTCAATCAATTGTACCTATAACCCTCGGAATCCTATCACTAGTGCATAATCCAAAATTCATAATTTTATTAATATTATCTAGAATTCGGGACCAGAAACCCATATTTAAGACGAATATAAACATAATTTTTATTACTTGAGAATAATAATCAATTGTATCGAATCGAAAATCCAGAGTTTAGAATCTGGCATTATGTATTAAATGTCGAGTTGGCCGTGTTAAGTTTGACATTTCATAAATAATTCTATAAATTACTACAAGCGGCTTTTCATACATGGCCGACTTTGACTAATTTTGTTTTTGATCTCTATCTATAATTTTGTATCCAACAGCAATAATTCAAAATGGAGAATATTCACACTGTGAATTCAAAAAGCTAGATTTCGAATTTTATTATCTATAATTCAAACATCCGAAATGCAATAGTTTTTCACACTGAATTTTTCCAACTTTTATTACATACATATTAGAATTTCATGCTTTCTACACTATATCTATATACTGATATTCTCCTACATCAAATATCCAGAATCCCCAACCCATTATCCGAAATCCGCATTCCACTATACTGAATTTATTATTTAGGATCAGCAAATATTATCAAGAGTAAGACAAGTCGAAACACAATAACGTTCAAAATTCAGCGTCGAATGTACAAAATCGGGAATTTAATTTTTGAACTTACGAGCCTCAATCAATTGTACCTATAACCCTCGGAATCCTATCACTAGTGCATAATCCAAAATTCATAATTTTATTAATATTATCTAGAATTCGGGACCAGAAACCCATATTTAAGACGAATACATATAAAGATAATTTTTATAACGTGAGAATCATAATCAATTGTATCGAATCGAAAATCCAGAGTTTAGAATCTGCCAATATTTATTAAAGGTCAAGTTGGCCGTGTTAGGTTTGACATTTGGTTTGTATTTTGTACACTTCTAGATGCTCAAAACATTTCAGGATTTTTATGACCAATATTTTTCAGTATCTCATAAACTACAGTTCGCCACTCTACTTACAATTATGTAGTATGTTCAAAAATAAAAATTCTTCATCTAGGCTTCCAAAAAACATTCATATTAATTTGTTATTTATTGTCGGAAGTAACGGTTGTTGAACTGAAAATCGATTTGGAGTAGTCTATGATGCACATTATTTTTGCCATAACTGCACTTTAGGTAATTAGGTGCAGCGAAGAATATTATTGAAAATTTGTGTGCGTGCACCTAATCGACCTAGAATAAGCAGATATCACGTTCAAATTTAATTTTAAAACTGACGGGCCTCAATTAATTGCACCTATAACACTGGGAATCCTATCACTAGTGCATAATCCAAAATTCATAATTTCGACCAGAAACCCATATGCAGTTATGGCAAAAATAAATGTGCATCATGGCCTACTCCAAATATATTTACAGTTGAACACTAGATTGGATTCTGGATATTGAAATCCGCAATCTGGATCTTAGATTCTGAATTCTGTATCATGCACCCTTGATATTCACTTGTGGATTTTGTACATTCAATTGAGGAGATCTGCTTGCGTTCTGAAGGCGGGATGACAATTCTCAAATCTCGATCTTGACTATCGTACACGAGATATGAGGCAGAATAGATACAAATACAGGAAAAACACTAGTATGTACCATACTGAAAAATTTTCATATCAGGCGGTTAAATTCAGTGATTAAATAGTGCCCAGATAAGGTATTGTAAAATGAGTTGCTAAGAAGTTTTTTCAAATCTTTGAGAAGAAGACGATTTTCCAAATTTGGTCATTGAGGGCGTTTGACGTCCTAAGGTAACGTCACCAGGTTTGGTGAGATTTATTTTAATATTATTCTGAGCTAATCGTAGATGTCATAACGGATACGTCTTTGGATTCATTTCGTTTTTGAGGTATTAACTGTTACAAATGTTTTGGGACCCCTGGTATACTAGAATATAAATATGGTATGGTACTAAATATGACGTTCTTCTGAATGAACCTCCCACAGCAATCGCTCCGATTTCTCGAGCAATTACACAATCGCCATTTCGCGCGACCGTCCTCTACGCCGCCGTATTGTTGAGCAAGTGAAACATTTATCAAGACCCTCATGTTCTCTTCCGAACATTTACCACCATACATTACAATGTGGGTAGGTCGGGTCTTTCACCGAGATGGGAATAGCAGGTTGAATGTCGCGTACGACACCTCTGCACGTTCTCATTTCCATATACCGTGTGTACCACGAATGTGTAATAGTGGGCAGTTGACCACTCGCCCCTAATTAGAGAGCGCGCAACAGATGCTCGGTTTTTGGCGCCTAAACGGACGGGCCGGAAGCCGGGGATCGAGGAAAGTGTGCCGGAAGTGAGAGACGGCGAACAATTCGACGGGTTTTCTTCGGTTTTTCGAAAATTTTGCGAGCGTTTCGTGCGGGGCAAACGACCTTCGACGGCCTTATGGCAGGCGTGGTTGGGAATGCGAATGAGAAAACTGGACTGAGGTATTTTAGTGTTGTAGCCGCGATGGGTTCTTCTGCGAGAAAGCAGGTTAGAATGGGGTAAAAAAGGCTGCGATGAGGCTATTTAGTCTAATGAAAAGACGACGCAGGCAGGTAGAGATAATGGGCCCGGTTGACCCTAGACCGCAATAAAATTTATTGCCGGTCCCGACGACCCCATCTGGAATCGGAAGCAGTTGATTACAATTCTGTCTAGACAAACTAGGCCTTTATGATGAACAGGAAATGGATTTTATAACAGTCGTAATATCGTTTCGAAAAATTGTAATTCAGTAGCACGGGTGCGTTTTTTGGAACATTTCAGCCTGAAATGATGCGTCACACTTCGGGTTTTAGACACTTTATATGTAGTACCCAATGTGGTACCATTGCAAATATTACCGTAGAACTAAAGTGTTACACGTGACATCTCATTGAAATGAGCGGCCCAAGACGTTTTGGATAGTCAGAAATAACCACTTAAATTAAAAATGGTCGTTTCTTGACATGTGCGCCTATTGTCAATTTTTTGACAATCTTGTCTTGATCATGGTACTTGATTTCTACCCTGACATCGTGCAAGTTCAACAAACCAAAACGTAAGCAATAATGTAAGATTAAGACATTACAGTAGTCGTTTGGTTTTCAAATAATTTTTTCTGCAGTACCGATAAGGCCACAAACATGCATAATTTTCCATAATTTTCACAACGCGTGACTAATTTTTGAGCGATCAGCGGATATGTCTGCTCGCGACGATCTTCGCTGTTATTTGTACTAATTTCATTTTCGAACTCGTACGCTGTTAAAGCCATCATCTTGACCCGCACTTAACACGTCCCATCTTACTCATAATTCGCCGCCCACCACCGCCGCCGAATCAGCCGATTTTTTCACCTCTTATCTGGAGGTAAACGCTTGTCGGATCGGCGGTTTGACATTCCTCTCGGACACAGGATGTGTGTGGGCGCCCTCGTAAAAATCCGAATCCTGACCACGTGGCGGCGTTCTTCGGCCGGGGGGGCCGGGTAATTGGATTTTCGACGACGAAATTGTTGGAGCAATTGCTCAGATGAGCGAGTGTTGTGATGATACGAATAAGAATGGGAGTATTTTGTGTGCTGCATGGATTTGATGTGTTTTGGATTTCGATTTTCCATTTTAATTGTACTCGAAAAATTACTCGAGTATCTTTGGGTTTCGGTTTTTCGTTTCCTGAATTTTCATATTTTCAGGTTGTCAGGGTTGTCGGGTTCAGGTCTGTCATGTTTTCAATTTAAAAAATAATATTGATAAATCTATCAATGGTGAATATAAATATACCGGCTACATCCTTCTAGGCTCCTCCAGATGGTTCCATCGATGACATCATCGAGCTCTTGCGCTGTAGATTGTTATTGCACAATTTAGCTTTTTTGTTAATTCATAATTTCTTATTTTCCATTTTTTATTTTGTTATTTTAGAATTTCGTTACTTCCTTTGATATTTACTACATTTACTCTTTCACGACTTGGTCACTTGGGAATTTTGTTATTTCACTATTTCCTTTTATTATTTAAATATTTTGGTATTCTGCTATTGCACAGTTTTTTTTATTTAATATTTTGTTTTATATCATTTTATTATATATTTTATCTTGCCCTTATTTTACAGCAGACTGATCAAAATTAAATATTTAAGTTGGCAACAAATTTTACATTGCTGTCACAATGTTGGGTTTGACAGCATCCCCTTAGAAAGTGTCGTTTTTAATGTTGGGTTTATCATTTTTTAAATTTTATTATTAATTTATTCAGGCACGATTTTGCTATTGCATATTTCGCCGATTTGAAAAGATTTTTTTGCAGGGGGTAAACCTAATTCGCGTCCGACACGAAAATAAAATGCATCGCGCCACTAAAACGCAAGATCGGACGCCGGATCCTTAACGGTGTAAAATTTTGGCACGGTGTAAGACTAATTCGTGTCGGACGTGACGCGAAAATCCCCACTACTAACTGCTGTTTCTAAGTATTTCATCTCCGCTCAAATAACTACCAAAATAATTTGTACACTTTTATTAATTCATTTCGGCCCTAAACGCATTTTGTGCTGATTTCGACGGGTATTTTCGCAAAGTAGACTCGGACTTTTGTTCCTTTTAAATTGATTGTTATCTAAATCAAGTAGGTAGATTCAGACCGTAAATGACAGATGGATTAATTTAATGGATGCTGAGTGCTTCAAAAAAGTTTCGCTTCTGTCGCGCGTGATATTAATTAATTTATTTAGGCACGATTTTGCTGTTCCATATTTCGCCGACTTTCTATTCCACTAATTGGTTACTTTTTTTTGGTCGTTTGGTCACTATTTCACTAGTTCGCTATTTCGTTTTTTCACTTTTTCCAAATTTCGTTATTTCGCTATTTTGATGTCAGTATTTAACTTTTTCCTTATTGTATTATTTCGTACATATTCGCTATTTTTTATTTCCATTTTGTCACTATTTCGTCATTTCGATTTTAATTCTTTTCATAATTTACTTTTGCAACTATTTCATCTCGACGTCGTCATCTTGTCTCATTTCACTCATTTGTATTTATTTGTTTATCTACTTTCATGATATAATATGCCAAATTACAGTTTTTTTTAAATGTCCAGCCACCATGACGCTTGAGAGATTTTCGAAATAAATCCAAACAATTATTCCTGGAATTTTCCTTTTGTTATAGCAAATATATTTGCTTCTGATATATTTATATATATATATATATATATATATATATATATATTTACGTATATGTACATATACCCTTATTGTATTTCACAAAACGAATACAAAAAAAGTTTTTTCTAATAAGAGAACTCATTTCCTCTTTGAGTCACGGAGGTATTCGACGTGGAGAGATTCGACTTAGAGAGGTTAAAGTGCGGGCAGCCTATCTATCTACCACCTATTTTTCTTCAAACAGATCGTTAGGTAGCACATGTAATAATACATGATGTATTCACTTTTTGAAGTAGGTTCTCTTTTTTTTAAAGTTAATTTTCAGTCCATTTAAATAAAAGCTTGTTTTTAAAAATATTAAATTAAATTATCACATGGGCGCCTTTTTACCTGGGAGACCGGTCCGCGGCAAACAGTATCCTTGCAGACTGCGCATTTACGGAAAGCGTAGATGCGTCTTACACTTTAGCGGTAGACCACATCTTACCTTTCTGACGGTTTCAATGTATAGAATGTAACCTCTGCCCTTTGACCCAAATATCCACGACTAGAAAGTAGCCACCACTATACTCGCAGCTGTCCATCATCGACATTGTCACCAACCTTTGTAACAACCGTTGTTGCCATTGCACTTGCAAATCAGATAAATAAAAATGACCGACATCAATGTCAATTTTACGATTTTTACGATTTATCGGCGTTTTAGCATACCTCGGATGCAGGATATGTGTGGGCTCCGTCGTAAAAAGGGACCACGTGGCCGTCCATTTCTTTCATTCTTCTCGTTGTCTGTGGGCCTTTATCTCCGTAACAAAATCGCATTGTTCTGATGCGTTTATATTATAACTAATACCATTGAATATCAACACTTCAACAGAATGCTCAATGCCTGTTTCATTTTTGAACCTCTCAAAGGCCGTTTCAATCCACCGAAAAATATTTTTTTACTATTAACTTTTTAGTTTAATTAAAACGTTCAATTTGGTTATTTTCCATCCCGGGAACATAACGAACAAAACAAAAAAAGATTATGATTTTTGCGGTTTGTCCGAATTTTACAATTTCATAGAAAAAGCACTTTCAGTTTTTCCCGACTTTACCATATCTAGACTCAATATAAAAAAAAAACACAGTGGCAGATGTCATGAAAAATGTGCGTAAGCGAGTACATCATTTTCGCAAAGTAGACTCAGGCTTTGGCTCTCAATAAATTATTGTGATTTAAATCAAGTGGTACATTCAGACTGCACATGACAAATGGAATAAATAATTTTGGTGTGGCGAAAATTGTTGTGTTTTCATCAAATTATTGCTATTGGGTGCATAGATGGAGTCCAATGGAACTCTGGTAAGTGCCTTTATATATTTGTGGATCTTATTGGAGTATAACTGGGTGGGACTTGCACATATTAAAACTAAGGTGTATACCTTTGTTAAATATGATGAAAAATGAAGAAAAAAGGAATAAAATATCTCTTCTACTTTGGAAACAATCCTGACAAAAATTTCCTGCAAGAGAAAATATCAATAATATCAAATATCTCAAATACGGTTAAAAATAAACGAGATAGAATTTTTTTTGTCAGTCACCCTGTATATAGTCGAATGTCTAAACTTCAATAAACTTGTCTTTGGTCAGATGGCGAAGCAACACAAAAATAAAGACAAATGTAATTTAATTTTAATTTAGGGTGGAACGCGTTTTCCGGATTTTTTTTGAGCTGTCATTTTTTTTATGTAGATTTTTAATTGTATTTTGTTCAACTAAAAATAAAGATAAGAAGCTTAACTAAAAAAATTGCAGAGAAAAATATTGCACCAAATTTATATAGTAAATACGTATGTTCAACCGATTTAGGATTTCGATGGGAAATTGTCTCATTTCATTTTTCGCTTGACACTCCATCTTACGGACATCCACAAACTACCGAAAAGTCGCAAAATCCCGTATAGTTGAGCATACTGTTAGAGTAATTTTATATGGAATATTGCACTCTTGGGAAAGGATATAGCGGTTAAACCAATAGAGTTCCTTTCATTAATCAAGTGAAAAGTTCTAACAGAATCCGGAGGAAGCAATTTCTGCCTCCACGCCTTCGTCGATGCATACCGTTTTCTCACTGAATTTTTTCGTCTAAAACCTACGGTACCATAATGGCTCTAAATCATTAAAATCGCTTAACTAATTAAAATTATCTAGACGGTGCCGACTTCCGTCTAACATCGAGCGCCGGTTGCGTCATTGACGACACAATGTTTCTAATTTGAAGAGCCAACATTCATTTTCGTTTTTTCCGACGTGTACCTGGTGGGTTTTTATTGAGGTGACAGTTACTGCTTAATGGGCGAGAGAGCTAATCTACGACCATTTTATTATTTGTTGTTTCTAACCAACGACAATAAGCCATAATTGGCTTGGGCTCTTCGAATCCGTTGGGTTATCATGATAATCCAATGTTTTTTTAGAATCAGTGTGCCATGAAAGCAATTTGATGCACATGCGCAGTCGCGGAAAAATTATTATTTCTTCTAATGTAAATATTAATTAAAAATTTCGGATCAAAAGAAACAAAGACGCAAAGGTCCAGCATAGAAATTAGATACACTAGGGAAGTAACTTCTCGAGAGACAAGAATGAAACCTTCAGCGAGGTTTCTAGACTATTTTATTCACACTCATCCGAATTACAATAACTGAACTCTTATGTTTAATTGCGGCAAAATGATGGTGCCCACGTGTGTGTGCAGGCAGCACAGAAAACGCCGTACCTACCCAAAACCAGAAGACGTCCGCCTCTGTCCCGAAGAACGCTAATTAAATTCGTTACGTGCGCTACGCCCATGGGAAAACAATCACCAATAAATAACAGGCGACTCTTAGAAGAAAATTTTTCGGTCCGGCTCCACGACCGGAACCTCGCGCGCCCACCGACCGTTCAGGTGTTCATTTTTATTGTGGTAATAATAATTCCCACACGATCCACTATTTTTAGTTGATATAATAAACGAAAATTTCCACATAATATCGGGCGCGCACAGGATGTTTACGTAATTGTAAATAATTCTGTTTAATTTTGAGTGCGGCGATTTTTACGCGCAGTTGGGACGTCTTCCTGTCGATTCGCGAAAAACATCCGAAACTGTTTGGGTTTGGATTTTTCCGTTAGGACGTTAAAATAGCAGCAGCACCGATTTCTGGTTTTCTGAATTCGGATTGGGCGTTCGGAGGTGAAAAGTAAAAATAGCCGCGTGGTGTGAAATATTTCTTCGGATCGGTAACTGTTCTCTCGAACGGAAAAAACCAGTACCAAAAAGAAATCGGATCAAGGGAGGTTGTGCCTAAAAATGTCAACTAGAAGTTCAGGTTCTTAAGATTTTACATTTTTAGATTTTCGGGTTCTCAGAATCTCAAATTTTTACGTCTTCGGGTTCCCATTTTTTCAGGATTGGCAGGATCTGAAGTCCCAAGATTTTTAAGTTTTCAAGGTGTCCCACGTGTCCGATTTTCTGGTTCTGTTTTTCGAATTCTCAAGTTTCCAGGTTGTCAAGTTCATTTGTAGATTTTAAAGTTTTCTGTATTCAGATTCTCGAATTCCCAGGTTTCTAGGTTGTCAAAATCATGTTCTGACTGTTAATTTTTTCCAGTCTTTCGGAATATCAAATTAATATATTTTCAGGTTGTTAAGTTCGCTCTTTTAGATTTTCAGGATCAACGCTCGAATTCCCATGATCTGTTTTCAGCTTGTCAAGTTTTTTCCAGATTTTAAAATTTCCTGTATTCAGATTTTCGAATTCTCAGGTTTCTAGGTTGTCAAACTCATGTTCTGAATATTAAATACATTTTCAGGTTTTTAAGTTCTCTCTTTCAAATTTTCAGATTCGACGCTCGAATTCTCAAGATCTGTTTTCAGGTTGTCAAGTTCATTTCCAGATTTTAAAGTTTTCTGTATTCAGATTCTCGAATTCCCAGGTTTCTAGGTTGCCAAAATCATGTTCTGACTTTTAATTTTTTCCAGTATTTCGGAATGTCAAATATATTTTCAGGTTGTTAAGTTCTCTCTTTTAAATTTTCAGGTTTAAGTTTTTTCCAGATTTTAACATTTTCTGTATTCAGATTCTCGAATTCTCAGGTTTCTAGGTTGCCAAACTCATGTTCTGAATGTCAAATACATTTTCAGGTTTTTAAGTTCTCTGTTTAAAATTTTCAGGTTTGACGTTCTTATTCTTGGGATCTGTTTTCAGGTTGTCAAGTTCATTTCTAGATTTTAAAGTTTTCTGGATTCAGATTCTCGAATTCCCAGACTTGCAGGTTTCTAGGTTGCCAAGATCATGTTCTGACATGTCAGGTTTCCAAGTTTCTAGGTTGTCAAAATCATGTTCTGACTTTTAAATTTTTCCAGTATTTCGTAATGTCAAATATATTTTCAGGTAGTTAAGTTCTCTTTTTTAAATTTTCAGGTTCAACGCTCGAATTCTCATTATCTGTTTTCAGGTTGTCAAGTTTTTTCAAGATTTTAAAATTTTCTGTATTCAGATTCTCGAATTCTCAGGTTTCTAGGTTGTCAAACTCATGTTCTGAATGTCAAATACATTTTCAGGTTTTTAAGTTCTCTCTTTCAAATTTTCAGGTTCGACTTTTTTATTCCTAGGATCTGTATTCAGGTTGTCAAGTTCATTTCTAGATTTTAAAGTTTTCTGTATTCAGATTCTCGAATTCCCAGGTTTCTAGGTTGCCAAAATCATGTTCTGACTTGTCAGGTTTCCAGGTTTCTAGGTTGTCAAAATCATGTTCTGGCTGTTAATTTTTTTCCAGTCTTTCGGAATATCAAATATATTTTCAGGTTGTTAAGTTCTCTCCTTTAAATTTTCAGGATCAACGCTCGGATTCCCATGATCTGTTTTCAGCTTGTCAAGTTTTTTCCAGATTTTAAAATTTTCTGTATTCAGATTCTCGAATTCTCAGGTTTCTAGGTTGTCAAACTCATGTTCTGAATATCAAATACATTTTCAGGTTTTTAAGTTCTCTCTTTCAAATTTTCAGATTCGACGCTCGAATTCTCAAGATCTGTTTTCAGGTTGTCCAGTTCATTTCCAGATTTTAAAGTTTTCTGTATTCAGATTCTCGAATTCCCAGGTTTCTAGGTTGCCAAAATCATGTTCTGACTTGTCAGGTTTCCAGGTTTCTAGGTTGTCATAATCATGTTCTGACTTTTAATTTTTTCCAGTATTTTGGAATGTCAAATATATTTTCAGGTAGTTAAGTTCTCTCTTTTAAATTTTCAGAATCAACGCTCGAATTCCCATGATCTGTTTTCAGGTTGTCAAGTTTTTTCCAGATTTTAAAATTTGCGGTATTCAGATTCTCGAATTCTCAGGTTTCTAGGTTGTCAAACTCGTGTTCTGAATGTCAAATACATTTTCAGGTTTTTAAGTTCTCTGTTTCAGATTTTCAGGTTCGACGTTTTTATTCTTGGGATCTGTTTTCAGGTTGTCAAGTTCATTTCCAGATTTTAAAGTTTTCTGTATTCAGATTCTCGAATTCCCAGGTTTCTAGGTTGACAAAATCATGTTCTGACTTGTCAGGTTTCTAGGTTGTCAAAATCATGTTCTGACTGTTAATTTTTTTCCAGTCTTTCGGAATATCAAATATATTTTCAGGTTGTTAAGTTCTCTCTTTTAGATTTTCAGGATCAACGCTCGAATTCCCATGATCTGTTTTCAGCTTGTCAAGTTTTTTCCAGATTTTAAAATTTCCTGTATTCAGATTTTCGAATTCTCAGGTTTCTAGGTTGTCAAACTCATGTTCTGAATATCAAATACATTTTCAGGTTTTTAAGTTCTCTCTTTCAAATTTTCAGATTCGACGCTCGAATTCTCAAGATCTGTTTTCAGGTTGTCCAGTTCATTTCCAGATTTTAAAGTTTTCTGTATTCAGATTCTCGAATTCCCAGGTTTCTAGGTTGCCAAAATCATGTTCTGACTTGTCAGGTTTCCAGGTTTCTAGGTTGTCAAAATCATGTTCTGACTGTTAATTTTTTCCAGTCTTTCTGAATATCAAATATATTTTCAGGTTGTTAAGTTCTCTCTTTTAGATTTTCAGGATCAACGCTCGAATTCCCATGATCTGTTTTCAGCTTGTCAAGTTTTTTCCAGATTTTAAAATTTCCTGTATTCAGATTTTCGAATTCTCAGGTTTCTAGGTTGTCAAACTCATGTTCTGAATATCAAATACATTTTCAGGTTTTTAAGTTCTCTCTTTCAAATTTTCAGATTCAACGCTCGAATTCTCAAGATCTGTTTTCAGGTTGTCCAGTTCATTTCCAGATTTTAAAGTTTTCTGTATTCAGATTCTCGAATTCCCAGGTTTCTAGGTTGCCAAAATCATGTTCTGACTTGTCAGGTTTCCAGGTTTCTAGGTTGTCAAAATCATGTTCTGACTTTTAATTTTTTCCAGTATTTTGGAATGTCAAATATATTTTCAGGTAGTTAAGTTCTCTCTTTTAAATTTTCAGAATCAACGCTCGAATTCCCATGATCTGTTTTCAGGTTGTCAAGTTTTTTCCAGATTTTAAAATTTCCGGTATTCAGATTCTCGAATTCTCAGGTTTCTAGGTTGTCAAACTCGTGTTCTGAATATCAAATACATTTTCAGGTTTTTAAGTTCTCTCTTTCAAATTTTCAGATTCGACGCTCGAATTCTCAAGATCTGTTTTCAGGTTGTCAAGTTAATTTCCAGATTTTAAGGTTTTCTGTATTCATATTCTCGAATTCCCAGGCTTCCAGGTTTCTAGGTTGCCAAAATCATGTTCTGACTTGTCAGTTTTCTAGGTTGTCAAAATCATGTTCTGACTTTTAATTTTTAATTCTTTCGGAATGTCAAATATATTTTCAGGTTTTTAAGTTGAACGCTCGAACTCTCAGGATCTGTTCACAGGTTGTAGAGTTAAAGAAATTTCAAAATGTAGCACAAAATTCACCGTACACCACTGCAGGTGGTTCGACTTGCGTCATGACAAGGACAAAAAACTGATATCCCTCCGCGTAAACATCGCAAAAGCAATTAACCGTAGCATAGGCACCATTTATCGGCAAAGGTCAATCACCGTAACGGGAGGTCATTTATTAATGTGATCGAATTAAAATTTCGGGAAAGTGATTTTACATTAATTTTGAGGTATCTCGCACACTGTTTGAGATGTCAGGAAAAATAAATTTGTATTTAACAAAAACAGACTCAAATTTCAATTTTTTTAAAACACTTTTAACAAGATGGAATTTTTAGAAGCCACAAAATGTTATAAATAAACACACTATTGCCCAATGAAAATTTTAAGGACGATTTAACTTGTGCTTTTGTCAACCAATGAGATGTTTCAATTTCGAAATAAATAACCAATAGGACAATAATTATTTTAGTGGCAATTTTTCTAGAAGCATCTACAACTGACCGATTGACTAATGGTATTGGAATGACAACCATTTTTTTACTTAAAAATTTTGAATCTGGATTGAACACGAGAGTAAGTTCCAGTTTTAAAGGAAAAAAAAATCAATAAATGGTTGTTATTACTCACCAATTTAGTCAGTCGATGAGTATAGTGGACAGGGCGGCCCACTCGCCCACCGCACTCACCAACGAACTACCAGAACCATACGAATGGTTGACAAACTGGTTCTGAATGACAACCATTTTCCTATTGCATCCAAATTTCGTTTCTTGTATTTCACGATTGTTTTTTGTGACTAAAAACCGTTTCGTTCATGGCACGACATGTGAATGCGGTGGGCGGGTGGGCCGTCGCATCTACAACTGACCGATTGACTAATGGTATTGCAATGACAACCATTTTTTTACTTAAAAATTTGGAATCTGCATTGAACACGAGAGTGAGTTCTAGTCTTTAAAGGAAAAAATAATCAATGAATTGTTGTTATTTCTCATCCATTTAGTCAGTCGATGAGTATAGTGGACAGGGCGGCCCACCCGCCCACCGCACTCACCAACGTACCGCCAGAACCATACGCTTTTTAGTCACAAACAAACCTTATACGAGTAATTTACATTTTTGACTGAATGGTTGACAAACTGGTTCTGAATGACAACCATTTTCCTATTGCATCCAAATTTCGTTTCTTGTATTTCACGATTGTTTTTTGTGACTAAAAGCCGTTTCGTTCATGGCACGACATGTGAATGCGGTGGGCGGGTGGGCCGTCGCATCTACAACTGACCGATTGACTAATGGTATTGCAATGACAACCATTTTTTTACTTAGAAATTTGGAATCTGGATTGAACACGAGAGTGAGTTCTAGTCTTTAAAGGAAAAAATAATCAATGAATGGTTGTTATTTCTCATCCATTTAGTCAGTCGATGAGTATAGTGGACAGGGCGGCCCACCCGCCCACCGCACTCACCAACGTACCGCCAGAACCATACGCTTTTTAGTCACAAACAAACCTTATACGAGTAATTTACATTTTTGACTGAATGGTTGACAAACTGGTTCTGAATGACAACCATTTTCCTATTGCATCCAAATTTCGTTTCTTGTATTTCACGATTGTTTTTTGTGACTAAAAGCCGTTTCGTTCATGGCACGACATGTGAATGCGGTGGGCGGGTGGGCCGTCGCATCTACAACTGACCGATTGACTAATGGTATTGCAATGACAACCATTTTTTTACTTAGAAATTTGGAATCTAGATTGAACACGAGAGTGAGTTCTAGTCTTTAAAGGAAAAAATAATCAATGAATGGTTGTTATTTCTCATCCATTTAGTCAGTCGATGAGTATAGTGGACAGGGCGGCCCACCCGCCCACCGCACTCACCAACGTACCGCCAGAACCATACGCTTTTTAGTCACAAACAAACCTTATACGAGTAATTTACATTTTTGACTGAATGGTTGACAAACTGGTTCTGAATGACAACCATTTTCCTATTGCATCCAAATTTCGTTTCTTGTATTTCACGATTGTTTTTTGTGACTAAAAGCCGTTTCGTTCATGGCACGACATGTGAATGCGGTGGGCGGGTGGGCCGTCGCATCTACAACTGACCGATTGACTAATGGTATTGCAATGACAACCATTTTTTTACTTAGAAATTTGGAATCTGGATTGAACACGAGAGTGAGTTCTAGTCTTTAAAGGAAAAAATAATCAATGAATGGTTGTTATTTCTCATCCATTTAGTCAGTCGATGAGTATAGTGGACAGGGCGGCCCACCCGCCCACCGCACTCACCAACGTACCGCCAGAACCATACGCTTTTTAGTCACAAACAAACCTTATACGAGTAATTTACATTTTTGACTGAATGGTTGACAAACTGGTTCTGAATGACAACCATTTTCCTATTGCATCCAAATTTCGTTTCTTGTATTTCACGATTGTTTTTTGTGACTAAAAGCCGTTTCGTTCATGGCACGACATGTGAATGCGGTGGGCGGGTGGGCCGTCGCATCTACAACTGACCGATTGACTAATGGTATTGCAATGACAACCATTTTTTTACTTAGAAATTTGGAATCTAGATTGAACACGAGAGTGAGTTCTAGTCTTTAAAGGAAAAAATAATCAATGAATGGTTGTTATTTCTCATCCATTTAGTCAGTCGATGAGTATAGTGGACAGGGCGGCCCACCCGCCCACCGCACTCACCAACGTACCGCCAGAACCATACGCTTTTTAGTCACAAACAAACCTTATACGAGTAATTTACATTTTTGACTGAATGGTTGACAAACTGGTTCTGAATGACAACCATTTTCCTATTGCATCCAAATTTCGTTTCTTGTATTTCACGATTGTTTTTTGTGACTAAAAGCCGTTTCGTTCATGGCACGACATGTGAATGCGGTGGGCGGGTGGGCCGTCGCATCTACAACTGACCGATTGACTAATGGTATTGCAATGACAACCATTTTTTTACTTAGAAATTTGGAATCTGGATTGAACACGAGAGTGAGTTCTAGTCTTTAAAGGAAAAAATAATCAATGAATGGTTGTTATTTCTCATCCATTTAGTCAGTCGATGAGTATAGTGGACAGGGCGGCCCACCCGCCCACCGCGCTCCCGAACGAACCGCCAGAACCATACGCTTTTTTGTCACAAACAAACCTTATACCAGTAATGAGAATCAATCCAATTTGAGATTTACACCAAAATATATACTCAAATTTACATTTTTGACTGAATGGTTGACAAACTGGTTCTGAATGACAACCATTTTCCTATTGCATCCACATTTCGTTTCTTGTATTTCACAATTGTTCTTTGTGACTAAAAACCGTTTCGTTCATGGGCGGGTGGGCCGTCGTATCTTGCAACTGACCGATTGATTAATGGTATTGGAATGACAACAATTTTTTTACTTAAAATTTTTGAATCTGGATTGAACACGAGAGTGAGTTCTAGTTTTAAAGGAAAAAAAAATCTATAAATGACTCCTCTAGTTCAAGCGACACCTTATTGAAGTATCCAAGTTGCGGAATTATATTCAAGATTTTTGTCTGCCTTTTTTATGTAAAATCTTTGTGAAAGGTGTTACACTGAATATTAATCCGAAGAGGGAACGAACAAAGAAAAAATCACTGACATCGGGTGGCACGTGACGATCACAATACGTTTTTGCACCCCGAGGGGTAGATTACCACAAGTCAGCTGAGAATGCAAGAATTCCACACATCCAAAGCCCCGACCAAGATCTCATTCTGCGATCGTTTTTTCCACCATATCGATTTCCACGATCGATGGATTAATTATTTTATCACTTCGGCCGGAAATGTTCTCGCCGTAATTTACATAGGAAAGACGGTCGTTAATAATGAGGCGAGCTGTGCCCTAACACTCCATTACGGAGTTTTTTTTTTTCGGAAAGTATTTTATATGCAAATGTCGGCGATTCCTTGAACAAATTGCGTTTTATCCCAACAATAATGTGTATATAAACGTTGATTGGATGACGCGGACCGGAAGCGGCGACATGTGCAGCATCCAACCGCCGGATATGACAGGCATTCGGTGGTACATGCGGTTAATAATTAATCATTTTATTAATAAGTCATCACGGGTTTGGAGGACGAATTTCGCAGGAATGCAGGTGTTAATTGATATTCCGAATGGGGCCAGAACGGTGTTGTTGTGTGTAGTATCTAAGTAGTAAATATTTTTCTAATGTGACCTCTGCCGTGATCAATGAAATTGCGTAATAAAAAAACCGGTACTCTCAATTTGAAGTACCTTGTCAAGACGTTAAGATATCCACGTGTGGGCACTTCTAAATTCTTTTGATTTTACGGAACCAAAGATTTTCAAAAAATCGCAGTCGTCCTATCTTATCGCCGCCAACTCGATTTATCTACGTTATGATTGACATTTCGTGTTATAATCCATCCTCTTGATGAAAAAAACTAATAAACTTTATCGCCCTCCCCGGATTTGTCAGATTGGCTCGATCATAAACAGATTCTCCGTCATTGTTGTCCACGCACCCACCATTTTTTTCCTCTTCGAGATTCTCGGTAAACCGGTGGGATGTCCTCTTAATAAAATGTTCACGTCTTTCGTGGAAATGGTATGATTGCATAATAATATTATACTTTATTGTTTGTCTTTTTGTGTGTTACTCAATTTCCTCTGTCTCGCACCGCTACTGTGGGTATTGTTTAAATACAACAAATGAAATATAAGTATATGCGGGAGGTTTCACAATGCGTTTATAAGGTTTCTGGCTGTTTCTGAGATAATTTCGTAACGCTGGAAATAAATATTTAATAACGTCAATTAGGAGTCCGTTTTAGTAGGCATTGTTCTGTCGCTAGTAAATTTGATGTTCAAATAGAGCGTACTAATTCGCGCGAGTTATGTGCGGTTGGCACCTACTGCTGCATCGATCACTTGATAAAAATAGCAAAACTTTAAATTGACATTGTCGAAATCACAGTCTCGCCGTCCAAAATTGTACCAGGATTGGAATCTAGAATCTAGACTTTAAACCGTCGCCGATACCTACAGTAGAAAAGATTGTCTAGTTTGCATAGTTTATAGGATGAAACTTTTCGTGCATGATAATGCTCACCCACACGTCGCTAGAGTCGTCACTGATTACCCTAATGAAGTAGACGGACCAAAAATAGTATGGGCAGCTCGAAGACCGGATGTAAATCCGATTGAACGTGTATGGGACATGCTTAGAGACTTAGCGTCTGATATTGGTTTAGCTCAAGAGGCAATATGGTACATATTGCATTTAAATTTACTTGCAATTGTTCTATTCCCGGTGTAGAAATAAGATTCATTGAACGTCATCGCCCGTCACTCGATGAAACACAAAACAAAAATGAAATTTACAGTAACGAATAGATGAACACGAAATCTCAATACGAGACGGCTAGTGGCGCAGTGGATTGGTAGGACCCCCTCTTTCTTAAGATAGCGATTAAATCGTTACTACAGCTCAGTGAGTCCACCCCTCGACACCGAAAATTAATTTGTGGGGCTCGATAATTTCGTCAGACGCAGAATACAGTATTATCAGCCAAGCACGCGTTGTCACAATTGTATGCATATTAGCGGTGAGCTGAAAGCCAAAATTAAAGATGTGGGATGGAAGAGACAGAAGAAATGTTCTAAAAGTTGTTCAAGGAATCGCATTGGAATAAGATGTAAAGAGATGTAAAAAAAACCTTTTGATGAAAAAGAAAACAGTAAACAAAATAATACAAAAAATACCGAGAGAAGAACCTAAGACTGAAAGCCTGAAAACTTAAGGACCCAAGAACCTGGAAACCTCAGAACCTAAGAATATAAAAACCTGAGAACTTTAGAACCTAATAACAAAAAAATACGGAACCCTAAGGACATAAGAACCTAAAAACCCCAGACCTTGAAAATTTAAAAACCTAAGAATGAGAAGTTGAAAACTTAAGGACCTAAGCCCAAAAAAATATGGAAACCAAATAACATAACACATTTTAAACGTGAAGACCTAAGAACCGAAAAATTTAAAAATATAAGAATAGGAACCAAAAAACTTAAGGATCTAAGAACCTGAAAACGTAAGCACCTGAAAATTTAAGAACCTAAGAATGAGAACCTGAAAACTAAAGGACCAAAGAACTTGAAAACCTTAGAACCTGGGAATATAAAAAAATCTGAGAAGCTTAGAACCCAAGAACAAAATACGGAAACTTAAGAACCTAAGAACCTGAAAACTTAAGGATCTAAGAATCTGAGAGACTTGGAATACAGAAACCCGAAAACCAAAGAACAGAAAAATACGGAAACCTAAAAACATAGGAACGTGAAAGTTTAAGAACTATGAATAAGGACCTAGAAATTTAATTTCCCAAGAACTTGAAACTCGGAACTCAGAACCTAGGAATATATAAACCTTGGAACCTTAAAACCTAAGAACAAAAAAATACGGAAACCCAATAACCCGAGAACATATAAGCCTAAAAACTGAAAAACCTGAAAATTAAAGAACCCAAGAATGAGAACATGAAAACCTTAGAACCTGGGAATATAAAAATCTGAGAACCTTAAAACCCAAGAACAAAAAATACGGAAACCTAAGAACACAAGAATGAGAAAGAACCTGAAAACCTGAGAACCAAAGAAGAAAAAAATTTGGAAACGTAATAACTTAAGAACATAGGAACCTGAAAACCCAAGAACCTAAAAATGAGAACCTTAAAACTAAAGGACCTAAGAACTTGAAAACCTCAGAACCTAATAAATAAAAATCTGAGAAGCTTACAACCTAAGAACAAAACATTCGGAAACCTAATAACCGAAGAAACTGAAAATTTAAGAACGCAAGAATGAGAACTTGAAAATTTAAGGACCTAAGAACCGAAGATCAAAAAAATACTGAACCTGAAAATTTAAGAACACAAGAATGAGAACCTGAACACTTAAGGACTAAGAACTGAAAACCTACAACCTGAAAACGTAAGAACCTAAGAATGATGACCTGAAAGCTAAAGGACCTAAGAACTTGAAAACCTCAGAACCTGGGAATATAAAAATCTGAGAAGCTTAGAACCCAAGAACAAAAAATACGGAAACTTAAGAACATAAGAACCTGAAAATTTAAGAACCCAAGAATGAGAACCTGAAAACTCGGACCTAAGAATCTGAGAGCCTAGGAATATAAAAACCTGAAAACCAAAGAAGAGAGAAATACGGAAACCTAAAAATATAGGAACCTGAAATTTTAAGAACTATGAATAAGGACCTAGAAATTTAATTACCCAATTACCCAAGAACCGGTAACTCGGAACCTAGGAATATATAAACCTTGGAACCTTAAAACCTTAGAGCAAAAAAATACGGAAACCCAATAACCCGAGAACATATAAACCTGAAAATTATAGATCCCAAGAATGAGAACCTGAAAACCCTAGAACCTGGAAATATAAAAATCTGAGAACCTTAGAACCCAAGAACAAAATATACGGAAACCTTAAGGACTAAGAACCTGAAAACCTGAGAACCTAGGGATATAAAAACCTCAGAACTAAAGAACAAAAAAATACGGAAACGTAAAAGCCAATAAGAACAAATAGGAACCTGAAAATTTAAGAACCCAAGAATGAGAACTTGAAAATTTAAGGACCTAATAACCAAAGAACAAAAATAATACGGAAACCTAAGAACCTGAAAATTTAAGAACACAAGTATGAGAACCTGAAGACTTAAGGACTAAGAACCTGAAAATATGAGAACATAGAAATATAAAACACTGAGAACAAAAAAATACGTAAACCTAATAACCTAAGAACATAAGAACTTGAAAATTTAAGAACCCAAGAATGAGAACTTGAAAATTTAAGAACCCAAGAATGAGAACTTGAAAATTTAAGGACTTAAGAACCTGAAAACCTAAGAACCAAAGAACAAAAAAATATGGAAACCAAAGAACATAGGAACCTGAAAACTAAAGGACCCAAGAACCTGAAAACTTAAAACCTGGGAATATAAAAACCCGAGAAGGAAAGAACAAAAAAAAAATACGTAAACCTAATAACCTAAGAACATAGGAACATAAATACCAAGGAATCTGAAAACTTTTGTACCTGAAAGATTAAGAAGCTAAGAATGAGACCCTGAAAACTAAAGGACCCAAGAACTTGAAAACTTCAGAACCTGGGAACATAAAAATCTGAGAAGCTTGAACCCAAGAACAAAAAACACGGAAACCTAAGAACATAAGAACCTGAAAATTTAAGAACACAAGTATGAGAACCTGAAGACTTACGGACTAAGAACCTGAAAACCTTAGAACATAGAAATATAAAAACCTGAGAACCAAAGAACAAAAAAATACGGAAAGGGAATAACCTAAGAACATAAGAACGTAAGAACCAGAAAATTTTAGAACCTAAGAATGGGAAGCTGAAAACTAAAGGACCCAAGAACCTGAAAACCTTAGAACCTGGGAATATAACAATCTCAGAACCTTAGAACCCAAGAACAAAAAAAAAAAACGGAAACCTAAATACATAAGAACCTGAAAATTTAAGTACACAAGAATGAGAACCTGAAAACCTGAGAACAAAAAAATACGGAAACCAAAGAACATGGGAACCTGAAAATTTAAGAACCTAAAATGAGAACCTGAAGACTTAAGGACTGAACCTAAACTGACTAACCTGAAAACCTGAGAACCAAGGAATATAAAAACCTGAGAAGCAAAGAACAAAAAAATACGGAAACGTAATGGTCTAAGAACATAGGAACCTAAAAACCCAAGAACCTGAAAACTTATGAACCTGAAAACTTAAGGACCTAAGAACCTGGAAACCTGAGAACCAAAGAACAAAAAAATACGGAAACCAAAGAACATAGGAACCTGAAAATTTAAGAACCTAAAAATGAAAACCTGAAGACATAAGGACTAAGAACCTGAAAACCTGAGAACCTAGGAATAAAAACCAGAAAACCAAAGAACAAAAAAAATACGGAAACGTAATGACCTAGAAGAAGAACATAGGAAGAAAACTAAAGGACCTAAGAACATAGGAACCTATAAGTTTAAGAACTAAGAATGAGAACCTAGAAATTTAATTACCCAAGAACCTGAAACTCGGAACTCAAAACCTAGGAATATTCAAACCTAGGAACCTTAAAACCTAGGAACGAAAAATATGGAAATCAAATAACTTAAGAACACATTATAAACCTGAAGACCTAAGAACCAGAAAATTTAAAAATATAAGAATAGGAACCTGAAAACATTCAAGAACCTAAGAATAAGATCCTGAAAACTAAAGGACCTAAGAACCTGAAAGCCTTAGAACCTGGGAATATAAAACTCTGACATCCTTAGAACCCAAGAACAAAAAATATGGAAACCTAAGAACATAGGAACCTGAAAACCTGAGAACAAAGAAAAAACAAAAAAATACGGAAACGTAATAACCTAAGAACATAGGAACCTGAAAACGTAGGAACCTGAAAATTGGAGAACACAAGAATGAGAACCTGAAAACCTGAGAACCTAGGAATATAAAAACCTGATAACTAAAGAACAAAAAAATACGGAAACGTAATAACCTAAGAATGAGAACCTGAAAACTAAAGGACCTAAGAACTTGAAAACCTCAGAACCTGAGAATATAAATATCTGAAAATCTTACAACCCAAGAACAAAAAATACCGAAACCAAAGAACCAGAAAATTTAAGAACCCAACAATGCGAACCTGAAAACTTAAGGACCTAAGAACCTGAAAACCTGAGAACCAAAGAACAAAAAAATACGGAAACCAAAGAACATAGGAACCTGAAAATTTAAGAACCTAAAAATGATAACCTGAAGACCTAACGACTAAACCTAAACTGACTAACCTGAAAACCTGAGAACCAAGGAATATAAAAACCTGAGAAGCAAAGAACAAAAAAATACGGAAACGTAATGGTCTAAGAACATAGGAACCTAAAAACCTAAGAACTTGAAAACTTATGAACCTGAAAACGTAAGAACCTGAAAACTTAAGGACCTAAGAACCTGGAAACCTGAGAACCAAAGAACAAAAAAATACGGAAACCAAAGAACGTAGGAACCTGAAAATTTAAGAACCTAAAAATGAAAACCTGAAGACGTAAGGACTAAGAACCTGAAAACCTAGAGAACCAAAGAACACAAAAAAAAAAACGGAAACGTAATGACCTAGAAGAAGAACATAGGAACCTAAAAGCGTAAGAACCTAAGAATGAGAACCTGAAAACTAAAGGACCTAAGAACATAGGAACCTATAAGTTTAAGAACTAAGAATGAGAACCTATAAATTTAATTACCCAAGAACCTGAAACTCTAGAGCCTAGGAATATATAAACATCAATATAAACCCGAGAACATATAAACCTGTAAACCTCAGAACCTGGGAATATAAAACCTGAGAACCAAAGAACAAAAAAATACGGAAACCTAAAAACATAGGAACCTGAAAGTTTAAAAACTAAGAATTGGAACCTAGAAATTTAATTACCCAAGAACCTGAAACTTGGAACTCGGAGCCTAGGAATATATAAACCTCGGAACCTTAAAATCTAAGAACAAAGAAATACGGAAACCAAATTATGAACACCTGAAGAACTGAAGAACCTGAAGAACTAAGAACCTGAAAATTTAAGAACCTAAGAATGATAACCTGAAAATTTTAGAACCTGGGAATATAAAAATCTGAGAATCTTAGAACCCTAGAACAAAAAATACCGAAACCTAAGAACATGAGAACCTGAAAATACTTAAGGACTAAGAACCTGAAAACCTGTGAACCTAGGAATATAAAAACGTGAGAACCAAAGAACAAAAAAATACGGAAACTTAATAACCTAGGAACCTGAAAACCCAAGAACCTGAAAGTTCAAGAGCTAAGAATGAGAACCTATAAATTTAATTACTCAAGAACCTGAAACTCGGAACTCAGAACCTAGGAATATATAAACCTCGGAACAAAAAAATACGGAAATCCAATAACCCGAGAACATATAAACCTGAAAACCTCAGAACCTGGGAATATAAAAACCTGAGAACCAAAGAACAAAAAAATACGGAAACCTAAGAACATAGGAACCTGAAAGTTTAAGAACTAAGAATGAGGACGTAGAAATTTAATTGCCCAAGAACCTGAAACTTGGAACTCGGAACCTTAAAACCTAAGAACAAAGAAATACGGAAACCAAATAACTTAATAACACATTATAAACATGAGGACCTAAGAACCTGAAAATTTAAGAACCTAAGAATGATAACCTGAAAACTTTAGAACCTGGGAAACTCAAAACATAGGAACCTGAAAACCCAAGAACTTGAAAACCTCGGAACCTCGAACTAAGAATGAGAACCTATAAATTTAGTTACCCAAGAACCTGAAACTCGGAACTGTATAAATCTCAGAACAATAAAATACTGAAACCCAATAACCCGAGAACGAGTTTTGAGTTTTGAGGTAATCTCTTGGTGTTTGTGGACAACAAAATTTTTACTTGTCAAAACATGTAAGGTTATGATGGCATATAAAAATTCCATGGCACTCTCGATTTGAACACCTGTTATTACTTCTAAATGCATTAGTTTCATTGGAGGACACGACGAGCGTGAGTGCTTTTTGTTGCTCCTTTTTCGCAGCGGTGAGCACTTCTCTTCGCGTCAGAATGTAGATTCACAACGTACACTGAATATGTACGTAATTTAAATATTTAATGAACGTAGTCGTTAAAGAACTGTTTAATAATTAATTCTTAGGAAGTAGGTAATCAGGATTGATGTGCACGATAGAGCCTAACCTAGCAATCGCTAGTTGACGTTTGTGACAGTAGCTTTCAATTTATCAAAAAAGAAACAACAAGAACAGCAGTTTTCAACAGTCCGAAATTAGTTCATTTGTTAGTTGCCACAAAGCTTTCGGACTTTCGAGAAAATCGACCTTTCGGCACCGTCTCGAATTACGCACGGTTCACCTCGGCACGTCTAATTATATCTGCGCCAGCCGCGAAAACCTAACAGGCATACTTCCTTCCAGAACGCATCTCGTCCCGAAATGGGAGGACGCACATCCTCTTCCCCGACGACGAAATTTTCCAAAGAGTCCTTCCTCCAACAGCTTTGATCTATGTATAGAAGGACGTCGGTAATTTTAGGCCTCGGGGGGAAAAAAACCGCCCGATCGAACTGATTAATCGCAAGCCACCGATGCATCGACGCAAATAAAATGGTGTTTACTGCCAAAGTTTCCTGTGTTTATTTGTGTAATTGCCGAGAAGTGTATCCGGTCGGCGGGGTGCGTTTCCGTTTTTCCAACGGCGCGGTTATTAACGATCTTAACATATACAGAGTTTGCGAGGAAACAGATAAATCAGCGCGCCAATTATGGGTGGCAACTTACAGAGGGATTAGTGCTCAAATTGATGGGTGTCGTTTTATTTTCTGCGTTTACAAGTTGGTGTTCGCTATTATCGGGTTTGCAAATTGATGTATGTACAAGGTAATGAGTGGCTGGCTGAGGAAGTGCGTCGACTGATGGGTGCTAATCGTGGTAAACAACTTTTTTATCATTTCAAAGTTTCACTAATGTTTAGAGAATACTTGTTTACGAGAATTTTGCGTCCGCAATGTGAAGCAGGAAACGATGGGCTTAGCGATTAAAAAAGTTATCAGGGAGGAAATGACAATTAAACATCATTTCATAAACCACATCTTATCTTTATAAACGTTAATCTTCTGCATATTTTCTCTGATGCAGTAATTTCGTCTTCTGAATAGAAATAATATACCAATAATTATTTAGAAATTCGCAGTCATTGTAAAGAAAATCCGTTCTTGTCTTAAAACTGCAACAATTTATATCGAAAACTGGCCAAAATAGAAGAATATTTATCTGCACCCTGTTTAAATTCACCAATTTGTTTCCCCATTTAAAATTCTAGTGACTAGTGATCGCCAGTCACTCGAAACTCGAGCGGAATAAATAGACATACAAGTCCCGAAATGAAATGAGATATTAAAAGAATTGCAAATTCAGCATTCTAATCCGTGCGCCTCCAGTTCGCCAGTTTCTTACCAGACGACCCACGCTGGTTCAAGTCGATGACTGTAATGGACTGGTGTGCAAATAATGCCAATAATCGATGAACCTGTGAAATTTTTAAAAACGTCTTTAATTTAAAAAACGAAAATGGATATCAAAACCCGGAAAGGCAAAAAATCGCAAAAGCTGAAAATGAACTTGAGAACCTGAAAATCGGAAAAACTGATAAATTGAAAACCTGACAAGACGAGAAGTCAAAAATCTGAAAGATAGAACTTGAAAACCTGAAAATGAATTTGACAATCCGAAAACAACAGAATCTGAAAACCAGCAAGACAGAAGCTGAAAAACTGAGAATGGACTTGAGAACCTGAAAATATGAAAGACTGAGAACTTGGATGATATAAAGTGAATTTGGGAACCTGAAAACCCAGAAAGTAGAGAATCCGAAAGCAAGAGAACCTGAAAACTAAAGGAGCTAAGAACCTGAACACCTTAGAACCTAGGAATATAAAAATCTGAGAACCTTGGGACCCAAATTGGAATCCAAGTTCTCAGTCTTTCAGATTTTCAGGTTCTCAAGTCCATTCTCAGTTTTTCAGCTTCTCTGTCTTGCTGGTTTTCGGATTCTCGGGTTTTCAGATTGTCAAATTCATTTTTAGGTTTTCAAGTTCTCAGGATTTTAAATTTTCAGGTTGTCAAGTCCATTTTCAGTTTTTTTTTTAAGTTCTCTATCTATCTGGGTTTTCAGGTTCTCTTGCTTTCCGGTTCTCTACTTGCTGGATTTTTAGGTTCCCAAATTCACTTTATATCATCAAAGTTTTCAGATTTTCAGGTTGTCAAGTCCATTCTCAGTTTTTCAGCTTCTCTGTCTTGCTGGTTTTCAGATTCTGTTGTTTTCGGATTCTCGGGTTTTCAGATTGTCAAATTCATTTTTAGGTTTTCAAGTTCTCAGGATTTTAAATTTTCAGGTTCTCAAGTCCATTTTCAGTTTTTTTTTAAGTTCTCTATCTATCTGGGTTTTCAGGTTCTCTTGCTTTCCGGTTCTCTACTTGCTGGATTTTTAGGTTCCCAAATTCACTTTATATCATTCAAGTTTTCAGATTTTCAGGTTGTCAAGTCCATTCTCAGTTTTTCAGCTTCCCTGTCTTGCTGGTTTTCAGATTCTGTTGTTTTCGGATTCTCGGGTTTTCAGATTATCAAATTCATTTTCAGGTTTTCAAGTTCTCAGGATTTTAAATTTTCAGGTTCTCAAGTCCATTTTCAGTTTTTTTTTTAAGTTCTCTATCTATCTGGGTTTTCAGGTTCTCTTGCTTTCGGGTTCTTTACTTTCTGCGTTTTCAGGTTCTCAAGTCCATTCCCAGTTTTTCAGCTTCTCTGTCTTGCTGGTTTTCAGATTCTGTTGTTTTCGGATTCTCGGGTTTTCAGATTGTCAAATTCATTTTTAGGTTTTCAAGTTCTCAGGATTTTAAATTTTCAGGTTCTCAAGTCCATTTTCAGTTTTTTTTTTAAGTTCTCTATCTATCTGGGTTTTCAGGTTCTCTTGCTTTCGGGTTCTCTACTTTCTGGGTTTTCAGGTTCTCAAATTCGCTTTATATCATCCAGGTTCTCAGGCTTTCAGATTTTCAGGTTGTCAAGTCCATTCTCAGTTTTTCAGCTTCTCTGTCTTGCTGGTTTTCAGATTCTGTTGTTTTCGGATTCTCGGGTTTTCAGATTGTCAAATTCATTTTTAGGTTTTCAAGTTCTCAGGATTTTAAATTTTCAGGTTCTCAAGTCCATTTTCAGTTTTTTTTTTAAGTTCTCTATCTATCTGGGTTTTCAGGTTCTCTTGCTTTCGGGTTCTTTACTTTCTGCGTTTTCAGGTTCTCAAGTCCATTCCCAGTTTTTCAGCTTCTCTGTCGTGCTGGTTTTCAGATTCTACTGTTTTTGGATTCTCGGGTTTTCAGATTGTCAAATTCATTTTCAGGTTTTCAAGTTCTCAGGATTTTAAATTTTCAGGTTGTCAAGTCCATTTTCAGTTTTTTTTTAAGTTCTCTATCTATCTGGGTTTTCAGGTTCTCTTGCTTTCGGGTTCTCTACTTTCTGGGTTTTCAGGTTCTCAAATTCGCTTTATATCATCCAGGTTCTCAGGCTTTCAGATTTTCAGGTTCTCAAGTCCATTCTCAGTTTTTCAGCTTTCCTGTCTTGCTGGTTTTTAGATTCTGTTGTTTTCGGATTCTCGGGTTTTCAGGTTTTCGAGTTCTCAGTATTTGGAATTTTTAGGTTCTCAAGTCCATTTTCAGTTTTTTTAAGTTCTCTGTCTATCTGGGTTTTCAGATTCTCTTGCTTTCCGGTTCTCTACTTGCTGGATTTTTAGGTTCCCAAATTCACTTTATATCATCAAAGTTTTCAGATTTTCAGGTTGTCAAGTCCATTCTCAGTTTTTCAGCTTCTCTGTCTTGCTGGTTTTCAGATTCTGTTGTTTTCGGATTCTCGGGTTTTCAGATTGTCAAATTCATTTTTAGGTTTTCAAGTTCTCAGGATTTTAAATTTTCAGGTTCTCAAGTCCATTTTCAGTTTTTTTTTAAGTTCTCTATCTATCTGGGTTTTCAGGTTCTCTTGCTTTCGGGTTCTTTACTTTCTGCGTTTTCAGGTTCTCAAGTCCATTCCCAGTTTTTCAGCTTCTCTGTCGTGCTGGTTTTCAGATTCTACTGTTTTTGGATTCTCGGGTTTTCAGATTGTCAAATTCATTTTCAGGTTTTCAAGTTCTCAGGATTTTAAATTTTCAGGTTGTCAAGTCCATTTTCAGTTTTTTTTAAGTTCTCTATCTATCTGGGTTTTCAGGTTCTCTTGCTTTCGGGTTTTCTACTTTCTGGGTTTTCAGGTTCCCAAATTCACTTTATATCATCCAAGTTCTCAGTCTTTTAGATTTTCAGGTTCTCAAGTTCATTCTCAGTTTTTTAGCTTCTCTGTCTTGCTGGTTTTAAGATTCTGTTGTTTTTGGATTCTCGGGTTTTCAGATTGTCAAAGTCATTTTCAGGTTTTCAAGTTCTCAGGATTTTAAATTTTCAGGTTCTCAAGTCCATTTTCAGTTTTTTTTAAGTTCTCTATCTATCTGGGTTTTCAGGTTCTCCTGCTTTCGGATTCTCTACTTTCTGGGTGCTCAGGTTCCCAAATTCAGTTTATATCATCCAAGTTTTCAGTCTTTCAGATTTTCAGGTTCTCAAGTCCATTCTCAGTTTTTCAGCTTCTCTGTCTTGCTGGTTTTAAGATTCTGTTGTTTTTTGGATTCTCGGGTTTTCAGATTGTCAGTCATTTTCAGGTTTTCAAGTTCTCAGGATTTTAAATTTTCAGGTTCTCAGGTCCATTTTCAGTTTTTTTAAGTTCTCTATCTATCTGGGTTTTCAGGTTTTCTTGCTTTCGGATTGTCTACTTTCTGGGTTTTCAGGTTCCCAAATTCACTTTATATCATCCAAGTTCTCAGTCTTTCAGATTTTCAGGTTCTCAAGTCCATTCTCAGTTTTTCAGCTTCTCTGTCTTGTTGGTTTTAAGATTCTGATGTTTTTTGGATTCTCGGGTTTTCAGATTGTCAAAGTCATTTTCAGGTTCTCAAGTCCATTTTCAGTTTTTTTAAGTTCTCTATCTATCTGGGTTTTCAGGTTCTCTTGCTTTCGGATTCTCTACTTTCTGGGTTTTCAAGTTCTCAATTCACTTTATATCGTCCAAGTTCTCAGTCTTTCAGATTTTCAGGTTCTCAAGTCCATTCTCAGTTTTTCAGCTTCTCTGTCTTGCTGGTTTTAAGATTCTGTTGTTTTTGGATTCTCGGTTTTTCAGATTGTCAAATTCATTTTCAGGTTTTCAAGTTCTCAGGATTTTAAATTTTCAGGTTGTCAAGTCCATTTTAAGTTTTTTTAAGTTCTCTATCTATCTGGGTTTTCAGGTTCTCTTACTTTCGGGTTCTCTACTTGCTGGCTTTTCAGGTTCCCAAATTCACTTTATATCATCCAAGTTCTCAGTCTTTTAGATTTTCAGGTTCTCAAGTCCATTCTCAGTTTTTTTAAGTTCTCTGTCTATCTGGGTTTTCAGATTCTCTTGCTTTCCGGTTCTCTACTTGCTGGATTTTTAGGTTCCCAAATTCACTTTATATCATCAAAGTTTTCAGATTTTCAGGTTGTCAAGTCCATTCTCAGTTTTTCAGCTTCTCTGTCTTGCTGGTTTTCAGATTCTGTTGTTTTCGGATTCTCGGGTTTTCAGATTGTCAAATTCATTTTTAGGTTTTCAAGTTCTCAGGATTTTAAATTTTCAGGTTCTCAAGTCCATTTTCAGTTTTTTTTTTAAGTTCTCTATCTATCTGGGTTTTCAGGTTCTCTTGCTTTCGGGTTCTTTACTTTCTGCGTTTTCAGGTTCTCAAGTCCATTCCCAGTTTTTCAGCTTCTCTGTCGTGCTGGTTTTCAGATTCTACTGTTTTTGGATTCTCGGGTTTTCAGATTGTCAAATTCATTTTCAGGTTTTCAAGTTCTCAGGATTTTAAATTTTCAGGTTGTCAAGTCCATTTTCAGTTTTTTTTTAAGTTCTCTATCTATCTGGGTTTTCAGGTTCTCTTGCTTTCGGGTTCTCTACTTTCTGGGTTTTCAGGTTCTCAAATTCGCTTTATATCATCCAGGTTCTCAGGCTTTCAGATTTTCAGGTTCTCAAGTCCATTCTCAGTTTTTCAGCTTTCCTGTCTTGCTGGTTTTTAGATTCTGTTGTTTTCGGATTCTCGGGTTTTCAGGTTTTCGAGTTCTCAGTATTTGGAATTTTTAGGTTCTCAAGTCCATTTTCAGTTTTTTTAAGTTCTCTGTCTATCTGGGTTTTCAGATTCTCTTGCTTTCCGGTTCTCTACTTGCTGGATTTTTAGGTTCCCAAATTCACTTTATATCATCAAAGTTTTCAGATTTTCAGGTTGTCAAGTCCATTCTCAGTTTTTCAGCTTCTCTGTCTTGCTGGTTTTCAGATTCTGTTGTTTTCGGATTCTCGGGTTTTCAGATTGTCAAATTCATTTTTAGGTTTTCAAGTTCTCAGGATTTTAAATTTTCAGGTTCTCAAGTCCATTTTCAGTTTTTTTTTAAGTTCTCTATCTATCTGGGTTTTCAGGTTCTCTTGCTTTCGGGTTCTTTACTTTCTGCGTTTTCAGGTTCTCAAGTCCATTCCCAGTTTTTCAGCTTCTCTGTCGTGCTGGTTTTCAGATTCTACTGTTTTTGGATTCTCGGGTTTTCAGATTGTCAAATTCATTTTCAGGTTTTCAAGTTCTCAGGATTTTAAATTTTCAGGTTGTCAAGTCCATTTTCAGTTTTTTTTAAGTTCTCTATCTATCTGGGTTTTCAGGTTCTCTTGCTTTCGGGTTTTCTACTTTCTGGGTTTTCAGGTTCCCAAATTCACTTTATATCATCCAAGTTCTCAGTCTTTTAGATTTTCAGGTTCTCAAGTTCATTCTCAGTTTTTTAGCTTCTCTGTCTTGCTGGTTTTAAGATTCTGTTGTTTTTGGATTCTCGGGTTTTCAGATTGTCAAAGTCATTTTCAGGTTTTCAAGTTCTCAGGATTTTAAATTTTCAGGTTCTCAAGTCCATTTTCAGTTTTTTTTAAGTTCTCTATCTATCTGGGTTTTCAGGTTCTCCTGCTTTCGGATTCTCTACTTTCTGGGTGCTCAGGTTCCCAAATTCAGTTTATATCATCCAAGTTTTCAGTCTTTCAGATTTTCAGGTTCTCAAGTCCATTCTCAGTTTTTCAGCTTCTCTGTCTTGCTGGTTTTAAGATTCTGTTGTTTTTTGGATTCTCGGGTTTTCAGATTGTCAGTCATTTTCAGGTTTTCAAGTTCTCAGGATTTTAAATTTTCAGGTTCTCAGGTCCATTTTCAGTTTTTTTAAGTTCTCTATCTATCTGGGTTTTCAGGTTTTCTTGCTTTCGGATTGTCTACTTTCTGGGTTTTCAGGTTCCCAAATTCACTTTATATCATCCAAGTTCTCAGTCTTTCAGATTTTCAGGTTCTCAAGTCCATTCTCAGTTTTTCAGCTTCTCTGTCTTGTTGGTTTTAAGATTCTGATGTTTTTTGGATTCTCGGGTTTTCAGATTGTCAAAGTCATTTTCAGGTTCTCAAGTCCATTTTCAGTTTTTTTAAGTTCTCTATCTATCTGGGTTTTCAGGTTCTCTTGCTTTCGGATTCTCTACTTTCTGGGTTTTCAAGTTCTCAATTCACTTTATATCGTCCAAGTTCTCAGTCTTTCAGATTTTCAGGTTCTCAAGTCCATTCTCAGTTTTTCAGCTTCTCTGTCTTGCTGGTTTTAAGATTCTGTTGTTTTTGGATTCTCGGTTTTTCAGATTGTCAAATTCATTTTCAGGTTTTCAAGTTCTCAGGATTTTAAATTTTCAGGTTGTCAAGTCCATTTTAAGTTTTTTTAAGTTCTCTATCTATCTGGGTTTTCAGGTTCTCTTACTTTCGGGTTCTCTACTTGCTGGCTTTTCAGGTTCCCAAATTCACTTTATATCATCCAAGTTCTCAGTCTTTTAGATTTTCAGGTTCTCAAGTCCATTCTCAGTTTTTTTAAGTTCTCTGTCTATCTGGGTTTTCAGATTCTCTTGCTTTCCGGTTCTCTACTTGCTGGATTTTTAGGTTCCCAAATTCACTTTATATCATCAAAGTTTTCAGATTTTCAGGTTGTCAAGTCCATTCTCAGTTTTTCAGCTTCTCTGTCTTGCTGGTTTTCAGATTCTGTTGTTTTCGGATTCTCGGGTTTTCAGATTGTCAAATTCATTTTTAGGTTTTCAAGTTCTCAGGATTTTAAATTTTCAGGTTCTCAAGTCCATTTTCAGTTTTTTTTTTAAGTTCTCTATCTATCTGGGTTTTCAGGTTCTCTTGCTTTCGGGTTCTTTACTTTCTGCGTTTTCAGGTTCTCAAGTCCATTCCCAGTTTTTCAGCTTCTCTGTCGTGCTGGTTTTCAGATTCTACTGTTTTTGGATTCTCGGGTTTTCAGATTGTCAAATTCATTTTCAGGTTTTCAAGTTCTCAGGATTTTAAATTTTCAGGTTGTCAAGTCCATTTTCAGTTTTTTTTTAAGTTCTCTATCTATCTGGGTTTTCAGGTTCTCTTGCTTTCGGGTTCTCTACTTTCTGGGTTTTCAGGTTCTCAAATTCGCTTTATATCATCCAGGTTCTCAGGCTTTCAGATTTTCAGGTTCTCAAGTCCATTCTCAGTTTTTCAGCTTTCCTGTCTTGCTGGTTTTTAGATTCTGTTGTTTTCGGATTCTCGGGTTTTCAGGTTTTCGAGTTCTCAGTATTTGGAATTTTTAGGTTCTCAAGTCCATTTTCAGTTTTTTTAAGTTCTCTGTCTATCTGGGTTTTCAGATTCTCTTGCTTTCCGGTTCTCTACTTGCTGGATTTTTAGGTTCCCAAATTCACTTTATATCATCAAAGTTTTCAGATTTTCAGGTTGTCAAGTCCATTCTCAGTTTTTCAGCTTCTCTGTCTTGCTGGTTTTCAGATTCTGTTGTTTTCGGATTCTCGGGTTTTCAGATTGTCAAATTCATTTTTAGGTTTTCAAGTTCTCAGGATTTTAAATTTTCAGGTTCTCAAGTCCATTTTCAGTTTTTTTTTTAAGTTCTCTATCTATCTGGGTTTTCAGGTTCTCTTGCTTTCGGGTTCTTTACTTTCTGCGTTTTCAGGTTCTCAAGTCCATTCCCAGTTTTTCAGCTTCTCTGTCGTGCTGGTTTTCAGATTCTACTGTTTTTGGATTCTCGGGTTTTCAGATTGTCAAATTCATTTTCAGGTTTTCAAGTTCTCAGGATTTTAAATTTTCAGGTTGTCAAGTCCATTTTCAGTTTTTTTTAAGTTCTCTATCTATCTGGGTTTTCAGGTTCTCTTGCTTTCGGGTTTTCTACTTTCTGGGTTTTCAGGTTCCCAAATTCACTTTATATCATCCAAGTTCTCAGTCTTTTAGATTTTCAGGTTCTCAAGTTCATTCTCAGTTTTTTAGCTTCTCTGTCTTGCTGGTTTTAAGATTCTGTTGTTTTTGGATTCTCGGGTTTTCAGATTGTCAAAGTCATTTTCAGGTTTTCAAGTTCTCAGGATTTTAAATTTTCAGGTTCTCAAGTCCATTTTCAGTTTTTTTTAAGTTCTCTATCTATCTGGGTTTTCAGGTTCTCCTGCTTTCGGATTCTCTACTTTCTGGGTGCTCAGGTTCCCAAATTCAGTTTATATCATCCAAGTTTTCAGTCTTTCAGATTTTCAGGTTCTCAAGTCCATTCTCAGTTTTTCAGCTTCTCTGTCTTGCTGGTTTTAAGATTCTGTTGTTTTTTGGATTCTCGGGTTTTCAGATTGTCAGTCATTTTCAGGTTTTCAAGTTCTCAGGATTTTAAATTTTCAGGTTCTCAGGTCCATTTTCAGTTTTTTTAAGTTCTCTATCTATCTGGGTTTTCAGGTTTTCTTGCTTTCGGATTGTCTACTTTCTGGGTTTTCAGGTTCCCAAATTCACTTTATATCATCCAAGTTCTCAGTCTTTCAGATTTTCAGGTTCTCAAGTCCATTCTCAGTTTTTCAGCTTCTCTGTCTTGTTGGTTTTAAGATTCTGATGTTTTTTGGATTCTCGGGTTTTCAGATTGTCAAAGTCATTTTCAGGTTCTCAAGTCCATTTTCAGTTTTTTTAAGTTCTCTATCTATCTGGGTTTTCAGGTTCTCTTGCTTTCGGATTCTCTACTTTCTGGGTTTTCAAGTTCTCAATTCACTTTATATCGTCCAAGTTCTCAGTCTTTCAGATTTTCAGGTTCTCAAGTCCATTCTCAGTTTTTCAGCTTCTCTGTCTTGCTGGTTTTAAGATTCTGTTGTTTTTGGATTCTCGGTTTTTCAGATTGTCAAATTCATTTTCAGGTTTTCAAGTTCTCAGGATTTTAAATTTTCAGGTTGTCAAGTCCATTTTAAGTTTTTTTAAGTTCTCTATCTATCTGGGTTTTCAGGTTCTCTTACTTTCGGGTTCTCTACTTGCTGGCTTTTCAGGTTCCCAAATTCACTTTATATCATCCAAGTTCTCAGTCTTTTAGATTTTCAGGTTCTCAAGTTCATTCTCAGTTTTTCAGCTTCTTTGTCTTGCTGGTTTTCAGATTCTGTTGTTTTCGGATTCTCGGATTTTCAGATTGTCAAATTTATTTTTAGGTTTTTAAGTTCTCAGGATTTTAAATTTTCAGGTTCTCAAGTCCATTTTCAGTTTTTTTAAGTTCTCTATCTATCTGGGTTTTCAGGTTCTCTTGCTTTCGGGTTCTGTACTTTCTGGGTTTTCAGGTTCTCAAATTCACTTTATGTCATCCACGTTCTCAGTTTTTCAGATTTTCAGGTTCTCAAGTCCATTCTCAGTTTTTCAGCTTATGTGTCTTGCTGGTTTTCAGATTCTGTTGTTTTCGGATTCTCGGGTTTTCAGATTGTCAAATTCACTTTCAGCTTTTCAAGTTCTCAGAATTTAGAATTTTCAGGTTCTCAATTCCATTTTCAGTTTTTTTAAGTTCTCTATCTATCTGGGTTTTCAGGTTCTCTTGCTTTCGGATTCTCTACTTTCTGGGTTTTCAGGTTCTCAAATTCACTTTATATCATGCAAGTTCTCAGTCTTTCAGATTTTCAGGTTCTCAAGTCCATTCTCAGTTTTTCAGCTTGTCTGTCTTGCTGGTTTTCAGATTCTGTTGTTTTTGGATTCTCGGGTTTTCCGATTGTCAAATTCATTTTCAGGTTTTCAAGTTCTCAGGATTTTAAATTTTCAGGTTCTCTTGCTTTCGGATTCTCTACTTTCTGGGTTTTCAGGTTCTCAAATTCACTTTATATAATTCAAGTTTTCAGTTTTTCAGATTTTCAGGTTCTCAAGTCCATTCTCAGTTTTTCAGATTCTCTGTCTTGCTGGTTTTCAGGTTCCGTTGTTTTTGGATTTTCGGGTTTTCAGATAGTCAAATTCATTTTCAAAAATTTCACAGGTTTATTGATTATTATTTACATTTTCTTTTCGGAGCACACCAGTCTGCTACCTACAGTCACGGACTTGAACGAGCTGGCGAACTCTACAGCCAGCTTGACAAGGTTTGATTACTCCGTAGATTTTATTCAGAGTGGAGGACAGCTCACTTTGTAGAATATTCTCGATTCGTATATGTACATCGCTAAGGCGGTACTACGCCGCGCAGTAATAAATTATCAAATTTATTACCGAAACAAGATTTCGAACTTTATGGCGAATTCACAGAAAATTCTTCAGCTTCGTGTAAACTGTTTGCGACAAATTAAAAATTGCCATAAACAAAATGGGACAACTGTTGTCTCCATGGATGAAAGTTATATTTATTCGTCCCAGACACATGGAAAAAAGTTGGAGCGACGATTGATTATTTATTATTGTAAATGCGGGAGGAGAAGCGGAATTTGTAAACGATTGTTACGAATTAAAACTGTGCACTGATTTTGATGATTTTATTTTTTTATTGAACATTACTTTTTATTTTTGGAGATGCGTGACCGTGTTGCACATATTATTTAGTTTGTTTCGACGGTTCTTGGAGAACGTTAGGGTGTCAGAAAACATCGACATTTGTTTTGCAGAATGCATTGCAACGGTTGTGTGGAAGTAAACATTTTTTTCGTTTTTATTCGATTCCTTTGTAACGTTGGATTATTCTGATATGATTTTATTTTGGGTTCCGGCTAACATCGATCTCTGTTCAATGCCGATTGCAATTGCAATTTTTAATTTTACTTTATTCAATTCAATTACACTTTTTTGGGCGCTTTAATTTCCTTTCATAACATTTGGTTGCACTATTTACGTAAATACATATTCACATTTTTTAAAATTTTTACATTGATTCGATTACCAATCCATTACATACCACTTGAATTTCGAGTGACTGGCGATCACTAAAATTCTAAATCTGGGAATAACGAAATCACAAAATGGTTCTCCTGTAATTTGTAACTGTCCTTGAATTCGCATATAATAATTATGTTTATTTCATACAGGTATCTAAAGTGAAATTTTTTACTAAAATTATACGTCAATTAGAACTGGTATTCCTTCTCATGAGCAAATGTCACCGACTTTTCATATTTTGATTTGTCGATGTCCAAAATACCAGTAATGAAATTTCAGCGCCATCTAGCGGATTAAAAACGTTACGGTTTCGCCCTAATCTTTCGGAATGAGTTATTTGTTTCTCAGCGTTACAATTGAAATTTCTCGCGGAAGAACCGAGTTGCAACATCCTTGTTACGCTCTGCATGTGAAGCCGATGCTACTGGTTTTGATCGCAAATAAAGAGCGGTAAAGCGGTTTCACATAATTACCGTTGTGATCAGATGCTGCGATTTCCATATCATGCATGTGTGCGTGGTCGGGCTTTTACAACGGTTGCGGTTTGCCGTTCACGAAGTGTAGAAAACAGTTTCGGTTTTTACATCTCGCGGAAGTCGCTTCGTCTACAATCTAAAGAAAATTTTTATAGGTGATCGCGGGCGCCATAAAATCCTTTGTGGGCGACCACCACCGCCAATAAATCTTCTTGGAAGAAAATATTGAAGAATATAAACCGTTCCGCTCGCACGACATTCCGTCACGCCAACCGATGTATTTTTGGCAACCCCACGGTTGGGATTCCTGCTGTCACGAAGGCATCTTCATTCAGGACCGACTCCCGATTAGTCCCGATGCGGTTTGTCTTGGCATGTGAAACATGAATGAGCGGTTTTCAATCGGGGCCACACGCACTCAACGGACTACTCAACCGCGAGCTGTCTGACACAATGACTCGTATATACGCTTCCGGTAAAACACCGGAAATTTCTCTACGAGCCTCTAATGAAGTTATTATTCGGTTTTGAGCGTTGCGGCGTTGACGTCGTCCATTAACGCATCCAACCCTTCTTCCTTTCACGTTTCTTTAGAAACTCGGCGTTTTCTCATGGGAATTCTTTCGGAATTAAACTCTCCGTAATCAAGATGGAAATAAATGCCTTGTGGTTCTCGGACGTGAGCCGAATTAATTCGGTGTGGATGCGTGCGGGGACACGTATGCGGATTTTTTGCCGCAGGATGGATGATGCCCTTAGCACGGGTCTGTACAGTTGATTTTTATGTTGTGTACCTTCTTTATTCCTTGTGTTAAAATATTACTGTTCTCAAGCCTTAACCTGAATCCTGAATCATTTTTAAGGATCCTGAAACAGCCTGAAAAATAGGGATAGAGGTACGTGATGAGTCCGCAAAGGTCTTGAGAAATCCTGAAAATCTTCAAAGGCTCCTGTTCTGAAGAACCTTGATAACGCTGGAAGAATTCTAAACCATCCGACAAAGTTGTAAAGAATTCGGAGAAATTCTGAGGGATTCTTAATTTCTTCCAGTTTCTCAGTTTCCTTGTTTCTCAAATCTCTAATTTCCGAGTTTCTCATTTTCCTAAATTCTCAGTAGATTTTCTCAGTTTTCATCGTGCTTTCTAGTTTTCTAGTTTGCCAGTTCCACGGTTTTCTACTTTTCTACTTTCTCAGTTTTCGGGTTTCTTATTATCCCAGTTTCCCCATTTTATTGGTTTCTCAGCAACCAAGTCTCAGTTTTTCACCTTTCTAGTTTCTCAGTTTTCTAGTTTTCCGGTTTCTCAGTTTTTCAATTAAGCAGTTTTCTAGTTTTTCAGATTCGTGGTTTCCTATTATTTAAGTTTCCTAGATTCCAGTTTTGTGGTACATATCTCAGTTTCCTAGTTTTCCTGTATATTTCTAGTTTCCCGGTTTCTCAGTTTTTTTAGTATTTTTGTAGTTTCTCAATTTGCCAGTTTCACGGTGTTTTACTTTTCTCATTTCTCAGTTTTCTGTTAATCAAGTCTCTCAATTTATTGGTGTCTCAGTATTATCCAAGCCTCTCAGTTTTTCACCTTTCTAGTTTCTCAGTTTCCTAGCTTTGCAGTAGATTTCTAGTTTCCCGCTTGCTCAATTTCTTAGTTTCTCAGTTTTCCAATTCTGCAGTTTTCTAGTTTTCCAGATTCCTGGTTTCCCATTATTTAAGTTTCCTAGTTTCTCCGTTTTGTGGTACATATCTCAGTTTCCTAGTTTTCCTGTAAGTTTCTTGTTTCCCGGTTTCTCATTTTCTTAGTTTCTCAGTTTTATTAGTATTTTTGTAGTTTCTCAGTTTGCCAGTTTCACGGTGTTTTACTTTTCTCATTTCTCAGTTTTCTGTTAACCAAGTCTCTCAATTTATTGGTGTCTCAGTATTATCCAAGCCTCTCAGTTTTTCACCTTTCTAGTTTCTCAGTTTCCTAGCTTTGCAGTAGATTTCTAGTTTCCCGCTTGCTCAATTTCTTAGTTTCTCAGTTTTCCAATTCTGCTGTTTTCTAGTTTTTCAGATTCCTGATTTCCCATTATTTAAGTTTCCTAGTTTCTCCGTTTTGTGGTACATATCTCAGTTTCCTAGTTTTCCTGTAAATTTCTAGTTTCCCGGTTTCTCTTTTTCTTATTTTCTCAGTTTTTTTAGTATTATTGTAGTTTCTCAGTTTGACAGTTTCACGGTGTTTTACTTTTCTCATTTCTCAGTTTTCTGTTAACCAAGTCTATCAATTTATTGGTGTCTCAGTATTATCCAAGCCTCTCAGTTTTTGACCTTTCTAGTTTCTCAGTTTCCTAGCTTTGCAGTAGATTTCTAGTTTCCCGCTTGCTCAATTTTTTAGTTTCTTAGTTTTCCAATTCTGCAGTTTTCTAGTTTTTCAGATTCCTGGTTTCCCATTATTTAAGTTTCCCAGTTTCTCAGTTTTGTGGTACATATCTCAGTTTCCTAGTTTTCGTGTAAATTTCTAGTTTCCCGGTTTCTCATTTTCTTAGTTTCTCAGTTTTCTTAGTATTTTTGTGGTTTCTCAGTTTGCCAGTTTCACGGTGTTTTACTTTTCTCATTTCTCAGTTTTTTTTTACCAAGTCTCTCAATTTATTGGTGTCTCAGTATTATCCAAGCCTCTCAGTTTTTCACCTTTCTAGTTTCTCAGTTTCCTAGCTTTGCAGTACATTTTTTATTTTCAGCTTGCTCAATTTCTTAGTTTTTCAGTTTTCCAATTCTGCTGTTTTCTAGTTTTTCAGATTCCTGGTTTCCCATTATTTAAGTTTCCTAGTTTCTCCGTTTTGTGGTACATATCTCAGTTTCCTAGTTTTCCTGTAATTTTCTAGTTTCCCGGTTTCTTAGTTTCTCAGATTTCTTAGTATTTTCGTAGTTTCTCAGTTTGCCAGTTTCACGGTGTTTTACTTTTCTCATTTCTCAGTTTTCTGTTAATCAAGTCTCTCAATTTATTGGTGTCTCAGTATTATCCAAGCCTCTCAGTTTTTCACCTTTCTAGTTTCTCAGTTTCCTAGCTTTGCAGTAGATTTCTAGTTTCCCGTTTGCTCAATTTCTTAGTTTCTCAGTTTTCCAATTCTGCAGTTTTCTAGTTTTTCAGATTCCTGGTTTTCCATTATTTAAGTTTCCTAGTTTCTCCGTTTTGTGGTACATATCTCAGTTTCCTAGTTTTCCTGCAGTTTTCTAGTTTTCTTATTTCTCATTTGTTTTTTCATTATTTGGGTTTCTCAGTTTTGGTGTTTCGGAGTTTCATACTTTTTCAGTAAATTTGTAGATTCCCAATTTATTAACTCCAGATTTCCTAGTTATTTTGTAGTTTCTCATTTTGCCAGTTCCACAGTTTTCTACTTTTCTGCTTTCTCAGTTTTCTGGTTTCTTATTATCCAGGTCTCTCATTTTATTGGTTTTTTAGTATTCAAGGCTGGAAGTTTTTCACCATTCTAGTTCCTCAGTTTCCTAGCTTTTCCTCCTTGTTCAATTTTCTAGTTTCCCAATGTTCCAATTCCGCAGTTTTCTAGCTTTCTAATTTCTCAAATTTTTGTTTTTTTCAGTATTCGAGTTTCCCGATTTCCCAGTTTCCGAGTTTCATACTTTGTCAGTAAATTTCTAGTTTACCGATTTCTCAATTTCTTAGTTTGTTAGGTTTCCAATTCCGCAGTTTTCTAGCTTTCTAATTTCTCATATTTTTGTTTTTTCATTATTTGAGCTTCCCGATTTCCCAGTTTCTCAACTTCTTAGTTTTTCGGTTTCTCAGTTTCTCAAATTCCATAATTCCGAGTTTCATACTTTGTCAGTAAATTTCTAGTTTACCGTTTCTCAACTTATTAATTTCTCAGTTTTCCTAGTTATTCTGTAGTTTGTCAGTTTGCCAGTTCCGCCGTTTTCTAGTTTTTTCGTTTCTCGTTTTTTTTTTATTATTAACAAAGTCTCTCAATTTACTGGTTTCTCAATATACAAGTGTGGCAGTTTTTCACCTTCCTAGTGTCTCAGTTTCCCAGCTTTCTAGTAGATTTCTAGTTTCCCGCCTCCTCAATTTCTTAGTTTCTTAGTTTTCCAATTCCGCATTTTTTTGGCTTTCTAATTTCTCATTTTTTTTTTGTTTTTTTGTTTTTTTTGAGTTTCCCGAGTTCCCAGTTTCTCAATTTCTTAATTTTTCGGTTTCTCAGTTTCTCAAGTTCCGTGGTTTCCGAGTTTCATACTTTGTCAGTAAATTTCTAGTTTACCGATTTCTCAATTTATTAATTTCTCAGTTTTCCTACTTATTCTGTAGTTTGTCAGTTTGCCAGTTGCGCCGTTTTCTAGTTTTTTTCGTTTCTGTTTTTTTTATTATCCAAGTCTCTCAATTTATTGGTTTATCAATATACAAGTGTGGCAGTTTTTCACGTTCCTTGTTTCTCAGTTTCCTAGCTTTCCAGTAGATTTCTAGTTTCCCGCCTCCTCAATTTCTTAGTTTCTTAGTTTTCCAATTCCGCAGGTTTTTGGCTTTCTAATTTCTCATATTTTTGTTTTTTCGTTATTTGAATTTCCCGAGTTCCCAGTTTCTCAATTTCTTAGTTTTTCGGTTTCTCAGTTGCTCAAATTCCGTAGTTTCCGAGTTTCATACTTTGTCAGTAAATTTCTAGTTTACCGATTTCTCAATTTATTAATTTCTCAGTTTTCCTAGTTATTCTGTAGTTTGTCAGTTTGCCAGTTGCGCCGTTTTCAAGTTTTTTCTTTTCTCAGTTTTGTTTTTTTATTAACCAAGCCTCTCAAATTATTGGTTTCTCAATATTCAAGTGTGGCAGTTTTTTACCTTCCTAGTTTCTCAGTTCCCTAGCTTTCCAGTAGATTTCTAGTTTCCCGCCTCTCCAATTTCTTAGTTTCTTAGTTTCTTAGTTTTTCAATTTCGCAGTTTTTTGGCTTTCTAATTTCTCATATTTTTGTTTTTACGTTATTTGGGTTTCCCGAGTTCCCAGTTTCTCAATTTCCTAGTTTTTCGGTTTCTCAGTTTCTCAAGTTTCATAGTTTCCGAGTTTCATACTTTGTCAGTAAATTTCTAGTTTACCGATTTCTCAGTTTTCCTACTTATTCTGTAATTTGTCAGTTTGCCAGTTGCGCCGTTTTCTAGTTTTTTCGTTTCTCAGTTTTGCTTTTTTATTAACCAATCAATTTATTGGTTTCTCAATATACAGGTGTGGCAGTTTTTCACCTTCCTAGTGTCTCAGTTTCCTAGTTTTCCAGTAGATTTCTAGTTTCCCGCCTCCTCAATTTCTTAGTTTTTTAGTTTTCCAATTCCGCAGTTTTTTAGCTTTTTGATTTCTCATATTTTTGTTTTTTCATTCTTTGAGTTTCCCGGTTTCCCAGTTTCTGAATTTTCTAGTTTGTCGGTTTCCCAGTTTCTCAGGAGTTTCATCCTTTGTCAGTAAATTTCCAGTTTCCCGGTTTCTCAATTTATTAGTTTTGGCAATTTTTTTTTAGAATATTCGTAATGGTCCAGGTCAGGTTCTTACGGAAAGAAAAAATTGGAAAGTTTCCCGGAAAATTGGAAAACTCTGAAAAAACTTTTTTCCGGGCAACTTTTGTTTTTTTTTTCTTCATATTCGTAATAGTCCAATTAAGGTTCTTACGGAAAGAAAAATCGGAAAAGTTGTCCGGAAAATTGGAAAATTCTGGGAAAATTAAAAGTATTTTTTTTTTCTATGGGATTTTTGTCTCCACTCGAGACCATAACTCACGGTTCGAATGATGGATATGCGTAATTCTTTTTTTTTCGTTATGGTTCCAGAAAAGTTTTCAGGAAAATAAAAGCAAAAGTCGGAAAATTCGGAAAAGTCTGTAAGTTTGACGAAAAGCCACTCTTCTCCGAATAAATATGCTATTTTTTCTTTAAACGCCGAAAACCGCCACCCACGAAATACAAATTTTATAGTTTACTAACCTCAATGACATGAAAGCACACGTGTTTTCAATTGAGCGGAAGACAAAAGTATTTTGTCTGCCATGGCAGAGAAATGGCCATTTGTCATTGCCTATTGACGTACACAATGTCACATTTTTCTGACGTTTGAAGAATTGTTTTTTTCTTGAAGATTTTGCTCAAGTTTGCCGGATAAATGGTACTTTTGTAGGGACAAACCCACCAATTATGCAATTTTTTTTTTCACACGTAGTTTCAATTGAAGAAAATATTTGTAACTCGAGTAAGTTCATGTGGACAATTTTCGTTGAGACAGCGTGTATAATAAAAGTGAAATACTGTTCGTTGGTAAGCGCATCACTTGAGAACGGCTGGACCGATTAGGGTGTTTTATTTTTGAAATATATAGTCCAAATAACGTTTTTATTACAAAGGAATGGCAGACAAGCTGCAGAAGTCATAATTATTTTTAACCGACTTCAAAAAAGGAGGAGGTTCTCTATTCGATTTTTTGTTTTTTTTTTTTTTTTGATTAATTTTATCTTAAAAGTATGCATTAGTTTTTAATTAAATAATAATAAAGCTACACGTAAATAATAACTTCGTAGGCGTATAATACTCTTATTGTCTTCTTCATTTAGATGGTTGTTTTATTTGTGTTTGAACCGTATATATAATACCCTTGTCAATTCTTCAAATCACCTAATTTCGATAAAAAAAAATATCTCGTTTACCTCAAATATTTGTCTAGTTTTTTTCGGAAGCCGCCGCCCGGCAATTCGTGCTTCCGACAACGCAAACACAATAAAACTATAAATAGTTTGACTTTTAACCATCCCCTAACAATTAGGGTGTTGTGCCGGCGCGCACGAGATTAAGACCAGATGTTGTCGGTGGCATAAGGGAAACGGAACCGGTATTGTTACCTGAGTTCGGTTGTTAAAAGCCGGATCGGACGTCCTATATCCGGTACGGCGCACAATGAGACCGGAAGAATGGTTAGGCGATGGAATGTTGGCCATTTCCGAAAACCACAGATTTGAGTCACACACATTCGAAGAAATCTAGGGGCGGGAATTTTATTTTAGCGCGTCAAATCAACTCTTATTTATTATGTCATTTTTGCAGATAGCACCAGTTCGGAAGAGTGCTTGGCCAGGCAAGCAGTTACCGGTCAGGAAACGAGCACAATGTGGCTGTTGGACATCCCTTCCCACAACGGTAAGTTCACCAACACCGTCCAGCGACAACTCCAATCCTTGGTTGCAGACTGCGAAAAACTGCTATGCTTCCGCTACTACGACGGCACGACCTTGGACTACCTAGCCCAAACGGACTCGCTGATAATCAAGCATCCCGCGGACAAACTGAGAAAACTGATCAGAGTGAAGCAGAAACACAAGTGCAATGGCATCGAGAACAACGCCTTCCAGGACGAATCCGAGATACCGGCGCTGAAGGGCTCCAACTCCCTCGAAAATCTGAAAACTACCAAAGACGAGCTGTTCGCCGGGGTGAAGAAGAAGTCCGTCAATGGGTTAGTCAGGTCGGAGAGTACCAACATGGGCGGTACCAAGAAGAAAATCCGGTCGAAATTGAGTCAGAAGTCGCCCAGTAAGGAATACTACCAGATCTGGACGGCTTATAGCAGTCAGGGCGCTCAGGATGACCACAGCAGCAACGCTTGCAGTTTCGAGTTTGGGGACCAGATGGCACCACCCTTACCTCCACGTACCAGCCACAGACCTCTGGAGAGGTCCAACGCGGTCGACATCTCGCCTCCGGAAGTTCACCGGCAGAATAAGCCGAAGAAGATGCAGAAGCCGGAAGATACGTTCAATTTCGAGCTCATCGATACGGACGAGGACTGCAAAACTGCTTCGCCTGCGTCTTCTGTAAATGACGCGGATGTGGGTTTGACCACGCACAAGTTAAAGGCTGCCTTATTGGAAAACGGCAAGAAGTTAATAGGAAGTGATAACTATATAACCACGGTATTATCGAAAAATTCTAGTCCAATCGCGAATGCTCATTTAACTTTAGAACCTAAAGATAGTCAAAGCTCTCAATCTACTCAAAGTAGTGGCTCTGTAGACGTCGTAGACAGTAGTAGTTCAGACTTACCTCTAAAACCTCACAAGCCTCTAACCCGGCAAGGTTCCCTCCAAAAACCCGAAGTCAGTCTCGACGAAGCATGCGCGGAAGTTTCGCAGACACCCGTCCACAAACCCAAGACCGAAATACGAGATTTCGCTAGACCCCACCCCAAAGCTCTGGACCGAGTCGCCGGATTGGCCAACCCTCTACCCGTATGCCCGCCCACACCCACTCACAGGTCTCGGAAACCTAGAAATACGTCCGATTTGAAGCCCCCGACGCTGAAGGCCACCGGCCCGGAGGAGATGGCGTCCGCAGCACCCGAGGAGGGGGGACCGTCGGGAAGCCTGGACGAATGGAGCGAGAGCGGGGAAGGGGGCGAGGCGAAGCCCGCCAAGGATAATCCCAGGTTGAGCTTGATCGCGTTGTCCGAATTGAGGAATGTCGACCGGAGGAGTCCCGAAGTGAGGAGTCAGGATTTGGTCAGGGCGGAGGCGAGCGGGGGCGTGCCGTTACCGCTGCAGAGGCTGAGCACGACCAGGTTGCCTTCCATTCCGGAGAGGAGTCACCGGATTTTGACGGTGTCGGATATTCCGGGGGAGCACGACGATCCTCTACCCCCATGTAAGTTGAGCGAGATGTTGTATCATCCGAAACTGCAAAAAAGTAACATTTCATCAATCAAAATCAAGAATATTCAAGAGGTTTTGTTGTTGCTTTGCGATACTACAACTTATACCCTTGAACTGGGCAACCGTTCTTCCTCAAAGAAGAATTTGGATTCCGAATTTGTGATAGAAATCGCGAATTTAGAAATTTCGATTCGCTGCAAGTTTGAATTTCCAAATTTGAAAATTTTGTATCATCGACATCTTGACTTCTTCCTGCATTTGGAAATTGCAAATTTTGATTCGCGAAAATTGTAAATTTGTAAATATTGAATTCCAGAATTTGTAAAATTTCGGTCGTGAATATCTTGAATTCTGAATCTCGAGATTGAAGCGTTAACATTGAATTTTAAATCAATTTGTGTCGTTAGACCCTTAAAACCCTGAATTTGAAATTTGAAAATTTTGAATCGTCGATATCTTCACTTCCTGGATTTGGAAATTGCAAATTTTAATTCGCGAAAATTGTGAATTTATATATTTTGAATTCCCGAATTTGGAAAGTGTTGATTGAATTTCTGAATCCCGAAATTGCAGAATTTAAATATTTTGTTTCTTTGTTATTTTGAACTTCCAAATTTAAATTTTAACATTTTCAATTACCAAAAATCGCAAATTTTGAATCGTCGATATCTTGTTTTCCCAAATTCAGAAATTACAAAATTTTAATCGTGAAAATTCTAAATTTGTAAATTTTAAATTACCCTCATTTTGAATCCTTAAAATCTTAATTTCTAAAATGAATTGAATCGTTGACATGTTGAGCGGAATTCCTTAATTTCCCAAATTTTAAATCGTCCAAATCTTTCATTTCTTGCATTTTTGTAAATGTTTTGAATTCCCGAATTTAATTAAATTAGTTTGTATCGTTGGACACGTGAAATTCTGAATTCGTTACCATTTAATTCGCGAAAATTGTGAATTTGTAAATTTTGAATTGCCGAATTTGGAAAATGTTGATCGTGAATATCTTGAATCCGCGAATTTGCATTTTTTTCAATCGATAAAATCTTGAAATTCTGAATCCCGAAATTGCAGAATTTAGAAATTATGTTTCCTTGTAATTTTGAATTTTAACATTTTCAATTACCAAAAATCTCAAATTTTGAATCGTCGATATCTTGTTTTCCCAGATTCAGAAATGACAAAAATTTTAATCGTGAAAATTATAAATTTGTAAATTTTAAATCACCCTCATTTTGAATCCTTAAAATCTTGATTTCTAAAATGAATTGAATCGTTGACATGTTGACTTGAATTCCTAAATTTCCCAAATTTTAAATCGTCCAAATCTTTCATTTCTTGCATTTGTAAATGTTTTGAATTCCCGAATTTAATTAAATTAGTTTGTATCGTTGGACCCGTGAAATTCTGAATTCGTTACCATTTAATTCGCGAAAATTGTGAATTTGTAAATTTTGAATTCCCGAATTTGGAAAATGTTGATCGTGAATATCTTGAATCCACGAATTCGTATTTTTTTCAATCGATAAAATCTTGAATTTCTGAATCCCGAAATTGCAGAATTTACAAATTTAGTTTCCTTGTAATTTTGAATCGTCCAAATCTTGTTTTCCTAGATTCAGAAATTACAAAAATTTCAATCGTGAAAATTCTAAATTTGTAAATTTTGAATCCTTAAAATCTTAATTTATAAAATGAATTGAATCGTTGACATATTGACTTGAATTCCTAAATTTCCCAAATTTTAAATCGTCCAAATCTTTAATTTCTTGCATTTGAAAATGTTTTGAACTCCCGAATTTAATTAAATTAGTTTCTATCGTTGGACCCGTGAAATTCTGAATTCGTTACCATTTAATTCGCGAAAATTGTGAATCTGTAAATTTTGAATTCCCGAATTTGGAAAATGTTGATCGTGAATATCTTGAATCCGCGAATTTGCATTTTTTTCAATCGATAAAATCTTGAATTTCTGAATCCCGACATTGCAGAATTTACAAATTTAGTTTCCTTTTAATTTTGAATCGTCCAAATCTTGTTTTCCTAGATTCAGAAATTACAAAAATATAATCGTGCAAATTCTAAATTTGTGAATTTTGAATCCTTAAAATCTTAATTTCTAAAATGAATCGAATCGTTGACATGATAGCTTGAATTCCTAAATTTCCTTAAATCGTCCAAATCTTTAATTTCTTTCATTTGTAAATGTTTTGAATTCCCGAATTTAATTAAATTAGTTTCTACCGTTGGACCCGTGAAATTCTGAATTCGTTACCATTTAATTCGCGAAAATTGTGAATCTGTAAATTTTGAATTCCCGAATTTGGAAAATGTTAATCGTGAATATCTTGAATCCGCGAATTTGCATTTTTTTCAATCGATAAAATCTTGAATTTCTGAATCCCGAAATTGCAGAATTTACAAATTTAGTTTCCTCCTAATTTTGAATCGTCCAAATCTTGTTTTCCTAGATTCAAAAATTACAAAACATTTAATCGTGAAAATTCTAAATTTGTGAATTTTGAATCCTTAAAATCTTAATTTCTAAAGTGAATTGAATCGTTGCCATGTTGACTTGAATTCCTAAATTTCACAAATTTTAAATCGTCCAAATCTTTAATTTCTTGCATTTGTAAATGTTTTGAATTCCCGAATTTAAATTAGTTTCTATCGTTGGACCCGTGAAATTCTGAATTCGTTACCATTTAATCCGCGAAGATTGTGAATTTGTAAATTTTGAATTCCCGAATTTGGAAAATGTTGATCGTGAATACCTTGAATCCGCGAATTTGCATTTTTTTCAATCGATAAAATCTTGAATTTCTGAATCCCGACATTGCAGAATTTACAAATTTAGTTTCCTTGTAATTTTGAATCGTCCAAATCTTGTTTTCCTAGATTCAGAAATTACAAAAAATTTAATCGCGAAAATTCTAAATTTGTAAATTTTGAATCCTTAAAATCTTAATTTCTAAAATGAATTGAATCGTTGACATGTTGACTTGAATTCCTAAATTTCCCAAATTTTAAATCGTCCAAATCTTTAATTTCTTGCATTTGTAAATGTTTTGAATTCCCGAATTTAATTAAATTAGTTTGTATCGTTGGACACGTGAAATTCTGAATTCGTTACCATTTAATTCGCGAAAATTGTGAATTTGTAAATTTTGAATTCCCGAATTTGGAAAATGTTGATCGTGAATATCTTGAATCCACGAATTCGTATTTTTTTCAATCGATAAAATCTTGAATTTCTGAATCCCGAAATTGCAGAATTTACAAATTTAGTTTCCTTGTAATTTTGAATCGTCCAAATCTTGTTTTCCTAGATTCAGAAATTACAAAAATTTTAATCGTGAAAATTCTAAATTTGTAAATTTTGAATCCTTAAAATCTTAATTTCTAAAATGAATCGAATCGTTGACATGATGACTTGAATTCCTAAATTTCCTTAAATCGTCCAAATCTTTAATTTCTTTCATTTGTAAATGTTTTGAATTCCCGAATTTAATTAAATTAGTTTCTACCGTTGGACCCGTGAAATTCTGAATTCGTTACCATTTAATTCGCGAAAATTGTGAATCTGTAAATTTTGAATTCCCGAATTTGGAAAATGTTAATCGTGAATATCTTGAATCCGCGAATTTGCATTTTTTTCAATCGATAAAATCTTGAATTTCTGAATCCCGAAATTGCAGAATTTACAAATTTAGTTTCCTTCTAATTTTGAATCGTCCAAATCTTGTTTTCCTAGATTCAGAAATTACAAAACATTTAATCGTGAAAATTCTAAATTTGTGAATTTTGAATCCTTAAAATCTTAATTTCTAAAATGAATTGAATCGTTGACATGTTGACTTGAATTCCTAAATTTCCCAAATTTTAAATCGTCCAAATCTTTAATTTCTTGCATTTGTAAATGTTTTGAATTCCCGAATTTAATTAAATTAGTTTGTATCGTTGGACCCGTGAAATTCTGAATTCGTTACCATTTAATTCGCGAAAATTGTGAATCTGTAAATTTTGTATTCCCGAATTTGGAAAATGTTAATCGTGAATATCTTGAATCCGCGAATTTGCATTTTTTTCAATCGATAAAATCTTGAATTTCTGAATCCCGAAATTGCAGAATTTACAAATTTAGTTTCCTTCTAATTTTGAATCGTCCAAATCTTGTTTTCCTAGCTAGATTCAGAAATTACAAAACATTTAATCGTGAAAATTCTAAATTTGTGAATTTTGAATCCTTAAAATCTTAATTTCTAAAGTGAATTGAATCGTTGCCATGTTGACTTGAATTCCTAAATTTCCCAAATTTTAAATCGTCCAAATCTTTAATTTCTTGCATTTGTAAATATTTTGAATTCCCGAATTTAAATTAGTTTCTATCGTTGGACCCGTGAAATTCTGAATTCGTTACCATTTAATTCGCGAAGATTGTGAATTTGTAAATTTTGAATTCCCGAATTTGGAAAATGTTGATCGTGAATACCTTGAATCCACAAATTTGCATTTTTTTCAATCGATAAAATCTTGAATTTCTGAATCCCGAAATTGAAGAATTTACAAATTTAGTTTCCTCGTAATTTTGAATCGTCCAAATCTTGTTTTCCTAGATTCAGAAATTACAAAAAATTTAATCCTGAAAATTCTAAATTTGTGAATTTTGAATCCTTAAAATCTTAATTTCTAAAATGAATCGAATCGTTGACATGATGACTTGAATTCCTAAATTTCCTTAAATCGTCCAAATCTTTAATTTCTTTCATTTGTAAATGTTTTGAATTCCCGAAATTAATTAAATTAGTTTCTATCGTTGGACCCGTGAAATTCTGAATTCGTCACCATTTAATTCTCGAAAATTGTGAATTTGTAAATTTTGAATTCCCGAATTTGGAAAATGTTGATCGTGAATATCTTGAATCCGCGAATTTGCATTTTTTTCAATCGATAAAATCTTGAATTTCTGAATACCGAAATGCCAGAATTTAGAAATTTTGTTTCCTTGTAATTTTAATTTCCAAATTTGAAAATTTTAATATTTTCAATTACCAAAAATCTCAAATTTTAAATCGTCGAAATCTTGTTTTCCTAGATTCAGAAATTACAAAAATTTTAATCGAGAAAATTCTAAATTCCTAAATTTTAAATTACCTTCATTTTGAATCCTTAAAATCTCGATTTCTAAAGTGAATTTAATCGTTGCCATGTTGACTTGAATTCCTAAATGTCCCAAATTTTAAATCGTCTAAATCTCTCATTTTTTGCATTTGTAAATGTTTTGAATTCCCGAATTTAATTAAATTAGTTTGTATTTTTGGTCCGGTGAAATTCAGAATTCGTCACCATTTAATTCGCGAAAATTGTGAATTTGTAAATTTTCAATTCCCGATTTTGGAAAATCTTGATCGTGAGTATCTTGAATTCACGAATTTGCATTTTTTAAATCGATAAAATCTTCAATTTCTCAAACCCGAAATTGTTGCGTTAAATATGTATTGAATTCCCGAACTTGCAAATTTTAGATCAATTTGTGTCGTTAGGCCCTTAAAACCCTGAATTTGGAAATTTTATGTTGTTAATTGTGAATCTTCAGGTGAATTTCCAAATTTGAAAATTTTGACTCGTCGATATCTTCACTTTTCCCGGATTTGGAAATTGCACATTTTAATTCTCGAAAATTGTGAATTTGTAAATTTTGAATTCCCGATTTTGGAAAATGTTGTTCGTGAGTATCTTGAATTCACGAATTTGCATTATTTAAATCGATAAAATCTTCAATTTCTCAAACCCGAAATTGTTGCGTTAAATATGTTTTCAATTCCTTAACTTGCAAATTTTAAATGGAAATTTTGTTTTCTTGCAATTTTATAAATGACATTTTTTGTTTGACTTTTTTTTTCAAGGATTTAACCAACCAGTGAGTCAAGTTGGCCATGCACTAAAAAAGTCGCTTAGTAGTAGTTTAGAAGAATTATTTATGAAATATCAAGTTGACCGTGTCAAATTTGACATTTCATAAATAACTACCACAAGTCAATTTTCGTGCATGGTCAACTTTGACTAATTTATTTTTCGATCTCTACAATATAATTCACAAAATTCTTGGGAGCTTATCACATTTTTCAGTTTGAGTTTCAGTTGTACACAAACAAATATCCCAAACTAAATAATTTTCAGGACCTACCTCTTATTGATACAGCTGCTGGCACACCATCAGAAGAATGTCTGTAACAAAATTATCAAACACTACTCCGTTTTAATTGATTTTAAACATCATTTGTGTAAGAATATTAATTGTCGTTTAATTTTGACATTACTCCAATTTATGCACCGCTTCCTTGATAGGAAATTGCTTTCCGTGTATTTTGGGTTGCATCTCCAGTTGTGGGTTCGGCAACCCAAAATACACAGCCCATAGTGTTCCATGGAGCTTAATTATTTTTGTTCTGTTTCCAGCGTGGGAAGCCCGCATGGACAGCCACGGCCGCGTCTTCTACATCGACCACGCCACCAGAACGACCTCCTGGACCAGACCCGGGGGCAACAGCAGTTCGGTCTTGACCGGCGGCGGTGCGGATCAGCACAGAAGACAGTTGGACCGCCGGTACCAAAGCATACGAAGGACGATCAGTTCGAACCGACTGGACGTCACGGACTCGGCGGCACCCCCCGGGTGCCAACTCATGACCAGGCCGGATTTTTTTACGATTTTACACATGAATCAGGTACGGTTTGCGTTTGGTGGTGACATGGGAAATTGAGACACTTCTGTTTCAGGATGCCTTAGCTTTGTATAACCGGAACCCCACACTTAAACATATGATCGTAAAGATTCGTCGGGATCCAGCTTTTTTCGAGAAATACCAGCACAATAAAGAACTAGTTGCCTTAGTGAATTTGTTCGCGGACACCGGCCTCGATTTGCCGGAAGGATGGGACACTAAGAAAGATAGGAACGCAAAGGTGAGTCCCCTCACTCCTCGATTAGTATCCGCCCCCCGACTAACACCACTAACAATCCGCCAGCCGTTCTTCATCGACCACACTCACAAGAAAACGACTTACATGGACCCGCGGGTGCCCACCGAGCCCATCTCGTTCTCTCGGCGGCTCTCTGAAGAACTCCAGGTGAGGCGACTGCTAACCCCTACTAAGGAAACTCGCATGAGTCAGTACGATGGGGAATCTTAACGATTTCGTCTTACAGGCCCCCGTTCCACCTCCGAGACCGTCCACGACCACGGGTTTCGTCGCTGCAAGTAGTGTACCTGAAGTTCCCGTCGCTTACAACGACAAAGTTGTGGCGTTCTTGCGACAGCCGAATATTTTTGACATACTTCGCGAAAGACATCATCCGATAGGAACGTCGCTGTCGCTCAGAGACAAGGTCAACGCGGTCCGCGTCGAGGGGACGGCGGCGTTGGACAGGCTGAGTCATGATGTTCATCTCACTATACTTCTAAGGTGAGTGTTTGTAAAACACTACTTATTTACTTTAATTCGTGTTTAGTAAATTCGAAAATTATCAGAACCAAATTACTATATTTATCTATGGCTATGGACAAAAACGACTCGCTGTTTACATGATATCCACTCTGGTCGTCCTACTGTAGTAGGTTGCATTGATGGCAGAACGCTTTTGTTTTCATAAACGGCGATTTGTAATAATCACGCGAATTGGGGATAATGGCGAATCCCGGCGTGACCTCATATTACTATTAAAAAGTAATCACAACTAATTATGTGAAAAAAATGCTGAATTGTGGAAATGTACTCAATAAGTGGTCGGGACAGAAATAAATGTGACGAAGTGGGATTACTATTGAGGTTGCGTGTACAGGTATAGGATGGAATAACGTTTCAGAGTTCAGAGTTCAGAGTTAATGAAAAAGAGGAAGGCTTATTAATTAAATTGTACATCTCCATGGTTTTAAAGTAAGTAGAACCCTGACCGTTTGGCTGAGAGCAGTGTCCGGATATGATGACATTTAGTTATGGTTTTTTGTTAATCTTTAAGCCCAGATATCGCTCTTATCTATCAACTTCTTGAGTCACAAAGGGTTGAGCTCACCTGGACGTTCATTGAATGGCAAAAACACGAAGAGACCGGTTCTACCCTCTTGCAAATCTTGTTTTTTTTTTATTGTCCGTGTATTCCCTACTTAAACGATTCTAGTTTCTTTAACGTTGGGAAGGGATCACTTAAAGCTACGAGTTGTAAGATCAAATTGACTATAACATTAAAAAAAATTATACAGGGTGATTTTGAATATGTGTCGCTTCTATAAGGTACATAATCCAGATCTTTACAACCGTTCCACAAACAATTCGTATTAGAAATCTTTATTTCAGTTGGGTGTTAATGGCTGTCGCACATAATTGTTAATTCTTGTAATTCAAAAATTTTAAAATTCTAAGCATCTGATATTCCCGTTCTGGAACAATAGAAAATTTCTATAATCTATTTTTTTTTTAATTATATCCATGCAACATACAAGGTGGAATCAAAATCTGAAACATGAAATGTGATATTCATATAAAGTTTGTAAATAATATGAAAGGGCACATTAAAAAGCGAATCATGAAAATGTGAAATTTTTGCGTCCCATAGCCACTACGGCTTTTGTGGCCTGCGCGCAGCAGCCCGCCCCGACGAGTAAGAATATCGGCTTCGGCTCGGTTTTGCAAAAGTGGGGCGGTATTCCCGGAGCGAAATGCGGCCGGGAAGACCGTACTTTCAGGTGGGGGATGAAGAAAAATAGTATACAAGACGCGGCCAGAAAGTTTGACGCTCTGGCGTATGGGATATAAAGCCTCGGAATCCAACTTACTTGCCCTGATTCGTAATATACTATAAAACAGAGAATATAATAGTGTCATTCATGAGGTCCTCCTCTGGAACCAGAATTATTTAGACCATTTTTAGTGCAGTGTCTTTCAACTTGGGAATGAAAATTGTCGAAAAAAATGTGTGTCAACTTTATAGCGTTGTTTTGACAATTTTTGACTATTTTAAAACACAGATAATATAATAGTGTCATTCATGAGGTCCTCCTCTAGAACCAGAATTATTTAGACCATTTTTAGTGCAGTGTCTTTCAACTTGGGAATGAAAATTGTCGAAAAAAATGTGTGTCAACTTTATAGCGTTGTTCTGACAATTTTTGACTATTTTAAAACACAGAGAATATGGTAGTGTCATTCATGAGGTCTTCCTTTGGAACCAGAATTATTTAGACCATTTTTAGTGCAGTGTCTTTCAATTTGGGAATGAAAATTGTCGAAAAGAATGTGTGTCAACTTTATAGCGTTGTTCTGACAATTTTTGACTATTTTAAAACACAGAGAATATAGTAGTGTCATTCATGAGGCCCTCCTCTGGAACCAGATTTATTTAGACCATTTTTAGTGCAGTGTCTTTCAACTTGGGAATGACAATTGTCGAAAAAAATGTGTGTCAACTTTATAGCGTTGTTCTGACAATTTTTGACTATTTTAAAACACAGAGAATATAGTAGTGTCATTCACGAGGTCCTCCTCTGGAGCCAGAATTATTTAGACCATTTTTAGTGCAGTGTCTTTCAACTTGGGAATGAAAATTGACGAAAAAAATGCGTTGTTCTGACAATTTTTGACTATTTTAGAACACAGAGAATATAGTAGTTTCATTTAATTGACATTAAATTGCAAAATGCGAAACATGAAAGTAAAATGGCACTATTAAATTATTATTAAATAAAATAAAGAACATGAAATATGAAATTTAAAAATAAAAAGTGACCTGAAAAACAAATCGTGAAATGCAAAATTATTTATGAAATGTGAAATACGAAAGGACTGTAAAGTTTGGATTGTGAAACATGAAACATGAAATTTGAGATGTGAATCACCAAATGCACTAAGAAATATGAAAAGTGAAATCACATATGAGACATAAAATATGAAATGCCGAGTTCGAAATATGAAATGTAAAATGTGCAGATTGATATGTAAAACTGAAATATGAAGTGTAAACTCTGGAACGTAAATATTGAAATATAAAAAATGACATGCATGATATGAAATGACATGACATATGAAACGTAAAATGTAAAATGTGAAACATGAAATTTAGGATATCAATGATGAGATATGAAAAATTAAACAAGAAACCTGAAATATGAAATTTAAAATTAAAAATTGACCTGAAAAACAAATCATGAAATGTAAAATGATTTATGAAATGTGAAATATGAAAGATATGTAAAATTTGGGTTGTGAAACATGAAACAGGAAATTTGAGATGTGAACCACCAAATCCACTAAGAAGTATCAAAAGTGAACTCACATATGTGACATAAAATGTGAAATGTGAAATACCAAGTTCGAAATATAAAATGTACAAATTGATATGTAAAACTGAAATATGAAGTGTAAACTCTAGAACGTAAATAATGAAATATAAAGAATGACAGGACATATGAAACGTGAAATGTAAAATGTGAAACATGAAATTTATTATATCAGTGATGAGATATGAAAAATTATACAAGAAACCTGAGATATGAAATTTAAAATTAAAAAGTGACCTGAAAAACAAATCATGAAATGTAAAATGATTTATGAAATGTAAAATTTTGACTGTTAAACATGAAACATGAAATTTGAGATGTGAATCACCAAATGCACTAAGAAATCTGAAAAGTGAAATCACATTTGAGACATAAAATGTGAAATGTGAAATGTGAAATACCAAGTTCGAAATATGAAATATAAAATGTGCAAATTGATATTATGTAAAACTAAAATATGAAGTGTAAACTCTGGAACGTAAATAATGAAATATAAAGAATGACATGACATATGAAATGTGAAACATGAAATTTAGGATATCAATGATGAGATATGAAAAATTAAACAAGAAACGTGAGATATGAAATTTAAAATTAAAAAGTGACCTGAAAATATAAAATGATTTATGAAATGTGAAATATGAAAGAAATGTTAAAATTGGACTGTTAAACATGAAACATGAAATTTGAGATTTGAATCACCAAATGCATTAAGGAATCTGAAAAGTGAAATCACATGAGACATAAAATATGAAATGTGAAATGCCAAGTTCGAAATATGAAATATAAAATGTGCAAATTGATATTGTAAAACTGAAATATGAAGTGTAAACTCTGGAACGTAAATAATGAAATATAAAGAATGACATGACATATGAAATGTGAAACATGAAATTTAGGATATCAATGATGAGATATGAAAAATTAAACAAGAAACGTGAGGTATTAAATTTAAAATTAAAAAGTGACTTGAAAATGTAAAATGATTTATGAAATGTGAAATATGAAAGAAATGTAAAATTTGGACTGTTAAACATGAAACATGAAATTTGAGATGTGAATCACCAAATGCACTAAGAAATCTGAAAAGTGAAATCACATTTGAGACATAAAATGTGAAATGTGAAATACCAAGTTCGAAATATGAAATATAAAATGTGCAAATTGATATTATGTAAAACTGAAATATGAAGTGTAAACTCTGGAACGTAAATAATGAAATATAAAGAATGACATGACATATGAAATGTGAAACACGAAATTTAGGATATCAATGATGAGATATGAAAAATTAAACAAGAAACGTGAGATATGAAATTTAAAATTAAAAAGTGATCTGAAAATATAAAATGATTTATGAAATGTGAAATATGAAAGAAATGTTAAAATTGGACTGTTAAACATGAAACATGAAATTTGAGATTTGAATCACCAAATGCATTAAGGAATCTGAAAAGTGAAATCACATGAGACATAAAATATGAAATGTGAAGTGCCAAGTTCGAAATATGAAATATAAAATGTGCAAATTGATATTGTAAAACTGAAATATGAAGTGTAAACTCTGGAACGTAAATAATGAAATATAAAGAATTACATGACATATGAAATGTGAAACATGAAATTTAGGATATCAATGATGATATATGAAAAATTAAACAAGAAACGTGAGATATTAAATTTAAAATTAAAAAGTGACTTGAAAATGTAAAATGATTTATGAAATGTGAAATATGAAAGAAATGTTAAATTTGGACTATTAAACATGAAACATGAAATTTGAGATGTGAATCACCAAATGCATTAAGAAATCTGAAAAGTGAAATCACATATGAGACATAAAATGTGAAATGTGAAATACCAAGTTCGAAATATGAAATGTAAAATGTGCAAATTGATATGTAATTATTATTTTATTATCAATTTTTTATATTCTTTAAGGGCTGATGATGGCAGTAGTGTACTGCCGAAACATGTTCCATTAGAAATTTTACAGTTATTAAAGTTTGTGGAGTTCGACTTAGATATATTTAAATTTTAATTTAAATCATGAAATGTAAAATTTGGATTGTTAAACATGAAACATAAAATTTGAGATGTGAATCACCAAATACACTAAGAAATATTAAAAGTGAAATCACATAAGAGACAAAATATGAAATATATAATGTGCAAAGTAAAACTGAAATATGAAGTGTAAACTCTGGAAGGTAAATCGTAAGCACAAAACTCGAGAACGGCTGGACCAATTCAGCATTTTTTTTTTAAATATTCCTTGAAGTTCGCGGAAGGTTCTTAACTATTAAAACATGGACAGGGGGGCCCTTTGGGTTTCTAATAGCACAATAACTATTGAGACAACGGAAAAATTACAGGGGGGGAACTGGGTACAGGGCAACTACAATAACAAAGCCCCACTGGTGCATGCCCCCCTTGGGACAGGTGGACCCCTATGGTACAGGGCAATAACAAAGAACGCCGGCCACCAAAATTTGTCTTTGGGCTTTAAAAATGAAGATCGATTCTTAGGAGTAAACTCCAAAGGTTCACTTCTGTTGCGCGTGGACTGCACACACAAATTTTTTGATGATATCTCGAGAACGGAGTGACTGATTCATGGGCGAATAACTATTAAAACATCGGAAAAATTAAGGAAAAAAAAATCTTATATATTTTGTATGGAATCCGTATATGGCGCTATTTCTGATACATGACAGAAACAAAAATGAACATGGCGTGGTGTGCATTATCCTTTGATAAAAAACTGAATTTAATTCAGCTAATAAGTTAACACAACATTTATTGATTTTGAGGCGGTACGAAGTTCACCGGGTCAGCTAGTAATGAAATATAAGGAATAATGTGCATTTAGACAAATTTAGGATATCATTGATGTAATAGGAAGCCTGAACTATGAAATGCTAAACCTCAAATTCTAAATACGAGATGCAAACCATAAAATTCAATGTGAATTTTTTTTTTTCAGCAACGCAATAATATGTGTGCGTTTTAGAGTTCTTGCGTTTTGAGTGTGTTCCCGCTCTTGCAGCTAAAATTTTGTATTTTTTGGCGTTTAAACCGCTGAATTCAAATACACGTTGGATAATATACTGTGAAAAATTTTTTTTTTCGTAAACAAGAAGTGAATCTTCCTGAAATTGCTGCAACTTTTTTGGCGCAATTTCCAATACACGGTTCCAAACTTAAAGATTGACGAAACACCTGTCAGTTCTGTCGGACATTATTTTAGAAGGTCAGGTGCTTTCCTCATGGCGGGAAAATGCATTACAACGCATACACGTTTTGAATGTTGAAGACACATGAAATTTCTTGTTTAATTAACTAATGTTGATGTTCGAGCAGCGAGCTTCCGGCGGTGATGAAACTGTTCCTGATGCATTTCATTATTTTGATAGATCGCCAAGTTTTACGATATTAGTAATAGTAAATGGATGCAAACTGATGGACTTTGTGGGGAAATGTTTTCTACAGATACAATCTCTTGCGAACGAAATTTTAATAACATCGTATAAAGTGTCTTTAAAATTCAAGGTTGCCCCATTTGGTTTTTTCTTTTGAATAATTTTTTACACACTGTTTGTTGATGAAACTACAGTCGACTCCTTCTAGGTCGAATTGTAAAGTCCGTTTGCACTGTATAAAATATCGTGTAAATAAAAGTACAACCAGATATTGTCTTGTCTGCTGGATAAAATTTTATGAATTAATTAACTTCGGTTCCGATATGGCACGTCCGCAAATGTGAGTTCGCGTTAGAGAGCAATCCAAATAATTCGGGAGTCGACTGTATTTAGTTTTTCATTCCCAGCGCTAGTAAGTAGGTGGAATTTGCGACACCGCCATCTGCTTCTGGGGTTGTTTGGCAAATAACAACAACTCGTCCGGCTGCCACCTGTTTGAATACGCTGTTATTTGCATTACAATAATGGGAAGTAATTGGGAAAAAACATTTGAAGCAGTAACGGACAGTGGGACCGGAACCGTCCTTGGTCTCAGCAGATGCGCCGAAGAATAATTTCGTAATTTCATAACGAAAATGTATGCAAAAAGCCGAGGGTGCATTAATTCGACTTAATTAACTTCCCTTTCGCTAATTGGAGTCCCTCAACTCAACCGCCGCTTCATGCACTAATTCACAATACGTTAAATGTTAAGGGATATACATACGGGTCCGGCACATATCCGATCCGTTGATTGGATCACGTGCGACTTCTTGAGCAACACACGTTTTTGGAACAGTTTTTTCTTCGGTTAATTTGAATGAAATGTGATTGTTTAATAAATGTTTCAGTACAATCGTTGGCCTTGCTACACATACTGACACGTTTTGAAATTGCACTGTAGTTTTTAACAGGACGTGTGGGCGTTTGTTTTGCCGAAAAAATCGTAATGTTCAATTAGCGCCTCGTTGAAGAGCGAGCGGCTTAATTGTCACCTAAATGATGGTTTTACACCTTCTCGCGTGTGGAGATTTCCGCTGCAAAATTATCTTCACTGCGTAATTATGAGTCGGCAGTCGGTGATGGTGGAAAGTGAATTTATTTCGAAAAAAAAAAGTCAAAATTTTACTGACTCAAAATTCCCGGATTCAAAATTTTCAAATTCCTAAATTCAGGAAAGAATTCAAAACTTAATTTGCAATTGCAGATTTCAAAATGCAAGAGAAGTCACATTCAAAATATAAAATTTGAACACTTAAATAAAAAGTTACAATTTCAACGATTCAAAATGGAAATTCAAAACTTTAACTTGCGGATTTTAATTTGAGTTTTAAAGATACAAAATTTACAACTTCATTGGTTCTAAATTTGCAAAACTGCAAATGGAAAATTTCGGTCGTGATTATACTTTCAAATTTGGAAAATCAAAATTGAAAGGAAACAAAATTTCTAAATTTTGAATATTAAGGGGTGTTGAAATTTTAAATCCTTTTAGAAAGTGTCTTTTTATTTTGTAATTAAAAAAGATTGCCTTGGAAAGTGTGTTTGTTCCTGTTTGTCTTTACCACATCCCTTAAAAAGTGTTTTATCCTTTTCGGTTTGACAACATCATCCTAAAAAGTGCCTTCCTTCATTTTAGTTTTGACAACATGCCCTTAGGAAGTGCCTTTTCACCTTTTCGTTTTGACAACATTCTCTTAGAAAGTGTTTTTATTTTCTTTTCGTATTGACAACATCTTAGAAAGTGTCTTTCCTCCTGTTGGTTTTGACAACATCCCCATAGAAAGTCTCTTTAATTCCTTTTCATTTTGACCGCAATCCCTTACAAAGTGTCTTTTTTCCTGTTCGTTTTGACCGCATCCTCTTAGAAAGTGTCTTTTTCCTTTTTTACTTTTACAACATTCCTTTAGAAAGTGTCTTTCTTCCTGTTAGTTCGATAACATCCTTTTAGAAAGTGTCTTTTTATTTTGTGTTTAGAAAATGATCTCCTTGGAAAGTGTGTTTGTTCCTGTTTGTTTTGGCAACACCCTTTTAGGGGGTGTTTTTCTTCCTGCTTGTTTTTACCACATCCCTTAAAAAGTTTGTTTTATCCTTTTCGGTTTGACAACATCATCCTAGAAAGTGTCTTTCTTTAGTTTCGTTTTGACAACAATCACTTCAAAATTGTTTTTATTTCATCTTCGTTTTGACGACATCCTCCTAGAAAGTGTCTTCCTTCATTTTAGTTTTGACAACATGCCCTTAGAAAGTGCTTTTTCTCCTTTTCGTTTTGACAACATTCTGTTAGAAAGTGTCTTTATTTTCTTTTCGTTTTGACATCATCTTAGAAAGTGTCTTTCCTCCCGTTGGTTTTGACAATATCCCCATAGAAAGTCTCTTTAATTGCTTTTCGATTTGACAGCAATTCCTTACAAAGTGTCTTTTTTCCTGTTTGTTTTGACAACACCCTTTTAGGGGGTGTCTTTCTTCCTGCTTGTTTTTACCACATCCCTTAAAAAGTGTGTTTTATCCTTTTCAGTTTGACAACATCATCCTAGAAAGTGTCTTCCTTTAGTTTCGTTTTGACAACATTCACTTCGAAATTGTCTTTATTTCATCTTCGTTTTGACGACATCCTCCTAGAAAGTGCCTTCGTTCATTTTAGTTTTGACAACATGCCCTTAGAAAATGCCTTTTGACTTTTTCGTTTTGACAACATTCTGTTGGAAAGTGTCTTTATTTTCTTTGCGTTTTGACGTCATCTTAGAAAGTGTCTTTCCTCCCGTTGGTTTTGACAGCATCCCCCTAGAAAGTCTCTTTAATTCCTTTTCGTTTTGACAGCAATCCCTTACAAAGTGTCTTTTTTTCCTGTTCGTTTTGACGGCATCCTCTTAAAAAGTGTCTTCTTTCGTTTGACAACATCATCCTAGAAAGTGCCTTCCTTTAGTTTCGTTTTGACAACATGTCCTTAGAAAGTGCCTTTTTACCTTTTCGTTTTGACAACATTCTGTTAAAAAGTGTCATCTTAGAAAGTGTCTTTCCTCCTGTTGGTTATTACAATATTCCCCTAGAACGCCTCTTTAATTCGTTTTCGTTTTGACAGCTGTTTCTTACAAAGTGTCTTTTTTTCGGTTTGTTTTGACGGCCTCCTCTTAGAAAGTGTCTTCTTTCGTTTTCACTTTTACAACTTTTTCTTAGAAAGTGTCTTTCTTCCTGTTGACACGATAACATCCTTTTAGAAAAGTGTCTTTTTATTTTGTGTCTGTCTTCCTCGAGTTGGACAACACGTCAAACGCCGTACCACTTTTTGCACGCGTCGCATACAACATTTTTTCTACGATCGTCCCAGGACAAATTTGCGTGAAGAAATTTATAAAAAAAGAACGTGTGCGCGGGGGACCCCCGTCAGGAACAAAGTTGCTTACGCTCAAATCCGAATGTAATTCGATATGGAGACTTAGATTGTATATTTTATCACTGAGCGTTTGTTTTTGGTTCTCTTTCGATACTTTTTGATATCACTGTTGTCTTTATGTAATGTATATAAATAGTAAATAATAAACATTCGAATAGAACATTTTTTCTACGATCGTCCCAGGACGAATTTAAAAAAAAATTTGTGCGCTCGGTGGACCCCCGTCAGGAATGAAGCTCCTTACGCTTTTTCTTCAATTCCGAACGTAATTGCGCGTTTATTTTTGACTCTCTCTTTTATACTCTTTTTAACGCTGAGCATGTGATTTCACTGTTGTCTCTCTATAATGTATGTAAATTGTAAATAGTAAACACTCGAATCACATGCAGGTACATTAAACGAGTTCATTAGAAAATGAAATTCTTCTTGGACAATTTCAGGAATTTGAAATTTCAAAATGTTTTAGATTCAGTGACACCAAGAACAATTTCATAATCACAATTTACAAATTGTGAGTTCGATTCCAGTTTTTCACAATTCCAACGTTCGAAAATTTAGAGGATGGCGTGAATATTTGAATTGTGAAATCTCACGACTCATATTGGGATATTTTGGAGTTTTCCATTTTCGAAGTTTTGAATTTTAAAATTTGGACTCATCTCGGTTCAGGGTCTTTTAATATTAGAATTGTGAAATATGCATTGGAATCAATTTGGGAGTGTTTGGATTTTGGATTTGAAGCTTGTAATTTGAAAATAAAAATTTCTAATCTTCTTGGGGCCATCAAATTCGATTTCACAATTCCAAGATTCGAAAATTGTGATCATGAAATTGTTCTTGAGATCGATCACTGAATCTAAAAAAATTCGGAATTTTCGATTCTTGAAATTCTGGAGAATTATGCAATTTTCTAATAACGGAACCCAATTTTTTTAAAGCTTAATGAAGCTATATTTACAGCCGCTTCACAAGAAATTCATATAATTTTTTTTTATTTCAGTAGGCTGGCTGTTAAATCTTAGAATCTTGGAGAATTCTAGAATTTCCAAATCTGCAAAAATCTTTGAAATTTAGAAATGATGAAAGTGTTTACAAAATCTAGAGATTTCGAAATTCTCAGTCTTGGATCTTGGTCCTGGAATTTCAAAATTTTTTAGAAGTTTATGTTAAAAAAGACACAGCGAGAGTTTCTTCTTTACCGGCGCATCCACCATTTTATAAAATACTTTGAAATTCATTTTGTACATATTTTCTGTCTCACATTGTGCCCCGTTACAGTCGTAAAGGTTCAAATTAGACAATGGAATTCCAAAAGAAACCTTGTGATGTAACTACCGATTCGCTGCTTAAGAGGGTTATAAATACCAAAAGCTGCGGACCTCCAAAAATCGATGTTGACTTTACATTATAACGCCCGATCCATTCAAAAGCTCTTCTCCAGCTCCCGCATGTCCAAACCCCTTCGTGCCACACGTGCACTGACGTCATCCTCATCAACAAAAGGAGACCATCATTGTTAAGACCTGTAGAAAACCGATCTGGCCGTCTTTCATTACGCCGCTGCACTACTGTTCCAGCGTTACGTAACGGTGCCGTAAAAAACAGACACTTGGAAATCGGAACGAAGTAATAACTTATTGTTGATAATAAATAAGTTGTTAACGTTATAAATAGCGACACCTTCTAAAAACTGGATCGATTCAGTCGAGCGCCTGCACTGAAAATTTTTCGCAAAAATTCAGATATCCGTCGCGTGAAAGGTGTTCCTCGACCGTTGTTGTTTCCAATAGTAAAATTTTTCGGCGTCTCCTTGAATTATTTAGCACATGTTTTAAATTAAACGTATTTATTTTACTCTTATGTCACGGTCTAATTTGATTATCTGCGAAAATGTGTAACGTATTGGACCTGGCGTAAAAATAATTCGCGTCGGGGAGATAGGGAGCGGTTGTCCGTAAATATTGTTGCTGTAACGGATTTATGACTATCGTTGGTGTTATTAATTATGATATTAAGTTCACCAACTGATTTCTTGTGTGTAAACAGGGCGAGATTTTTAATCGATTATTTTATCGTCCCCTATTATCTTTATCAGTATTTTTCGGTAACATGTGGGCTGGAATTATCGGGCGTCCTTTGTCGATACGCACCTGCTATGGATACAAGGTGAATTTCCAGGCATCGGAGTTGCTCAAGACAAGCGGAAAATGGACAGCAATAAAACTATATTGCCAGTTTTATTTGTTTTGATTTCAGTTTATTTTAAAAATCGGTGATGAAAAGATGAATGGCTTTCTCGCGGCAGTACGCCATTAATTAGCTGAAATCTTTATTTGTTTGGCTTCAAAATCCATGGCAACAAATCTATTATCGTTTGTTTTCTACGTGGCAAAGTACCATCGTTTTCATGGAACAGCTTAGGTGCTAAAGACTAAAACGGTCTGAATCAATTTTAGGGTAAGGTGCCAAAATTATCCAATACACAATGTTGTTCATCAAGGGCATCTGTGGAAACCATTTGTTTAAATATAGCATGTGTCACAAGTGTCAACAGTGTCATATTTATTCTTGTAACCTAACCTCAAAACGCGCATATGTGCAAAGAAACGACACACGTTCAGATTCCCAAAGGAACACTCGATTAACAATTTTATTTTCATAATAAACATAATTATAATTCAAATTAGGAAGTTTAGCCTGTTCATGAACTACATAATTTATCCTTTGAACCTTTAATTGCAGACATATTCCCGCACTAAAAAATAGAAGTGATTAATAGATCATTAGTATGCAGAACGAAACCAACGGCTGTGGAGGAAATTTAATTTATTGTTAGTACTTTTCCCTTATTTTCAAGGCGATAATCAGATCAGTTGGAATTTTTCTCGCAAAATATTTTGTAAACAAATAACACATTTTTGAACGAATCTAAATGACTAAACTTCTATTTACTTGCAACAGTGGAAGTAAACACTGACCTATTTAATCTCATAAAAATACGATAATGATTTAATTCTAAAATGACTAAGGTAAAATAGCAGATGATTAATACATTATTTAGTATGTACAATGAAGCCAATTATTACTTCTGCAAATATTTGAAGTGATCTTAGTGATTTTCCGTTTTGCGGGAGAAAAAAAAAAGCGTTTAGCTTTGTTGAGTCGACAATTAATTTTATTTGACAGTATGTACTAGTTAATTTTTTAATTTGCGAAAGAGGTTTAAAAATGCATTTAGACGGAGAAAATACACTTTCTAAGACTAAGGGAATGTTAAAAGGCACTTTCTGAGGGCATGTTGTCAAAACTAAAATGAAAGAAGGCACTTTCTAGGAGGATGTCGTCAAAACGAAGATGAAATAAAGACAATTTCGAAGTGATTGTTGTCAAAACGAAACTAAAGGAAGACACTTTCTAGGATGATGTCGTCAAACCGAAAAGGATAAAACACACTTTTTAAGGGATGTGGTAAAAACAAGCAGGAAGAAAGACACCCCCTAAAAGGGTGTTGTCAAAACAAACAGGAACAAACACACTTTTCAAGGAGATGTGTTCTAAACACAAAATAAAGACACTTTCTAAAATAATGCTAACGAACCTACAGGAAGAAAGACACTTTCTAAGAGAATGTTGTAAAAACGAAAACGAAAGAAGACACTTTTTAAGAGGATGCTGTCAAAACGAACAGGAAAAAAGACACTTTGTAAGGGATTGCTGTCGAAACGAAAAGGAATTAAAGAGACGTTCTAGGGGGATGTTGTCAAAACCAACGGGAGGAACGACACTTTCAAAGATGATGTCAAAACGAAAAGAAAATAAAGACACTTTCTAACAGAATGTTGTCAAAACGAAAAGGTAAAAAGGCACTTTCTAAGGTCATGTTGTCAAAACTAAAATGAAGGAAGGCACTTTCTAGGAGGATGTCGTCAAAACGAAGATGAAATAAAGACAATTTTGAAGTGATTGTTGTCAAAACGAAACTAAAGGAAGACACTTTCTAGGATGATGTCGTCAAACCGAAAAGGATAAAACACACTTTTTAAGGGATGTGGTAAAAACAAGCAGGAAGAAAGACACCCCCTAAAAGGGTGTTGTCAAAGCAAACAGGAACAAACACACTTTTCAAGGAGATGTGTTCTAAACACAAAATAAAGACACTTTCTAAAATAATGCTAACGAACCTACAGGAAGAAAGACACTTTCTAAGAGAATGTTGTAAAAACGAAAACGAAAGAAGACACTTTTTAAGAGGATGCTGTCAAAACGAACAGGAAAAAAGACACTTTGTAAGGGATTGCTGTCGAAACGAAAAGGAATTAAAGAGACGTTCTAGGGGGATGTTGTCAAAACCAACGGGAGGAACGACACTTTCAAAGATGATGTCAAAACGAAAAGAAAATAAAGACACTTTCTAACAGAATGTTGTCAAAACGAAAAGGTAAAAAGGCACTTTCTAAGGTCATGTTGTCAAAACTAAAATGAAGGAAGGCACTTTCTAGGAGGATGTCGTCAAAACTAAGATGAAATAAAGACAATTTGGAAGTGATTGTTGTCAAAACGAAAGTAAAGGAAGACACTTTCTAGGATGATGTTGTCAAACCGAAAAGGATAAAACACACTTTTCAAGGGATGTGGTAAAAACAAGCAGGAAGAAAGACACCCCCTAAAAGGGTGTTGTCAAAGCAAACAGGAACAAACACACTTTTCAAGGAGATGTGTTCTAAACACAAAATAAAGACACTTTCTAAAATAATGCTAACGAACCTACAGGAAGAAAGACACTTTCTAAGAGAATGTTGTAAAAACGAAAACGAAAGAAGACACTTTTTAAGAGGATGCTGTCAAAACGAACAGGAAAAAAGACACTTTGTAAGGGATTGCTGTCGAAACGAAAAGGAATTAAAGAGACGTTCTAGGGGGATGTTGTCAAAACCAACGGGAGGAACGACACTTTCAAAGATGATGTCAAAACGAAAAGAAAATAAAGACACTTTCTAACAGAATGTTGTCAAAACGAAAAGGTAAAAAGGCACTTTCTAAGGTCATGTTGTCAAAACTAAAATGAAGGAAGGCACTTTCTAGGAGGATGTCGTCAAAACGAAGATGAAATAAAGACAATTTTGAAGTGATTGTTGTCAAAACGAAACTAAAGGAAGACACTTTCTAGGATGATGTCGTCAAACCGAAAAGGATAAAACACACTTTTTAAGGGATGTGGTAAAAACAAGCAGGAAGAAAGGCACCCCCTAAAAGGGTGTTGTCAAAACAAACAGGAACAAACACACTTTTCAAGGAGATGTGTTCTAAACTCAAAATAAAAAGACACTTTCCAAAAGAATGCTATCGAACCAACAGGAGGAAAGACACTTTCTAAGAGATTATTGTAAAAACGAAAACGAGAGAAGACACTCTTTAAGAGGATGCTGTCAAAACGAACAGGAAAAAAGACACTTTGTAAGGGATTGCTGTCGAAACAAAAAGGAATTAAAGAGACGTTCTAGGGGGATGTTGTCAAAACCAACGGGAGGAACGACACTTTCAAAGATGATGTCAAAACGAAAAGAAAATAAAGACACTTTCTAACAGAATGTTGTCAAAACGAAAATATAAAAAGGCACTTTCTAAGGTCATGTTGTCAAAACTAAAATGAAGGAAGGCACTTTCTAGGAGGATGTCGTCAAAACGAAGATGAAATAAAGACAATTTTGAAGTGATTGTTGTCAAAACGAAACTAAAGGAAGACACTTTCTAGGATGATGTCGTCACACCGAAAAGGATAAAACACATTTTTTAAGGGATGTGGTAAAAACAAGCAGGAAGAAAGACACCCCCTAAAAGGGTGTTGTCAAAACAAACAGGAACAAACACACTTTTCAAGGAGATGTGTTCTAAACACAAAATAAAGACACTTTCTAAAATAATGCTAACGAACCTACAGGAAGAAAGACACTTTCTAAGAGAATGTTGTAAAAACGAAAACGAAAGAAGACACTTTTTAAGAGGATGCTGTCAAAACGAACAGGAAAAAAGACACTTTGTAAGGGATTGTTGTCAAAACGAAAAGGAATTAAAGAGACTTTCTAGGGGGATGTTGTCAAAACCAACGGGAGGAAAGACACTTTCCAAGATGATGTCAAAACGAAAAGAAAATAAAGACACTTTTTAACAGAATGTTTTCAAAACGAAAAGGTGGAAAGGCACTTTCTAAGGGCATGTTGTCAAAACTAAAATGAAGGAAGGCACTTTCTTAGAGGATGTCGTCAAAACGAAGATGAAATATAGACAATTTCGAAGTCATTGTTGTCAAAACGAAACTAAAGGAAGACACTTTCTAGGATGATCTTGCCAAACCGAAAAGTATAAAGCACACTTTTTAAGGAATATGGTAAAAACAAGCAGGAAGAAAGACACCCCCTAAAAGGGTGTTGTCAAAACAAACAGGAACAAACACACTTTTCAAGGAGATGTGTTCTAAACACAAAATAAAGACACTTTCTAAAATAATGCTAACGAACCTACAGGAAGAAAGACACTTTCTAAGAGAATGTTGTAAAAACGAAAACGAAAGAAGACACTTTTTAAGAGGATGCTGTCAAAACGAACAGGAAAAAAGACACTTTGTAAGGGATTGCTGTCGAAACGAAAAGGAATTAAAGAGACGTTCTAGGGGGATGTTGTCAAAACCAACGGGAGGAACGACACTTTCAAAGATGATGTCAAAACGAAAAGAAAATAAAGACACTTTCTAACAGAATGTTGTCAAAACGAAAAGGTAAAAAGGCACTTTCTAAGGTCATGTTGTCAAAACTAAAATGAAGGAAGGCACTTTCTAGGAGGATGTCGTCAAAACGAAGATGAAATAAAGACAATTTTGAAGTGATTGTTGTCAAAACGAAACTAAAGGAAGACACTTTCTAGGATGATGTCGTCAAACCGAAAAGGATAAAACACACTTTTTAAGGGATGTGGTAAAAACAAGCAGGAAGAAAGACACCCCCTAAAAGGGTGTTGTCAAAACAAACAGGAACAAACACACTTTTCAAGGAGATGTGTTCTAAACACAAAATAAAGACACTTTCTAAAATAATGCTAACGAACCTACAGGAAGAAAGACACTTTCTAAGAGAATGTTGTAAAAACGAAAACGAAAGAAGACACTTTTTAAGAGGATGCTGTCAAAACGAACAGGAAAAAAGACACTTTGTAAGGGATTGCTGTCGAAACGAAAAGGAATTAAAGAGACGTTCTAGGGGGATGTTGTCAAAACCAACGGGAGGAACGACACTTTCAAAGATGATGTCAAAACGAAAAGAAAATAAAGACACTTTCTAACAGAATGTTGTCAAAACGAAAAGGTAAAAAGGCACTTTCTAAGGTCATGTTGTCAAAACTAAAATGAAGGAAGGCACTTTCTAGGAGGATGTCGTCAAAACTAAGATGAAATAAAGACAATTTGGAAGTGATTGTTGTCAAAACGAAAGTAAAGGAAGACACTTTCTAGGATGATGTTGTCAAACCGAAAAGGATAAAACACACTTTTCAAGGGATGTGGTAAAAACAAGCAGGAAGAAAGACACCCCCTAAAAGGGTGTTGTCAAAGCAAACAGGAACAAACACACTTTTCAAGGAGATGTGTTCTAAACACAAAATAAAGACACTTTCTAAAATAATGCTAACGAACCTACAGGAAGAAAGACACTTTCTAAGAGAATGTTGTAAAAACGAAAACGAAAGAAGACACTTTTTAAGAGGATGCTGTCAAAACGAACAGGAAAAAAGACACTTTGTAAGGGATTGCTGTCGAAACGAAAAGGAATTAAAGAGACGTTCTAGGGGGATGTTGTCAAAACCAACGGGAGGAACGACACTTTCAAAGATGATGTCAAAACGAAAAGAAAATAAAGACACTTTCTAACAGAATGTTGTCAAAACGAAAAGGTAAAAAGGCACTTTCTAAGGTCATGTTGTCAAAACTAAAATGAAGGAAGGCACTTTCTAGGAGGATGTCGTCAAAACGAAGATGAAATAAAGACAATTTTGAAGTCATTGTTGTCAAAACGAAACTAAAGGAAGACACTTTCTAGGATGATGTCGTCAAACCGAAAAGGATAAAACACACTTTTTAAGGGATGTGGTAAAAACAAGCAGGAAGAAAGACACCCCCTAAAAGGGTGTTGTCAAAACAAACAGGAACAAACACACTTTTCAAGGAGATGTGTTCTAAACACAAAATAAAGACACTTTCTAAAATAATGCTAACGAACCTACAGGAAGAAAGACACTTTCTAAGAGAATGTTGTAAAAACGAAAACGAAAGAAGACACTTTTTAAGAGGATGCTGTCAAAACGAACAGGAAAAAAGACACTTTGTAAGGGATTGCTGTCGAAACGAAAAGGAATTAAAGAGACGTTCTAGGGGGATGTTGTCAAAACCAACGGGAGGAACGACACTTTCAAAGATGATGTCAAAACGAAAAGAAAATAAAGACACTTTCTAACAGAATGTTGTCAAAACGAAAAGGTAAAAAGGCACTTTCTAAGGTCATGTTGTCAAAACTAAAATGAAGGAAGGCACTTTCTAGGAGGATGTCGTCAAAACGAAGATGAAATAAAGACAATTTTGAAGTGATTGTTGTCAAAACGAAACTAAAGGAAGACACTTTCTAGGATGATGTCGTCACACCGAAAAGGATAAAACACATTTTTTAAGGGATGTGGTAAAAACAAGCAGGAAGAAAGACACCCCCTAAAAGGGTGTTGTCAAAACAAACAGGAACAAACACACTTTTCAAGGAGATGTGTTCTAAACACAAAATAAAGACACTTTCTAAAATAATGCTAACGAACCTACAGGAAGAAAGACACTTTCTAAGAGAATGTTGTAAAAACGAAAACGAAAGAAGACACTTTTTAAGAGGATGCTGTCAAAACGAACAGGAAAAAAGACACTTTGTAAGGGATTGCTGTCGAAACGAAAAGGAATTAAAGAGACGTTCTAGGGGGATGTTGTCAAAACCAACGGGAGGAACGACACTTTCAAAGATGATGTCAAAACGAAAAGAAAATAAAGACACTTTCTAACAGAATGTTGTCAAAACGAAAAGGTAAAAAGGCACTTTCTAAGGTCATGTTGTCAAAACTAAAATGAAGGAAGGCACTTTCTAGGAGGATGTCGTCAAAACGAAGATGAAATAAAGACAATTTTGAAGTGATTGTTGTCAAAACGAAACTAAAGGAAGACACTTTCTAGGATGATGTCGTCAAACCGAAAAGGATAAAACACACTTTTTAAGGGATGTGGTAAAAACAAGCAGGAAGAAAGACACCCCCTAAAAGGGTGTTGTCAAAGCAAACAGGAACAAACACACTTTTCAAGGAGATGTGTTCTAAACACAAAATAAAGACACTTTCTAAAATAATGCTAACGAACCTACAGGAAGAAAGACACTTTCTAAGAGAATGTTGTAAAATCGAAAACGAAAGAAGACACTTTTTAAGAGGATGCTGTCAAAACGAACAGGAAAAAAGACACTTTGTAAGGGATTGCTGTCGAAACGAAAAGGAATTAAAGAGACGTTCTAGGGGGATGTTGTCAAAACCAACGGGAGGAACGACACTTTCAAAGATGATGTCAAAACGAAAAGAAAATAAAGACACTTTCTAACAGAATGTTGTCAAAACGAAAAGGTAAAAAGGCACTTTCTAAGGTCATGTTGTCAAAACTAAAATGAAGGAAGGCACTTTCTAGGAGGATGTCGTCAAAACTAAGATGAAATAAAGACAATTTGGAAGTGATTGTTGTCAAAACGAAAGTAAAGGAAGACACTTTCTAGGATGATGTTGTCAAACCGAAAAGGATAAAACACACTTTTCAAGGGATGTGGTAAAAACAAGCAGGAAGAAAGACACCCCCTAAAAGGGTGTTGTCAAAGCAAACAGGAACAAACACACTTTTCAAGGAGATGTGTTCTAAACACAAAATAAAGACACTTTCTAAAATAATGCTAACGAACCTACAGGAAGAAAGACACTTTCTAAGAGAATGTTGTAAAAACGAAAACGAAAGAAGACACTTTTTAAGAGGATGCTGTCAAAACGAACAGGAAAAAAGACACTTTGTAAGGGATTGCTGTCGAAACGAAAAGGAATTAAAGAGACGTTCTAGGGGGATGTTGTCAAAACCAACGGGAGGAACGACACTTTCAAAGATGATGTCAAAACGAAAAGAAAATAAAGACACTTTCTAACAGAATGTTGTCAAAACGAAAAGGTAAAAAGGCACTTTCTAAGGTCATGTTGTCAAAACTAAAATGAAGGAAGGCACTTTCTAGGAGGATGTCGTCAAAACGAAGATGAAATAAAGACAATTTTGAAGTGATTGTTGTCAAAACGAAACTAAAGGAAGACACTTTCTAGGATGATGTCGTCAAACCGAAAAGGATAAAACACACTTTTTAAGGGATGTGGTAAAAACAAGCAGGAAGAAAGGCACCCCCTAAAAGGGTGTTGTCAAAACAAACAGGAACAAACACACTTTTCAAGGAGATGTGTTCTAAACTCAAAATAAAAAGACACTTTCCAAAAGAATGCTATCGAACCAACAGGAGGAAAGACACTTTCTAAGAGATTATTGTAAAAACGAAAACGAGAGAAGACACTCTTTAAGAGGATGCTGTCAAAACGAACAGGAAAAAAGACACTTTGTAAGGGATTGCTGTCGAAACAAAAAGGAATTAAAGAGACGTTCTAGGGGGATGTTGTCAAAACCAACGGGAGGAACGACACTTTCAAAGATGATGTCAAAACGAAAAGAAAATAAAGACACTTTCTAACAGAATGTTGTCAAAACGAAAATATAAAAAGGCACTTTCTAAGGTCATGTTGTCAAAACTAAAATGAAGGAAGGCACTTTCTAGGAGGATGTCGTCAAAACGAAGATGAAATAAAGACAATTTTGAAGTGATTGTTGTCAAAACGAAACTAAAGGAAGACACTTTCTAGGATGATGTCGTCACACCGAAAAGGATAAAACACATTTTTTAAGGGATGTGGTAAAAACAAGCAGGAAGAAAGACACCCCCTAAAAGGGTGTTGTCAAAACAAACAGGAACAAACACACTTTTCAAGGAGATGTGTTCTAAACACAAAATAAAGACACTTTCTAAAATAATGCTAACGAACCTACAGGAAGAAAGACACTTTCTAAGAGAATGTTGTAAAAACGAAAACGAAAGAAGACACTTTTTAAGAGGATGCTGTCAAAACGAACAGGAAAAAAGACACTTTGTAAGGGATTGTTGTCAAAACGAAAAGGAATTAAAGAGACTTTCTAGGGGGATGTTGTCAAAACCAACGGGAGGAAAGACACTTTCCAAGATGATGTCAAAACGAAAAGAAAATAAAGACACTTTTTAACAGAATGTTTTCAAAACGAAAAGGTGGAAAGGCACTTTCTAAGGGCATGTTGTCAAAACTAAAATGAAGGAAGGCACTTTCTTAGAGGATGTCGTCAAAACGAAGATGAAATATAGACAATTTCGAAGTCATTGTTGTCAAAACGAAACTAAAGGAAGACACTTTCTAGGATGATCTTGCCAAACCGAAAAGTATAAAGCACACTTTTTAAGGAATATGGTAAAAACAAGCAGGAAGAAAGACACCCCCTAAAAGGGTGTTGTCAAAACAAACAGGAACAAACACACTTTTCAAGGAGATGTGTTCTAAACACAAAATAAAGACACTTTCTAAAATAATGCTAACGAACCTACAGGAAGAAAGACACTTTCTAAGAGAATGTTGTAAAAACGAAAACGAAAGAAGACACTTTTTAAGAGGATGCTGTCAAAACGAACAGGAAAAAAGACACTTTGTAAGGGATTGCTGTCGAAACGAAAAGGAATTAAAGAGACGTTCTAGGGGGATGTTGTCAAAACCAACGGGAGGAACGACACTTTCAAAGATGATGTCAAAACGAAAAGAAAATAAAGACACTTTCTAACAGAATGTTGTCAAAACGAAAAGGTAAAAAGGCACTTTCTAAGGTCATGTTGTCAAAACTAAAATGAAGGAAGGCACTTTCTAGGAGGATGTCGTCAAAACGAAGATGAAATAAAGACAATTTTGAAGTGATTGTTGTCAAAACGAAACTAAAGGAAGACACTTTCTAGGATGATGTCGTCAAACCGAAAAGGATAAAACACACTTTTTAAGGGATGTGGTAAAAACAAGCAGGAAGAAAGACACCCCCTAAAAGGGTGTTGTCAAAGCAAACAGGAACAAACACACTTTTCAAGGAGATGTGTTCTAAACACAAAATAAAGACACTTTCTAAAATAATGCTAACGAACCTACAGGAAGAAAGACACTTTCTAAGAGAATGTTGTAAAAACGAAAACGAAAGAAGACACTTTTTAAGAGGATGCTGTCAAAACGAACAGGAAAAAAGACACTTTGTAAGGGATTGCTGTCGAAACGAAAAGGAATTAAAGAGACGTTCTAGGGGGATGTTGTCAAAACCAACGGGAGGAACGACACTTTCAAAGATGATGTCAAAACGAAAAGAAAATAAAGACACTTTCTAACAGAATGTTGTCAAAACGAAAAGGTAAAAAGGCACTTTCTAAGGTCATGTTGTCAAAACTAAAATGAAGGAAGGCACTTTCTAGGAGGATGTCGTCAAAACGAAGATGAAATAAAGACAATTTTGAAGTCATTGTTGTCAAAACGAAACTAAAGGAAGACACTTTCTAGGATGATGTCGTCAAACCGAAAAGGATAAAACACACTTTTTAAGGGATGTGGTAAAAACAAGCAGGAAGAAAGACACCCCCTAAAAGGGTGTTGTCAAAACAAACAGGAACAAACACACTTTTCAAGGAGATGTGTTCTAAACACAAAATAAAGACACTTTCTAAAATAATGCTAACGAACCTACAGGAAGAAAGACACTTTCTAAGAGAATGTTGTAAAAACGAAAACGAAAGAAGACACTTTTTAAGAGGATGCTGTCAAAACGAACAGGAAAAAAGACACTTTGTAAGGGATTGCTGTCGAAACGAAAAGGAATTAAAGAGACGTTCTAGGGGGATGTTGTCAAAACCAACGGGAGGAACGACACTTTCAAAGATGATGTCAAAACGAAAAGAAAATAAAGACACTTTCTAACAGAATGTTGTCAAAACGAAAAGGTAAAAAGGCACTTTCTAAGGTCATGTTGTCAAAACTAAAATGAAGGAAGGCACTTTCTAGGAGGATGTCGTCAAAACGAAGATGAAATAAAGACAATTTTGAAGTGATTGTTGTCAAAACGAAACTAAAGGAAGACACTTTCTAGGATGATGTCGTCAAACCGAAAAGGATAAAACACACTTTTTAAGGGATGTGGTAAAAACAAGCAGGAAGAAAGGCACCCCCTAAAAGGGTGTTGTCAAAACAAACAGGAACAAACACACTTTTCAAGGAGATGTGTTCTAAACTCAAAATAAAAAGACACTTTCCAAAAGAATGCTATCGAACCAACAGGAGGAAAGACACTTTCTAAGAGATTATTGTAAAAACGAAAACGAGAGAAGACACTCTTTAAGAGGATGCTGTCAAAACGAACAGGAAAAAAGACACTTTGTAAGGGATTGCTGTCGAAACAAAAAGGAATTAAAGAGACGTTCTAGGGGGATGTTGTCAAAACCAACGGGAGGAACGACACTTTCAAAGATGATGTCAAAACGAAAAGAAAATAAAGACACTTTCTAACAGAATGTTGTCAAAACGAAAATATAAAAAGGCACTTTCTAAGGTCATGTTGTCAAAACTAAAATGAAGGAAGGCACTTTCTAGGAGGATGTCGTCAAAACGAAGATGAAATAAAGACAATTTTGAAGTGATTGTTGTCAAAACGAAACTAAAGGAAGACACTTTCTAGGATGATGTCGTCACACCGAAAAGGATAAAACACATTTTTTAAGGGATGTGGTAAAAACAAGCAGGAAGAAAGACACCCCCTAAAAGGGTGTTGTCAAAACAAACAGGAACAAACACACTTTTCAAGGAGATGTGTTCTAAACACAAAATAAAGACACTTTCTAAAATAATGCTAACGAACCTACAGGAAGAAAGACACTTTCTAAGAGAATGTTGTAAAAACGAAAACGAAAGAAGACACTTTTTAAGAGGATGCTGTCAAAACGAACAGGAAAAAAGACACTTTGTAAGGGATTGTTGTCAAAACGAAAAGGAATTAAAGAGACTTTCTAGGGGGATGTTGTCAAAACCAACGGGAGGAAAGACACTTTCCAAGATGATGTCAAAACGAAAAGAAAATAAAGACACTTTTTAACAGAATGTTTTCAAAACGAAAAGGTGGAAAGGCACTTTCTAAGGGCATGTTGTCAAAACTAAAATGAAGGAAGGCACTTTCTTAGAGGATGTCGTCAAAACGAAGATGAAATATAGACAATTTCGAAGTCATTGTTGTCAAAACGAAACTAAAGGAAGACACTTTCTAGGATGATCTTGCCAAACCGAAAAGTATAAAGCACACTTTTTAAGGAATATGGTAAAAACAAGCAGGAAGAAAGACACCCCCTAAAAGGGTGTTGTCAAAACAAACAGGAACAAACACACTTTTCAAGGAGATGTGTTCTAAACACAAAATAAAGACACTTTCTAAAATAATGCTAACGAACCTACAGGAAGAAAGACACTTTCTAAGAGAATGTTGTAAAAACGAAAACGAAAGAAGACACTTTTTAAGAGGATGCTGTCAAAACGAACAGGAAAAAAGACACTTTGTAAGGGATTGCTGTCGAAACGAAAAGGAATTAAAGAGACGTTCTAGGGGGATGTTGTCAAAACCAACGGGAGGAACGACACTTTCAAAGATGATGTCAAAACGAAAAGAAAATAAAGACACTTTCTAACAGAATGTTGTCAAAACGAAAAGGTAAAAAGGCACTTTCTAAGGTCATGTTGTCAAAACTAAAATGAAGGAAGGCACTTTCTAGGAGGATGTCGTCAAAACGAAGATGAAATAAAGACAATTTTGAAGTCATTGTTGTCAAAACGAAACTAAAGGAAGACACTTTCTAGGATGATGTTGTCAAACCGAAAAGGATGCTATCAAACCAACAGGAAGAAAGACACTTTCTAAGAGAATATTGTAAAAACGAAAACGAAACGAGACACGAACAGGAAAAAAGACACTTTGTAAGGGATTGCTGTCAAAACGAAAAGGAATTAAAGACACTTTCTAGGATGATCTTGCCAAACCGAAAAGGATAAAACACACTTTTTAAGGGATGTGGTAAAGACAAACAGGAAGAAAGACACCTTCTAAAAGGGTGTTGTCAAAACAAAGAGGGACAAACATACTTTCCAAGGAGATGCTTTCTAAACACAAAAAAAGACACTTTCTAAAAGAACCCTATCGAACCAACAGGAAGAAAGACACTTTCTAAGAGAATATTGTAAAAACGAACACGAAAAAAGACACTTTGTAAGGGATTGCTGTCAAAACGAAAAGGAATTAAAGAGGCTTTCTAGGGGGACGTTGCCAAAACCAACGGGAGGAAAGACACTTTCTAAGATGATGTCAAAACTAAAAGAAAATAAAGACACTTTCTAACAGAATGTTGTAAAGACGAGAGCGAAAGAAGACACTTTCTAAGAGGATGCTGTCAAAACGAACAGCAAAAAAGACACTTTCAAGAGAGAGTATGTTAGAATAATTGCCGGAATTCCGAAAATCAAGATACTACCAGCTTAACATTTCCGAATTCAAGCTCTCAGGAAATTCTCATTATTTCAAATTCCTACAGGCGTAGGTCCTCCCTTAATTCATATGCCCGTCACTAATGACCCAAATTCGGGATTTCAAAGTTTGAAGATCCAAAATTTACAAATTCAGCAATTCAAAACTGCAAACTCGGAAATTGGAGATTTTAAGGATTCAAAATTTCGTAATTTTTAATTCCTAATAATATTTCATTTAAATTTTTTTTCTTTAATTTTATTATTATTAGGTAACTTTTTTTTTGTAGATAATTTTCAAATATTTTATTAATAAAAATGAACATGTTTGAGTTTCATTATCAATAAGATCTTTTATGCGATTTTGGGTGTCAAGTTTAATTTTTTGCTGACTCCATAATTTTTTTTTGTCAAATTTAATTTTTTTGTTAACTCACACTTTTTTTTAAATTTTCTGTTAAATGAGAGTTGTTTAATCCCTCTAAGAATGCAGACATGTTTTCTGTTTAATGGTTTATGACACTGAATCACAAGTGAATAATCGTGAGCAATAATCTTAAAGACGGTAGATCAAAAGCAATGCGTGCGCATACTCGGTTTGGGGGGAGCTAGGGTCAAGACCATGCCAAAGGTCAAGTCAAGACTGGGTCATCAACTTGGCCCAATGTCAAAGGTTACTTGAGGTCAAAATGGGCCAGAAGCGGCACTACTTAACTACTTCCGAAAAAGGACTTTCAGAAATGTTGGAAATTGAAATTCCAAAATCTTTTGAGATTCAGTGATACCGAGAACAGTTTCAGGTTTACAATAATTTTCAAATTTTGAGTTCGATTCCAGTATTTCACAATTATTCCAAGATTCGAAAATTTAGATGATTCGATGAAAATTTGAATTGAGACTGATTTTGGGATATTTTCTCGTTTTCGAAATTATGAATTTTAAAATTTTGACTCATCTCAGTTGGGAGTGTTTTAATATCAGAATAAGTATTAAGTCTCGGGAATTTTTGGGAGTGACACCAAATTCCAAAATCCAAAAATTCTAAACTTTCGCAGTGTGAAATAAATAAGCGTTGTAAAAAATCACAAAAGACTATACAAAATAAGCAAATTCCGCACGTTTTAATCCAGGTATTTTGTCAAATATTTCGGCATTCCTCGCGTGAGCGGCATAATTCCCCAACCTGCATTTAATCGTTCTTGACACAGCAACAAAACAATTCCTCGTTTTCTTTCTCTTGATCTTGAGACCGCCTTAAGTAAACGTGCAAAACTCGAATTAACAACACCTCACCAATTTCTGCACGATTATCTCGATTAACGACTATGAAATTTAAGTGCGTGTCTTGTTCATATGATGGAACGCCTGCGTTTTCGAGAGAAAAATGCCGATAACGGAAAGTGAACGAGAAACGGCTTCGATTTCACCTAGTTCAGGTAGAAAAGTCCCGTTAGTTTAATTCGAAAACGACCCTTTGTGCCTCCATATCCTCCCACCTGCACACGTGTTTTGTTACCGCAAATACGGCTCGTACAATGTGTACTTCGGAGGAAGCCTGTAATCTTCATAACTATGAAAATTTAACGTCACATAAATTACAGTTCCGAGCGGCCTCTCGCGCCTCGGGGTACGGCGAGGGACACCCGTACGTACCGGCATGTTTTTGGAACTGATTTTCAATAAGTCAATCGAAAAAAAAAAAATGTTCCCAAATAATTGTATAGCACCGGTTTTACACTATTGCATTTTTCCACTGTACAGTAAAAACTCAATATTACGACCCAAGCGAGTGTCGGCAAAAAATAATTTCATATGTTCTTCTCTTCTCTATATTCGTCTTGCCACGCGGCCTTTGTTACATCTTCTTTCTATTCTTAGCGGATATTATGTATAAATTTTGTAATCATTTGACAGATATGACGTACATGCCCGGGAACCATGTCCATTTTCCAAGAACCCTCCGCACCATAAATCAAAACACCAATTTGTTTGGAATATAAATGAGGCCCGTCTCCAGCACGCTCCTCTGTCATATTTGGGTCACGACAACCTCCTCTTCCGACTCCTTCACCGACGAACGCTCGTCGTCGACACCTCTCTAATAACGCTGATAAGCTCCTTAATTGTCGCTTTGAATCGAATCCCTAGGAAGCGTTGACCCCGGAATTGTTTGATCTCGGACGCATGTCTTCAAGAGAAACATTTCGAAATCACAGATGAAATCATCCTGGATTTGTGCTAAACACGCGAAATCCCAATCGGTTATCTTCAGAAACGGTTCACAAGTGATTTACGACGGCTCTCGGGAGAAAGTTTGGTCCTTCGAGCATTGTCAAAATATTTATGTTTATGATGCTGTAAAAATCCCTCGGATGGTGCGTGACGAATGCATGGCTGCAATCAAAAATTTAGTGGATTTGCACGCCACTGTCCCCGAGTTTGTTGCCCCCGGACTAAAATCAGTCCCTAGGTGAAATAAATCAGGATTTTTGTCTTAATTGTAACGATCGTCACGATCAAGTGCGGCCCTGTTCGTTCAGCTGTAATAAATTTCGCGTTTATTGCTCGAAAACGTATCATTTAGTACAGTCGAAGAGGCACGTAATTACTGGAAGGGTTCGGCCGTCATAATAGTTATTGTGGGTCTAGGGTCTTGGAATTCTATTTTTCGTTTTGGCACAATAGGATTGTGGAAATTTTGATGTATCGGCGGCGAGATTGTGGGAATGCGAGGGGTGTATTTTAAAAGATATTCTTGGTTTTCTTCATTGGTGATTCGGCTTTTTCAGAGGTTTTCGGTGATAATGAAATTTAAGTTTTAGTGTCCTTCTGAAGTCGATTACCATCTTGTGACATTTTAGGAGACACCTGCTGTCCGATGGGAAGACAAACATCGGCGGTTGATGCACATCGGGGACCTCAAATAAAGCATGATTGTATCAGTGGAATTACTATCTCGTTAGTTGTTCTGACGGATTTATTGATATTTTTAGTAGTAACTATCCACTAATTTGAATATCATACATTCATGTTCTCAACTGCACAGATCGTTGAGGAGCATGAAATCTCAAATTCAAGACCCCAAATGTCAAAGTTTGGTTGAAATCGGGATAATCGATTTTAAAGCTCCCACTGTCGTTATCGCTGAATTCTCCATGTATTCACGATATTAAACCCTCTTGTCAAGTTGTGAATTTGAATTATGAACATCGATGGTAGCTACGCCCCCCTGTCTCAAGAGGGCCCCTCGGACCCCCTGTCTCAAAGGGGCCCATAACTCCGTCCGGGCTCACTAGTACTATGTACACATCAGAGTGACACTAAAATTGCGCGCGTACAGCGTCGTCATTGTTATTTAATTTTTTCATTTTATTTAACGACGCTGTCGGCGCTCAGAAATGAATATACAAACATCAATTAGATTTACAGTAATACTGAGCGCGGACAGCGTCGTTAAACATTATAGTAAATCCATCATTTTCATTCTGGTAATTACCAGAAATTTAATAATGGTCTTCGCACACATTACTGTTTTATTCCTATCTTTGGTTTAAATTCTTTAGTGCTAGTTTTTACTAAGTTTGCGTTCTTAATATATCTTCCTTACAAGGTCTATAAAACAAACGTCAAAACTCTTTTTCTTCTTCTCTATGAATAGTTCGCAAATATTTGGTGTTGTGTCTTTCTTTCTCTCCTAAATCCGAATGTTACTTTTAGTCTTCTCTGTCATCCAGTGGTTTGTTCAATTGTTTTCTTCTTTCCGGTATAAAATGTATCATTTCGGCTTTGTGCTTAAACTCAGATTTTCTTGCATGGACAACTTCGATTAATTTAGTTTTCGATCCTTTTACAAAGTGTCTTTTTTTTGTGTTTAGAAAGTGTGTTTGCTCCTGTTTGTTTTGACACCCTTTTAGAAGGTGTCTTTCTTCCTGTATGTCTTTACCACATCCCATAAAAAGTGTGTTTTATCCTTTTCGGTTTGACAACATCATCCTTGAAAGTTTCGTTTTGACAACAATCACTTCAAAATTGTCTTTATTTCATCTTCGTTTTGACGACATCCTCCTAGAAAGTGCCTTCCTTCATTTTAGTTTTGACAACATTCTGTTAGAAAGTGTCTTTATTTTCTTTTCGTTTTGACATCATCTTAGAAAGTGTCTTTCCTCCCGTTGGTTTTGACAACATTCCCCTAGAACGTCTCTTTAATTCCTCTTCGTTTCCACAGCAATTCTTTACAAAGTGTATTTTTTCCTGTCATCCTCTTAAAAAGTGTCTTCTTTTGTTTTCGTTTTTACAATATTCTCTTAGAAAGTGTCGTTCTTCCTGTTGGTTCGATAACATTCTTTTAGAAATTGTCTTTTTATTTTGTGTTTCGAAAACATCTCCTTGGAAAGTATGTTTGTTCCTGTTTGTTTTGACAACACCCTTTTAGGGAGTGTCTTTCTTCCTGCTTGTTTTTACCACATCCCTTAAAAAGTGTGTTTTACCCTTTCGGTTTGACAACATCATCCTAGAAAGTGTCTTCCTTTAGTTTCGTTTTGACAACAATCACTTCGAAATTGTCTTTATTTCATCTTCGTTTTGACGACATCCTCCTAGAAAGTGCCTTCCTTTATTTTAGTTTTGACAACATGTCCTTAGAAAGTGACTTTTTACCTTTTCGTTTTGATAACATTCTGTTAGAAAGTGTCTTTATTTTCTTTTCGTTTTGACATCATCTTAGAAAGTGTCTTTCCTCCTGTTGGTTTTGACAACATTCCCCTAGAACGTCTCTTTAATTCCTTTTCGTTTCCACAGCAATTCTTTACAAAGTGTATTTTTTCCGGTCATTGAATTTTATTTTGGCATTGAGCGTTTGCTTTTGGTTCTCTTTCGATACTCTTTTTGACGCTGAGCATATGATTTCACTGTTGTCTCCCTGTAATGTATGTAAATTGTAAATAGTAAACACTCGAATCACATGCAGGTACAATGTGAAAACGAATTTTTAAATAAAATAAAGTAGAACACACATAGAACAATAGAACAACGCAATATCTATATCTACAGAATTCATTTCCTTGGAATGTGTGTTTATTCCTGTTTGTTTTGACAACACCCTTTTAGGGAGTGTCTTTCTTCCTGCTTGTTTTTCATCACATCCCTTAAAAAGTGTGTTTTATCCGTTTCGGTTTGACAACATAATCCTAGAAAGTGTCTTCCATTAGTTTCGTTTTGACAACAATCACTTCGAAATTGTCTTTATTTCATCTTCGTTTTGACGACATCCTCCTAGAAAGTGCCTTCCTTTATTTTAGTTTTGACAACATGTCCTTAGAAAGTGACTTTTTACCTTTTCGTTTTGATAACATTCTGTTAGAAAGTGTCTTTATTTTCTTTTCGTTTTGACATCATCTTAGAAAGTGTCTTTCCTCCTGTTGGTTTTGACAACATTCCCCTAGAACGTCTCTTTAATTCCTTTTCGTTTCCACAGCAATTCTTTACAAAGTGTATTTTTTCCGGTCATTGAATTTTATTTTGGCATTGAGCGTTTGCTTTTGGTTCTCTTTCGATACTCTTTTTGACGCTGAGCATATGATTTCACTGTTGTCTCCCTGTAATGTATGTAAATTGTAAATAGTAAACACTCGAATCACATGCAGGTACAATGTGAAAACGAATTTTTAAATAAAATAAAGTAGAACACACATAGAACAATAGAACAACGCAATATCTATATCTACAGAATTCATTTCCTTGGAAAGTGTGTTTATTCCTGTTTGTTTTGACAACACCCTTTTAGGGAGTGTCTTTCTTCCTGCTTGTTTTTCATCACATCCCTTAAAAAGTGTGTTTTATCCGTTTCGGTTTGACAACATAATCCTAGAAAGTGTCTTCCATTAGTTTCGTTTTGACAACAATCACTTCGAAATTGTCTTTATTTCATCTTCGTTTTGACGACATCCTCCTAGAAAGTGCCTTCCTTTATTTTAGTTTTGACAACATGTCCTTAGAAAGTGACTTTTTACCTTTTCGTTTTGATAACATTCTGTTAGAAAGTGTCTTTATTTTCTTTTCGTTTTGACATCATCTTAGAAAGTGTCTTTCCTCCTGTTGGTTTTGACAACATTCCCCTAGAACGTCTCTTTAATTCCTTTTCGTTTCCACAGCAATTCTTTACAAAGTGTATTTTTTCCGGTCATTGAATTTTATTTTGGCATTGAGCGTTTGCTTTTGGTTCTCTTTCGATACTCTTTTTGACGCTGAGCATATGATTTCACTGTTGTCTCCCTGTAATGTATGTAAATTGTAAATAGTAAACACTCGAATCACATGCAGGTACAATGTGAAAACGAATTTTTAAATAAAATAAAGTAGAACACACATAGAACAATAGAACAACGCAATATCTATATCTACAGAATTCATTTCCTTGGAATGTGTGTTTATTCCTGTTTGTTTTGACAACACCCTTTTAGGGAGTGTCTTTCTTCCTGCTTGTTTTTCATCACATCCCTTAAAAAGTGTGTTTTATCCGTTTCGGTTTGACAACATAATCCTAGAAAGTGTCTTCCATTAGTTTCGTTTTGACAACAATCACTTCGAAATTGTCTTTATTTCATCTTCGTTTTGACGACATCCTCCTAGAAAGTGCCTTCCTTTATTTTAGTTTTGACAACATGTCCTTAGAAAGTGACTTTTTACCTTTTCGTTTTGATAACATTCTGTTAGAAAGTGTCTTTATTTTCTTTTCGTTTTGACATCATCTTAGAAAGTGTCTTTCCTCCTGTTGGTTTTGACAACATTCCCCTAGAACGTCTCTTTAATTCCTTTTCGTTTCCACAGCAATTCTTTACAAAGTGTATTTTTTCCGGTCATTGAATTTTATTTTGGCATTGAGCGTTTGCTTTTGGTTCTCTTTCGATACTCTTTTTGACGCTGAGCATATGATTTCACTGTTGTCTCCCTGTAATGTATGTAAATTGTAAATAGTAAACACTCGAATCACATGCAGGTACAATGTGAAAACGAATTTTTAAATAAAATAAAGTAGAACACACATAGAACAATAGAACAACGCAATATCTATATCTACAGAATTCATTTCCTTGGAAAGTGTGTTTATTCCTGTTTGTTTTGACAACACCCTTTTAGGGAGTGTCTTTCTTCCTGCTTGTTTTTCATCACATCCCTTAAAAAGTGTGTTTTATCCGTTTCGGTTTGACAACATAATCCTAGAAAGTGTCTTCCATTAGTTTCGTTTTGACAACAATCACTTCGAAATTGTCTTTATTTCATCTTCGTTTTGACGACATCCTCCCAGAAAGTGCCGTCCTTCATTTTAGTTTTGAGAACATGCCCTTAGAAAGTCTCATTAATTCCTTTTCGTTTTGACAGCAATCCCTTACAAAGTGTCTTTTTTCCTGTTCGTTTTGACAGCATCCTCTTAAAAAGTGTCTTCTTTCGTTTTCGTTTTTACAGTATTCTCTTAGAAAGTGTCTTTCTTCCTGTTGGTTCGATAGCATTCTTTTAGAAAGTGTCTTTTAATTTTGGGTTTAGAAAACATCTCCTTGGAAAGTGTGTTTGTTCCTGTTTGTTTTGACAACACCCTTTTAGGGGGTGTCTTTCTTCCTGCTTGTTTTTACCACATCCCTTAAAAAGTGTGTTTTACCCTTTCGGTTTGACAACATCATCCTAGAAAGTGTCTTCCTTTAGTTTCGTTTTGACAACAATCACTTCGAAATTGTCTTTATTTCATCTTCGTTTTGACGACATCCTCCCAGAAAGTACCTTCCTTCATTTTAGTTTTGACAACCTGCCCTTAGAAAGTCCCTTTTCACCTTTTCGTTTTGACAACATTCTGTTAGAAAGTGTCTTTATTTTCTTTTCGTTTTGACTTCATCTTAGAAAGTGTCTTTCCTCCCGTTGGTTTTGACAACATCCCCCTAGAAAGTCTCTTTAATTCCTTTTCGTTTTGACAGCAATCCCTTACAAAGTGTCTTTTTTCCTGTTCGTTTTGACAGCATCCTCTTAAAACGTGTCTTCTTTCGTTTGAAACATTCCCTTTGAAAGTGTCTTTCTTCCTGTTGGTTCGATAACATCCTTTTAGAAAAGTGTCTTTTTATTTTGTGTCTTTCTTCCTCGAGTTGGACGTAAACACGTCAAGCGCCGTACCACTTTTTGCACGCGATGCATACAACATTTTTTCTACGATCGTCCCAGGACAAATTTGCGTGGAGAAATTTATAAAAAATAAACGTGTGCTCTCGCGGGACCCCCGCCAGGAACGAAGTTGCTTACGCTCAAATCCGAATGTAATTCGATACGGAGATTTAGATTGTATATTTTGGCATTGACCGTTTGTTTTTGGTTCTATTTCGATACTCTTTTTGTTTTCACTGTTGTCTTTATGTAATGTATGTAAATAGTAAACACTCGAATCACATGCAGGTACATTAAACGTATGTAAACAGTAAGTACTTGTATCAAGTTATAAAATTTTCTACATTAATTACTAAAATATTACGGTTCAAAATAAAAACTGGCCTGTTTTGTGTACATGTGTTTACACGTGTTGCATACAACGTTTTTTCTACTTTCGTCCCTGGACAAATTTTTGTGGAGAAATTTATAACAACAAAAAACGTGTGCCCTCGGGGGACCCCCGTCAGGAATGAGGTTTATTACACTTTTTCTTCAACTCCGAATGTAATTCGATAATATAGAGATTTAGATTGTATATTTTGGCATTGAGCGTTTGCTTTTGGTTCTCTTTCGATACTCTTTTTGACGCTGAGCATATGATTTCACTGTTGTCTTTCTGTAATGTATGTAAATAGTAAACACTCGAATCACATGCAGGTACATTAAACGTATGTAAACAGTAAGTACTTGTATCAAGTTATAAAATTTTCTACATTAATTACTAAAATATTAGGGTTCAAAATAAAAACTCGCCTGTTTTGTGTACATGTGTTTACACGTGTTGCATACAACGTTTTTTCTACGGTCGTCCCAGGACAAATTTTTGTGGAGAAATTTATAACAAAAAAAAATGTGTTCCCTCGGGGGACCCCCGTCAGGAATGAGGTTTATTACACTTTTTCTTCAAATCCGAATGTAATTCGATAATATAGAGATTCAGATTGTATATTTTGGCATTGAGCGTTTGCTTTTGGTTCTCTTTCGATACTCTCTTTGCCGCTGAGCATATGATTTCACTGTTGTCTTTCTGTAATGTATGTAAATAGTAGACACTCGAATCACATGTAGGTACATTAAACGTATGTAAACAGTAAGTACTTGTATCAAGTTATACAATTTTCTACATAATTCACACATAAATTACTAAAATATTACGGTTCAAAATCAAAACTCGCCTGTTTTGTGTAATGTATGTAAATTGTAAATAGTAAACACTCGAATCACATGCAGGTACAATGTGAAAACGAATTTTTAAATAAAATAAAGTAGAACACACATAGAACAATAGAACAACGCAACATCTATATCTACGGAATGAATCTACTGTCTTGTCTTTATATATAAACTTCCGGTGTGCGCGTGTTCGTAATTCTTCTCCTCCTAAACGGCTCGACCGATTTTGATGAAATTTTGTGTGTGTTTAAGTGGATCCCTGGATGGTTCTTAGCTGGTTCTAGTTTTTTTTTTCTGGCCGATTTTGATGATTTTTTTTTTTTTTTTGTACTTATGGGGTCACCTGGATGGTTCTTAGCCGCAGTTGAATCCGGTAGTGTTTTTAATTCGCATTTAAAAAAAGAGACCAAAGCAACGCAGACGACATCTAAAATTTAGAAATGTGTTGGCCGTAAAAACCATCGTACATACGAAATAAAACACCATTGTGGGCAGGTAGCAAAAATTCCGCTAACCTAGACAGAGATTATCTCACCGTTTCGCGCCGATTGCCCTACTAGTCCGAACCTAAATCACTCGAATTTTTGCGAGCGCACTAATTGTGACCACATTGTCATAAACTATTGCCACGGCCATACCAGAAGGTCGGTCCTAAATTGACCAAACTCGGAGGTTAATCGTTGCCACTTTCAACCTTAAGAGCGCAAATTAAGAAAGCAAACAAATAAAAAATGAATGAACGAAACGTTGTACGTAAAAGCGTGAAGGAATATTTTCCCATTTTCACTCTCATAACTCACCATGAATTATTTAGTACTCATCAACCGAAATAAGCGCGTACGAATACTCAACGCGGTAATCTTGAGCAAAGACCAATAAATTAAGCGAAGGTACTCCTACGCGTGCGGGTGATGGCTGTAATTATTTGCATCGAACAAAAGAGTAATTTTATTAAAGCTAAAAGTGACGCAAACTTCCGACCCATTTCCGAATCGGAGTCAAGTTTAGATTACTCTGTGGTGTAAACATGGTGCGGTATCCGGGGGAAGATTATTTTATATTTTTAAGACAGAGCTTTTAGAGCTTTAATAATTCGCATGAATAATGCCCGGCCCCGCCCCCAAGGTCGAAAAAGTATGGTCCTCATTACTTCATAAGTAACATTACTCCAGTTTCGACAGGGAGTACACGGTCTACGGAGCGTCATCTAAACAGTCCCGTCCCCACTTCCAGTTGTACGTTTCTGTCCACCTTCAGAGTTATTAGACCTGCAGTCGTTGTCGGTTCACGGTTGCTAGTATGTAGCGCATCAAGGTGTTCGAAGAGCTAAGGGTGCCTGTGTGATTTTCGATGGCTTTCCTCGTCGTTGATGTGACGTAAAATTTGGATTTTTGTGAATTAGGATGGGCATCGTGACGAAGACGATAGGAGTCATATTCAGTCTGTAAGTTTTCGGAAAAAGTGGGCTTTGCGCATCACTTGCTTAATTCGCATGAATTATGGATGGGGTGAGGGTTACTTTCGTTTACTTTCGTCGCGATTAGCAGAGCGGAATCGTTCGGATTTTTATTGGGAGGGCGCAGTCGGGTTGCATTAATTCTTGCATTGTAAATAAATTAAAAAAAAATCTTCAGCGTGCAATTAAATTAACAGGAAAAATAACAAAAAAAACTTGTGGTCGCCACCCCACAACGGTAACTAGGCGCATCGACAACACCAATTAAAGCTGTCGCCTCATTTCCCAGAGCGTACAAGCGACCACACTTACTCGATTCCTGTTAATTTTGTTTTAGTTCAACGGTTTCTGATACTAGTTCTTCAACGGAAATTGAGCTCGCGATTGATACGTTATCAAGTCTTCTCAATTAATCGCGCCAAAACATCGTTCTATATTTGTTTTGCGAACTTCGCGATCAGTGATCCCGTCGAATTATTTCGGGAGCGGCAGCGGTGGTGTGTCGCCCAACAAAATATAATTACAGCTATTTTAATTGAGATGATATATTTGCCTAATTGGAACGCTAACTGCATTATTTACATTTTCGCTATTCTCAAGGCCGGGTTTTGCGATAATTGCAAGCGGGTACTTTAATTTAGCACTATAGCAATGGGACTAGTTTGCTATTTTATAATTAAGGCCGGGAGAGTCCCTTATGTCGATACGAGCTCAATTAATTACAACCAACAATTAATTGTACCGCACTGACGGGTACCATTAGGAACGAAACCGGTCTAAACCTTGTGGCACTAAATGCAATACGGTGCCATTAGTGGCGCTGCGGTTAATCAGAGCCCGTCGGGGCACTTGCCCGAGGAGTCCATCCGTCCGTCATAAAACCGAGAGAAGACGCTCGGGAGTGGTGATTATACGTGTCTTCGGTTGTCCGAGTAAGATTTATCGAGCCCTTCATGTTCTCCAGAAGTGGTGCCTTTTAAATGTGCCCAATTTTTCAGCTTGCACAAATTAAAAGATATCCTGAAAACAGGTTATCTTGGGCGCAAAAAGTCATTGTTGCACTGGGACGATCATAGAAACAATGTTGTATGTAACACGTGAAAAAAGTGATATGGCACGTCGCGTCAAAAATGTCATATTTTGGAACCCCCTTTGACGAGAGGATGGTCGGGAAATGATACCTTCCTTATTTCGTCGAAAGGTCGACGAGAAGTAGCGAGAGATTACAAACAGCGCCACCTTTTAGTGATCACGTGAAATAGCTTTCCACCGTCGACCTGGAGAACCGACGACAAAGTGCTAAAACTGTGGAATTGTTAAAACTGCATTTTGCACTCGCTCTTGCAGTACTTCGACTGGCTGCTGGTTTATTTTGGCCAGGGCCCGCCCGTTCACAAGATAAATCCATATTCCAAAGCTTTCCAAGTATCTCAAATTAAGTTCAAGGTCATTAGGTCTCAAAATATACAGACAGCCAGCGTCGCTGGACGTCTAAAAATTAATTGAAAACGGCGGATGCGCTCTTATGAATAAAATTTTAAGTATTTGAGTTATTGTTAATATTAAATAATATCTAGAAATGATTAAAAAACGGTGGCTTTTGTTACCAAATAATTAACACTTTTTTCTTCTAAATAAACACTTTTAAATTTGTTTAACGACGCTGTCCGCGCTCACAAATGAGTGTATCAGACTTACACTAACACTGAGCGCGGACAGCGTCGTTAAACAAATAGCAAATCCACTATTTTCATTCTGTTGCGCTACTCTATTTAACGACTCTGTCCGCGCTCACTATTGATATAAAACACATCAGATTTACATTAGTATTGAGCGCGGACAGCGTCGTTTGACAAATAGGAAATACATACTCGAGTAATTTTTTCAGCACAATTTCAAATTTTGGCATCACAACCTGAAGATCTAGGAACCCATAAATAAGATCTTGGGAAATTTTATTTTCTGATTTTGTTTTAACAACTCTGTCCACGCTCACTAGGATTATGTACGCATCAGACTTACACTAAAATTGCGCGCGTACAGCGTCGTTGAACGAATAGGAAATCCACCATTTTATTGAATTTTTTCATTTTGTTTAACGACGCTGTCCGCGCTCGAAAATGAATGTATAAATATCAGATTTACACTAATACTGAGCGCGGACAGCGTCGTTAAACAAATAGCAAATCCACCATTCTCATTCCGTTGTGCCATTTTATTTAACGACTCTGTCCGCGCTTACTATTGATATAAACACATCAGATTTACATTAGTACTGAGCGCGGACAGCGTCGTTAAACAAATAGCAAATTCACCATTTTTATTCTGTCGTGCCACTCTATTTAACGACTCTGTCCGCGCTCACTATTGATATAAACACATCAGATTTACATACATTAGCATTGAGCGCGGACAGCGTCGTTTGACAAATAAGAAATACATACTCGAGTAATTTTTTCAGTACAATTTCAAATTTTGACATTAAAACCTGAAAAGCTAGGAACCCATAAATAAGAGCTTGAGAAATTTTATTTTCTGATTTTGTTTTAACAACTCTGTCCACGCTCACTGGGATTATGTACGCATCAGACTTACACTAAAATTGCGCGCGTACAGCGTCGTTGAACGAATAGGAAATCCACCATTGTTATTGAATTTTTTCATTTTGTTTAGCGACGCTGTCCGCGCTCAAAAATGAATATATAAATATCGGATTTACACTAATACTGAGCGCGGACAGCGCCGTTAAACAAATAGCAAATCCACCATTCCCATTCTGTCGTACCATTATATTTAACGACTCTGTCCGCGCTCACTAGTCATATAAACACATCAGATTTACATTAGTATTGAGCGCGGACAGCGTCGTTTGACAAATAGGAAATACATACTCGAGTAATTTTTTCAGCACAATTTCAAATTTTGACATCACAACCTGAAGATCTAGGAAGCTATAAATAAGGGCTTGAGAAATTTTATTTTCTGATTTTGTTTTAACAACTCTGTCCACGCTCACTAGGATTATGTACGCATCAGACTTACACTAAAATTGCGCGCGTACAGCGTCGTTGAACGAATAGGAAATCCACCATTATTATTGAATTTTTTCATTTTGTTTAACGACGCTGTCCGCGCTCAAAAATGAATATATAAATATCGGATTTACACTAATACTGAGCGCGGACAGCGTCGTTAAACAAATTTCAAATCCACCATTTTCATTCCGTTGTGCCATTTTATTTAACGACTCTGTCCGCGCTCACTAGTCATATAAACACATCAGATTTACATTAGTATTGAGCGCGGACAGCGTCGTTTGACAAATAGGAAATACATACTCGAGTAATTTTTTCAGCACAATTTCAAATTTTGACATCACAACCTGAAGATCTAGGAAGCTATAAATAAGGGCTTGAGAAATTTTATTTTCTGATTTTGTTTTAACAACTCTGTCCACGCTCACTAGGATTATGTACGCATCAGACTTACACTAAAATTGCGCGCGTACAGCGTCGTTGAACGAATAGGAAATCCACCATTATTATTGAATTTTTTCATTTTGTTTAACGACGCTGTCCGCGCTCAAAAATGAATATATAAATATCGGATTTACACTAATACTGAGCGCGGACAGCGTCGTTAAACAAATTTCAAATCCACCATTTTCATTCCGTTGTGCCATTTTATTTAACGACTCTGTCCGCGCTTACTATTGATATAAACACATCAGATTTACATTAGTACTGAGCGCGGACAGCGTCGTTTGACAAATAGGAAATACATACTCGAGTAATTTTTTCAGCACAATTTCAAATTTTGACATCACAACCTGAAGATCTAGGAAGCCATAAATAAGGGCTTGAGAAATTTTATTTTCTGATTTTGTTTTAACAACTCTGTCCACGCTCACTGGGATTATGTACGCATCAGACTTACACTAAAATTGCGCGCGTACAGCGTCGTTGAACGGATGCGAAATCCACCATTATTATTGAATTTTTTCATTTTGTTTAACGACGCTGTCCGCGCTCAAAAATGAATCTATAAATATCAGATTTACACTAATACTGAGCGCGGACAGCGTCGTTAAACAAATAGCAAATCCACCATTTTTATTCTGTCGTGCCACTCTATTTAACGACTCTGTCCGCGCTCACTATTGATATAAACACATCAGATTTACATACATTAGCATTGAGCGCGGACAGCGTCGTTTGACAAATAGGAAATACATACTCGAGTAATTTTTTCAGTACAATTTCAAATTTTGACATTAAAACCTGAAAAGCTAGGAACCCATAAATAAGAGCTTGAGAAATTTTATTTTCTGATTTTGTTTTAACAACTCTGTCCACGCTCACTAGGATTATGTACGCATCAGACTTACACTAAAATTGCGCGCGTACAGCGTCGTTGAACGAATAGGAAATCCACCATTGTTATTGAATTTTTTCATTTTGTTTAACGACGCTGTCCGCGCTCGAAAATGAATATATAAATATCAGATTTACAGTAATACTGAGCGCGGACAGCGTCGTTAAACAAATAGCAAATCCACCATTCCCATTCTGTCGTACCATTATATTTAACGACTCTGTCCGCGCTCACTAGTCATATAAACACATCAGATTTACATTAGTATTGAGCGCGGACAGCGTCGTTTGACAAATAGGAAATACATACTCGAGTAATTTTTTCAGCACAATTTCAAATTTTGACATCACAACCTGAAGATCTAGGAAGCTATAAATAAGGGCTTGAGAAATTTTATTTTCTGATTTTGTTTTAACAACTCTGTCCACGCTCACTAGGATTATGTACGCATCAGACTTACACTAAAATTGCGCGCGTACAGCGTCGTTGAACGAATAGGAAATCCACCATTATTATTGAATTTTTTCATTTTGTTTAACGACGCTGTCCGCGCTCAAAAATGAATATATAAATATCGGATTTACACTAATACTGAGCGCGGACAGCGTCGTTAAACAAATTTCAAATCCACCATTTTCATTCCGTTGTGCCATTTTATTTAACGACTCTGTCCGCGCTCACTAGTCATATAAACACATCAGATTTACATTAGTATTGAGCGCGGACAGCGTCGTTTGACAAATAGGAAATACATACTCGAGTAATTTTTTCAGCACAATTTCAAATTTTGACATCACAACCTGAAGATCTAGGAAGCTATAAATAAGGGCTTGAGAAATTTTATTTTCTGATTTTGTTTTAACAACTCTGTCCACGCTCACTAGGATTATGTACGCATCAGACTTACACTAAAATTGCGCGCGTACAGCGTCGTTGAACGAATAGGAAATCCACCATTATTATTGAATTTTTTCATTTTGTTTAACGACGCTGTCCGCGCTCAAAAATGAATATATAAATATCGGATTTACACTAATACTGAGCGCGGACAGCGTCGTTAAACAAATTTCAAATCCACCATTTTCATTCCGTTGTGCCATTTTATTTAACGACTCTGTCCGCGCTTACTATTGATATAAACACATCAGATTTACATTAGTACTGAGCGCGGACAGCGTCGTTTGACAAATAGGAAATACATACTCGAGTAATTTTTTCAGCACAATTTCAAATTTTGACATCACAACCTGAAGATCTAGGAAGCCATAAATAAGGGCTTGAGAAATTTTATTTTCTGATTTTGTTTTAACAACTCTGTCCACGCTCACTGGGATTATGTACGCATCAGACTTACACTAAAATTGCGCGCGTACAGCGTCGTTGAACGGATGCGAAATCCACCATTATTATTGAATTTTTTCATTTTGTTTAACGACGCTGTCCGCGCTCAAAAATGAATCTATAAATATCAGATTTACACTAATACTGAGCGCGGACAGCGTCGTTAAACAAATAGCAAATCCACCATTTTTATTCTGTCGTGCCACTCTATTTAACGACTCTGTCCGCGCTCACTATTGATATAAACACATCAGATTTACATACATTAGCATTGAGCGCGGACAGCGTCGTTTGACAAATAGGAAATACATACTCGAGTAATTTTTTCAGTACAATTTCAAATTTTGACATTAAAACCTGAAAAGCTAGGAACCCATAAATAAGAGCTTGAGAAATTTTATTTTCTGATTTTGTTTTAACAACTCTGTCCACGCTCACTAGGATTATGTACGCATCAGACTTACACTAAAATTGCGCGCGTACAGCGTCGTTGAACGAATAGGAAATCCACCATTGTTATTGAATTTTTTCATTTTGTTTAACGACGCTGTCCGCGCTCGAAAATGAATATATAAATATCAGATTTACAGTAATACTGAGCGCGGACAGCGTCGTTAAACAAATAGCAAATCCACCATTCCCATTCTGTCGTACCATTATATTTAACGACTCTGTCCGCGCTCACTAGTCATATAAACACATCAGATTTACATTAGTATTGAGCGCGGACAGCGTCGTTTGACAAATAGGAAATACATACTCGAGTAATTTTTTCAGTACAATTTCAAATTTTGACACCACAACCTGCAAATCTCACTGTCGTGTTCAATCCGATTTCAAAATTTTTAAGTCAAAAAATGGTTGTCATTCCAATACCCTTAGTCAATCGGTCAGTTGTGGATGGGGTTCACATGTCGTGTCATGATCCATATGGCTTTTGGTCACAAAGAACAACTGTGAAATTCGAGAAACGAAATTTGAGTACAATATGAAAATGGTTGTCATTCAGAACCAGATTGTCAACCATTCATCAAAAATGTAAATTTGAGTATAATATATTTTGGTGTAAATCTCAATTTGGATATATTCTCATTACTGGCATAATGTTTTTTTGTGACTAAAAAGTGTATGGTTCTGGCATCGTTTGTGAATGCGGTGGGCGGGTGGGCCGCCCTGTCCACTATACTCATCGACTGACTAAATGGTTGAGAAATGACAACCATTTATTGATTTTTTTTTCCTTTAAAAACTAGAACTCACTCTCGTGTTCACTCCAATTTCAAAATTTTTAAGTCAAAAAATGGTTGTCATTCCAATCCCCTAGTCAATCGGTCAGTTGTAGATGCGGCGGCCCACCCGCCCACCACATTCACATGTGGTGCCATGAACCATATGGCTTTTGGTCACAAAGAACAACTGTGGAATACGAGAAACGAAATTTGGATACAATATGAAAATGGTTGTCATTCTGAACCAGTTTGTCAACCATTCAGTCAAAAATGTAAATTTTAAATATGTGCATATATATTTTGGTATAAATCTCTGTTGGTGGATACAATATGAAAATGGTTGTCATTCAGAACCAGCTTGTCAACCATTCATCAAAAATGTAAATTTGAGTATAATATATTTTGGTGTAAATGACAACCATTTATTGAATAATGTTTTTAATAATCCAGAAGAATGTTCTTAAATCCAGGTGGAGTAAATTTAAATTAAAATTTAAATATATTTAAGTCGAACTCCACAAACTTTAATAACTGTAAAATTACTAATGGAACACATGTTTCGGCAGAACACTTCTGCCATCATCAGCCCTAATTTAACAAGAGATTAATGATACAATTGATGAATTACAAGAGGGGTTCTTACCTTAAAGAATATAAAAAATTATGACGTTGACGTAATTTTGAATTAAATTTGACGTTTTCAAAGCGTTACATGATTTTTAAAAGATTTCGTAAAAACAACATTTTATAAAATGTAAAAATTAAAAATGGATCAAAGAGAATCTGGTAAGTTTGTTTGAGTGGTGAAAAATTAAAATAGTGAATTAATAATGGGATTATTGAAGTTATTCTGTTCATTTAAACAAGATCTGTTTTCCAGTTTCAAGGCTTTCCTTATTTCCAAAGTCTCAAGAAAATCTAATTTCCGGCCTTTATTGCATTTATGAATCAATTTGGAATTTGATGGTGAAAAACTATGTTTCGTTATTAATATATGATTGGCGAAAGAAGAAGGTGTTGATGGTGGAGGATCAAGATCTGTGTTGTTATAGATGTGCCTGAAATGTTCTTTAATACGGTCTGATATTTTGCGACCTGTCTGACCTATGTAGAATGACTCACAAGAAGAGCAGTTTAATTTGTATACACCTGATGATGATTTGTAATCTAATGGATCTTTATTTTTAATAAAAAATCTGGATAAGTTATATGTTTTAAATGAAACTTTAAAACCGTTTTTCTTAAGTATTTTAGAACATTTCTCTGAGACGACGCCAAAGTATGTTAATGAATTTGAAAAGGAAATTGTTTCTGAAGGATTTTTAACCAAGTAGTGTGTGTATTTGAATTTGTTATAACGTCAAATTTAATTCAAAATTACGTCAACGTCATAATTTTTTATATTCTTTAAGGTAAGAACCCCTCTTGTAATTCATCAATTGTATCATTAATCTCTTGTTAAATTAGGGCTGATGATGGCAGAAGTGTTCTGCCGAAACATGTTCCATTAGTAATTTTACAGTTATTAAAGTTTGTGGAGTTCGACTTAAATATATTTAAATTTTAATATTTTTAATGTTTTCGTTGGGATTCTCTTCAAGAGCCATTTTGTGACGGCTATGTGGCGGTCGTTTTGGATATCTGCTCTTCTTGACCTTTCGATTTATCTCGTTACTAATTAGAAAATTGTCTTATCAAGGTGTTCTCATTTCGAGTCCTAATTTTTCTTGTAAATTGGGTATTCGTTATTAATAATTTGTTTTCTATGCAAATTTTATTGATTGTCCATTTGAAATTGGTATTACTTTAACGTGTTTTCCTTCTGTTCCTATATTAATGTCTGTCGGAATAGGTTTACTGTCGTTTTATTTATTTTTATTGGATAATTACCAACACTACTTTAGCGTTTTGAGATCCATTTAATGAGGTAGATTTATCCTCCTGTGTGATTTTTCCGTCTTTGGGTTTCGATGTCCAATATTTTATACCCACATAACATTCTGCTGTTGAGTGCTAATGTTCCTTCTTCCTTTGCTGTTCTTCATTTTCGTTTTCTGCGGTAAATAAAGTCTAAGGTAAATCCCCAAAACAAAAATTAAAACGTGTCGCCACATATTCGTTAGTAGTTACTCGATCAATTACAAAAGATCTTGTAATTTACCGTTTCAGTGCACACGCTTGTGGGTTGCACATATTGTCAGGTAACTACTTGTTTATTTGCTACATGTTACTGTTTTATACATAATAATTTCCTCGGGTCATAAATCACTCGGTTCTATTAATTTTCGACAGATTTCACTCTCATTTAGAGCTCTGAGAACCCGAGATGAAACATCGTCTTCTAAACTCCGCAGGAATGCATCTATGTATAACCCCGACACGATTTATGTAAAATATTTTCTTTGTATGTTTTATGTATATTAATACAACGAACTTGGCACAGAAATGCTTCTTAAAATACACCGAAATCTGGAAATACTTCAGTCTTCATCCGAAACGGCCGATTATTTGAACAACACCTAATTTAATATTTCCAGCCTGCATTCTTGGGGTATTAACCGCAATCAACATAACTGCGACTGCTAATTGGTTCACCTTTTGGAAAAAAAACAATCGCGTGTCGGCACCCCCGACGTTGACGTAACTTCCTCCGTTACAAATTTCGATTTTATTACAATGACTCAAGCACTCTTTTACACTGCTGTCCTCGTTTCCCCCCTCGAAACGCGAGAGAGCAAACAAAACAATCGATTTTCTTATCGCAATATGCATAAGATACCGATAACCCGACAACATGTACTTTATTTTGGTTTTTTGTGTGTTGGTAATGAAAACCTCAGGATGTGATGACGAATCGTGGTGATAGAGGAACAACTGTAATCTTTGTGTTATGCAACGTGTATAAATACGGCTGCGTGTGGGACAATGGAGAGAAATCTTCCCAAGATAATTTTCCTGCTATCGGAAAGATAGTCGATTTTGCGATAGATGTGTCTCTGTCAAAAAAAATTACAACTAGAATGCCCTAAATACATTAAAGCCGAATAGGGGCAGACGAAAATCCGCATGTTATTTATTAGGCCCCACAATTTTCAATCAACGTCAAAACTTTGTTGACACTGCTGAGTTCTACTAATGGTTAAAATTACACCCGGACACCCGGTATTGTTTTCAGCAATACGGCTCGAAATGCGTTTTTCCTTCTGTGCACTCCAGCAAACAGTAATCTGATACCCCCGTACGCACTCTTTGATCACGCTCTCGCAACAACCCGTAAAGACGTTTCGAAATCGTCGCAGATGTGGTCCATTTCGAGCGGAGTCCTCGCGGAAATTTCGCCGCGTTCCGACACCAGAATCGCATAAACACGCGCCAGTTGTCACAGTCTATTTACGGTCCACCATATTCTCCTCTTCTGCTCGGCTTGTGGTCTCGGATGCGTTTTTACGACCTTGACCAACGCACTCTTCTCCGCGTCCCGAAAGCTATAATTAAAATGGTATCATCATTTCGAAAGTATCTAATTCGATTTTTTCGGTATGAAAACATTTAATTAAGTGAACGCGGAACGTTCAATTACGTGTGGAGGCTAATTGGGCGTTATTCGCGTGTTGTTACCGTAGGTCATATTTTTTTTCTTCGTTCGTCGAGAGATCCGTATTGTTTTGTTGTGCACCCGGGGTGCGATCGCGCGATGGGAGATGGGACAATGTGTGTGGTAGGGAAAAAAATGCGTGTAAAAATAAAGCCAAGCTCGATGTGTCGAGGATTGCACAATGAAAGTGAGGAGTGCAAATTGGTTTTAAAATAGGGTATTAAATAACAGATCAATACAAACATGTCGTTAATAGGTTTTAGACGCTGCGATTAGCGGCTCGGGCACGTATTAAATAGTGTTGCAAATATTGTCGTGTAGGATAGGGATTGTTTGGCCACCCGTTATACAAATGTGCGGTAGGGCGTTGTAGGAGCTTGTACAAAATCATTATGGACATTATGAGCAGATAATTTTATATACAGGATGATTATATTCGAAATTATTTTGAACAATAATAAAAAAATTATACAAGGTGAAATTGAAATGTTTCTAGTATAACCTCATAGGTGTATTATTATTACGAACTTGACACATTGGAAGGACTGGTTCAAAACGGACAAGTACTATTTGACAATTTTTGAAATTAAAAGGTTCGGCGGATCCAAAAACACGAAAATATATTTATGTAAATAGCACTTCTCAAGAAGGCCTCGGACACTGACTACTATAGTGGAAGCAGTGAGAAATGCAAAAAATGTCATGAAAGTCTGGTTCGAAACGGACAAGTACTATTTGACAATTTTTGAAATTAAAAAATTCGGCGCATCCAAAAAACATTAAAATATATTTATGTAAAGACCACTTCTGAAGAAGGCCTCGGACACTGACTACTATAGTGGAAGCAGTGAGGAATGCAAAAAATGTCATGAAAGTCTGTTTCAAAACGGACAAGTACTATTTGACAATTTTTGAAATTAAAAAATTCGGCGGATCCAAAAAACATTAAAATATATTTATGTAAAGATCACTTCTGAAGAAGGCCTCGGACACTGACTACTATAGTGGAAGCAGTGAGAAATGCAAAAAATGTCATGAAAGTCTGGTTCGAAACGGACAAGTACTATTTGACAATTTTTTAAATTAAAAAATTCGGCGGATCCAAAAAACATTAAAATATATTTATGTAAAGACCACTTCTGAAGAAGGCCTCGGACACTGACTACTATAGTGGAAGCAGTGAGAAATGCAAAAAATTTCATGAAAGTCTGGTTCGAAACGGACAAGTACTATTTGACAATTTTTGAAATTAAAAAAATCAGTGGATCCAAAAAACATTAAAATATATTTATGTAAAGACCACTTCTGAAGAAGGCCTCGGACACTGACTACTATAGTGGATACAGTGAGAAATGCAAACAATGTCATGGAAGTCTGGTTCAAAACGGACAAGTACTATTTGACAATTTTTGAAATTAAAAAGTTCGGCGGATCCAAAAACACGAAAATATATTTATGTAGATAGTACTAAATTTTCTAGTTTCTCAGTTTCCTATTTTCCCCATTTCTTACTTTATCGGTTTCCCGGTTTGAAAATTTCCTAGTTTGTCAGTTTCCGAGTTCCTCAGTTTCCTAGCTCCTAAGTTTTTAGTTTCTCAGTTTCCTAGTTTCTTATTTTTCTAGTTTTCCGACTTCAAGTTTTCCTAGTTTTTTTTTAGCTTCCTAATTGCTCATTTTCTAGTCTCTAGATTTCCTAGTTCCTCGGTCACTTATTTTCTCAATTTTCTAGTTCCCTCATTTCTCAGTTTCACAGATTCTCCATTTCCTAGTTTCTCAGTTTCCTAATTTCTTGGTTTCATAAATTCCTAGTTTCTTATTTCCTCAGTTTCCTAACCTCAAAATTTTTTAGTTTCTCAATTTGATAGTTTGCCGACTTCAAAGTTTCTTAGTTTTATGGCTTCCTAGTTTCTCAGTTTCCTATTTTCCCCATTTCTTACTTTATCGGTTTCCCGGTTTGAAAATTTCCTAGTGTGTCGGTTTCTCAGTTTCCTAGTCCCTAAAGTTTTTAGTTTCTCAGTTTCCTAGTTTCTTATTTTTCTAGTTTTCTGACTTCAAATTTTCCTAGTTTTTTAGCTTCCTAGTTGCTCATTTTGTAGTTTCTAAATTTCCTAGTTCCTCGGTCACTTATTTTCTCAATTTTCTAGTTTCTCAGTTTCCTCATTTCTCAGTTTTTGGTTTCTCAGTTTTACAGATTCTCCATTTCCTAGTTTCTCAGTTTCCTAATTTCTTAGTTTCATAAATTCCTAGTTTCTTATTTCCTCAGTTTCCTAACCTCATAATTTTCTAGTTTCTCAATTTGATAGTTTGCCGACTTCAAAGTTTCTTAGTTTTATGGCTTCCTAGTTTCTCAGTTTCCTATTTTCCCCATTTCTTACTTTATCGGTTTGAAAATTTCCTAGTTTGTCAGTTTCCGAGTTCCTCAGTTTCCTAACTCCTAAGTTTTTAGTTTCTCAGTTTCCTAGTTTCTTATTTTTCTAGTTTTCCTAGTTTTTTTTAGCTTCCTAGTTGCTCATTTTCTAGTCTCTAGATTTCCTAGTTCCTCGGTCACTTATTTTCTCAATTTTCTAGTTTCTCAGTTCCCTCATTTCTCAGTTTCACAGATTCTCCATTTCCTAGTTTCTCAGTTTCCTAATTTCTGGGTTTCATAAATTCCTAGTTTCTTATTTCCTCAGTTTCCGAGCCTCTAAATTTTCTTGTTTCTCAATTTTCTAGTTCCCCGACTTCAAAGTTTTTTAGTTTTATAGCTTCCTAGTTTCTCAATTTGCTAGTTCCCCGACTTCAAAGTTTTTTAGTTTTATAGCTTCCTAGTTTCTCAGTTTCCTATTTTCCCCGTTTCTTACATTATCGGTTTCCCGGTTTGAAAATTTCCTAGTTTGTCAGTTTCTCAGTTTTCTAGTCCCTAAGTTGCTAGTTTCTTATTTTTCTAGTTTTCCGACTTCAAATTTTCCTAGTTTTTTAGCTTCCTAGTTGCTCATTTTCTAGTTTCTAAATTTCTTAGTTCCTCGGTCACTTATTTTCTCAATTTTCTAGTTTCTCAGTTTCCTCATTTCTCAGTTTCACAGATTCTCCATTTCCTAGTTTCTCAGTTTCCTAATTTCTTGGTTTCATAAATTCCTAGTTTCTTATTTCCTCAGTTTCCTAACCTCAAAATTTTTTAGTTTCTCAATTTGTTAGTTCCCCGACTTCAAAGTTTTTTAGTTTTATAGTTTCCTAGTTTCTCAGTTTCCTATTTTCCCCATTTCTTACTTTATCGGTTTCCCGGTTTGAAAATTTCCTAGTGTGTCGGTTTCTCAGTTTCCTAGTCCCTAAAGTTTTTAGTTTCTCAGTTTCCTAGTTTCTTATTTTTCTAGTTTCCCGACTTCAAGTTTTCCTATTTTTTTAGCTTCCGAGTTGCTCGTTTTCTAGTTTCTAGATTTCCTAGTTCCTCGGTCACCTATTTTCTCAATTTTCTAGTTTCTCAGTTTTTGGTTTCTCAGTTTCACAGATTCTCCATTTCCTAGTTTCTCAGTTTCCTAATTTCTTAGTTTCATAAATTCCTAGTTCCTTAGTTCCTCAGTTTCCTAGCCTCTAAATTTTCTAGTTTCTCAATTTGCTAGTTTTCCGACTTCAAAGTTTCTTAGTTTTCTAGCTTCCTAGTTTCACAGTTTTCTATTTTCCCCGTTTCTTACATTATCGGTTTCCCGGTTTGAAAATTTTCTAGTTTGTCAGTTTCTCAGTTTCCGAGTTCCTCAGTTTCCTAGTCCTTAAATTTTTAGTTTCTCAGTTTCCTAGTTTCTTATTTTTCTAGTTTCCCGACTTCAAGTTTTCCTATTTTTTTAGCTTCCGAATTGCTCGTTTTCTAGTTTCTAGATTTCCTAGTTCCTCGGTCACTTATTTTCTCAATTTTCTAGTTTCTCAGTTTCCTCATTTCTCAGTTTTTGGTTTCTGTTTCACAGATTCTCCATTTCCTAGTTTCTCAGTTTCCTAATTTCTTAGTTTCATATATTCCTAGTTCCTTAGTTCCTCAGTTTCCTAGCCTCTAAATTTTCTAGTTTCTCAATTTGCTAGTTTTCCGACTTCAAAGTTTCTTAGTTTTCTAGCTTCCTAGTTTCACAGTTTTCTATTTTCCCCGTTTCTTACATTATCGGTTTCCCGGTTTGAAAATTTTCTAGTTTGTCAGTTTCTCAGTTTCCGAGTTCCTCAGTTTCCTAGTCCTTAAATTTTTAGTTTCTCAGTTTCCTAGTTTCTTATTTTTCTAGTTTCCCGACTTCAAGTTTTCCTATTTTTTTAGCTTCCGAATTGCTCGTTTTCTAGTTTCTAGATTTCCTAGTTCCTCGGTCACTTATTTTCTCAATTTTTAGTTTCTCAGTTTCACAGATTCTCCATTTCCTAGTTTCTCAGCTTCCTAATTTCTTAGTTTCATAAATTCCTAGTTCCTTATTTCCTCAGTTTCCTAGCCTCTAAATTTGCTAGTTTCCCGACTTCAAAGTTTCTTAGTTTTATAGCTTCCTAGTTTCTCAGTTTCCTATTTTCCCCGTTTCTTACTTTATGGGTTTCCCGGGTTGAAAGTTTCCTATTTTGTCAGTTTCTCAGTTTCCGAGTGCCTAAGTTTTTAGTTTCAGTTTCCTAGTTTTTTATTTTTCTAGTTTTCCGACTTCAAATTTTCCTAGTTTTTTAGCTTCCTAGTTGCTCATTTTATAGTTTCTAGATTTCCTAGTTCTTCGGTAACTTATTTTCTTAATTTTCTAGTTTCTCAGTTTCCTCATTTCTCAGTTTTTAGTTTCTCAGTTTCACAGATTCTCCATTTTCCAGTTTTTCAGTTTCTTAATTTCTTAGTTTTATAAATTCCTAGTTTCTCAGTTTCCTATTTTCCCCGTTTCTTACTTTATAGGTTTTCTGGTTTGAAAATTTCCTAGTTTGTCAGTTTCTCAGGTTCCTAGTCCCTAAGTTTCTAGTTTCCCAGTTTCCTAGTTTCTTATTTTTCTAGTTTTCCGACTTCAAATTTTCCTAGTTTTTTAGCTTCCTAGTTGCTCATTTCCTAGTACCTCGGTCACTTATTTTCTCAATTTTCTAGTTTCTCAGTTTCACAGATTCTTCATTTCTTAGTTTGTCAGCTTCCTAATTTCATAAATTCCTAATTTCTGATTTCCTCAGTTTCCTAGCCTCTAAATTTCCTAGTTTTTAAATGTACTAGTTTCCTTTTATTTCGCGTGGTCGAAGTTCGACTGTAACAATCCATCTTAACTCATGAATTGCAAATAAGTTTTATTCAGTAGCCAGACGGGTCTTTGTTATTGATGTTAGTGCAAATGTGTTTTATTTATAATTTTTGTTTGCATATTTTAAAAGGTAAATAGCGTTCTAAATTTGAAATGGTTTATAACAGTATTGCTGTTGCTGATGTTATTGGGGCAAATTTTTGAAGGCGCCAGCCGAGTATCGCATGACGTTTTTTGTATTCGAGTTTCGAGGTTAGGTGTGACAGCTGTCAAATTAAATACGTGCGCGGTAATATTCATACATTTAGTTTGAATTTCACACAATCGTGGCGTTATCATTTCGGCTCAACTGCTGCGCAAATCCTGCAGGTTCATTGAACAGTGCACAACATTTTTATGTGCGGATGTAAAAATTTATGTGCGTTTCATCACGGCACTAGGTAAAGATAATAAACACAGCAGAAGTACTCGAGCCGAGTTAATAAAAACTGCTTGATATGCTCGAAATAGACTAATATTGATCGTTTGATTGTGCAAATAAACAAAAGCAAATGTTTGTTGGTATGATTAAATTATGATCAGTATTTTTTTAAAGCATCGTTTTGATTGCTTTTGAGTATGGATAAGGAAATTCTATATTTACTACAGAGAGCAATTATTCAAGCAATTATTGATGACATTGTGTTCTTGTCTATTTATTATTGTTTTGCCACTATTTAATATTCAATGAAAACACTAGCTGATAACGGCTTCAAGAGCACTGCCAACGAGTTACTAAGGACAGCCGTTGGTAGAGTGGTCACTCTCGCCGGCTTCTTTGATCTAACCGTCATTCTGACGATTTCAACTCGAGAATAAGATCATTGAGTAAAATGAAATTAACCACCGCTTTCGCGTGCAAAGGCTGCACATCCTTTCCATCGGAGGCAATCGTGCGTTGCACTTTCATTAGAAAATTTCAAGGTCGATTCTAATTACGCTCCCATTTTCTTGCAGCCTCTTCGAGCAGGAGATCATGTCATATGTCCCGGCCGTGGATACCCGCAGCACGGCCGCCACCCGGAGCCCCAGGGGTTCGCCGCAGCCGTCTCCCATCGCGTCCCCGGGACTGAGCAGGCATCGCGTTCCAGCACCGCACAAGCGAGATTTCGAGGCGAAATTGCGGAATTTCTACAGGAAGTTGGAAAGCAAAGGATACGGACAAGGTCCGGGGAAATTCAAGTGAGTGGTCGAAATTAACTTGGGCGGTCGACATGGAGTGAAACGTCTTCGTTGCAGATTGCACATACGGCGCGAGCATCTCTTGGAGGACGCCTTCAGGAGGATCATGTCGGCGAACAAGAAGGAGCTGCAGAAGGGAAAGTTGTGCGTGGTCTGGGACAACGAAGAGGGCTTGGATTACGGGGGGCCCTCGAGGGAGTTCTTCTTCTTGTTGTCCAGGGAGCTGTTCAATCCCTACTATGGACTGTTCGAATATTCAGCCAACGATACTTACACAGTGCAGATCTCGCCGATGTCGGCCTTCGTCGATAATTATCACGACTGGTGAGTTTATGCAAATTGCGGAATAGTCCAGGGTTTCTGATTGTTACCAATACTATTTATTGTTTTGAGTAAACAACATTTTTGTATTTTAATTGGTTGAAAAAATGCTTAGCATTGAATAATGAGAGCTCCGCAAGGAAAGAATTGTAGTTGGGATGATTTTATTAAATTAAAAGTGACTTGTGAATCTATTTTACACCTGGGCGAGCCGCACGATTTTGTTGTGGCAAGGTGAATGTAATTAAATAAAATTAGAAGCATATCAAACTAAAATCACCCTGTACACAGCAAGAAAAATAATAAAAATCTTTCCTCTTCTAGGTTCAGGTTTAGCGGTAGAGTGCTGGGCCTGGCCCTCGTCCACCAGTACCTCCTCGACGCTTTCTTTACGCGGCCCTTCTACAAGGCCCTGCTTCGCCTTCCCGTCGCCCTCTCCGACCTCGAAAGTCTCGACTTCGAATTTCACCAGTCGCTCCAGTGGATCCGGGAACACGACGTTTCGATGCAGGGCGAGCTCGAGCTGACCTTCGCCGTTACCGAAGAAGTTTTCGGACAAGTCCTGGAACGGGAACTGAAACCCGGAGGGAGGAACGTTCCCGTGACGGAAAAGAACAAAAAGGTAGGCGAGGAAACACCCTCCGCGAAGCCACTTTTTCTATCGTCTTTGCGTTGCAGGAATACTTGGAGAGGATAGTGCGGTGGCGGTTGGAGCGCGGCGTTTCCGAGCAGACCGAATCTCTCGTTAGAGGCTTCTATGAAGTCGTCGACCCAAGACTGGTTAGCGTTTTCGACGCTAGAGAATTAGAATTAGTAATCGCGGGCACCGCGGAAATCGACTTAGTTGACTGGAGGCACAACACCGAATATCGCGGTGGCTACCATGACCAGCATCCAGTAGTAGTGTGGTTCTGGCAAGCGATCGAGAGGTACGCACGACGGCGTCCGCGTTGATTTTTTTACCGACACTCTCCTTCCAGGTTTACCAATGAGCAGCGTCTCCGCTTGCTGCAATTCGTGACGGGCACCTCCAGCATCCCCTTCGAAGGCTTCTCGGCCCTGAGGGGCTCGATAGGCCCCCGGAAATTCTGCATAGAGAAATGGGGCAAGCCGAACAGTCTTCCAAGGGCCCACACCTGCTTCAATCGGCTAGACCTGCCGCCCTACCCCACATCGGAGGTTTTGTACGAAAAATTGTTATTGGCTGTCGAAGAAACGAACACTTTCGGGATCGAATAAAAACGCCCGTGAGTCAAAAGGGGCGTTACTTAATCGTGTACTTCGAGGACTGATTGGTTGTTCCTTTAGAGCCAGTATTTGAGTTTGCTGATAGCGTTACGCTGGTGTATTATTGTTCACATGCAACTATTTTACTTACCAAATAATTTGTACATTTTAAGTGTCGCATTTGTATTGTATATAATATTTATTTGTTAATTTGTTTCTTTTCAAATTTGTATAACGAGAAACTGATTGCTATGTGGGTTTCTAATAGTCATTTTGCATTAGTGGATCAAATTGTGTTTTATTTATCTATTTATTGACGAATTATAACATGTGTTAGTGTTTTGCTAGTTACCAGAGAATAATTTTAATTTCTTGCATCTGAATTACGAAAAGTTGTGATTTTTTTCATTCTAGTCAGTTATGTTTATTTTGATTCATAATGCACAACATGTGTTTATGTTAAGATTTAAGTATGCCAACGTTTTAGATTATAATTAATTGTTTGTGTATTGGTATAATTAGATGAGCTAAATTCGTTTGTAACATTCCAATGAAATACATATTTGTTACACAATTTTTCTTGCTCGTTATTACCGTACGGTCTTCCCGGCCGCATTTCGCTCCGGGAACAGCGGCTGATGCGCCCGAAACTTGGATCACATACGCCACGAAATCCAATTTTCTCGCCTTGATTCGTAATATACTATTGTTGTAATCAGGTGTGTAATGTCAAGGTGTACTGGTGTCACCAGTCTAATCAACGTTAATAAAGAGGGAAATCAAAGTAATTTCATGTGGAAGTAAAAAAAGTGTTTTCATTGTCTTCAAAGTACAAAAACACGGTGTGAAAGGTTAGCATTCTAATGAAGCTCCAAAGGGCGCTTTTAACATTTTAATTTTACTGATTAAAGCTTTAGCTCACATAAGAACGAGAGGTAATAATCTACGACTGTCTAATGCGGAGCGCTCACCACTCGGCTTGCAGGCCTTACTCCCCCATGGTGAGTTACGCCTGATTTATTATTGTTGTTATCAATATTTCTTCTATCGCGACGTGGTATTTTTCAACGAATGAAGGAAGACTGTAGGCAACCCAACAAACTCCTGGGTGGTTGAAGTAAAGAAATAATAATTTAGAGCAAATAAAAAACCTGCTCATTGCAAAATAATGCGTCGGCAGTCTCTGTGTCGCAGTCGTATAGCAAGTGTCCATGTGTTGCTCTGAAATTGGTGCCTCGCGCTTCGCGCTCAACCACTTAAAGAAACATACTCTAAGAAGGTCATATTTCCCTGTACGTACAACTCGAAATGTGGAGAGTATCTCATAGTTTATTATTTTACAAAACTGACCCGACAGACGTGGTGTTCAAATTTCAATAAATTTGTTTTTGGACAGATTGCGAAACAATTAATTTTCCAGTTTCTCATCCCTGTTATTTTAAAGAAAAAATAACCCACCAAATAATTGTATCAATTATTATGATCGAGAGTGCGTGCAAATATTATGATTTTCGCACTTTCTAAGAATTTTTCGATTTTCGTTTGCACATAATTTTATTGAATTTTATTTTCCTGAAAACTTTTTCGGGGCCATAACGAACAAAACAAAAAAGAATTACACATACCCATCGTTCGAATCGTGAAAAAAGCACTTTCAATTTTTCCGGAATTTTCCAATCTGACAACAAACATTTTTGGATCTCGACAACCGCGCCACCTACCTGGTCCAACTGTCGCTAAGAACCATCCAGGTGACCCCATAAATACAAAAAAATATATATATGATTAACAACAACAAAATCTGGATCTCGAAAATTTGCCGTATTTTCTGGGTTTTCAAATTTTTTTTTTTTTGTTCTGAAGTTTTTCGAAAGCCTTTAGATGTCCTAATTGATTCAAATTTTTATAGCAATGTCGGTAAAGACAAGATAAAATAATATATACAACATCCCCTTAGAAAGTGTTATATGAGTTACATGAGAATGAAGTTGACAATTCTACTAAATTCCAAAATTCGAATATAGCTATGCCGTTAGCTTCACACGACGAGATTCACTTATAAAGTATCTTTTTCAATGTTGGGTGTGACAACATCGCCGTAGAAAGTGTCTTTATCAACATTGGATTATTCTTTTGTTTATTGATTTTTAGAGCTTTGTAATTTGGGATTTTTCAAATCATTCAAAGTATTATTTCTATTATTGGTATTAGTATTATTTAGGAGGTTAGATCTTTGGTAAGCTCTGTAATCCTCAGTTTCTCCGTCTTTTTTTATTTTTCAGGTTATTTTTTTTTGTATTTCCTTGCTCTACGAAATTTGTTTTATCTTCTGGGTTTTCTATTTTTTTTTTGTTGTGAAGTTTTTCGAAAGCCTATAGATGTCCTAATTGATTAAAATTTTTATAGCAATGTCGGTATAGACAAGATAAAATAATATATACAACATCCCCTTAGAAAGTGTTATATGAGTTATATGAGAATGAAGTTGACAATTCTACCAAATTCAAAAATTCGAATATAGCTACGCCGTTATCTTCACATGACGAGATTCACTTATAAAGTGTCTCTTTCAATGTTGGGTGTGACAACATCGCCTTAGAAAGTGTCTTTTTCAACATTGGATTATTCTTTCGTTGATTGATTCTTAGAGCTTTGTAATTTGGGATTCAAATCATTCAAAGTATTATTACCATTATTAGTATTAGTACTATTTAGTACTATTTTCAAAACAAATGACAAAGAACGATACTTCATGAGGGAATGTTGTCAAAAGAAACGGCAAAGAGAGTGACATGCTGAGGCGAGGTTGTCAAAACAAACGACAAAGAAAGACAGTTCATGAGGGGATGTTGTCAAATAGACGACAAAGAAAAACACTTCATGAGGGCAGGTTGTCAAAACAAACGACAAAGAAAAACGCTTTCCAATGAGATGTTGTCACACAAAGACATTTCCTAAAGGAACGCTGTCAAAACAAACGACAAAAAAGACACTTCATGAGGGCAGCCTGTCAAAACAAACGACAAAGAAAGTTACTTTCTAAGGAGATGTTGTCAAACAAACGACAAAGAAAGTCACTTGCTCAGGATATGCCATCAAACAAACGACAACGAAAGATTCTTCATGTGGGAATGTTATCAAAAGAGACGATAAAGAAAGTCACATCCTAAGGCGAAGTTGTCAAAACAAACGACAAAGAAAGACACTTTCTAATATGATTTTGACGAAACAAACGGAAAAGAAAGACACTTCATGAGGGGGTGTTGTCAAAGCAAACAACAAAGAAGAGACTATCTTTCTAAAGAGATTTTGTCAAGTCAAACGGCAAAGAAAGACACTTTCTAAGGAAATGTCGTCAAACAAACGACAAAGAGAAAGTCACATCCCAAGGCGAGGTTGTCAAAACAAACGGCACAGAAAGACAATTCATAAAGGGATGTTGTCAAACGAACGACAACCAATGAGATGTTGTCACACAAAGATATTTGCTAAAGGAACGATGTCAAAACAAAGGACAAAGAAACTTACTTTCTAAGGAGATGTTGTCAAACAAACGACAAAGAAAGTCACTTGCTAAGGATACGCTGTCAAACAAACGACAACGAAAGATTCTTCATGTGGGAATGTTATCAAAAGAGACGATAAAGAAAGTCACATCCTAAGGCGAAGTTGTCAAAACAAACGACAAAGAAAGACACTTTCTAATGTGATTTTGACGAAACAAACGGAAAAGAAAGACACTTAATGAGGGGGTGTTGTCAAAGCAAACAACAAAGAAGAGACTATCTTTCTAAAGAGATTTTGTCAAGGCAAACGGCAAAGAAAGATACTTTCTAAGGAAATGTCGTCAAACAAACGACAAAGAGAAAGTCACATCCCAAGGCGAGGTTGTCAAAACAAACGGCACAGAAAGACAATTCATAAAGGGATGTTGTCAAACGAACGACAACCAATGAGATATTCTCACACAAAGATATTTGCTAAAGGACCGATGTCAAAACAAAGGACAAAGAAACTTACTTTCTAAGGAGATGTTGTCAAACAAACGACAAAGAAAGTCACTTGCTAAGGATACGCTGTCAAACAAACGACAACGAAAGATTCTTCATGTAGGAATGTTATCAAAAGCGACGATAAAGAAAGTCACATCCTAAAGCGAAGTTATCAAAACAAACGACAAAGAAAGACACTTTCTAATGTGATTTTGACGAAACAAACGGAAAAGAAAGACACTTCATGAGGGGGTGTTGTCAAAGCAAACAACAAAGAAGAGACTATCTTTCTAAAGAGATTTTGTCAAGTCAAACGGCAAAGAAAGACACTTTCTAAGGAAATGTCGTCAAACAAACGACAAAGAGAAAGTCACATCAAAAGGCGAGGTTGTCAAAACAAACGGCACAGAAAGACAATTCATAAAGGGATGTTGTCAAACGAACGACAACCAATGAGATGTTGTCACACAAAGATATTTGCTAAAGGAACGATGTCAGAACAAACGACAAAGAAAGTTACTTTCTAATGAGATGTTGTCAAACAAACGACAACGAAAGATTCTTAATGTGGGAATGTCATCAAAAGAGACGATAAAGAAAGTCACATCCTAAGGCGAAGTTGTCAAAACAAACGACAAAGAAAGACACTTTCTAATGTGATTTTGATGAAACAAACGGAAAAGAAAGACACTTAATGAGGGGGTGTTGTCAAAGCAAACAACAAAGAAGAGACTATCTTTCTAAAGAGATTTTGTCAAGGCTACCGGCAAAGAAAGATACTTTCTAAGGAAATGTCGTCAAACAAAGGACAAAGAGAAAGTCACATCCCAAGGCGAGGTTGTCAAAACAAACGGCACAGAAAGACAATTCATAAAGGGATGTTGTCAAACGAACGACAACCAATGAGATGTTGTCACACAAAGATATTTGCTAAAGGAACGATGTCAAAACAAAGGACAAAGAAACTTACTTTCTAAGGAGATGTTGTCAAACAAACGACAAAGAAAGTCACTTGCTAAGGATACGCTGTCAAACAGACGACAACGAAAGATTCTTAATGTGGGAATGTTATCAAAAGAGACGATAAAGAAAGTCACATCCTAAAGCGAAGTTGTCAAAACAAACGACAAAGAAAGACACTTTCTAATGTGATTTTGACGAAACAAACGGAAAAGAAAGACACTTAATGAGGGGGTGTTGTCAAAGCAAACAACAAAGAAGAGACTATCTTTCTAAAGAGATTTTGTCAAGGCAAACGGCAAAGAAAGATACTTTCTAAGGAAATGTCGTCAAACAAACGACAAAGAGAAAGTCACATCCCAAGGCGAGGTTGTCAAAACAAACGGCACAGAAAGACAATTCATAAAGGGATGTTGTCAAACGAACGACAACCAATGAGATGTTGTCACACAAAGATATTTGCTAAAGGAACGATGTCAAAACAAAGGACAAAGAAACTTACTTTCTAAGGAGATGTTGTCAAACAAACGACAAAGAAAGTCACTTGCTAAGGATACGCTGTCAAACAAACGACAACGAAAGATTCTTCATGTAGGAATGTTATCAAAAGCGACGATAAAGAAAGTCACATCCTAAGGCGAAGTTGTCAAAACAAACGACCAAGAAAGACACTTTCTAATATGATTTTGACGAAACAAACGGAAAAGAAAGACACTTCATGAGGGGGTGTTGTCAAAGCAAACAACAAAGAAGAGACTCTTTCTAAAGAGATGTTGTCAAGGCAAACGGCAAAGAAAGACACTTTCTAAGGAAATGTCGTCAAACAAACGACAAAGAGAAAGTCACATCCCAAGGCGAGGTTGTCAAAACAAACGGCACAGAAAGACAATTCATAAAGGGATGTTGTCAAACGAACGACAACCAATGAGATGTTGTCACACAAAGATATTTGCTAAAGGAACTATGTCAGAACAAACGACAAAGAAACTTACTTTCTAAGGAGATGTTGTCAAACAAACGACAAAGAAAGTCACTTGCTAAGGATATGCTGTCAAACAGACGACAACGAAAGATTCTTAATGTGGGAATGTTATCAATAGAGACGATAAAGAAAGTCACATCCTAAGGCGAAGTTGTCAAAACAAACGACCAAGAAAGACACTTTCTAATGTGATTTTGACGAAACAAACGAAAAAGAAAGACACTTCATGAGGGGGTGTTGTCAAAGCAAACAACAAAGAAGAGACTCTTTCTAAAGAGATGTTGTCAAGGCAAACGGCAAAGAAAGACACTTTCTAAGGAAATGTCAAACAAACGACAAAGAGAAAGTCACATCCCAAGGCGAGCTTGTCAAAACAAACGGCACAGAAAGACAATTCATAAAGAAATGTTGTCAAACGAACGACAACCAATGAGATGTTGTCACACAAAGATATTTGCTAAAGGAACTATGTCAGAACAAACGACAAAGAAACTTACTTTCTAAGGAGATGTTGTCAAACAAACGACAAAGAAAGTCACTTGCTAAGGATATGCTGTCAAACAGACGACAACGAAAGATTCTTAATGTGGGAGTGTTATCAAAAGAGACGATAAAGAAAGTCACATCCTAAGGCGAAGTTGTCAAAACAAACGACAAAGAAAGACACTTTCTAATGTGATTTTGACGAAACAAACGGAAAAGAAAGACACTTCATGAGGGGGTATTGTCAAAGCAAACAACAAAGAAGAGACTATCTTTCTAAAGAGATTTTGTCAAGTCAAACGGCAAAGAAAGACACTTTCTAAGGAAATGTCGTCAAACAAACGACAAAGAGAAAGTCACATCCTAAGGCGAGGTTGTCAAAACAAACGGCACAGAAAGACAATTCATAAAAAGATGTTGTCAAACGAACGACAACCAATGAGATGTTGTCACACAAAGATATTTGCTAAAGGAACGATGTCAAAACAAAGGACAAAGAAACTTACTTTCTAAGGAGATGTTGTCAAACAAACGACAAAGAAAGTCACTTCCTAAGGATACGCTGTCAAACAAACGACAACGAAAGATTCTTCATGTAGGAATGTTATCAAAAGCGACGATAAAGAAAGTCACATCCTAAGGCGAAGTTGTCAAAACAAACGACAAAGAAGGACACTTTCTAATGTGATTTTGACGAAACAAACGGAAAAGAAAGACACTTCAAGAGGGGGTGTTGTCAAAGCAAACAAAAAAGAAGAGACTCTTTCTAAAGAGATTTTGGCAAGACAAATGGCAAAGAAAGACACTTTCTAAGGAAATGTCGTCAGACAAACGACAAAGAGAAATTCACATCACAAGGCGAGGTTGTCAAAACAAACGGCACAGAAAGACAATTCATAAAGGGATGTTGTCAAACGAACGACAACCAATGAGATGTTGTCACACAAAGATATTTGCTAAAGGAACGATGTTAGAACATCCGACAAAGAAAGTTACTTTCTAAGGAGATGTTGTCAAACAAACGACAAAGAAAGTCACTTGCTAAGGATACGCTGTCAAACAAACGACAACGAAAGATTCTTAATGTGGGAAAGTTATCAAAAGAGACGATAAAGAAAGTCACATCCTAAGGGGAAGTTGTCAAAACAAACGACAAAGAAAGACACTTTCTAATGTGATTTTGACGAAACAAACGGAAAAGAGCGACACTTCATGAGGGGGTGTTGTCAAAGCAAACAACAAAGAAGAGACTATCTATCTAAAGAGATTTTGTCAACGCAAACGGCAAAGAAAGACACTTTCTAAGGAAATGTCGTCAAACAAACGACAAAGAGAAAGTCACATCCCAAGGCGAGGTCGTCAAAACAAACGGCACAGAAAGACAATTCATAAAGGGATGTTGTCAAACGAACGACAACCAATGAGATGTTGTCACACAAAGATATTTGCTAAAGGAACGATGTCAGAACAAACGACAAAGAAAGTTACTTTCTAAGGAGATGTTGTCAAACAAAGGACAAAGAAAGTCACTTGCTAAGGATACGCTGTCAAACAAGCGACAACGAAAGATTCTTCATGTGGGAATGTTATCAAAAGCGACGATAAAGAAAGTCACATCCTAAGGCGAAGTTGTCAAAACAAACGACAAAGAAAGACACTTTCTAATGTGATTTTGACGAAACAAACGGAAAAGAAAGACACTTCAAGAGGGGGTGTTGTCAAAGCAAACAAAAAAGAAGAGACTCTTTCTAAAGAGATTTTGGCAAGACAAATGGCAAAGAAAGACACTTTCTAAGGAAATGTCGTCAGACAAACGACAAAGAGAAATTCACATCCCAAGGCGAGGTTGTCAAAACAAACGGCACAGAAAGACAATTCATAAAGGGATGTTGTCAAACGAACGACAACCAATGAGATGTTGTCACACAAAGATATTTGCTAAAGGAACGATGTCAAAACAAAGGACAAAGAAACTTACTTTCTAAGGAGATGTTGTCAAACAAACGACAAAGAAAGTCACTTGCTAAGGATACGCTGTCAAACAAACGACAACGAAAGATTCTTCATGTAGGAATGTTATCAAAAGCGACGATAAAGAAAGTCACATCCTAAGGCGAAGTTGTCAAAACAAACGACAAAGAAAGACACTTTCTAATGTGATTTTGACGAAACAAACGGAAAAGAAAGACACTTAATGAGGGGGTGTTGTCAAAGCAAACAACAAAGAAGAGACTATCTTTCTAAAGAGATTTTGTCAAGGCAAACGGCAAAGAAAGACACTTTTTAAGGAAATGTCGTCAAACAAACGACAAAGAGAAAGTCACATCCCAAGGCGAGGTTGTCAAAACAAACGGCACAGAAAGACAATTCATAAAGGGATGTTGTCAAACGAACGACAACCAATGAGATGTTGTCACACAAAGATATTTGCTAAAGGAACGATGTCAAAACAAAGGACAAAGAAACTTACTTTCTAATGAGATGTTGTCAAACAAACGACAACGAAAGATTCTTAATGTGGGAATGTCATCAAAAGAGACGATAAAGAAAGTCACATCCTAAGGCGAAGTTGTCAAAACAAACGACCAAGAAAGACACTTTCTAATATGATTTTGACGAAATAAACGGAAAAGAAAGACACTTCAAGAGGGGGTGTTGTCAAAGCAAACAAAAAAGAAGAGACTCTTTCTAAAGAGATTTTGTCAAGGCAAACGGTAAAGAAAGACACTTTCTAATGAGATGTCGTCAAACAAACGACAAAGAGAAAGTCACATCCCAAGGCGAGGTTGTCAAAACAAACGGCACAGAAGGACAATTCATAAAGGGATGTTGTCAAACGAACCACAACCAATGAGATGTTGTCACACAAAGATATTTGCTAAAGGAACGATGTCAAAACAAAGGACAAAGAAACTTACTTTCTAAAGAGATGTTGTCAAACAAACGACAAAGAAAGTCACTTGCTAAGGATACGCTGTCAAACAAACGACAACGAAAGATTCTTCATGTAGGAATGTTATCAAAAGAGACAATAAAGAAAGTCACATCCTAAGGCGAAGTTGTCAAAACAAACGACAAAGAAAGACACTTTCTAATGTGATTTTGATGAAACAAACGGAAAAGAAAGACACTTAATGAGGGGGTGTTGTCAAAGCAAACAACAAAGAAGAGACTATCTTTCTAAAGAGATTTTGTCAAGGCTACCGGCAAAGAAAGATACTTTCTAAGGAAATGTCGTCAAACAAAGGACAAAGAGAAAGTCACATCCCAAGGCGAGGTTGTCAAAACAAACGGCACAGAAAGACAATTCATAAAGGGATGTTGTCAAACGAACGACAACCAATGAGATGTTGTCACACAAAGATATTTGCTAAAGGAACGATGTCAAAACAAAGGACAAAGAAACTTACTTTCTAAGGAGATGTTGTCAAACAAACGACAAAGAAAGTCACTTGCTAAGGATACGCTGTCAAACAGACGACAACGAAAGATTCTTAATGTGGGAATGTTATCAAAAGAGACGATAAAGAAAGTCACATCCTAAAGCGAAGTTGTCAAAACAAACGACAAAGAAAGACACTTTCTAATGTGATTTTGACGAAACAAACGGAAAAGAAAGACACTTAATGAGGGGGTGTTGTCAAAGCAAACAACAAAGAAGAGACTATCTTTCTAAAGAGATTTTGTCAAGGCAAACGGCAAAGAAAGATACTTTCTAAGGAAATGTCGTCAAACAAACGACAAAGAGAAAGTCACATCCCAAGGCGAGGTTGTCAAAACAAACGGCACAGAAAGACAATTCATAAAGGGATGTTGTCAAACGAACGACAACCAATGAGATATTCTCACACAAAGATATTTGCTAAAGGACCGATGTCAAAACAAAGGACAAAGAAACTTACTTTCTAAGGAGATGTTGTCAAACAAACGACAAAGAAAGTCACTTGCTAAGGATACGCTGTCAAACAAACGACAACGAAAGATTCTTCATGTAGGAATGTTATCAAAAGCGACGATAAAGAAAGTCACATCCTAAAGCGAAGTTATCAAAACAAACGACAAAGAAAGACACTTTCTAATGTGATTTTGACGAAACAAACGGAAAAGAAAGACACTTCATGAGGGGGTGTTGTCAAAGCAAACAACAAAGAAGAGACTATCTTTCTAAAGAGATTTTGTCAAGTCAAACGGCAAAGAAAGACACTTTCTAAGGAAATGTCGTCAAACAAACGACAAAGAGAAAGTCACATCAAAAGGCGAGGTTGTCAAAACAAACGGCACAGAAAGACAATTCATAAAGGGATGTTGTCAAACGAACGACAACCAATGAGATGTTGTCACACAAAGATATTTGCTAAAGGAACGATGTCAGAACAAACGACAAAGAAAGTTACTTTCTAATGAGATGTTGTCAAACAAACGACAACGAAAGATTCTTAATGTGGGAATGTCATCAAAAGAGACGATAAAGAAAGTCACATCCTAAGGCGAAGTTGTCAAAACAAACGACCAAGAAAGACACTTTCTAATATGATTTTGACGAAATAAACGGAAAAGAAAGAAACTTCAAGAGGGGGTGTTGTCAAAGCAAACAAAAAAGAAGAGACTCTTTCTAAAGAGATTTTGTCAAGGCAAACGGTAAAGAAAGACACTTTCTAATGAGATGTCGTCAAACAAACGACAAAGAGAAAGTCACATCCCAAGGCGAGGTTGTCAAAACAAACGGCACAGAAGGACAATTCATAAAGGGATGTTGTCAAACGAACCACAACCAATGAGATGTTGTCACACAAAGATATTTGCTAAAGGAACGATGTCAAAACAAAGGACAAAGAAACTTACTTTCTAAAGAGATGTTGTCAAACAAACGACAAAGAAAGTCACTTGCTAAGGATACGCTGTCAAACAAACGACAACGAAAGATTCTTCATGTAGGAATGTTATCAAAAGAGACAATAAAGAAAGTCACATCCTAAGGCGAAGTTGTCAAAACAAACGACAAAGAAAGACACTTTCTAATGTGATTTTGATGAAACAAACGGAAAAGAAAGACACTTAATGAGGGGGTGTTGTCAAAGCAAACAACAAAGAAGAGACTATCTTTCTAAAGAGATTTTGTCAAGGCAAACGGCAAAGAAAGATACTTTCTAAGGAAATGTCGTCAAACAAACGACAAAGAGAAAGTCACATCCCAAGGCGAGGTTGTCAAAACAAACGGCACAGAAAGACAATTCATAAAGGGATGTTGTCAAACGAACGACAACCAATGAGATGTTGTCACACAAAGATATTTGCTAAAGGAACGATGTCAAAACAAAGGACAAAGAAACTTACTTTCTAAGGAGATGTTGTCAAACAAACGACAAAGAAAGTCACTTGCTAAGGATACGCTGTCAAACAGACGACAACGAAAGATTCTTAATGTGGGAATGTTATCAAAAGAGACGATAAAGAAAGTCACATCCTAAAGCGAAGTTGTCAAAACAAACGACAAAGAAAGACACTTTCTAATGTGATTTTGACGAAACAAACGGAAAAGAAAGACACTTAATGAGGGGGTGTTGTCAAAGCAAACAACAAAGAAGAGACTATCTTTCTAAAGAGATTTTGTCAAGGCAAACGGCAAAGAAAGATACTTTCTAAGGAAATGTCGTCAAACAAACGACAAAGAGAAAGTCACATCCCAAGGCGAGGTTGTCAAAACAAACGGCACAGAAAGACAATTCATAAAGGGATGTTGTCAAACGAACGACAACCAATGAGATGTTGTCACACAAAGATATTTGCTAAAGGAACGATGTCAAAACAAAGGACAAAGAAACTTACTTTCTAAGGAGATGTTGTCAAACAAACGACAAAGAAAGTCACTTGCTAAGGATACGCTGTCAAACAAACGACAACGAAAGATTCTTCATGTAGGAATGTTATCAAAAGCGACGATAAAGAAAGTCACATCCTAAGGCGAAGTTGTCAAAACAAACGACCAAGAAAGACACTTTCTAATATGATTTTGACGAAACAAACGGAAAAGAAAGACACTTCATGAGGGGGTGTTGTCAAAGCAAACAACAAAGAAGAGACTCTTTCTAAAGAGATGTTGTCAAGGCAAACGGCAAAGAAAGACACTTTCTAAGGAAATGTCGTCAAACAAACGACAAAGAGAAAGTCACATCCCAAGGCGAGGTTGTCAAAACAAACGGCACAGAAAGACAATTCATAAAGGGATGTTGTCAAACGAACGACAACCAATGAGATGTTGTCACACAAAGATATTTGCTAAAGGAACTATGTCAGAACAAACGACAAAGAAACTTACTTTCTAAGGAGATGTTGTCAAACAAACGACAAAGAAAGTCACTTGCTAAGGATATGCTGTCAAACAGACGACAACGAAAGATTCTTAATGTGGGAATGTTATCAATAGAGACGATAAAGAAAGTCACATCCTAAGGCGAAGTTGTCAAAACAAACGACCAAGAAAGACACTTTCTAATGTGATTTTGACGAAACAAACGAAAAAGAAAGACACTTCATGAGGGGGTGTTGTCAAAGCAAACAACAAAGAAGAGACTCTTTCTAAAGAGATGTTGTCAAGGCAAACGGCAAAGAAAGACACTTTCTAAGGAAATGTCAAACAAACGACAAAGAGAAAGTCACATCCCAAGGCGAGCTTGTCAAAACAAACGGCACAGAAAGACAATTCATAAAGAAATGTTGTCAAACGAACGACAACCAATGAGATGTTGTCACACAAAGATATTTGCTAAAGGAACTATGTCAGAACAAACGACAAAGAAACTTACTTTCTAAGGAGATGTTGTCAAACAAACGACAAAGAAAGTCACTTGCTAAGGATATGCTGTCAAACAGACGACAACGAAAGATTCTTAATGTGGGAGTGTTATCAAAAGAGACGATAAAGAAAGTCACATCCTAAGGCGAAGTTGTCAAAACAAACGACAAAGAAAGACACTTTCTAATGTGATTTTGACGAAACAAACGGAAAAGAAAGACACTTCATGAGGGGGTATTGTCAAAGCAAACAACAAAGAAGAGACTATCTTTCTAAAGAGATTTTGTCAAGTCAAACGGCAAAGAAAGACACTTTCTAAGGAAATGTCGTCAAACAAACGACAAAGAGAAAGTCACATCCTAAGGCGAGGTTGTCAAAACAAACGGCACAGAAAGACAATTCATAAAAAGATGTTGTCAAACGAACGACAACCAATGAGATGTTGTCACACAAAGATATTTGCTAAAGGAACGATGTCAAAACAAAGGACAAAGAAACTTACTTTCTAAGGAGATGTTGTCAAACAAACGACAAAGAAAGTCACTTCCTAAGGATACGCTGTCAAACAAACGACAACGAAAGATTCTTCATGTAGGAATGTTATCAAAAGCGACGATAAAGAAAGTCACATCCTAAGGCGAAGTTGTCAAAACAAACGACAAAGAAGGACACTTTCTAATGTGATTTTGACGAAACAAACGGAAAAGAAAGACACTTCAAGAGGGGGTGTTGTCAAAGCAAACAAAAAAGAAGAGACTCTTTCTAAAGAGATTTTGGCAAGACAAATGGCAAAGAAAGACACTTTCTAAGGAAATGTCGTCAGACAAACGACAAAGAGAAATTCACATCACAAGGCGAGGTTGTCAAAACAAACGGCACAGAAAGACAATTCATAAAGGGATGTTGTCAAACGAACGACAACCAATGAGATGTTGTCACACAAAGATATTTGCTAAAGGAACGATGTTAGAACATCCGACAAAGAAAGTTACTTTCTAAGGAGATGTTGTCAAACAAACGACAAAGAAAGTCACTTGCTAAGGATACGCTGTCAAACAAACGACAACGAAAGATTCTTAATGTGGGAAAGTTATCAAAAGAGACGATAAAGAAAGTCACATCCTAAGGGGAAGTTGTCAAAACAAACGACAAAGAAAGACACTTTCTAATGTGATTTTGACGAAACAAACGGAAAAGAGCGACACTTCATGAGGGGGTGTTGTCAAAGCAAACAACAAAGAAGAGACTATCTATCTAAAGAGATTTTGTCAACGCAAACGGCAAAGAAAGACACTTTCTAAGGAAATGTCGTCAAACAAACGACAAAGAGAAAGTCACATCCCAAGGCGAGGTCGTCAAAACAAACGGCACAGAAAGACAATTCATAAAGGGATGTTGTCAAACGAACGACAACCAATGAGATGTTGTCACACAAAGATATTTGCTAAAGGAACGATGTCAGAACAAACGACAAAGAAAGTTACTTTCTAAGGAGATGTTGTCAAACAAAGGACAAAGAAAGTCACTTGCTAAGGATACGCTGTCAAACAAGCGACAACGAAAGATTCTTCATGTGGGAATGTTATCAAAAGCGACGATAAAGAAAGTCACATCCTAAGGCGAAGTTGTCAAAACAAACGACAAAGAAAGACACTTTCTAATGTGATTTTGACGAAACAAACGGAAAAGAAAGACACTTCAAGAGGGGGTGTTGTCAAAGCAAACAAAAAAGAAGAGACTCTTTCTAAAGAGATTTTGGCAAGACAAATGGCAAAGAAAGACACTTTCTAAGGAAATGTCGTCAGACAAACGACAAAGAGAAATTCACATCCCAAGGCGAGGTTGTCAAAACAAACGGCACAGAAAGACAATTCATAAAGGGATGTTGTCAAACGAACGACAACCAATGAGATGTTGTCACACAAAGATATTTGCTAAAGGAACGATGTCAAAACAAAGGACAAAGAAACTTACTTTCTAAGGAGATGTTGTCAAACAAACGACAAAGAAAGTCACTTGCTAAGGATACGCTGTCAAACAAACGACAACGAAAGATTCTTCATGTAGGAATGTTATCAAAAGCGACGATAAAGAAAGTCACATCCTAAGGCGAAGTTGTCAAAACAAACGACAAAGAAAGACACTTTCTAATGTGATTTTGACGAAACAAACGGAAAAGAAAGACACTTAATGAGGGGGTGTTGTCAAAGCAAACAACAAAGAAGAGACTATCTTTCTAAAGAGATTTTGTCAAGGCAAACGGCAAAGAAAGACACTTTTTAAGGAAATGTCGTCAAACAAACGACAAAGAGAAAGTCACATCCCAAGGCGAGGTTGTCAAAACAAACGGCACAGAAAGACAATTCATAAAGGGATGTTGTCAAACGAACGACAACCAATGAGATGTTGTCACACAAAGATATTTGCTAAAGGAACGATGTCAAAACAAAGGACAAAGAAACTTACTTTCTAAAGAGATGTTGTCAAACAAACGACAAAGAAAGTCACTTGCTAAGGATACGCTGTCAAACAAACGACAACGAAAGATTCTTCATGTAGGAATGTTATCAAAAGCGACGATAAAGAAAGTCACATCCTAAGGCGAAGTTGTCAAAACAAACGACCAAGAAAGACACTTTCTAATATGATTTTGACGAAACAAACGGAAAAGAAAGACACTTCATGAGGGGGTGTTGTCAAAGCAAACAACAAAGAAGAGACTCTTTCTAAAGAGATTTTGTCAAGGCAAACGGCAAAGAAAGACACTTTCTAAGGAAATGTCGTCAAACAAACGACAAAGAGAAAGTCACATCCCAAGGCGAGGTTGTCAAAACAAACGGCACAGAAAGACAATTCATAAAGGGATGTTGTCAAACGAACGACAACCAATGAGATGTTGTCACACAAAGATATTTGCTAAAGGAACGATGTCAAAACAAAGGACAAAGAAACTTACTTTCTAAGGAGATGTTGTCAAACAAACGACAAAGAAAGTCACTTGCTAAGGATACGCTGTCAAACAAACGACAACGAAAGATTCTTAATGTGGGAATGTTATCAAAAGAGACGATAAAGAAAGTCACATCCTAAGGCGAAGTTGTCAAAACAAACGACAAAGAAAGACACTTTCTAATGTGATTTTGACGAAACAAACGGAAAAGAAAGACACTTCATGAGGGGGTGTTGTCAAAGCAAACAACAAAGAAGAGACTCTTTCTAAAGAGATTTTGTCAAGACAAATGGCAAAGAAAGACACTTTCTAAGGAAATGTCGTCAAACAAACGACAAAGAGAAAGTCACATCCTAAGGCGAGGTTGTCAAAACAAACGGCAAAGAAAGACAATTCATGAGGGGTTGTTGTCAAACGAACGACAAAGAAAAACGCTTTCCAATGAGATGTTGTCATAGAAAGATATTATCAAAACAAACGACAAAAAAAGACACTTCATGAGGTAAAGACAAAATAAAATAATATATACAACATCCCCTTAGAAAGTGTTATATGAGTTATATGAGAATGAAGGTGACAATTCTACCAAATTCGAAAATTCGAATATAGCTATGCCGTTATCTTCACATGACGAGATTCACTCATAAAGTGTCTTTTTCAATGTCAGGTTTGACACCATCCCTTAGAAAGTGTCGTTGTCTTTCTTGGGTTTGGCAAAATCCACTTATAAAGTCTTTTTCGGTCTTGGATTTGACAACATCCCCTTAGAGTGTTTTTATCAATGTTGGATTTGACAACATACCTTTGAAAATGTGTTTTTGAATGACCCCTGAGAAAGTGTCATTTTATTGGTGGGTTTGACAACCTTCCCTTATATATATATATAAGGTGTTCATTTAAAAAAGTCATCAAGTTGCTTATGATTTTTTGAGTGACGAAAACGAATTGAAAAACGCATGTGATTTATTGCTTCATCTACAAGTTGAAAGTCCGCAACCAACAATACATGCTTCATTATTATTTTGGCAACAGAAATGTTATGTCAAAATCATAGGCGACTTTATGACTTTTTTAACTGCCCACATGATAGTTCTTCAATGATCGCACGTAAATTTAAAAAGGTTGGTCATCTCAGACTTAAATATATCCTGAAAACCACCCAAAGTTTTAACCGAGGTTTTATATCGCTTGTGCCAGGGTATCCAACTTTCTAACCGCGTGGCGTGTACTATTTTTTGTGTCATCCTCCAATAAGCCGCAAAAACCGCTGTTCCCGGAGCGAAGTGCGGCCAGGAAGATATTTTTCCACCCACTTTTAACTCCCAAAATTGACAATTTCTCCCTGCGATAAATAAACAAACGAGATATTTGTTTTAGTAACTAATAAATTCACGATATTATGACAACTAATTATTGAAGTTTCAAAATTTTCCGTTTTCCACAAGAAATTGCTTTGTGCTCATGACAATTCTAACAAATGGGACAGCTCTAAAATCGAACCAAATTTTTTGAGGTTATGTCGCGGTAAGGTCACAACTCTTTCCCCTTTCTATTTATACCCATAAAATAAACCTAAAATGGCAAAAACGCCCACAGAGGAGGAACTCCTCCAGCTGGAGTGGATTCAGCTCCACAATGACATGAACGCGATGCACGAAACCCAAAAACAAAAGATGATCCGAAAATTTAAAGAAAACCCTCTAATTCCAATAGGTGAGGTAAGTGGCACCCAGCGAAAAACACAATGCACCGGAAAATTCTTTAAGGATGTTTGGCGACCACAGCTGCCTTATGTTACGGTTTGTACAGCTTCAAAGTAGGGAACCGAAAGATGTCGCAGTACATGATGCGGACCAGAATTCTGGCCCAGGGGTTCACCGTGGTGGCTTTGGTCTTTGGAATCGGAATGGGGGCCTCGCGGGCTGCGAAGTAGGTGCCCGAGATGTAGTAGCAGTATCATATGTATATTTATGTCAAGAGTAAAATAAAGAGATTATATTAGGGTAAAGCTTACCTGATGTAGGTCCACGCCTCAGCTGCAAATCACAAAAGTAATTATTTAAACTTCCCACCGTGTGCCCCCATTTTAGACAGTTTACCTCGGTCGGTAATGCAGGTTCCGCGCCACCATTTGTTTCTAACCTCGAAAACCTGCAGGTGGCGCCCCAATCCGCAACCGAAAAGTTCTCCCCCAGTCAAACTCGAGTTGTCCGTTATCCGTTTGGTGATGGTCGCACATTGTCGGCGGAGCTTGCGGTTCAGTTGCATGAGGACATAGCAAGTGTATACAAGTTATGGTACCTTGAGTGTGTTTATGTTCTATGATATCAGCCGTGTAGTGCCGCGTCTCGCAGTATGTGCCCAAAAAATCCCGGCGTGTAAGCGACAGCCCTCAAATCGATCGCGTTAGCCCCGTTGTGTTTTTCGTTGCTAGCGAGTATTCTCAGGTAGTTGAGGAAGTTGACTTTTCGAGCCGAAACGTTTCTGTCAACCGTCGCCGAATTTGTGGAGTTTTGGAAACATGTTAGGATTTAGCACTTCGCGGGATGGCCTCTTGCAGCTGTCGGAGGAACAGCTGGCCTCGGTGGTGCACAAGGAGTCGATTTTGGACGTCTACGAGGTGGACAAGACCCCGCTCGGAAGGTAGGATTCTATTTTTTACCTTTATGTGCGGATTGATAAGAGTGATAACCCAACATTAATTGTGGCCGCAGTGTAGGTGTAAGTTGCTTGACAACAGTTTTCTACAACAAAGAGACATTCCAAACGGTTTAATTTGGGGGCCCCATTTACCTGTGAGATATCGCAAAAAATGCCGCGTGGGAGGCTCCCGCAGTGGGCTTTTGTTTAATTTATGATTTCCAACGACCACAGTCGCGCTTTTGGGAATTGCGATGGTGATTAAGATGTTAAGTCCACAGTGATATCTGAGCTTCGACACGTTTTGGGCCTGCGTCGAGTAGGCTTTGCATGTCAAGATTCTCAGAAAGTTTGCCGTGCTCAGGTAACGGGATGTAACAAAGACATTTATAAAGTCGACCTCTACGTATTTGCATTTTAGGGCCTTTAACATTCAAACAAAATTGTGGGATGCAAGAAGGACATTCTTTACCCCATACTTTAACTAGTGTTGCAGCAATCGGTTATCTACCACTCCATCTAAATTAAATTTTGTTTTCTACGGATATTTATCAAGACGTATATATTTTATATTGTATTTATAAATAATTCATACATCAAGTTGCCTGTGGATAAAATTTAGACCGCTCAAAGTAAATTAAAAGCTGTCAATAATGTCAACGGCCAACTACATATTATTGAATCATGACACCAGTACCAATTTCCTGTCCCTATATTCCGAGTGATAAGATAGATTAAATATTATCAGATAATACAGTACATATTTTTATTTTTATTTAACATGCTCATATTTCGTGAAGCTGTTGTTATCTGTGCAATTATTATCAGGCATGCATTGGTGCCCCAGCCTGCTAGATAAAGACATCTATTGATCTAAGCCTGCTTCTACGATTCGAGACACATTGTTTAAATATGTATTTCTACTATTCCTTACTTATTCAATAATTGCTATTACTATTTACTGTAATTACTTTTAAACCTTAGTGGGTTTGATATACATATAGCGTGAGCGCTTTGTTATTGTTATGTACACTGAACTATTCTCTAGATTTTTTTTTTTAATTATTAAATACCAATAATTTTGTTTTGTTTGTCCCTATTCTTCTTGAGATCAGGTAATCTGGCGCCACGCCCACTAGCGATTTCTGAACGAACTTGAAGGATTCTGCCTAGTGCAATCTATATGTGGAAAACCTAAATATGTAATTGAGATTTGTCTGTGTGCTTCATGACCAACTCTGCTTCCCGAATGTGCTTCAACTTCTTCAGTTACCAGACCCATCTGGAATGTTCACTTCCTTGCCAGGCAGACCGCGATCAGTGATGACATAGTTTCGACGTACTTCAGACGTGCCCATAAACGAAATAAAAGTATTCTACTGGCCTAGTGCAATCTAAATGTGGAAAACCTAACAAACGGTAATAAGATATAAGGTGCTTCCGATGTACCACCCTAAAAATATTCTAGGATCAAATGTATAAACTGTGACAAAGTTTACACAAAAATCGTATTGGAGTAGCCAAATAATTGAGATTTGTAGAAAAAATATAGTACGTAACTCGTTTTATAAGTCGACCGGTTATTAAACCTTCGTTACGCTACTCGAGCCCGATTTAATCTTCGGTTTCACAGACAGTATTATTAAAATTTACTGTTTACTTCATAACAAAAATATTCTGTTAGTCTTCTAAAAGGAGGTTCAATGTATTTATTTACATTATTTACAGTAATATTTATGAATTCAAACGACGCTCTTCGTGTAGCTAATGTATGTAAACAAACGTGTGTGTGCTTCATGACCAACTCTGCTTTCTGAATGTCCTTCAACTTCTTCAGTTACCAGACCCATCTGGAATGTTCACTTCCTTGCCAGGCAGACCGCGATCAGTGATGACATAGTTTCGAAGTACTTCAGACGTGCCCATAAACGAAATAAAAGGATTCTACTGGCCTAGTGCAATCTAAATGTGGAAAACCCAAGAAACGGTAATAAGATATAAGGTGCTTCCGATGTACCACCCTAAAAATATTCTAGGATCAAATGTATAAACTGTGACAAAGTTTACACAAAAATCGTATTGGAGTAGCTAAATAATTGAGATTTGTAGAAAAAATATAGTATGTAACTCGTTTTATAAGTCGACCGGTTAGTAAACGTTCGTTACGCTGCTTGAGCCCAATTTAATCTTCGGTGTCACAGACAGTATTATTAAAATTTACTGTTTACTTCATAACAAAAATATTCTGTTAGTCTTCTAAAAGGAGGTTCAATGTATTTATTTACATTATTTACAGTAATATTTATGAATTCAAACGACGCTCTTCGTCTAGCTAATGTATGTAAACAAACGTGTGTGTGCTTCATGACCAACTCTGCTTTCTGAATGTCCTTCAACTTCTTCAGTTACCAGACCCATCTGGAATGTTCACTTCCTTGCCAGGCAGACCGCGATCAGTGATGACATAGTTTCGAAGTACTTCAGACGTGACCATAAACGAAATAAAAGGATTCTACTGGTCTAGTGCAATCTAAATGTGGAAAACCCAAGAAACGGTAATAAGATATAAGGTGCTTCCGATGTACCACCCTAAAAATATTCTAGAATCAAATGTATAAAGTGTGACAAAGTTTACATAAAAATCGTATTGGAGTAGCCAAATAATTGAGATTTGTAGAAAAAATATAGTATGTAACTCGTTTTATAAGTCGACCGGTTAGTAAACGTTCGGTACGCTACTCGAGCCCAATTTAATCTTCGGTGTCACAGACAGTATTATTAAAATTTACTGTTTACTTCATAACAAAAATATTCTGTTAGTCTTCTAAAAGGAGGTTCAATGTATTTATTTACATTATTTACAGTAATATTTATGAATTCAAACGACGCTCTTCGTGTAGCTAATGTATGTAAACAAACATGTGTGTGCTTCATGACCAACTCTGCTTTCTGAATGTCCTTCAACTTCTTCAGTTACCAGACCCATCTGGAATGTTCACTTCCTTGCCAGGCAGACCGCGATCAGTGATGACATAGTTTCGAGGTACTTCAGACGTGCGCATAAACGAAATAAAAGGATTCTACTGGCCTAGTGCAATCTAAATGTGGAAAACCTAAGAAACGGCAATAAGATATAAGGTGCTTCCGATGTACCACCCTAAAATATTCTAGGATCAAATGTATAAACTGTGACAAAGTTTACATAAAAATCGTATTGGAGTAGCCAAATAATTGAGATTTGTAGAAAAAATATAGTATGTAACTCGTTTTATAAGTCGCCTGGTTATTAAACCTTCGTTACGCTACTCGAGCCCAATTTAATCTTCGGTGTCACAGACAGTATTATTAAAATTTACTTTTTACTTCATAACAAAAATATTCTGTTAGTCTTCTAAAAGGAAGTTCAATGTATTTATTTACATTATTTACAGTAATATTTATGAATTCAAACGACGCTCTTCGTGTAGCTAATGTATGTAAACAAACGTTCGTGTGCTTCATGACCAACTCTGCTTCCCGAATGTGCTTCAACTTCTTCAGTTACCAGACCCTTCTGGAATGTTCACTTCCTTGCCAGGCAGAGCGCGATCAGTGATGACATAGTTTCGACGTACTTCAGATGTGCCCATAAACGAAATAAAAGTATTCTACTGGCCTAGTGCAATCTAAATGTGGAAAACCCAAGAAACGGTAATAAGATATAAGGTGATTCCGATGTACCACCCTAAAAATATTCTAGGATCAAATGTATAGTGTGACAAAGTTTACACAAAAATCGTATTGGAGTTGCCAAATAATTGAGATTTGTAGAAAAAATATAGTATGTAACTCGTTTTATAAGTCGACTGGTTATTAAACGTTCGTTACGCTACTCGAGCCCGATTTAATCTTCGGTGTCACAGACAGTATTATTAAAATTTACTGTTTACTTCATAACAAAAATATTCTGTTAGTCTCCTAAAAGGAGGTTCAATGTATTTATTTACATTATTTACAGTACTGTTTATGAATTCAAACGACGCTCTTCGTGTAGCTAATGTATGTAAACAAACGTCTGTGTGCTTCATGACCAACTCTGCTTCCCGAATGTACTTCAACTTCTTCAGTTACCAGACCCATCTGGAATGTTCACTTCCTTGCCAGGCAGACCGCGATCAGTGATGACATAGTTTCGAGGTACTTCAGACGTGCGCATAAACGAAATAAAAGGATTCTACTGGCCTAGTGCAATCTAAATGTGGAAAACCCAAGAAACGGTAATAAGATATAAGGTGATTCCGATGTACCACCCTAAAAATATTCTAGGATCAAATGTATAGTGTGACAAAGTTTACACAAAAATCGTATTGGAGTTGCCAAATAATTGAGATTTGTAGAAAAAATATAGTATGTAACTCGTTTTATAAGTCGTCTGGTTAGTAAACGTTCGGTACGCTACTCGAGCCCAATTTAATCTTCGGTGTCACAGACAGTATTATTAAAATTTACTTTTTACTTCATAACAAAAATATTCTGTTAGTCTTCTAAAAGGAGGTTCAATGTATTTATTTACATTATTTACAGTAATATTTATGAATTCAAACGACGCTCTTCGTGTAGCTAATGTATGTAAACAAACGTCTGTGTGCTTCATGACCAACTCTGCTTCCCGAATGTGCTTCAACTTCTTCAGTTACCAGACCCATCTGGAATGTTCACTTCCTTGCCAGGCAGACCGCGATCAGTGATGACATAGTTTCGAGGTACTTCAGACGTGCGCATAAACGAAATAAAAGGATTCTACTGGCCTAGTGCAATCTAAATGTGGAAAACCCAAGAAACGGTAATAAGATATAAGGTGATTCCGATGTACCACCCTAAAAATTTTCTAGGATCAAATGTATAAAGTTTGACAAAGTTTACACAAAATCGTATTGGAGTAGCCAAATAATTGAGATTTGTAGAAAAAATATAGTATGTAACTCGTTTTATAAGTCGTCTGGTTAGTAAACGTTCGGTACGCTACTCGAGCCCAATTTAATCTTCGGTGTCACAGACAGTATTATTAAAATTTACTTTTTACTTCATAACAAAAATATTCTGTTAGTCTCCTAAAAAGAGGTTCAATGTATTTATTTACATTATTTACAGTACTGTTTATGAATTCAAACGACGCTCTTCGTGTAGCTAATGTATGTAAACAAACGTCTGTGTGCTTCATGACCAACTCTGCTTCCCGAATGTGCTTCAACTTCTTCAGTTACCAGACCCATCTGGAATGTTCACTTCCTTGCCAGGCAGACCGCGATCAGTGATGACATAGTTTCGAGGTACTTCAGACGTGCGCATAAACGAAATAAAAGGATTCTACTGGCCTAGTGCAATCTAAATGTGGAAAACCTAAGAAACGGCAATAAGATATAAGGTGCTTCCGATGTACCACCCTAAAATATTCTAGGATCAAATGTATAAACTGTGACAAAGTTTACACAAAAATCGTATTGGAGTAGCCAAATAATTGAGATTTGTAGAAAAAATATAGTATGTAACTCGTTTTATAAGTCGACCGGTTAGTAAACGTTCGTTACGCTACTCGAGCCCAATGTAATCTTCGGTTTCACAGACAGTATTATTAAAATTTACTTTTTACTTCATAACAAAAATATTCTGTTAGTCTCCTAAAAAGAGGTTCAATGTATTTATTTACATTATTTACAGTACTGTTTATGAATTCAAACGACGCTCTTCGTGTAGCTAATGTATGTAAACAAACGTCCGTGTGCTTCATGACCAACTCTGCTTCCCGAATGTGCTTCAACTTCTTCAGTTACCAGACCCATCTGGAATGTTCACTTCCTTGCCAGGCAGACCGCGATCAGTGATGACATAGTTTCGGAGTACTTCAGACGTGCCCATAAACGAAATAAAAGGATTCTACTGGCCTAGTGCAATCTAAATGTGGAAAATCTAAGAAACGGTAATAAGATATAAGGTGATTCCGATGTACCACCCTACAAATATTCTAGGATCAAATGTATAAAGTGTGACAAAGTTTACACAAAAATCGTATTGGAGTAGCCAATTAATTGAGATTTGTAGAAAAAATATAGTATGTAACTCGTTTTATAAGTCGACTGGTTAGTAAACGTTCGGTACGCTACTCGAGCCCAATTTAATCTTCGGTGTGACAGACTGTATTATTAAAATTTACTTTTTACTTCATAACAAAAATATTCTGTTAGTCTCCTAAAAGGAGGTTCGATGTATTTATTTACATTATTTACAGTACTGTTTGTGAATTCAAACGACGCTCTTCGTGTAGCTAATGTATGTAAACAAACGTCTGTGTGCTTCATGACCAACTCTGCTTCCCGAATGTCCTTCAACTTCTTCAGTTACCAGACCCTTCTGGAATGTTCACTTCCTTGCCAGGCAGACCGCGATCAGTAAATTCCGACTGGGCTTATTTCGATATGTTCAAGATTCGGTCTACAGACCTAATTTGACCCCGAAAACACAGATGTAGTTAAATATTAATTGGTAGTCATCGACCGGTTCGCATTTTTGTATCAGTTATGTGTGAAGCATCACGTTTACACCATCATAAATACCGAACAAAAACAGACATGTGGAATCATTTCTGACTCAAGCAAATAGAGGATCTTTTTATTCAGAATTTTTTGTGCCGACTGTGAACGCTTTTAGGGCAATCCCCTTAATTTAAAATTTCGGAAAACTGTTTTTAATCTATACATATGTGGTTTAAAAAAAGTGACACACGTTCAAAATCACCCTGTGCAACAGGAAAAACTTTACAAGTAGATTTTTTTAAAGGACATTTTGTTGGCAGCTAGCTATACCAAAATGTCATCATCACTTAAAAAAAAAAAATTAAGACGGAGTCAACAGGGTGATTTTGAATATGTGTCTCTTTTACCACTGACCTAGAAATTGAATCAAGATGCGCAATAATTTCTTTAACTTGTTTGTGCCAGAAAAACTGCTTTGTTTACAAGATCAGTTGGCACCTCACCGCGCAAAATTTACGGAGAGTAATGTTATTGAAACAAACAATTTGTATGTTTGACAGCAATAAATTAATAAGTGGTATTGTAAAATTTGCGAAAGGTAAGTAAATTGTGACCTCCTCTGTTTTACAGACTTACGTGTTATTGACCGCCCAAACAATGAATTTTGACAAAGCACCACAAGGTTCCAATAAAAATATAAATTGCCAATACCCACTCGATGATTACCGTTTAACAGTTTTGGAACATGATTCACACGATCGAGCGTTTTCGGTCCAAACACTACCTGCAGATTCGTTTAAAAATGATTGGTGTTTCAATAGATTCGTCAAGGGTAAAGCTATTTACACAAAAGCCCTATTGCTTGATCGAAATCCACTCCAGATGTTGAATTGAACACCAGATTGGTTGCTCACTCTCCAGATTCGAAAAGGGCAATAACGTAACTGTCTTTTGGTCAGACTAGATAGCATTTCCACCTTATCTAATAAAAGGGAAAAACCTCGCCTTGATTCTCAAGTGTTATTGTACGGTTCCGAAAAGCGATTAATAAGATACGTTATCGCCGATTTTTTCTTTTAGCTTGTTTGTGATAAAATCATTTATTAATATCCTTGTGTTTCGCAACGGACCCATCTACTGTTATAGTCCCTTTTTCCGAAATTAATATCCGCAAATAAAAATTACAAAAGTTATAAACAATTAAGTGAAGAAAAAAAAGGTGGTTACGTTTTTATAGTTTGGCCCCGAAAAGAGACAAAAACGCGCGGCTCAAGTTGTTCCACAATATACGTTTCAACTGATCTTCCTCATAGATGCTTCATATAGCGCTCTCACTTGGCAGGCTATTGAACTGAATTTAATTTAATTGTTGAAACTGGAGGCCTGCGCTTTTAATAGAATAGATTTAAGTGTGGTTGAAGTATCGTCAATGGTTTATAAGGTATTTTAAGAACAATGATGAATAAAGTGCACGAGAAAAATAGAAAACTTTTTTTTTTTCATAACAATGGCTCTTTTCAGTATTTTTCAAAAGCATCCACATTTCGTTTGTTGTATTTCACAAATGTTCTTTGTGACTAAAAACCGTTTCGTTCATGGCACGACATGTGAATGCGGTGGGTGGGTGGGCCGCCGCATCCACAACCGACTGATTGACTAATGGTGTTGGAATGACAACCATTTTTTTACTTACAAATTTTGAAAACGGATTGAACACGAGAGTGAGTTGTAGTTTTTAAAGAAAAGAGAATCAATAAATGGTTATTTCTTATCCATTTAGTCAGTCGATGAGTATAGTGGACAGGGCGCCCACCCACCCACCGCACTCACAAACGACGCCAGAACCATACCCTTTTTAGTCACAAAGAAACCTTATACCGGTAATAAGAATCAATCCAAATTGAGATTTACACCAAAATATATACTCAATTTTACATTTTTGACTGAATGGTTGACAAACTACATAGTTCGGAATGACAACCATTTTCAAATTGTATTCACCAAAAGAGATTTATACCAAATATTTCTATACACTCAATTTTGACTGAATGGTTGACAAACTGTTTCGGAATGCCAACCATTTTCATATTGTATCCAAATTTAGTTTCTTGTATTTCACAAAGTGTGGTAATCTTGGAACATCGATGAAATCACACACTTAAAGACTGAATTTCCCAAGGCGGTAATTTCCTGCCGACTTCTTGGTTGTAAAGTGCGAAAATTGCAGTCATTGAAGTCGTCAATTTTCACACACGATTATGAAGAGCGGCAACTGTCAGCTTGACTTCTACCTGCCATCGATAATTAAACCGTTGACCCCTATTTACAATCGCCATTCTTGGAAGGCTGTTCCGAGGGTTGCTTTTATCTCTTGAACAAACACGACTCGCCGATTTTGGTCATCGCAATTTACACATTTTGGAAGAGTGTTAAACGGTGAAAATCGTCCCTGATCTTTCGGCTCCGGCGACATTCTAGTTTGGAATAAAAATGTTTATGCAGATTAACGATTCGGAGAAAATGTGTGATTATAATGGATTTGACAAATTACAAATGGGCGGCGGCGTGCCGGATCGCCGATGGCGTCTTTAATAATCTCACGCTGCGCTGGTTTCCGTGAAACCTAATTGTAATAAATCTCATTTAGAGTCCGTCAAGATGCGATGTTGAGATAAACACGCGGGTATTTTAGGAGAATTTCACCGGAAGTGCAGGGGTGTGAGCCTGAAGAACGAACTGCGATCGTTGATTCGCACTGATTGTTGCTTCGTCTTATTAATTCATTTGTTATTCAGTCACAGACGTAATTATCTCACTTTCATTACGAAGAACGTAATTATATCAGGTAAGAGCATTCGATAATAAAAAGGTGCGTTTTGTGTGCTTGCGAAATTGCAACGTTAACGATCCATTAGTTAGGTATTTAGTCCAATATGAAGTTAGAATTAGTGATTACAAGGTAGATTTTTGGATTACTTGGATTAATTAATTCGACACAAGACTTTGGAAACGAAAAAATGTTGTAACAAACTCGCAACTTATTGCCCAAAGTGATTTCATAAAAATTAATGCGGTGAGCCAAGATTACTAATTTTTTTAGTAGCCCTGTTAACCCCCCCGTTTATCTCTGCCACACTCATTGCCCGGTGAAATTATTCAAATGAGGTTTGTCGTCGCATTTCTAGGTTGTGTTTACATTCGTCGTTTTTTGTAAGGATTACGTAAACTCCATTTGGGTTAGGATCACCGACTAGGGGTACAGCTTTCTAAATGTTTTATTTGTTTACTCGCAGAAACGACAAACTTCATCTGTGATTAATGGGAGCCAATTAATTATGTTAGTTTTTCTTCGAGTAACACAAATCTACCCCCCAATTCATTACATAAACTCAAATTAACATTTTTGTCCGAATGGTTGACAAACTGGTTCTGAATGACAACCATTTTCCCATTGCATCCACATTTCGTTTGTTGTATTTCACAAATGTTCTTTGTGACTAAAAACCGTTTCGTTCATGGCACGACATGTGAATGCGGTGGGCGGGTGGGCCGCCGCATTCACAACCGACTGATTGACTAATGGTATTGGAATGACAACCATTTTTTGAGTTAAAAATTTTGGAATCGGATTGAACACGAGACTAAGTTCTAGTTTTTAAAGAAAAAAGAATCAATAAAAGGTTGTTATTTCTTATCCATTTAGTCACTCGATGAGTATAGTGGACAGGGCGGCCCACCCGCCCCCCGCACTCATAAACGGTGCCAGAACCATACGCTTTTTAGTCACAAAGACACCTTATATCAGTAATGAGAATCAATCCAAATAGAGATTTACACCAAAATATATACTCAAATTTACATTTTTGACTGAATGGTTGACAAACTGGTTCGGAATGACAACCATTTTCATATTGTATTCACCATCGTCGCACTTCTAGGTTGTCGTTTTTTGTAACGATTACGTAAACTCCATGTGGGTTAGAATCACCGACTAGGGGTACAGCTTTCTAAATATTTTATTTGTTTACTCGCAGAAACGAAAAACCTCTTATCTGTGATTAATGTGAGATTCTGATCCAGCCAATTATGTCTGCCAAAGAGTTACTTTGGACGCCAGTTAAAAATTTATTGTTGAATGAAGATTTTCCACGCCGTTAACGTGTCTGGTATGGGCATTTTTGTGGTTGGGACAGCATTAAAAAGATAAGATTGACAGAAGGCTATTTACTAGTGACTGCACCGACTTTCACTAAATCTCTGTGGGTTGTTGCATTTTGCCGCGTCAACGAAGCAGTGCTAGGCACAGGGGGATTTCACATTATTGTAAGTGACTGGAAATAATCGATGCTGTACGCCTTTTAGTCGTTCTGGTTCTTGCCGTAAGCGGTGTTTGGTCATATCTCGAAAAAGTCAGTGGCGGTCCAGTAAGACTTACGTCACCATCTGCCTCGACTGCAAAGGAAGTCGGTTTCGTGAACTGACTGGTAATTCGTCGTTTCATTCATTACCACTTCTGAAGACAGGCGGGCGGGTGATGTGGACCACACCGAGCCCCGACGAGCCGCCACTGCGAATGCCCAACCGAAACCCCGTCTCTCGTCTGGTTTTTGAAGAAATAAACGCTTAGCCTACTTTCTCTGCAATCTCGAGTCGCGGCTCGACCTTCTGCGTCCCCCCAAGATAGGAGAGACAACAGCCGTATTTTCGAATCGCGACTTTTGCAACGACACGAACGTTCGTTCCAAAGCGTCACGATGTAGATTTTCGCCGTGTGCGGTTTCTCACATTGTTGTTAGGATGACGAAAGTCGGTAGCACCGTTTTTTCGTGATCCGCGCGACCCGATTTTCAGACACGACCGCTCGGAAATTAACCGGCGGAAACGGCACCGGATACGGCGATCGTGCGAACTTCGAGATGCGTCAGGAGAGGAAGTGGGAAGTGGCGTAAGGTGGTGGATTTTCGTGGAAAATGCGGTCGACGTGGAGGTAATAAATTCGGAATGCAACGGGGTTGATCGAGCGTGCCGTGCTGATTCATGTGTTTTTTAAGCCGTTTTATTGATGGCGGACGATTCCGCTTTTGGCGTCCCGTCGCGATGGACATTTATGACCTGTTGGACTCGATAGCGGTGTGGTTCTTTTTTAAATTAATTTCGACTCTTTTGAGTTTTGTTTGGATTGGCACCATAAAGCGTCGATGACTCTTCCGAGATGAAAAAAATTCTCAGATGAGAAGACAACATTGGCGGGTAGCTCTCGCGTGTAGGGCAGCCGATCAGAATAGCAAAAAAAAAAAATAGATAGTTGGATATACTCGAGCGCGTCAGATTAAGGTATGATGGGTTAATTACATGCTGCAAAGTGTGCATTTCAATAATCAGACTACTCCACCGTGACATAAGGGAGTGGGAGAGTCACAAACTTGCAACAAAACAACGTCACCTTGACATTCTCGAGCGCGGTCGATTTCAAACCATCAGATTCTGTCAGGTTCTCGAGCCTTAGATTTTCAGGTTCTGATGATTTCAGCTCCATGAACTCCCCACATTTCCAGGTTTTCAGTTTGTCGGACTCAGTTTAAAGTACTGAAGTTCTGTTGTTTCCAGATGGTCGAGATCTCAGGTTTTCAGTTTTTCAGAATATCAAAGGTTCGCAATTTTTGAGACTCAGGTTTTCAGCTTCTTAAATTTTGTTTATCCCATTCTGTCAGGTTCTCGAGTCTTAGATTTTCAGGTTCTGATGTTTTCAGCTCCTTGAACTCCCATATTTACAGGTTTCCAGGTTGTCGAACTCGGTTTCAAGTATGCAAGTTCTGATGTTTCCAGATGGTCGAAATCTCGGGGTTTCAGTTTTTCAGAATATCAAAGGTTCGCAGATTTTCAGGTTGTCACAGTTTCAGGTTTCCAGGTTCTCAAGCCTTAGATTTTCATGTGTCTTTCAAGCTTTCATGTTCTGACGTTTTCAGCTTCTTAAATTCTCTTTTTCCCATTCTGTCAGGTTCTCGAGTCTTCGATTTTCAGGTTCTGATGTTTTCAGCTCTTTGAACTCCCAGATTTCCAGGTTTTCAGGTTGTCGAACTCGGTTTCAAGTATGCAAGTTCTGATGTTTCCAGATGGTCGAAATCTCTGGGTTTCAGTTTTTCAGAATATCAAAGGTTCGCAGATTTTCAGGTTGTCACAATTTCAGGTTTCCAGGTTCTCAAGCCTTAGATTTTCATGTGTCTTTCAAGCTTTCATGTTCTGACGTTTTCAGCTTCTTAAATTCTCGTTTTTCCCATTCTGTCAGGTTCTCGAACCTTCGATTTTCAGGTTCTGATGTTTTCAGCTCCTTGAACTCCAATATTTCCAGGTTTTCAGGTTGTCGAACTCGGTTTCAAGTATGCAAGTTCTGATGTTTCCAGATGGTCGAAATCTCGGGGTTTCAGTTTTTCAGAATATCAAAGGTTCGCAGATTTTCAGGTTGTCACAATTTCAGGTTTCCAGGTTCTCAAGCCTTAGATTTTCATGTGTCTTTCAAGCTTTCATGTTCTGACGTTTTCAGCTTCTTAAATTCTCGTTTTTCCCATTCTGTCAGGTTCTCGAATCTTCGATTTTCAGGTTCTGATGTTTTCAGCTCTTTGAACTCCAATATTTCCAGGTTTTCAGGTTGTCGAACTCGGTTTCAAGTATGCAAGTTCTGATGTTTCCAGATGGTCGAAATCTCTGGGTTTCAGTTTTTCAGAATATCAAAGGTTCGCAGATTTTCAGGTTGTCACAATTTCAGGTTTCCAGGTTCTCAAGCCTTAGATTTTCATGTGTCTTTCAAGCTTTCATGTTCTGACGTTTTCAGCTTCTTAAATTCTCGTTTTTCCCATTCTGTCAGGTTCTCGAACCTTCGATTTTCAGGTTCTGATGTTTTCAGCTCCTTGAACTCCAATATTTCCAGGTTTTCAGGTTGTCGAACTCGGTTTCAAGTATGCAAGTTCTGATGTTTCCAGATGGTCGAAATCTCGGGGTTTCAGTTTTTCAGAATATCAAAGGTTCGCAGATTTTCAGGTTGTCACAATTTCAGGTTTCCAGGTTCTCAAGCCTTAGATTTTCATGTGTCTTTCAAGCTTTCATGTTCTGACGTTTTCAGCTTCTTAAATTCTCGTTTTTCCCATTCTGTCAGGTTCTCGAACCTTCGATTTTCAGGTTCTGATGTTTTCAGCTCCTTGAACTCCAATATTTCCAGGTTTTCAGGTTGTCGAACTCGGTTTCAAGTATGCAAGTTCTGATGTTTCCAGATGGTCGAAATCTCGGGGTTTCAGTTTTTCAGAATATCAAAGGTTCGCAGATTTTCAGGTTGTCACAATTTCAGGTTTCCAGGTTCTCAAGCCTTAGATTTTCATGTGTCTTTCAAGCTTTCATGTTCTGACGTTTTCAGCTTCTTAAATTCTCGTTTTTCCCATTCTGTCAGGTTCTCGAATCTTCGATTTTCAGGTTCTGATGTTTTCAGCTCTTTGAACTCCAATATTTCCAGGTTTTCAGGTTGTCGAACTCGGTTTCAAGTATGCAAGTTCTGATGTTTCCAGATGGTCGAAATCTCTGGGTTTCAGTTTTTCAGAATATCAAAGGTTCGCAGATTTTCAGGTTGTCACAATTTCAGGTTTCCAGGTTCTCAAGCCTTAGATTTTCATGTGTCTTTCAAGCTTTCATGTTCTGACGTTTTCAGCTTCTAAAATTTTCTTTTTCCCATTCTGTCAGGTTCTCGAGTCTTCGATTTTCAGGTTCTGATGTTTTCAGCTCCTTGAACTCCCATATTTACAGGTTTCCAGGTTGTCGAACTCGGTTTGAAGTATGCAAATTCTGATGTTTCCAGATGGTCGAAATCTCGGGGTTTCAGTTTTTCAGAATATCAAAGGTTCGCAGATTTTCAGGTTGTCACAATTTCAGGTTTCCAGGTTCTCAAGCCTTAGATTTTCATGTGTCTTTCAAGCTTTCATGTTCTGACGTTTTCAGCTTCTTAAATTCTCGTTTTTCCCATTCTGTCAGGTTCTCGAACCTTCGATTTTCAGGTTCTGATGTTTTCAGCTCCTTGAACTCCAATATTTCCAGGTTTTCAGGTTGTCGAACTCGGTTTCAAGTATGCAAGTTCTGATGTTTCCAGATGGTCGAAATCTCGGGGTTTCAGTTTTTCAGAATATCAAAGGTTCGCAGATTTTCAGGTTGTCACAATTTCAGGTTTCCAGGTTCTCAAGCCTTAGATTTTCATGTGTCTTTCAAGCTTTCATGTTCTGACGTTTTCAGCTTCTTAAATTCTCGTTTTTCCCATTCTGTCAGGTTCTCGAACCTTCGATTTTCAGGTTCTGATGTTTTCAGCTCCTTGAACTCCAATATTTCCAGGTTTTCAGGTTGTCGAACTCGGTTTCAAGTATGCAAGTTCTGATGTTTCCAGATGGTCGAAATCTCGGGGTTTCAGTTTTTCAGAATATCAAAGGTTCGCAGATTTTCAGGTTGTCACAATTTCAGGTTTCCAGGTTCTCAAGCCTTAGATTTTCATGTGTCTTTCAAGCTTTCATGTTCTGACGTTTTCAGCTTCTTAAATTCTCGTTTTTCCCATTCTGTCAGGTTCTCGAATCTTCGATTTTCAGGTTCTGATGTTTTCAGCTCTTTGAACTCCAATATTTCCAGGTTTTCAGGTTGTCGAACTCGGTTTCAAGTATGCAAGTTCTGATGTTTCCAGATGGTCGAAATCTCTGGGTTTCAGTTTTTCAGAATATCAAAGGTTCGCAGATTTTCAGGTTGTCACAATTTCAGGTTTCCAGGTTCTCAAGCCTTAGATTTTCATGTGTCTTTCAAGCTTTCATGTTCTGACGTTTTCAGCTTCTAAAATTTTCTTTTTCCCATTCTGTCAGGTTCTCGAGTCTTCGATTTTCAGGTTCTGATGTTTTCAGCTCCTTGAACTCCCATATTTACAGGTTTCCAGGTTGTCGAACTCGGTTTGAAGTATGCAAATTCTGATGTTTCCAGATGGTCGAAATCTCGGGGTTTCAGTTTTTCAGAATATCAAAGGTTCGCAGATTTTCAGGTTGTCACAATTTCAGGTTTCCAGGTTCTCAAGCCTTAGATTTTCATGTGTCTTTCAAGCTTTCATGTTCTGACGTTTTCAGCTTCTTAAATTCTCGTTTTTCCCATTCTGTCAGGTTCTCGAACCTTCGATTTTCAGGTTCTGATGTTTTCAGCTCCTTGAACTCCAATATTTCCAGGTTTTCAGGTTGTCGAACTCGGTTTCAAGTATGCAAGTTCTGATGTTTCCAGATGGTCGAAATCTCGGGGTTTCAGTTTTTCAGAATATCAAAGGTTCGCAGATTTTCAGGTTGTCACAATTTCAGGTTTCCAGGTTCTCAAGCCTTAGATTTTCATGTGTCTTTCAAGCTTTCATGTTCTGACGTTTTCAGCTTCTTAAATTCTCGTTTTTCCCATTCTGTCAGGTTCTCGAACCTTCGATTTTCAGGTTCTGATGTTTTCAGCTCCTTGAACTCCAATATTTCCAGGTTTTCAGGTTGTCGAACTCGGTTTCAAGTATGCAAGTTCTGATGTTTCCAGATGGTCGAAATCTCGGGGTTTCAGTTTTTCAGAATATCAAAGGTTCGCAGATTTTCAGGTTGTCACAATTTCAGGTTTCCAGGTTCTCAAGCCTTAGATTTTCATGTGTCTTTCAAGCTTTCATGTTCTGACGTTTTCAGCTTCTTAAATTCTCGTTTTTCCCATTCTGTCAGGTTCTCGAATCTTCGATTTTCAGGTTCTGATGTTTTCAGCTCTTTGAACTCCAATATTTCCAGGTTTTCAGGTTGTCGAACTCGGTTTCAAGTATGCAAGTTCTGATGTTTCCAGATGGTCGAAATCTCTGGGTTTCAGTTTTTCAGAATATCAAAGGTTCGCAGATTTTCAGGTTGTCACAATTTCAGGTTTCCAGGTTCTCAAGCCTTAGATTTTCATGTGTCTTTCAAGCTTTCATGTTCTGACGTTTTCAGCTTCTAAAATTTTCTTTTTCCCATTCTGTCAGGTTCTCGAGTCTTCGATTTTCAGGTTCTGATGTTTTCAGCTCCTTGAACTCCCATATTTACAGGTTTCCAGGTTGTCGAACTCGGTTTGAAGTATGCAAATTCTGATGTTTCCAGATGGTCGAAATCTCGGGGTTTCAGTTTTTCAGAATATCAAAGGTTCGCAGATTTTCAGGTTGTCACAATTTCAGGTTTCCAGGTTCTCAAGCCTTAGATTTTCATGTGTCTTTCAAGCTTTCATGTTCTGACGTTTTCAGCTTCTTAAATTCTCGTTTTTCCCATTCTGTCAGGTTCTCGAACCTTCGATTTTCAGGTTCTGATGTTTTCAGCTCCTTGAACTCCAATATTTCCAGGTTTTCAGGTTGTCGAACTCGGTTTCAAGTATGCGAGTTCTGATGTTTCCAGATGGTCGAAATCTCGGGGTTTCAGTTTTTCAGAATATCAAAGGTTCGCAGATTTTCAGGTTGTCACAATTTCAGGTTTCCAGGTTCTCAAGCCTTAGATTTTCATGTGTCTTTCAAGCTTTCATGTTCTGACGTTTTCAGCTTCTTAAATTCTCGTTTTTCCCATTCTGTCAGGTTCTCGAACCTTCGATTTTCAGGTTCTGATGTTTTCAGCTCCTTGAACTCCAATATTTCCAGGTTTTCAGGTTGTCGAACTCGGTTTCAAGTATGCAAGTTCTGATGTTTCCAGATGGTCGAAATCTCGGGGTTTCAGTTTTTCAGAATATCAAAGGTTCGCAGATTTTCAGGTTGTCACAATTTCAGGTTTCCAGGTTCTCAAGCCTTAGATTTTCATGTGTCTTTCAAGCTTTCATGTTCTGACGTTTTCAGCTTCTTAAATTCTCGTTTTTCCCATTCTGTCAGGTTCTCGAATCTTCGATTTTCAGGTTCTGATGTTTTCAGCTTCTTGATCTCCAGCATTTGCAGGTTTTCAGGTTCTCGAACTCAGTTTCGAGTACTTCTGGTTTTCAGGTTCTTACGTTTCCGGATTGTCGAAATCTCAGGTTTTCAGTTTCTCAGAATATCAAAGGTTCGCAAATTTTCAGGTTGTCACATCTTCAGGTTTCCAGGTTCTCAAGCCTTTCAAGCTATCATGTTCTGACGTTTTCAGCTTCTTAAATTTTTGTTTTTCCCCATTCTGTCAGGTTCTCGAGCCTTAGATTTTCAGGTTCTGATGTTTTCAGTTCCTTGAACTCCCACATTTCCAGGTTTTCAGTTTCTCGAGCTCAGTTTCGAGTATTTCTGGTTTCTTATGTTTCCAGATTCTCGAAATCTCAGGTTTTCAGTTTCTCAAAATATCAAGGGTTCGCAAATTTTCAGTTTCTCACATCTTCAGGTTTCCAGGTTCTTAAGCCTTAGATTTTCATGTCTTTTTCAAGCTTTCATGTACTGACGTTTTCATAGCTTCTTAAATTCTTTTTTTTCCCATTCTGTCAGGTTCTCGGGCCTTAGATTTTCAGGTTCTGATGTTTTCAGCTCCTTGATTTCCAAAATTTCCAGGTTTTCAGGTTCTCGAACTCAGTTTCGAGTACTTCTGGTTTTCAGGTTCTTACGTTTCCGGATTGTCGAAATCTCAGGTTTTCAGTTTCTCAGAATATCAAAGGTTCGCAAATTTTCAGGTTGTCACATCTTCAGGTTTCCAGGTTCTCAAGCCTTTCAAGCTATCATGTTCTGACGTTTTCAGCTTCTTAAATTTTTGTTTTTCCCCATTCTGTCAGGTTCTCGAGCCTTAGATTTTCAGGTTCTGATGTTTTCAATTCCTTGAACTCCCACATTTCCAGGTTTTCGGGTGGTTGAACTGACTAAATGGATGAGAAATTTATTGATTCTTTTTTCTTTAAAAACTAGAACTCACTCTCGTGTTCACTCCGATTTCAAAAATTTTAAATCAAAAAATGATAGTCATTCCAATACCATTAGTCATGTCGTCAAGTCAATTTTGAGGTTCTCTGTCTTTCTTCTTCTCTAGAATTACAAATGGGGTACTATATTTTTAACTCAAAATTTGAAATTATTCTGAAAAAAATTCTCGAATGTTACCTATTTATTTAGGGGCGCTGTCCGCGCTCAGTATTAGTGTAAATCTGATGTGTTCGTATTAATAGTGAGCGCGGACAGCGTCGTCAAATAAAATGGGACAATGGAATGAAAATGGTGGATATGCTAGTTGTGTAACGACGCTGTTCGCGCTCAATATTAGTATAAATCTGATGTTTATATATTCATTTGTGAGCGCGGTGAGCGTCATTAAACAAATGAAAAAATTAAATAATGATGGTGGATTTCGTATTTGTTCAACGACGCTGTACGCGCTCAATATCAGCGTTAATATGATGAGTATTTGTTGATTTCTGAGCGCGGACAGCGTCGTTGAAACAAAATGTGTGGTGGTGAAGAGTTGTTTTAGTTTTCTCTCTATGTCTTCTTTTTTTGTCTGTACTACTTTATATCCATTTTGTTACATCATTCGTTAAATTATGTTGTCTTGGAAGACCTTTCGCTGTTCCTGTTCCTGCACTTCTGTTTTTATACTGGTTCTTACAATTTATATATGACTGCGTCTTCGATAACAAGTTGCTGTTTGTTTACCGTTTTGCTGGCGAATTATCTGTTTTGTGTCGTTTTGATGGTTTTTTAATCGTGTTGTTTATCATTCATAACAGTGTTCGCACCGATAACGCACAGGAATGTCTTCAAGGAGTTCGTACAACCTTGTCAAAAGAGCAAACGTTGGATGCAGATTTCTTCTAATCGGTACCATCGTGCTTTAACCTTTATCTCCGCTCTAGAAAGTTCAAACAAACTGCACCACGGAGAAGGTCTCCGCCAAATTTCTAAGGTGGTTAACCTCTCGCCTGATAGCAGACGCACCGAGGCCCCATCAGAATGTCTTCTGTTCGCCCAAACCCATTCTTCGGTCCGCAAAAAATCGCTCGGACTGATTTAGAACCGCAGAACTGGTTCTAATCTTTCGACTAGACGATCGCTTTTCGCCATCGTAGGTGGCATTTATCGTCTTGCCGGATGGCCGTGTAAACTCAGAAGTCGGTCGTTGTTATCTCGACGTTTGACGACCTCGAATTCGTCTCTTTATGTGCGTTCGTTCACAGAACGCCAGCATTAACACCTTATTAAAACCCGGATTTTACCGTTGTATAAACACGCGGAGACTGCGCGCTCACAATGGTAGTTGTTCTTATGGAAATGTCAATAGAAAAGTCGCGGCGCCCGTACATCCTGCTCGCCCTCGATTCGAAGAGGGTGTAGCAGAATCGGCGGTCGGACAAAAGGCTGAAATGTGATTGTTCGACTCCGGGATGTAGGTCACAGATGTGCCCGGATTTCTTGAGGTGTGGTTACGCAATCGCGAATCTGATGATAGGTTATGGTCTCGAGGTACCATTGGGAGGTACAGTTATGAACGGTCAAATTCGTTGGTGCCGGTCCTCTCACAAAAGCGTCCCAAATAACTTTCGTTTAATTAGAGGCTTCCGGTCCGAGGATGGAGGGCAAAAATTTTGACATGGAGGTTTTCGGGGCACTTACAGTTAATTTTGCGGCAGCATCATTGCGTTTATCGTTAATAAAACTGCCACTGAATCACCGCGACAAGATACCGTAAACAATGACGTTTTAAAAGTAAATCGTCCCGATGTCGAAAAAGCCTTCGCAGTTCGTTAACCTCGTCCGACCAATCGTGTCGTCGGACATTTTTTCGCACTCTTGTAACTCGAACGAGACTGTCAACGCTCTTCTCTCGGCTCTCGGGTGAGTGGGTCGCCGGTTTCATTCAACACTGGGTTTATGGGGACACATCAACATCTTCGCGTACTCGACGTGTCTATCTGGAGATTGCAAACGTTCGTCTCGATCATAAAATTAACCAACAATGCGGCACGTCTGCGTATGGAGGAAGATAAGAAAGAAAATTAAACGTACGACCGGAGTGAGAAGTTGGAGGTTTCGTCGTAAATTTGCCGCGAGTGTTGGTAATCGCGTCTAATGGGTGCATAAAGTAAACTGTGACCTTTTACGTCCATCGGGATTTTAATTGTTTGGAAGCGGAACGATAAGCAGCTGCACCGCAGTTTCGCTGAATAACTGCTCTTGATTAGGAGAAATTTTGATATGCGATGTCTCAAGGTTGGACTGCTCGTTTTGGCGCGTTTGCAGGAAGCTGAATACGGAATCCAAGGAGGTGCAACGACGCGAGGAAGAGACTGAAACTCTTTCGGGAAGGCCTTGACCTGCTCCCGGAGTCGCTTTTGGGACAGGAATACATAACGGACCTTTTTGTGACCTTACGTGTCTTTATGTCGGCTATAAATATCAAAAGTTAATTTCACTTAAATATCGGTGATTGTATTATGATTTTACAAGAAGGTCGACAATTGAGGTTGAGCAGTCCGGAAGACACAGCTAGTGCAAGCGCTAGAAGGAAGTGTTGCATACATTTTGAAAACGACTCGTCCGAACCAGGGATGGTCCGACATTTCGGACCGCCTCTCCTCAGATTATGCAAAATTGGAAACGCCCGGAAGACATCACGAACGCGCCAATTCCGTGAGATCTCCGAAAACGTGAAAAGCATTTCGCTCTCGAAACAATAGACGAGGAAACTATCACGGAGGTCGGACAGGAGAAAAAATCTGCACACAATGTAAGGTAGTCCAGCACACGTCCGAGAAGAGAAAAAATCTAAATTCCATCCCACACTGCTGCACAGGCCATGAAAAATTAGAATATGTAACACACGACTGGTAATAATATCAGCGGAGTGTAAAGGTGAAGGCTGGCCGATCGAGTTCTTTCGTAAATACTGAAAATGGGAGGTCGAGTGATGCGAACAGTTCACAGGTGAGAATTCGAAACGCCCCGCCTCGGAGAAAAGTACACGTTTTTCACGCCGGAACGATGGTTATTATTATTGGAAGCAATTACGAACCGATGAGAATGCACGCCGTGCAGAACGTCCATCCATCAATTTCTGGTCAATTAAACTTGGAAAGATGCACCAAGAGAAAAATACCGGTGTTTGGAGGTAAAGGTCAAGTGTGGATTGTAAATCAACCGAATAATAAAAGTCGCAAAGTTGTGGTTCTAATCAATCGCGAGAAAAACTATTGTAAGTAAATATAATGACGCAAGACTCAACTATCCGACTTGTAATAACTCATAACGTTGCATACATGAATATTTCATTGTAGGTCACGTGAGAAATCTTGTCATTCTTTATTCCCGCGACTTTTCCGAAAGAAAAATTTCGCGGGCAGTAAACTGGTAAAAGGTCTCTTCGACCGAATGGGATGCATCGATCATGTTTGTTTATAGAAGACTAAAAAAACTAATACACGGGTGTCATGTAAACATGATGCTCGGGAGAACAATAGAACAAGGAGCTATTATTCCGCCAACAGTCACACTGACGTTGGTATTTTCCAACCAGTTCCACGCGAGAAGAAATTCGATGAATGATCGCAGGTTTGCCAACACCATTAATTATGATTGAAACGGAAAACGTAGGGGTAGACCCGTTCGCTCAAATATGCGAGGAACGAGCACAGGTGTAGTCGGCAACGAAAGTAGTTCGCCAAAACGGGCACGCAGACGACCACATACCAGTTTCGTGAAAGATATCTTGCCTACCTCTTAAAATCTAGACGGCTAGAAGAAGAGTTCGCTCGGAATGCGTGTCACCGCTAACCGTTCCGCATCTTATCTCATGACTAACTATAGTCGACGCACAAACGGAGTTTACCAAGCAATTAGGCACTTGTATCAATTACAACAAACAGAAGCCGGTAAATGCTATGACGACTGTGACGTGTATTGATACAGCTTTGCTGGAAGGCCGATCCATCAAGCCGAAGTGGCCGATAAGATAACGCCCATCGGATTATCATTAGACGCCGCCGCGTACTCACTTTAGATTAATTGGCAAACTTTTTCAGCTCATTAAACCGGGCGACATTTCTTCTCGCACCGCGGCAAGATTGATGGTCGCTCGGACCCGCTGTCCGATTTTCGAACGAGTTTCGCAATGAAAGTTAGAAAATCGTCCGGCGGTACGTAAAATAACCGGGTCAAGAGAAGGTCCCCTGTTCCCAACGAGCGGTACCGGAAACTGGACGGTCTCCCGGCGGGCTTATTTTACAAATTGACTGTGTCGTTGAACTGGTGATACGATAATCGGGCCGCAAAAAAGTCGTACCGTCGGATCTACAAAGTTCGGTTCCAGTCGTTGAACGCTGCACTTCCGAAACGCCCCAGTTTCGGCAGATCCACATTCGATCGGAATACCACTACCGTTACCCTTCTATACGTATTCCCTTTCGATCTGGCAGAAATAAGAAAGCAACGTCCTTGCAGCTGATTGTTATTCCGCCTCTGGTAGGTTGGGTATGCCCTCCTGTATGTAAATCGCACCGATTTGAATTTCTAACTCGATGCAAGTGCTCTTTGCTAATTTCCTTTCCCCGTCGGCGCTACGTGCCGGCGATTTTTCCGCGACATGTCCGAAAACCGATGAATAATCGCGTTGTTTTACGAAACGTGCCGCCGGTAACCGCAAAATCGGAATGGCCGACTTATTTTTCAAGGATTATTTAAATACCGGACGATAATATCTATGAAATCATCGTGTTTCTTCACGGAGAACGTTGAATAACCGTTTACTTAATCGAATTAGATGGCGACAATCGGTTGGTAACTCTTTCTCTCGACAAAGGCTCCACACACACGCGGCCAGAAGGTCATACGCGTTCGTTGTATATATGAATTTTTATGCTTCCTCTAACTATCCGACCAAACATCCGGTCGGAAGGTTTACGACGGGGTGCTGGTGGTGTCGGGATGTCTTCATTAGGAGCGTCGGTCGTTATAACGAGGCCTGGTCGCGTTAACGAGACGCGCGGTACCTCTTAGGTACGATTTATGTACAGGAGCATTATCTTTCTCTGGCATACTGAGTTTAGAATTTGATGGCATTGTTTAAAAATAGTCGTTTTAATATCAATTTTGCAGCATGGAAAATATGGAAATAGGTACTTCGCGCTGAGAAATTGTGGGTTCAGAAGATGATCAAGTAGGAACTGAGGGAAAAAAACTAAAATCCCTTCATGTTCCGAACTTTTGAGACCACTGCAGGGAAATTGAAATGGCTGAGATGCCCCCAGCAGTGATCTAACACAAACAGGATTGAGAAATCAACGATCACGCTCCGAATTGAGATTGGGCAAAAGTTTGCGGTTTTCACAAACCGATCGACACTTTCCTCTCCAGAGAAGAAATTGGCCAAACGAATCCTTATGATGGGCGGGTGGAACAAAGAAAGAGCAATATAGATCTCTCGATAAGCTTCACACATTCGTAATGTTGGCGGTACTGCCATGCCAAGGTGGGAAGGTTGTTGGAAATCTCGGTACGAACACTTCCGAGCAGAAGCTGTCCGTTTCGATGAGTCACAAAGTTCCAGTGGAACCACCTTGACGCACTTAAACTGTTAACTGATAAGATTCTAAAATTAGAAATTAATGACCGGGGACATGCTATCCTAAATTTAGCACTTCTTCATGGCAACACCGAGTATCCAGTCGAGGCAGTTCTGGTTAACGAGATTTGAGTGACGTGGGTGAAGGTGCACGGTAACCTATAGCATTAATGCAACTTAACAATCGAACGAAATTGTTGTAGCCTTTTCTAAGCCACTCAAAGCCAAACCGCTTATCCCACCTAATGAGACGGAGGAATGTAACATTTAGACGTCCGGCGAAAACTTGGATCCACAAAGGCGGCCGTTGAGCATTTCGGGCGTTGCGTCATCGCCGATTGTGCTTCACATTCGAATCCCGAAGAAACCGAAATACGCGATAAGCAGTGAAAGTACACAATGGTTGTGAATTCGATATTAGATCAGAGAGCATTGCCTCTGTCGCAACGATTATGTAGACTGTAACTGAATAAATAATCGTCGATGAATGGTCCGCGTTTACCACGACGGTAACTCATTGTTGTGCAACGGCTTCATGAATCGAAACCGCCAAGGAACGCTTCTACCACAAGATCGACCGCAACCCCGGCGGCCATCCCACCCTTCGACAAAATTTTCGAAGAAAACGAACGTGTCTTCCACGGCCGGAGACATTCAAGTCGCGTCCCTCTTTGCGGCGTGAGTTGTTTTGTCGTTTCGGTTTTTTACCGTTGTTAGATTTTTTCGCTTTGCTGCCTCGCCTGCATAAAACATGAACCTCCACACCTCGGGCCGGCGTGATTCACGAAGCGCGGACCCCGAACAGAACGCGAAACGAAGACGATGACTAAGAGGAGAGGCATTCTGACCGTTGCCGAAACGCGGCGGCGGAGATCATCGGAGGTGAGATCGAGTGTTGCTAACTTCATCGGGAAGTTTGTGTATTCAACGGTGGTAGTCGTGACGTCAGTCGTGGAAGTGGAAATGTATTCTCGGTTCGTTCCGAAGAAGTAGCTTTGTTTCGTGAATAAATAAATGTAAGACAAATAAAATTATCTGGTGACCGAAGAGTAAACACCATGACAACACTACCAAGCAGGGGTTATCTCTAAGGAAGTTTAAACATAATACTACTTGATCCTTTCTTTGAGGGTGTGACACAGTGTTTTTCCCCTTTTGTGTCTTGATCTTTCTCTTGGATTGTAAATATACCCGTTCAAAATATCACAACATTAATTCTCATTGGTCAGTGACCATCAGAGATCCGAAATGAGAAATTAGAAGTAACAGGTATAATGTGAAACACCACTAACCCTCGACCTGGCCTCACCCCATCGAAGTATCACCCGTTACAATGAAGAATTAGCAAGACTGGGTTGAGGCAGCTGCAAGCCGAGGTTTCGACAGGTGGGAAGTAAACTCAAGCTTCTGCTTAGCCCTTCACATCCTGGAGGCCGAGAGATAAGGAACTGAAACAGCAACGTTAATTATAATGTCTGGTTCGGACGTTTGTGTCTGCGGATTACGCAACCGGAATGGGTTTGCCGCCAAACATGAAGAGAAAGAAAATTCTCCAGTCTCGAGAGTTCCGGCGCTCTTTCCATAGTGGAACAAATTAGATGTCTGTACATCTGCGGCGATCGCCGCTCCCGTCCGAATTTAATTAGAGAGAGAATAGGATGTCGGCCTCACGTAACATCACCGCGCAACCATCAGGCCGCGTCCTTCTGTGGAATGTCTTTGTCGTGGTGACGCTCCATTGCGTCCAAGTTCAAAAAACTGTTTTCATTAAATTATTGAATGGATCGGAAACGGTGCCGCAATAACAGGGAGTAAATCGAACCACCACGACGATGTTTGGGTGTTTGGCGATTGTAGGACGTTGCTCTTGTCGTAGACGTAAAGAAACTAGTGCAAGAGTTGATGGTCATTTATCGGAGTCGCGCAGAACCGTTGGTTTGTCGTCGGTGCAATTAGCCGACTGTATAAGTTGAGAATAATTAAGAAATTACAGTTGCAAGACGCGACGACGGAAGGCGACCGATTTGGTCGAAACGAGTTCCGAGAGACGAAAAATGTCAACCAAGCGGTCAAGAAGTGACTGCACTGATATATGCTGCGCCTTGCCATATCTAGATGTTGTGCAAACATCTGCTAGAACCATTTCGCATGGATGAAAGTGAAAAATGCGGTTCCGGTGTATTGTCGCGGCGATAAACCGAGACTGCATTGCCGTGTTTCTCAGGAACGAGTCGGTTAATTTCGTTATTTGGTCTCTGTGTAATAAAGATACGGGCGCTGTAATTAATGGTTCGCAACCGAAATAAACCTGCAACATCGGCTGGTGTAAATATTTAGCCAGATAATGGTTAGGATAAAAACGGCTTCATGTACACGGCAAATTAGCGGAGTTCGCAAACAAGAAATGTCAACGCTCTCCGGCTGCATGTGAAAAAGTTACATAAACAAATTGTTGTATTGTTTAAACCTTAAACCGGGTCAGCTGCGCTGAGCTGCACTCGGCAAATTTTTATGCCGTCATTCTCGTAACGTTAATGAATAAAAGCCTTCCGAAGGCTGTGCGTCGTTTGTTTGAAGAATAACATGAGAGTGTCCTTTGTTCTTCCACCTACACCGGTTTTGATGAAAACTGCTCCAGTTTGTAGAATCGGTTCTTCATAGATCCGACCCAGAAAGCATGGTTCAATCGAATTCAGAGCAGCCTCTAGATCTAAGTGGAATGAATCACGCCCGAATCAGAACCACAATAAACGAAAGAGCGCACGCCTTCCATACCGCGGTCGAAAATTGGGTTAATATAATAAGAGCGTAATTAAATGTTGTTAGATTGCGCGCGATTATGTAAGAGTGCTTAGTGATAAAAATCGTGGGCGCGATAGTCAAGGTTCGGGCCGGCAGTTTCATCAGATGGATGGAATAGTTAGCTCTCTTTTAGATTATAAGGAGAGAAGTGGTAATTGGGGCCCTAACTTCAGAAGTGAGATAAAAATTACCATCTCATTAACATAGCAGTATGAGGACTGAAGCAAGAATAAAAGATCAAGAGGCCAAAATACTTAAGGCAAAGACTGTATTGAGGTTTTACAGAGATTCAAAAATAAAGACGGGAACGCGAAAGGGAATCAAACCAAAATGGGGAATAGAAACTAAATGAAGAGAAATCTTAGTGATGAAAATAGTGAGCGCGATAGTCAAGGTTTTGGTCTGGCAGTTTCATCAGATGAATTGGAATAGTTGGGAAGTGAAGCTGTCTCTTTTAGATTTTAAGGCGAGAAGTGGTAATTGGGGTTATAACTTCAGAAGTGAAATAAAAAATCATCTCATTAACATAGCACTATGAGAACCAAAATGGGTTATAGAAACTAAATGAAGAGAAATGGGAATGGAACGAAGACAAGGAAGAACTGGTCAAAGCAAAAAGGAAAAGAGAGAACTACCCAAAAAATCTTAAGAATTCGAAATTGAAATGTAAAATTTTTCATTCATATAAAAATATAGTTTTAAAAATTAAGTATGGTTGAAGAATCTGAGTTAAAAGAACTACTCTAGGACTATTTTAAATGAGTACTAACTACATTTAATGTTTTTTAATGACGGTCCCCCGTCGCATTGGGCGACGCCTACTTCACCGAAGACCAATGCCTACTTCACCGCAGGCACCCGTTGCCAAATACTCAGGAAAGCCCTCAACGTTAATTGAACGATTTTTACATAGGTTGCCACCTAAATCTGGTGAGGACCTGCACCGCTTCTGCGCTTCCACCCCGTCCACTGTACTCATCGACTGACTAGATGGATAAGAAATAACAACCATTTTTTTTTTTTTTTTTTTCCTTCAAAAGCTAGAACTCACTCTCGTGTTCAATCCAAATTCAAAATTTTTAAGTCAAAAAATGGTTGTCATTCCAATACCATTAGTCAATCGGTCAGTTGTAAATGCGACGGCCCACCCGCCCACCGCATTCTCATGTCGTGCCATGAACGAAACGGTTTTTAGTCACAAAGAACAATTGTGAAATACAAGAAACACGAAATGTGGATTCAATAGGAAAATGGTTGTCATTCAGAACCAGTTTGTCAACCATTCAGTCGAAAATGTAAATTTGAGTATATGTATATATATTTCCATATAAATCTTTTTTGGTGGATGCAATATGAAAATGGTTGTCATTCCGAACCAGTTTGTCAACCATTCAGTCAAAAATGTAAATTTGAGTATATATTTTGGTGTAAATCTCAAAGTGGATTGATTCTCATTACTGGTATAAGGTTTGTTTGTGACTAAAAAGCGTATGGTTCTGGTATCGTTTGTGAGTGCGGTGGGCGGGTGGGCCACCCCGTTCACTGTACTCATCAACTAACTAAAACTAATAAATGAGAAATAACAACCATTTTTTTTTCCTTCAAGAACTAGAAACTCACTCTTGTGTTCAATCCAAATTCAAAATTTTTAAGTCAAAAAATGGTTGTCATTCCAATACCATTAGTCAATCGGTCAGTTGTAAATGTGACGGCCCACCCGCCCACCGCATTCACATGTCGTGCCATGAACGAAACGGTTTTTAGTCACAAAGAACAATTGTGAAATACAAGAAACGAAATGTGGATTCAATAGGAAAATGGTTGTCATTCAGAACCAGTTTATCAACCACTCAGTCGAAAATGTAAATTTGAGTATATGTATATATATTTCGATATAAATCTTTGAAATTTGGAAAACCTGGGGAATTTCAAAATATAATTTGGTGACCTCGAGAACATGACCTTGTGAATACCTAACATCTCAGAATTGAAGAGTGTGGGGAACCTCAATTGAGAATTTAAGAATGTGAGTGTTGAGAAGATTTATAAATTCCGAGAATCCGCGACTTTGGGAACATACAAATTTGGGTTTCTTGGAATATGAATCCCACTATCTGAAAATCATGAAATTGGGAGTCTGAAAGTGTAGTCCGGGATTCTGAGGTTCCTTCTGGAGTTTTGACTCTTATTAACCTTGAAAACTAAACTTGCCTTTAACCTCAATCGTCTCAAGCACATAATTCTGAAATATTCAAAAATTAGAAAGAAAACCTTACAAATAGGGAATGTTGGAGCCCTTCGTCCCTGAAAACCAGGGAGCCTTAAATATTTCAGATCCTGAAGTTGTAACCAGAAAACCTTGGAAATTGAGAACTCCCGAGTGTCTTTAGGGATCCGAAAACAAAAACCTAAAAAGGCTTAAAAAAATCTGGGAACTTGAGAAAATTAAAATCGCGAGGCATTACCAAGAACCTGAAATTTGGAAAACCTGGTGAATTTCAAAATATATTTTGGTGACCTCGAGAACATGAACTTGTGAATACCTAAAATCTCAGAATTGAAGAGTGTGAGAATCCGCGACTTTGGGAACATACAAATTTTGGGTTCTTGGAATATGAATCCCACTATCTGAAAATCATGAAATTCGGAGTCTGAAAGTGTAATCCGAGATTCTGAACTTCCTTCTGGAGTTTTGACTTTTATTAACCTTGAAAACTAAGTGTTATCGAGGAAACGGATTAATAGGTAAGTAAGTACCTAATCCTTTTTCTAGTAGCACCTAATGATAAACAAGTACTCCGCGTAGAAACTCCTCCAAGGGAAGTACTGATGTGAAGTGTGACAGGAAAGGGACGAAGGAAAACACCAAGAGAAAAATTTATTTAAATTTATTTAAAGTAGATGGTTAAAGGAAGAGAACGGTGTTGAGGACACAAGAATTTAATTAACTGCGGTTTTATGTGTTTCTTCTTTATAGTGGAATATAATTTAGTCTTATTTGGTTGATGCATAACTGTACTTGGTACCACTGATGTGAAAGCTCCCGAGAGATGCACACATTTTTGATGGTACATCCATCTTAATAGGTCATGAGGCTATCCTTTGTTGAGGTCCCTCTTAGAGCAATTAGCGTCGCTAAATTGATAACATTATCGACGGTGTTCTACATTGTTCGACGCTTCAGGATAGAATGTCCACAGTAAGCGCATGCAAGACGGATGCGTTTCGGGAGCTCCCTCGTTGTCCCGAGCAGCGATTTCTCCACCGTGGGCTTGTGAGGTCGAAGGCGGTTTATCACAGCGCGCCGATAGCGAGCCGCATGTGTATAACTAACAGCTATTAATTTAGTCGCGGAAACGAGTCTTTGTCGCTAACCAGCGGACCGTAACTCCTCCAACGACTCGACGGCTCTCTGTCGAGTATGTGGTCGACGTTGAGGTACGTGCTCCCAGGCTCGCCGGGGCGAAGGCGAAGTACAAGAAGCGGCAATAATATTTCGCTTTCCGAGAGTCGGTTTCGATTTTATTATAAAACAGCACACGATCCATCCTGCTTAGCATATTTATCGTAACGGGGACCGTTCATTTGCAACACCCCAGCACGCAGGAATGTAAATTATTTCTCGCACGGCGCCTGCCTCCCGGTACTTATATAGCAACTGGAAAGAAATTTGCGAAACGGTCGGCCTTCGCGGCTGTGATGATACGAAAACAGGCGGTTTTTTCGCGAAGTGGAATCTTCACGTGGGATGGGGTAGTACCGGCTTGATGGGAGGAGATCTGGAGGTGCGGGGAAAGTACCATTACCAGAAACATCTTGCAAATACCTTAAATTTTGTAACACAAAGATAAATGGCGATATTTCCGCTACCACATAAATCTGCCAACAAATCCAAGGAGTCCTTTGTTTTGATGTGGCAACAACAAAACGGCACACTTGGCTAAATCACTGTCTCACGACTGGCACTTTATCAAACACCGTTTTCTACATGCTTTTTACGAATTTGTGACCTCACCCAATCTCTGTTGGATCAGATCTTTTCCAGACAGGAAACATTTATCTGCTTCGACTTTTCCTCATCTCGGTAATTGTTGTCAATTAGGAAACGATATTTTTATTGCGCCGATATTACATTGGCATTGAACGTTATTGTACTGCAGCTATTCAGTTTTTTCATTGTGATCGGTGACTGACGTCGATTCTGTTATTGAGTTGCTTTCACTGCAGGTCGTGTAAAAATGTCGTTTTTATGGACGACAACACGAAACCGATCTTGTGTGATACAGGTGATAAATTTTCCGTCGACCTTGGCGTTCGTTTCAATCTTATCAGCGATTTTGCCGAGGCCGGGAGGGGTCCTGTTGGGAACTAATGCCTGACCTATCGTGCCAGTGTGTGTGCTTCGGCCGTGTCATAACACGATTCCCAGGGCGTGGAAACTATTAAAGTACATAATATCATTTTGATCGTAAAGTGAGCCATGGGGTGCCCGTATTTTTATGCGGTTGCGCATGATCATGGAGGCGATGGCACACTAGGCACTTGTTGGTGTTGCAGGTACAGTCGAACTACGAAAAAGGAAGACTGGAACTCATTTGTGAACTTCTTTCCTCCTCCAAAGAGAAACTTCAGCTTTTTTACCCTACAAAATCTGGTGGAGACTAGAATGTAGTTTGTTGAGAAATATTTGTTGGGACACCCAAAAGGGTCGTAAAACCCCTACCTGACTGGCGACACTCAAATCCAAGTCTCAATCTAACAACACTCTCTAGTCAACAGCCGCAAGGGCACAATTCGAAATATAAAATCAGGAAACGGTTCCTTTTTTCAAAATCAATACTAAACTAAAAACGGGAGACCTTCAGGCCTCTCTCGAATAAACCTACCCCAATTCATTACAGTAGTAGATAAAGCATGGTATACACGTGCTGTAAATAGAAATCCATAACTGTAACTTGAACAGAAACTAATTTGTATTTTTTGTTCCAGGTAACCTTTCCACCAGTTGACAACTTTTATTCTGTATTGCACAAAGCACGTAAGCCCTTTGTCTATTAAATTTACGCACGCATGATGTATACTTAATGTACACTGTATACAGTCAAAATCTGTTATAACGACTTAACGATCTAATATTGTGTCCAGTAAAACGAATAAACTTAGTTATAACGATTTGGTAAAGTGATTTAATACCAGATTGGTCGTTCTAAAGGTGCCTCACAAATCAAATAATCCATAGTTATAACGATTGCATAATAAAGTATGATGATAAGAGTACTGACAGTAAGAAACTCCAAGGAATCTTGCGTAATTTTAAAACCTGTTGAGGAATGCTGAAGGAAGAATTCTGCTGAAGCAGCGAGAGTCTTCTGGAAACCTGATAAATTTTAAGAATAGAATTCTCAGGTTCATAAAGCTTTAAAAGGCAAAACAAAATTGCAAGGAACTTTTCTTAAATGGAAATTCAAAGAGTTGAAAGAATCCTGAAGAGAGTTCAAAGTTCTCGAAGCTCTAGAAGAATCCTCAAGGGTCCAGATGGATAGTATAGTCTTAAAAGGTCTTACGCACTGTTAAAGTGACCGAATAGATCTGAAGAGTTTCTGAATGAGTCTTGAAGAATCCTGAAAATCACGACTTAACGAATGCTTCGGCATACTAAGGAATTCTGAGGGATCGAGAACTCTCAAAAGTCTTGAAGAATTTTGAGAGATCTTTGGCAATCTTCTGATAAATGCTGAAAAGCCATGATAATTATCGAAAGTCCCGAGGAACTCTGAGAGAAATACTGAAGAGTCCTGACCTGATCGGATGGTCTCGAATGAAGCTAATGAGTCCTGAAGAGTCTTAAGAAGAAGTTCCGATGGATAGTCTTAAAAAGTCTTACGCAGTGTTAAAGTGGCCGAATAGATCTGAAGAGTTTCAAAAGTATCTGAATGAGTCCTGAAGAATCCTGAAAATCACGCTTTAACGAATGCTTCGGCATACTAAGCAATTCTGGGGTATGGAGAATTCCCAAAAGTCCTGAAGAATTTTGAGAGATCTTTGGCAATCTTCTGATAAATGCTGAAAAGCCATGATAATTATCGAAAGTCCCGAGGAATTCCGAGAGAAATACTGAAGAGTCCTGACCTGATCGGATGGTCTCGAATGAAGCTGATGACTCCTGAAGAGTCTTAAGAAGAAGTTCCGATGGATAGTCTTAAAAAGTCTTACGCTGTGTTAAAGTGGCCGAATAGATCTGAAGAGTTTCAAAAGTATCTGAATGAGTCCTGAAGAATCCTGAAAATCACGACTTAACGAATGCTTCGGCATACTAAGGAATTCTGAGGGGTGGAGAATTCTCAAAAGTCCTGAAGAATTTTGAGAGATCTTTGGCAATCTTCTGATAAATGCTGAAAAGCCATGATAATTATCGAAAGTCTCGAGTAATTCTGAGAGAAATACTGAAGAGTCCTGACCTGATCGGATGGTCTCGAATGAAGCTGATGAGTCCTGAAGAGTCTTAAGAAGAAGTTCCGATGGATAGTCTTAAAAAGTCTTACGCTGTGTTAAAGTGGCCGAATAGATCTGAAGAGTTTCAAAAGTATCTGAATGAGTCCTGAAGAATCCTGAAAATCACGACTTAACGAATGCTTCGGAATACTAAGGAATTCTGAGGGATGGAGAATTCTCAAAAGTCCTGAAGAATTTTTGAGAGATCTTTGGCAATCTTCTGATAAATGCTGAAAAGCGATGATAATTATCGAAAGTCCCGAGGAATTCTGAGAGAAATACCAATCGAATGAAGCTGATGAGTCCTGAAGATTAAGAAGAATCTTGAAGGACTTCGAAAGTTCCTGAAAAATCTTGAAGAATATGTATCTAATATTGTAGATAAAATCCCAAAACGCTTTTATGGTAGATGAACTAGAAGAATCTAAGAATTTGATAATTCAAGAACTTGAGGATCCTGAGGACTTGAGAAAGCTGTGAATTCTCTGAGATCTTGGGAACTTATGACCTTGATTAACTTAAGAACTTGAGATTTTGGAAAGCTGGGGAACTTTGGAAATCTCAGACCTTCAGAGGCACAAATTGAAGACTAGTGGAATCGTGAGACTGAATTCCTATGAATTTTATAAACTTGATTACCTTAAACCTAAGATTTTAGAAGTGGATGAACCTGAGATCTTGGAAAAGCTGAGATCCTCTAAAACTTAGTTTTTTACTTACTGTAAATATTATTTTGGGAAAGTTGAGAACTTGAAATCCTATGAAAATTAAGACCTTGAGTAACCTACAAAATCTTAGGCAATCTTGAGCAACCCAAAAACCTGATTTTGGAAAACTTGGGAACTGGGCAAGCCTAAGAATTCGAAGAACCTGAAATCGTGGAACATCCGAGATTTTGGGAAACTTGAGAGCTTAGACAACCTGAACTCCAGAACTTAGAGAACTTATGACCTAGAGCAACCTAGAAACCTGAGATTTTTAAGAAACTTGAGAGCTAGAGAAACCTGAGAATTTGAAGAAACTGAAACTCAAGAAATTTTGAGAAACTTGAGTTCCTATGGTACTTATAAGCTTGAGTAACCCAAGAACCTGGTACATATTTTGGAAAACTTGAGGAACTTAAGATCTTGAGAACTGGAGAACTTGAAATCTTGGACAGACGGGTATTTAAAAATTTAATTTTAGAAGGAGAAATCTAAGAAGTAAAGGGCTTGAAGACTGAAGAAATTGAAAAGTGAGACAATGGGGAACCTCAGCCTAACTTGAAGGATTTGAAATCTAGGAATCTCGAAACTTAAAAGATCGGAGGATATAAAGAGGTAGGAAATTAAAAACTTGAGAAATCTGGTTTGTGACCTGGAAGAACCTGAGAATCTGAGGAACCTGAGGACTTACATCTGCAAGCACAAAATATATAACAGTGTACAAAAATTTCTAGGAATTGGAGCAATTGGAGAGTTTTAAGAACCTGAAATCTTGGATAACCCGGGATCTTGAACAACCTAAAAACTTGGAGAACCTATAGAAATTTGAAGAATTTGAAATCTAGGAACCTGCGAACATAAGGAATTCTGAAAATCTGAGACAAATGAAGAGGTAGGAACTTGAGAAAAAGGACAACCATTTCTATGGATCGGACAAGGAAAAAAATCAATTTGGAGTCAAGGATTTCAAGAGGAAGAATGCACTTAGAACAAAGGAGGAGAGAGAGATGAAAGATTGACAAAGATATAAGAAGCATCGGGGAACTGGAACAACAAGTCAAAGAAAATTGAGAGACAATATATTAATGGGATGTAAATATTGATGATGTCCTAGACTTGTACGGTCTGTGGAGCGACGTAAATAAAAACATGGCATGTCAATAAAACGTTATCTTGTAGCAGTGATAACCGAACATTACAAAGATAATTCAGTTCTGTAACATTTTGATATCTATACCACACACCGCGAAGATATCAGTCATAATCTAGAGTTTAGTTATTGCGATCTTGACCGATTTGGTGTTGGTGCTTTCGGATTAAAAATTGTGACCTCCCTTCGATTTCTGAATGGGATATTGACCGTGCCAATAACAAAAACAGCATATTGATTTTAAAATTAAATAAAGCCGGGTGCTTCTAAGGCTTTTACGACCTAAATGCAAATATGGGAGATTAATGTCACTTGTGCAACAACACCCACATAAATCGACGATTATTGTATTGGAATTTAATACAAATAGGGGACTTTCACACCACTTCCGCTGGAAAAATCTTGATTGCCAAATGTTCTATCTCAGACCAAGATCTAAACATGCACGAACCATTGAAAAATCAACCTGTCATCTCGGAATTTCGGTACGTTAACATCTCCAACTCTTCCTTTCAATCACAACAAACATGCCCGTGTCGAAGATGAAATGTGTATCATCAACAAAAACATCGGCTGGGTCATCGCGGGTCACTCTTCCTAACATTCCATCAGATCCGAACGGATTCTCACTTTCGGAAATGTCGCACCTATTAAGTTTTAACGATCGTGCATCATCCACTGGATAATTTCAAAGCCAAGTTTAACAGCACAATAAAAACGTTACGAAACATCACCCACACGCACTTCGTAAGTGCACACATGTTCCGATATTTTCCCATTGCCGTAACGATAGGGAGGTCGATGGGGTCCTCTTGGGAACAGAAAGCTCTCGAAACAGTCGCTGCGGCGCCACCGAGATCGACACGTCAAGGATGTTATCGGGCGCTCTTTCGTAAAGGACGGCCAGGGAAAGGGGGACATGCCGGAACTGTGCTGATTATAGAGGAGCACGAAGGTATATTTGGGCACAATAAGAAACACAACATAAAACGTTTCCAATGACATCTACGAAATGTACAGCTTGAAGATTGTCTCTACGTCATGGGATAGAAGGTAAATGCTTCTAGAAGAATCAACACTCGAGGAAGGAAACGTAAAAATCCACAACGAATCTGTGTTAATAAACATGGCGCTTGTTATCGCACGCGGCAATCAGAAACGTTCAACCTTCCGAGTGTTAATACCATCTTTTGATTTTCCGCCGCTAAATTGTTTTTATTATCGTTTCACTCCATCGGAATTTAAATGAAAAACCACCGGCTTCGAACAATCTTCGTAAAAATCGCGCGCAATCTCGTTGGATATTGTTCTGGATCGGAATTTCCGTGGGTCGACTATAAAATAAAGTTCATTTTATTGTCAATAACGAACCGGCGATTAAAGCAAGTGAATGGAAATTGCGATATTCATAGGTCGTTTTATGCGCGTAGAAAGTGAATTTCGCGGGTTAGAACCCTTCTATTTTGGGCTCCAAGAAACGGTCGGCCCTAACAGCTAAGGGCCGACGATATAGAAGATTTCAATCCACTGAAGAAGTGCAGAAATCATGAAATATGACACCACCTAGATCAGCTCCAACTGAAATCAATAAAACTACACATTTTTTTGTAGATAAGAGATAAAAATGATTAGATAAGAGAATGAAAGAGCTAGCCCGGGAAAAACAGTGATATCACAAAATATGCAGTTGAACAACATCCTTAATTCATCATAATTTTTCCACCTTCTATATATTGTTTTCCATAGATATGTTCTTATCTTCCTATATTGTGCAACAGATTTTTTTTCTCTTCATGTTCTCAGATTTGCAGGTTCTCAAATCCTTCTCAATCGCACCTTTAACATGTCGGAAAAAATACTTCCGGACGTCTGATCGGGATGATTCTTTCACTCCAGTAACCAGAAAAATAGCGCGCTGCGAATACGACCGCCCCAGCCACCCTTGTCACCTCGGGACAGGCGCTCTGCAACGTACCGTTTACATGACGAAATAAAATACTTCCCAGCGTCGGATCGGGATGGTTCTTTCGCCCCGGTGACCAGTAAAAGAGAGCGCTCCGGATACCGCTTACCCGGGCTTTCTGCTGTTCCCGGAACCGCCGCCACTTGGTTGGGAAGAGGACGCAACGATAAGACCGTGAGTCTTCCTCGCTGCGCCGCGCTTCACCCATGTGGTCAACGTCACCATCTCCCCACCAACTTCTCTATAAAAGGCGTTGCGCCAACAGTTTTCAAGTTTTCCAAAATCTCAGGGTCTTCCAGTCGTCTAAGTTTCTCAGGTTCTTGGGTTCCCCAAGGCCTCAGGCAATGTATATATTATATATAGTTGGCTTTCCCTATCACTCGGCTTACCCAAATTCTGAAGGCTTCACAGATTATGTAACTTTCTCAAGTTTTCAAGTTTGCTGTCTCACTCAGGCTCACAGTTTTATAAGAAATCCAATGATTTAAGGTCCTCGAATTCTCAGGTTTCTTGGGTTCACGAATTTCCCCAGGTTCCACAAGATCTCGGCTTTTAGGTTACTTTGGTTCTTAAAGTTAGTAAACTCATCAGGTTCCTCAACCTTCTCATTTTTTTCTTAGCACTCCAATTTCTCAGGTTACCCAACTTCTTATGTTGCTCCAATTCTCAAAATAGGTATCTCGAGTCCGATCTCTTCATGGGTTCAGATTTCCCAAGTTGTTAGGTTCCTTAAGATTGCTCAAGCTTAAAAAAGGATCTCGGACTCTTCAAATTCTCGGGTTCCCCAAAATCTCGGGCTTTCCAGTTCAGATTGTGCAAATTTTCAGGCTACTCCAGTTCTCGAGCCATGTCTCTAAATGTCCAAGGATCCAACAGTTCTCAAGTTTTCCAAAATCTCAGGGTCCTCCAGTCGTCTAAGTTTTTCAGGTTGTTAAGTTCCCCCAAGGCCTCGGGCAATGTATATATTATAATATATTTTTGGTTTTCCCTATCACTCGGGTTACCCAAATTCTCAACGCCCCCAAATTCTTTCGATTCACAGATCATGTAACTTTCCCAAGTTTTCAAGTTTGCTGTCTCACTCAGGCTCACAGTTTTATAAGAAATCCAATGATTTTTAAGGTCCTCGAATTCTCAGGTTTCTTGGGTTCACGAATTTCCCCAGGTTCCACAAGATCTCGGCTTTTAGGTTACTTTGGTTCTTAAAGTTAGTAAACTCATCAGGTTCCTCAACCTTCTCATTTTTTTCTTAGCACTCCAATTTCTCAGGTTACCCAAAATCTTATGTTGCTCCGATTCTCAAAATAGGTATCTCGAGTCCGATCTCTTCATGGGTTCAGATTTCTCAAGTTCTTAGGTTCCTTAAGATTGCTCAAGCTTAAAAAAGGATCTCGGACTCTTCAAATTCTCGGGTTCCCCAAAATCTCGGGCTTTCCATTTCAGGTTGTGCAAATTTTCAGGCTACTCCAGTTCTCGAGCCATCTCTAAAGGTCTAAGGTTCCCCCAGTTCTCAAGTTTTTCAAGATCAGGTTCTTACGATACTCAAAGTTTCTCAGGATCTAGAGATTTCCAAGATTTTAGGTTCTCCAACAGTTCTCAAGTTTTCCAAAATCTCAGGGTCCTCAAGTCGTCTAAGTTTTGTCTAAGTTTTTCAGGTTGTTAGGTTCCCCAAAGCCTCAGGCAATGTATATATTAGGCTTTCCCTATCACTCGGGTTACCCAACTTCTCAACGCCCCCAAATTCTTTCGATTCACAGATTATGTAGCTTTCCCAAGTTTTCAAGTTTGCTGTCTTACTCAGGCTCACAGTTTTATATGTTTTAAGGTCCTCGAATTTTCAGGTTTCTTGGGTTCACCAATGTCCTCAGGTTCCACAAGATCCTCGGCTTTTAGGTTACTTTGGTTCTCAAAGTTAGTAAACTCATCAGGTTCCTCAACCTTCTCATTTTCTTCTTAGCACTGCAGTGCTACCTCTTCATGGCTTCAAATTTCCCAAGTTCTCAACTTCTTAGGTACTTTAAGATTGCTCAAGGTTAAAAACAAGGATCCCAGACTCTTCAAATTCTCGGGCTTTCCATTTAAGGCTCTTCAAATTCTCAGGCTACCCCAGTTCTCGAGCCATGTCTCTAAAGGTCTAAGGTTCCCCCCGTTCTCAAGTTTTTTAAAATCTCAGGTTCTTAGGTTAGCCAAGTTTCTTTAGGATAATTTTCCAAGATTTTAGTTTCCTCAAAATCTAAGGTTCCATCAGTTCTTAAGTTGTCCAAAATGTTTCTCAAAGTCTCTCTAAGACAGCAATCTTTTTTGACCGGTCGCGGGCGGGAGCTAAGCACTGCTTTCAGAAAATGGTCGTCCTTTTTAAACCATTTATTGATTGTGGAGAAATGGTTTGAATATTAATGTGAAAATATAATACTGAGAAATGAGGCGAAAGAAAAAAGCTTAAAAACTAAACGTGCGAAAAAAAAAGTAACCAAATTTGGCGACAGATGTCACTGCCAGTCACTGTCACAGTCAGTGATAGATAAGTAATTAATGAATAAGTACACTGAAGTAGTGGTAGTGAGGTGTTCTCGCGAGTGATAAACCTTCTAGACATACAGTGTCAGAAATAAAGAATGAGACTAATTCAAGCTCAAGAATCTGAAGATCATGATGCGAGGCTTGCTGCAGCTCTAGAAAGTCAAGCGAATACCCGCGCTACAGAAATTTCCGCCCAGCGTCTCTCGGCTAAATTCACATCGGTCTCGGGAGACTGACGAAGAACGTAAAGCGCGTCTAGAATTTTACTGACAAGAAAGGGTTCTTAGGGGCTATTTAGGACCAAAAAAAAGTATGGCTGTCTGCCTGTTGTCAGCGCAGGTTCGCGTTAATGAGTCGTGTTGACAGTTGCTGTTGTCGGTCTCCAAACGCCACCTTAGCGCAGGAAGTCGGAGGCGCAACTAGATAGTTCAAAAATAAATGGAAAATACGTATCAATGGGAAACCTGAGAGAAATCTAGAACCTGAAAGCAATTCATGAAAACGCAAATCTTCGTTTCGTTCTACCAAGAAGTAGTACCTAGATTTTAATGGTTCCAATATAGTACATAGTTAATAAATCTTTGCCTACTTCTTTGTTTACTGAGATTTGACAGTTTAAGAACTTAAAAAGTATTGTGGTCCCCATTCCGTAGAAAACGTAGCGTATGGATGTATGCGTAGTTTTTAATGTTTAGTGACGTCGGCCGGGGTCAAGTCATAAAAGTGGTGCCAGTCCGGCGGTACTAAAAAGCAGTACTAGAAATGGCATTTGTTCTTGATTCTTTTTTGCCACCAGAAAATAAAATTCTTTCTATTTATACCATACCTAGGACATACGGCATTATAATATCACCCTCCAGATCGCAAAAAATCCGTTCCGTCATCCGAACGCCCTTCGAAGGGGGATAAAATCGCTCTTCCATTCTCCGTCCGAACCCAGCCGATACCATCACATCGGCGCCAACTCCTTCACGTACACAATGGCATAAACGCAGAACATCGCCCAGGGGTGGTGAACCACCGACACAAATCGTAAATCTCGCGGAGGATGGGTCGGTCACGAGCAAACATTACCGGAACGTCGCGCGTTCCATAAATAGAACTCGCGACCGGCATTTTTCTCGGTTTTTCCGCCCGAAAAAAAAAACTGAGCGTGTGAACAGTCCTCCGGACCGAAACTCATCGGCCGTTCGAAGGAAGAGCAAGTGGCATTAAAGACGTCACGGGTTATTGCCTGTTTCTCTTCCGACACTATGCAGATGGGAAAATTCGCAGTTAACACGTAATTATCGTTAAATCGCCGCTGAATGCTCCCCCGTTACACACTTCTCGCCAAAATAAATCCTGTCCGGTCGTAAAATGTGTCTCTGGCGTTGTTGACATCGATAGCAATTAGCTTCAGCGTACCACCGATTGACTGCTAACACCTGTAAAGTGCCCAGCCGGACGTTTATGGGTCCACTGAAGGAAATCTGAAAACCTCGACGAATTACGATGCTGTAACTGTATGGTAATTCTGGGTGCGATGGCCCACTGCGATCTGAGGAACATCAGAACTAGAACTAGAATTTTGCTCGTTCTTTGTTAACGAAAAATATTTTTCGTTCGAAATTTTTAAAAACGTGGGGCGTCTCGTCACCGAGTAAATTTGGAGATACGGCAAAGAAGATACAGCTTCTATATGGTCATCCAAAGATTGAGCACCGTAGATGTTGACACTCCAACTAATTGTCATCGACACCTGTTAAATGTCGATCGGAATGTCAGCTCAACATTTACAAATCCGCCCATAGACACTGACAACCTCGCCGCATTTCGCAACGATTTTATAACCGCACAGGGTCACAACGTAAACAAACAATGATTCGTCAAGGGTCACAGCAAAACTTTCGTTTCGAGCACGCACGCAATCATCCAGGCAATAAATTTCGACGTGAAGAAAGCCAGCAGCTCCAGCAGCAGCAGCCGCCTTCCCTCCCGATTCCCACGTATCCCCATTGTCGGAATTGCTGAACCGAACATGAAAGACCTGCAGACCGGTGGTGGTGCAATAATTGCACAAAAAAATTAATTACAAACGATTTTTCTTGTACCGATCATGATCATTAAGCGGAATTGGCATTTGCTTGCTTGCTACATTACAACCGCTAATTACATGAAGCGGTAGCGCCAGCACATTTACCTTGAACCAATTCGAACAACGAGATAATGAACGTACCCGCTGTACACAACATCGCAATCGGCCATTAGGAATTGGTAATTGCAGGCGGCTTTAAATCGATGCGATCAGTTGTTTGCGCAAAAAGTGGAAGAGAGAAGAACCACGATCTGGGAAAGAGGTTCCCGATCTCGTCAAACTACGAGATTCACTAAAGCCGAAGACGGGACAATAACGCACGATCGCGTTCTCGCTCGAGTGTTAAGACAAACGGCGGTTTTGAGGCTTCCCATTATAAATCAGGATATGCAAATTAAGGCTTCCATGTCACAATTTTTCCTTTCCTTATTCTTTCCCTTTTCGCACCCTAATGAATAGCACAACCCTGTTTGTGTTGTAATGTATACGTAGTGAAAATAATTTCTGGAATTCCGGAACTCAAGATCTCAAGGACTTCCTCACTCCTCAGGTTCTTCAAGCTTTTTAGTTCCTTAGGTTAACATGTTCCCAACGTTCTTAGATTGTGTTTCTAAACTTTTCTGGTAATTAGGTTCTGATTCAAAACCTCATGTTCCTCCAGTTCTCAAGCTTAATTCCCTAAGAATTTCAGGTTCTTCAAGTTCATAAGGGACTCCAGTTCTCAAGTTGTGTGTTTCTTAAGTTCTCAAATTGTTATATTCTTCAAGGTCTAAGGCTCCGTTAGTGGTCAGGTTTTTCAAAATCTCATCCAACAGTTATCAAGTTTTCGAAGAACTTAAATTGTGCAAATTCTCAGGTTCCTCCAGTTCTCAAGTTTTCTTCAGCTTTCTCTGGGTTCTCAAAATATTCACAATCCTCAAGTCACCAGGTGTCTCATGTTTCCTATTCACTCAGGTTCTTCCATATAGACCCTCCATGATTCTCAAGTGTTTAGGTCGCCAGGTTCCTCGAGATTTTTCCAGAATCTCAGATCCCTCTAGTTTCCTAAAATATTTGGTTTTCCAAAATCTCAGATTCTCAAAACTATCAGGTTCCTCAAGTTCTCAGTTTCCCTAAGATCACAGGTTCTTCAAATTCTTAGGTCCCTCCAGTTCTCAGGTTGTTTGGCTGCTCAAGGTCTCAAGTTTACTAAATTCTCAGATCCTAAATTGTGCAGATTTTCAAGTTTACCAAAATTTTTAAGTTTGCAGGTTCATCAAATTATTCAAATTTCCTCGGGTTCCTCAAGTACTCTCGATCCAAATTTAAGAATTAAAAATTATTTCGGTTCAAAATTTGCAAATTCTCAAATCACGAATGTAAAAAACATACAATCTCTGCTATTTTGGATTTCAACAACTCAAAATGTTCCAATATCGGTATTCAAGATTTTAAAGCACAAAATTCGCAAATTCAATATGTCGTTAAATTCAAATTCCCAAGACTTCAAAGATTCAAAATTTCCAAATTCAGCAATTAAAAATTTTCAATTCATATTAATTGATTCAAAATTAAAAATTTACAAAATAACAACTACCACGGCTCAAAATTTGCAAGTGCAAAGTATCGAATTCCATAAATTAGATTGAGATTTAACGAATTCAAAATTCAAAAGATTTAAAATTTGACATTTCAGCGGGCCGAAATTTCAACGATTCAAAACAATTCGAAATTTCCAAATTCGGGATTTCAAGATTTCAAAGATTCAAAACTTACAAATTCAGCTATTCAAAATATCATAGATTCTAAATTTGCAAAACTCCAAATTCAGGAATTACAGATTTTAAAGATTCAAGATTACAAAGGTTCAACAAAAATAAGGATATTCACGATTCAAAATTTCCAAATTCGGGATTTCAAGATTTCAAAGATTCAAAACTTACTAATTCAACTATTCAAAATTTCATCGATTCTAAATTCGCAAAACTCCAAATTCAGGAATTACAGATTTTAAAGATTCAAGATTTCAAAATCTTGAAATTCATAATTGAATTGATCCAAATTTGAGGATTTGAAATTCATGAATTCAAAAATCAAAATTACGTTGTTTTAGAAATACCAAAAATTCATCCATAAATTTTTCGATTCAAAATTTGCAATTGCAAAGTTTCAAATTCCCAAATTCAAGACATTAGATTCAAAATTCTAAGATTTCAACCACCTAACATCCGAAATCAGTAATTCAAGGTTACATCGATTCAAAATGGAACACAAATTTCCAAATTTAAGAATCCAAAATTTCAGAAATTTAAAATCTGCAATTTCAGATCAATTGGAGATATCAACGATTAATTATAGGAGGATTTCGGAATTCAAGATTTCATCAAATCAAAATTCGCAAATTCAGAATTAGATTTCAAAAATTAGGAAAAATTTTGCAATTCATGATTCAAAATTCACATTTTTCTAAAACAACTTCCACTTTACCAAATTTCCAATTGTAAAGTATCAAATTCCTAATTTTAAGATTAAGAATTCACGAATTCAAAATACATACAATGCAAATTTCCATATTCAAGAGTTCAAAATTTAAAAGATTTAAAATTTGATATTTCGGCGGGCCGAGATTTCAACGATTGAAAATTTTCAAATTCAGAATTTCAAGATTTCAAAGATCAAGACTTACAAATTCAACTATTCAAAATTTCATCGATTCTGAATTTGCAAAACTCAAAATTCAGGAATTACAGATTTTAAAGATGCAAGATTTCAAAATCTTGAAATTCATAATTGAATTGATTAAAATTTGAAGATTTGAAGTTCATGAATTCAAGATTACGAAGGTTCAAGAAAAATAAGGATGTTAACGATTCAAAATTTGCAAATTCCCAAAATCAGGAATTCAAAATTTTAAGAAAAGAAAATGTTTGAATTCAAAAATCAAAATTACGTCGTTTTAGAAATATCAAAAATTTATCGATAAATTCTTCGATTCAAAAATTTGCAATTGCAAAGTATTAAATTCTTAAATTCAAGACGTCAGATTCAAAATTCTAAGATTGAAACCACCTAAAATCCGAAATCAGTAATTCAAGGTTACATCGATTCAAAATGCAGCACAAATTTCCAAATTTAAGAATCCAAAATTTCAGAAATTTAAAATCTGCAATTTCAGATCAATTGGAGATATCAACGATTAATTGTAGGAGGATTTCGGAATTCAAGATTTCATCAAATCAAAATTCGCAAATTCAAGAACACCTCGTCTTGGAAGTTCCAAATTTCCAATTGTAAAGTATCAAATTCCTAATTTTAAGATTTAGAATTCACGAATTCAAAACTACATCGATTCAAAATACATACAATGCAAATTTCCAAATTCAAGAATTCAAAATTTAAAAGATTAAAATTTTATATTTCAGTGGGCCGAGATTTCAACGATTCAGAATTTGCAAATTCGGGATTTCAAAATTTCAAAGATTCAAAACGTACAAATTAAACTATTCAAAAATTACAGATTTTAAAGAGTCAAGATTTCAAAATCTTGAAATTCATAATTGAATTGATTCAAAATTTGAAGATTCGCAATTCATGAATTCAAGATTACGAAGGTTCAAGAAAAATAAGGATGTTAACGATTCAAAATTTGCGAATTCCCAAATTTAGGAATTCAAAATTTTAAGAATAGAAAATGTTTGAATTCAAAAAGCAAAATTACGTCGTTTTAGAAATACCAAAAATTCATCGATAAATTTTTCGATTCAAAATTTGCAAATGCAAAGTATCAAATTCCTAAATTCAAGACGTCAGATTCAAAATTCTAAGATTGAAACCACCTAAAATCCGAAATCAGTAATTCAAGGTTACATCGATTCAAAATGCAGCACAAATTTCCAAATTTAAGAATTCAAAATTTCAGAAATTTAAAATCTGCAATTTCAGATCAATTGAAGATATCAACGATTAATTGTAGGAGGATTTTGAAATTCAAGATTTCATCAAATCAAAATTCGCAAATTCAGAACACCCCGTCTTGGAAGTTCCAAATTCAAAATTCGCAAATCCGAGAATTAGATTTCAAAAATTAGCAAAAATTTTGCAATTCATAATTTTTCAAAAACAAATTCCAGTTTCCAAAATGCGCAATTGTAAAGTATCAAATTTCGAAATTCAAGAATTCCTAGGTTCAAGAAAAATAAGAATGTTAACGATTTAAAATTTGCAAATTCCCAAATTCAGGAATTCAAAATTTTAAGAATAGAAAATGTTTGAATTCAAAAATCAAAATTACGTCGTTTTAGAAATACCAAAAATTCATCGATAAATTTTTCGATTCAAAATTTGCAATTGCAAAGTATCAAATTCCTAAATTCAAGACGTCAGATTCAAAATTCTAAGATTTCAACCACCTAAAATCCGAAATCAGTAATTCAAGGTTACATCGATTCAAAATGCAGCACAAATTTCCAAATTTAAGAATCCAAAATTTCAGAAATTTAAAATCTGCAATTTCAGATCAATTGAAGATATCAACGATTAATTGTAGGAGGATTTTGGAATTCAAGATTTCATCAAATCAAAATTCGCAAATTCAGAACACCCCGTCTTGGAAGTTCCAAATTCAAAATTCGCAAATCCGAGAATTAGATTTCAAAAATTAGCAAAAATTTTGCAATTCATAATTTTTCAAAAACAAATTCCACTTTCCAAAATGCGTAATTGTAAAGTATCAAATTTCGAAATTCAAGAATTCGTAGGTTCAAGAAAAATAAGAATGTTAACGATTCAAAATTTGCAAATTCCCAAATTCAGGAATTCAAAATTTTAAGAATAGAAAATGTTTGAATTCAAAAATCAAAATTACGTCGTTTAAGAAATACCAAAAATTCATCGATAAATTCTTCGATTCAAAATTTGCAATTGCAAAGTATCAAATTCCTAAATTCAAGACGTCAGATTAAAAATTCTAAGATTGAAACCACCTAAAATCCGAAATCAGTAATTCAAGGTTACATCGATTCAAAATGCAACACAAATTACCAAATTTAAAAATCCAAAATTTTAGAAATTTAAAAGTTAAAATTTGATATTTCAGCGGGCCGAGATTTCAACGGTTCAAAATTTCCAAGTTCGGGATATCAAAATTTCATGGATTCTAAATTTGAAAAACTCCAAATTAAGGAATTACAGACTAAAGATTCAAGTTTTCAAAATCTTGAAATTCATAATTGAATTGATACAAAATTTGATCGATTTTTTTTTTTAATTCATGATTTCAAGATTACAAAACTTCAAGAAAAATAAGGATGTTCACGATTCAAAATAATTTGCGAATTCCCAGATTACAGATTTCAAAGATTCAAGATTTCAAAATCTTGAAATTCATAATTTAATTGATTCAAAGTTTGATTAAATTTTCCAAATCAAATTCATGAGTTCAAGATATTCAAAACTTTCCAATTCAACAAAATTTGTTCCAGATTTAGGATTACAAAGATACCAAATATGTATTACAATCCAATATTTGTGAATGCTCAAATCAAGGACTTCAAGATCGCGGATTCAAATTTTTCATTTTTGCTAGGTGAAGATTGCCAAATTCATATATTCGAAGTGTGATCAATTGCTTTGGGATATTGATTAGCTGCGTGATTAGACATGTCAAGAATCAAATGATCTTTCTGAAAATAATAATTGACATGACCAAAGAGTCTGCTAGATAAAAATTACAAATGTAGGATAGATAGTATTGGCAAGTCTTTCGGTATCATGCCTCACGCAGAAGATTATCGTTCCGAACGGTGGTAGCGGTGCTGGCGCCCGACGTACCACCTAGTGCTAGTGCCTTTGACTCAGCAGTAATCGTGTGATTGGCTCTCGGTGGGAATACAATTCCCTCTAGTGCAGGATCCATTGACGGAACTCCCATCCCATGCCAACTTGAGTTCAAAAGAACCACTTTACCATCGAACGCAAAAATTGCGACATTCGATATCCGCGTCGGTAAAGGCGTTCGCCATGAACCAAATCATCTAGAAATTACAAAAAGCGATGTCCACTCAACGCCCATACGGAAGAGACGACAACACAACAATCTGCTCGCTCGGAATTAATTGAATTTTCTCACATCAACGGTCCGATCTCAATAAACCGGAGTGTGTCCTCCCCTCATGGTGCATTTAAAGAACCATTGAACTACGAACAAAGCAAAACACGTGTCGCTCGGACGCGTCGAATTATCTTTTTGAAACAATTATAAAGCCGTTACGAACGATTAAACATCATCGATCTGGTAGCCTTGCCGTCAATTAAACGACATTTTGCGCACAACGAAATATTCCGAGAATGCGAAAATCAACAATCATAATCGTAACCTTGTCAATCTTAATTTGTTGCTTCCACTTGTGATTTTTGCGATCGTAAAGCATCGCGTCGACGAAGTGGTACCCTTTGGTTGCACGCGATTTTCTTCTTACATCGGAATGCGAGCACAACGATTTCCACGACCTTTCGCAGGAATTATTAATAAATTCTTTGCAATAAAGAGACGGGGAACAACAACGCTAATGAGCTTCGACGCTTTCCAGGATAATGGAACCGACGTGGTCTCACGTCCTCCAATCGACAGGAGATCTATACTACTGTTGGACGCAGACAATGGCTGTGACGTCACGTTTGACATACGGAAACTGAGAAAACGAACCGTTCCAGGTGTCTGTATGAATGCGGAGCAACAAAGGTAGCCTTGTGTGCGAAAAGTAACGAAACTTCATTGTCATGGTACCGCTGACCGACAACGGTCACTCCTTGAGTAACGGGTTCGCGCGGAAGAACGTCGTCTCCATCGTCGGATCTTCACCAGAGAAAGTTCACGACCAAATCGCATTCCATCATCGGGGCAGCTTACATCGCCGTCGACCTAATCGATCTGACATTTTGCTTTAATTAAGACGCCCGGTTAATTAAGAACCGATCGAGTTTATAATTATATCGCAAAGCGATAAATCTTGTTCTGCGAATAAATCGAATTCTGACCATATAAATTATACCGATGAAGCAAGCGGATAGAGTATCAACTGTTCCTTTTATCCGTAACACGGATAATGAATTTTAAGTGGTGTACACAAAGAACGTTTCAAACGAGCCGACGCGAGTTAATCAATTTAATAAGCGATCATTAGACGCTTTTTACCACATGCGAATACCACCCTCGTGACGAAGAACAAACCTAGGCGCATTAATCATTTTATTAATTTGAAAAAACTTATTTGAATGGGCACCGCGGTAATTGATAGTTTTTTGCACTGACAAAGTGGAGCTTGCGAGGAGGTAATTAATGAGCACCAAGATACATGATAGCTCTTCATCCTCAAACAGATCAGTTACTATCCCAAGAGGATGGTACTATGGATATTTGCACACCCCTGAATGAAGATCATGGGTAGCGAAAATCAAGTTTATAGTTCCATATACCTTAACCTATTGACCTTAACGGATAATCCGAAGTATTTAAAAGTTAATTGCCTGAGCCGAGGCCGCAATAACGAGTTTGATACAGTGAAACTTATTCGATTAGAATACTAGCGAATTTTTTTTATTACTGTTGTTTCGAGCACCAATGGGATCTAGTTTTCTTTAATTCTTTATTAAGTAGATAAGTCGTTCTTTACGACTTCTCGTTACATCCGGACTCGTTATATAAAAAATATATCCATGGATGTGACCGTTGATCCATGGAAGTGACAAATTTACAATATATTTATAATTTACAATGTGTCCATGAGGTGATTTTTTCTAGTAAGTTGTATGGAGAAGAATATTTTTGGTCTTGACGGCGTTTGCTTGTTAGAAAATTACAAAAATAGATAAAAAATTGCAAATCTTCTGCGAACTCAGCGACTATTTTTTCCTTATAGAGTAAGACCTAAAATTGAAAAATCCACCATAATTTATAATGAAAAGAGATCAATTTTACGAACAAAATTACATTATTTATATTATAAAAATCGTTATAACAGATTTTTACTGTATTCGGAGTTTTGTGTTTGCTCGGAACCCTGCAGGATTCCTGAAAACTTTTTAGAAATATGTAGATTGTAGATAATGGGTGGACTTCACAGGTTTTCGAGCCTTTTTTGTGAAACCTAATCTAGTACATGTAGGAGAAGTATGTATTTAGAGCCCTCAAGAATTGAAAACTTTCTTTGTACGCCATCGGAGGGAAACCAAACACTGGTTTCGGTCTTATTAGACCTCATCGGTATGGTATCTCCGAAGGATGATTGTCGAGAATGCTATTCTCCTTATTCTCGGAGTGCTTCTGAAGTTATCAGGAATTTTTGCTTTTGAGGACCAGAACTGTTTTAAGACTTCAGAGAGGACGGAGTTCGCAGTTTTTCAGGATTTTTCAGAAATTTTTAGAACTCTAGAACAATTTTAGTCTCAGGTAATTTTATTTTAACAATTTTTAAAAAAGCTAAGGATTGATTAGAATTCATACTAAAGCACCCAAATTATATTTCTCAAATTCTTCTTTCTTAAGTTTTCAACTTTGCTGAGTTTCCGAGTTAAATTAGATACATTCGTAGGGTTCTCAAGACTCGATTTTTAAGCTCTCAAAGTTTTACAATTTGCTATCTTTTTATTGTCTTCAAGTGCTCAAATTCCTTAAGATCGTACGTTCCTAGATTTCAAATTCTTCAAATTTCTATAGGTTGTTCAAGATCTGTCTTAAGATCCCGGGTTATCCAAGATTTCAGGTTCTTCAAATTTTTAGGTTTCCCAGTTCCCAAGTTTTCCAAAATCAGGTTTTTGGGTTGCTCAAGATTCCCTAAGATCTTAATTTTGTAAGAATTTTAGTTTCGTAGGTCACTCAAGCTTATAAGTAACATAGGAACTCAGATTTTTCAATATCTGAAGTTTCTCAAAATATTGGGGTTCTCTGGGTTTCAGTTTCTTCGAATTCTCACTTTTCTCTAGCTCTCAAATTTCTTAAAAATCTCAGGTTTTTAGGTTGCTCTAGGTCATAAGTTGTCTAAGTTCTGGAGTTCGGGTTGTTTAAGCTCTCAAGTCTCCCAAAATCTCGGGTTTTCCACAATTTCAGGTTCTTCAAGTTCTTACGTTTCCCCAGTTTCCAAGTTTTCCAAAATCAGGTTTTTGGGTTGCTCAAGATTCCCCAAGATATCAAGTTTTTTTTTTTAAATGTTCAAGTCATAAGTTTTATAGAATTTCAAGTTTTCAGTTGTCCAGGATTTCCGGTTCTTAAAATTCTCAGATTTCCCAAGTTTTCCAAAATAAGGTTTTTAGGTTGCTGAAGGTCATAGGTTTCATAGGAACTCAGGATTTCCAAGCTCTCAGATTCTTCAAATTCTCAGGTTCTGCAAAATCTCGGCTTTTCCAAAATCTCAGGTTCTTAAGTTAATCAAGGTCATAAGTTCCTCAAGATCTCAGATTCTTCAAGTGCACAAACCATATTTCTTAGGTTTTCAACTTTGCTGAGTTTCCCAGTTAAATTAGATACCTAGGATTCTCAAGACTCGATTTTTAAGTTCTCAAAGTTTTACAATTTTCTATCTCTTAATTGTCTCAGATTTTCCAAGTTCTCAAATTCCTTAAGATCGCACGTTCCTAAATTCAAGTTTCCCCATGTTTTTCATTCTCTTACTTTCCTCCTCAGGTTTCTTAAGTTCTCTAAGATCTTAAGTTTTCCAAAATTTAGGTTCTTTGGTTACTCGAGGTCATAAGTCCCCCAAACTCAAGTTTTCCAAGATCTCAGGTTTTACAGTTTTTAACTTATGTGTCTCAAGGTCTATTGCTTCCTAAGTTCTCAAGATTTCCAAAATTTCAAGGTCCTAGGTTACCAAAGTCCATAAGTGCTTAGAATCTTAGGTTTTACAACTTCTCAGTTTTCAGGTTGGCCAAAAAGGTTCTAAAGTTTTTTTGTTTCTCAAGTTTCAAAAAAAATCAGGTTTTTAAGTTGCTCATGCTAATTCTCAGGTTCCTCCAATTCTCGAATTATGTCTCTCAAGTTCTAAGGTGTTCTGTTCTCAACTTTTCCAAGATTTCAGATTTCTCAAATTCTACGGTTTCTCGAAACCTCCAATTCTCAGGATCCTCAATTCTGAAATACTCGCATCCTTCCGGTTCACAAGTTTTAAAATTTCCTCAAATTGTGGTGTTTCTCAAATTTTTCTTAGTCCTCAAGCCCAAATTTATGACTACTAAGGCATAATTTACATGGGGATTCAGGTTGTTCTAGATCTCAAGTTTCATTTTAGATGAAAACTTCTCAGCTTCTTAGGTTCCTCAAGCTCGCAGGTTAACTAAGATCTTAAGTTCTCCAAAATTCATTTTCTTTGGTTACTCAAGGTCATAAGTCCCTTAAACTCAAGTTTTCCAAGATGTCAGGTTTTACAGTTTTTAACTTATGTGTCTCAAGGTCTATTGCTTCTTGAGTTCTCAAGATTTCCACAATTTCAGCGTTTTCAGGCCGCTAAAATCCATAAGTGCTTAAAATATTAGGTTTTACAACTTCTCAGTTTTCAGGTTGGCCAAAATTTCAGGTTCTATGGGGTTTCTTTGTTTCTCAAGTTTTAAGAAAATCTTAGGTTTTTAAGTTACTCATGGTTATATATTCCGTTGGATCTCAGCTCTTTCAAGATCTCAAATTCTCAGATGCTCCGGAATCCCGGATTTTTCAAGAATTCAGGTTCTGCTAATTTTCGGGTTCCATACATAGATCATCTTAGACCTTGAGGGACGTAATGAGAATTAGCAGAACCTGAACTCTTGGAAAATCCGGGATTCCGGAGCATCTGAGAATTTGAGATCTTGAAAGAGCTGAGATCCAACGGAATACATAACCATGAGTAACTTCAAACCAGAGATTTTTTTAAATTTGACAAACAACCTTAGAACCTGAAATTTTGGGAAACCTGAAAACTGAGCACTTGGAAAACCTAATATTTTAAAGATTGTAAGCACTTATGGGCTTTAGTAACCTAAGACACTGAAATTTCAAAGTCCTCAGGTGTATTAAGTCCATAGACTCAAGTTCTGGGAATTCCACAGTTCTCAGGTTGCCTAATATCTCAAGTGATCCAAATATTAGAGTTTTCATGTTCTTAGGTTCCGCAAAGTCTGATATTCCCAAAAATCTCAAGTTCTTGCAGTTCTCAGATTCTTTAAGTTCTCATTATTTCCAAGATTTCAGGTTCTTTAAATTCCAAGGTTCCTTTAGTTCTCAAATTAGATTTCTAGAGTTTTCATTTTCTTGGGTTCCGCAAAGTCTGAAATACCCTTAAATTTCAGGTTCCTCAAGTCCTCAGTCCATACTTGCAAGTTCTGAGAGTTCTACAATTTTCAGGTCGCCTAATATCTCAAGTTATGCAAGATTCCAGGTTTAGTTCTTCTTCCGATCTCATGTTCCTTAGGGTTTATTTCTCAGGTTCCCTTTAGGTTTTCAGGCTTCCAATTTCTCAGATCACCAGCCTCACATATTTTCAGGTTTCTAGGTTTAAGTCAGTCACACATTTATTAAAAACCAGAAGAATGTTCTTAAATCATTTAAGTCACACATTTATTAGTTCTCAAACTCATATTTTCAGGATTTCAGGTTAAGTTTCTGAGGCTACCCGATTTTTAGATTTTCCAATTCCTATAGATTATGCGCTAACAACGTTTTCGGAACTAGATTTTAGCAAATCTGATTGTTCTATATTCTTGCCCTTTCCCTTTCCGAGGCGTTTTAAGCATATGACTGTGAATTTGAAGAAACTGAGATCTTGGAAAACTTGAGAACTGGAGAAACCTGATAATTTAAAGAACCTGAAATCCTGAAAAACCCGAGATTTTGGGAAACTTGAGATCTTGAACAACCTGAATTCCCGTAGAATTTGAGAAATCTCAGATCTTGGGAAGGTTCAGGTTGTTCAAGATCTCAAGTTTCAAAAATCTTGCGTTTTCCAAGATTTCAGTTTCTTCAAATTGTATAGCTCTTCCAGTTACCCCAACCGCTAAGATATCCTGAATTCTCAAGTTTAGGTTTTCAGGTTGCTCAAGTTTCATAGGAATTCTCAGATTCCACCAGTTTTCAAATTTTGCCTCTCAAGGTCTAAGGTTTTGGTGTCTCAAGGTGTCAAAGTTCATTTCAAACAATTCTGGGCCTTAAATGGCAAATGTCTTAGAATCTTAGGTTTTCCAAGATTTCAGTTTTGAGGTTGCCCAAAATCTCAGTTTTCCAAAAATTTTAAATTTCCTCAAATCGTTTTTGGGTTTCTCAAATTTTTCCTAGCCCGGAAACTTTTTCAAGTTTCTACCGCTTAATTGTTTAAGATGTTCCAAGGTCAAGTTCGCACTTTTCCTCAAGTTCCTCATGTTCATAACTCCATTCCTTATTTCTTCAGGTTCGTCAAGTTCTCCGCGGTTCCTCAAAATTTCCCGTTTCCCAAATTCTTAGGTTCTTTCGTCTTTTGAGAGTCGCATCCTTTTCCCTTAACTTTCAAGAAATTGAAGGAATCTCGAAGGATAAGGCGAAAGATACTAAAGGGACTCCTGAACGAAGAACATAGGGGGCAACATCCTCTGGAATGCCTACGGCGAAGAGAGCATGTTCAGTAGGAACAATACTGGCTAGAAGTAGAAATAAAAAAAGGTACTACTTGGTTGTGGCTTGTCGTTCCAAATCGTAAAGAATTTTCATTTCGCGAATTTCGCTTCCCGTTCCAGTTACGACTGAAGGTCGAGTCGACCCGACAAAAAACCAACGCGTACATGTCATTTTTGCCTCTTCCTCGACACACCTGCCGGCACGCAAAAACCGTCCGTCCGATTCGAAACGAGAACGCTCGTCCTTTTACTCGTTTTTCGAATTCGTTACGTTTTTCCCAATAGCCACGTGTCTCTTCTCCGTCTCATCACCTGCAACACCACCTCTCGAGTTCACGGCAAGGCCTTCTGACTCACGCAAGGACGCTCGTTGCTCTTTGTTCCGGTTATGGGCGATGATGGTCGGGTTGTTTTTCTTCGGAACGTCTCTCGTCGATTTTTCGACGTGACGCACGTATTTCGAGAGTGAAGAAAGGCCCGAGTTGTGGAGTCGCGTACGACCTTGCCGCGGGCGAAAAAGCGGTGGTTCCTTTCGTTTTTTGCCCGTGCACGAATTTGACGTGGATGTTTTAGGTGGTACCACCGTTCCTACTGTGGAGAAAATTTGTCCGCGACATGTTTCAACACAGCGGTGGTACGACCCGGATCAGTCGACGACGCCTCGCCATTGTTCGCGGCAACTATCAGTTTCACGATTTCCTTGTTTCTTTGTTGTTCACTTTTACTGCCCGTTAATCGGGTTATGGCATGAAAGGCGTCGTGATGTGATTCGACCGGTGCGTATTGCGTTACGGAAATATTACCGATCTCGCATAGCTGCACAATTTCTTGCCATTCCGGAGTTTTAATTTTGCCTTTTTCTTGTTCCAGGTGAGTCTCCCCGTCAACGCATCGGCAGCGGAATCCTCGTAAAAGTCCCCCGGCTCGGTAATAAAATAGAAGAATTCGTAGTTTTTTCATTTTCGTAATAGATAAAGCCGTGCGCTGACATGAAACCGATCGTATTTCAGTGCACATCATTGGGCATTTGTAGAGAAATGTTCGTAAATTGAAGCAAATTGACGTTAATTTTGCTCTTGGGCGGTCTGCAGACGACGCTAACGCGGCGTAATGGTAAAAATGCTCCCGAGGATTTTCCATTTTTCTGGATTCCTGCCGGGTCGAAGGCACCGAGAGCACTTGCATATTTTTTCTTTCGGTACTAATTAAATTAATTGAAGAACATCGACATTTTTCTTCGGAAACCTCGAGGAGATGCTCGGAAGTTTTTGTGCGGAATTCCGGCCGGTTTAATTGAAATGCTTTCGTGGTACTACAGAGAAAATTTCTGCTCTGATATACATACAAATCAAAGGTCATATGTTACCACAATAGAAAAATAATCGTCAGTGTACCTTTACAGCGAGAAACGAAAAGAAGAAGAATTTTGATCCAACCACTGCCGGTCGTACTCCGCACCCCTTTGCAATCTTACGCAGTGACCTAAAGTTGTCATTTACGGAGAGACAGATTTCTTCCATAAAATCTTGAATGTTGGCTGCGAGATGGTGTAACCTCGTGCAGAATAGAACAACTAAAATCTATGGGTCGGATTTGGTTTGTGGTATTACAGCGTCCTTTTGCTTTCGGGGACAAATGAACAACCCATGTTATTCGGAACGTTCAAACTGTACAACCTCTCTACAATAGGGACTTTCGCCGTAATAAAATACCCGTAATAAAGGGGTCCACTCGTGGTCCACTCACAGGTCTCTGACAGAGGCGTCTCTTGCGGCATGTACAGTTTTGGCCACGTAAATCTCGTACAAAATAAATTATAATATTAATGATTTTTTTGTCAAAATTTGTTTTACAACGAACATTTTTGGAAAAATTTGTCGTGATGTCAAAATGAGGTACGAGATTCATGTGACCAAATCTGTACATTGCTGCCGGGCGTTGGAGATAGCTTTTATGTTTTTAAAGATTACTAGCCAAACCCGTGGGCTATGTTCCACGTTCAACAACAGAGTGAAACAGAAATTAAATCTATGACCAACGCAACAAGATAATTTTCAAACAATTGAACAACAATGTTTTTCTTCAAACGTCAGAAAAACGTGACATTGTATACGTCAATATAGGCAACGACAAATGTCCATTTCTTTGCCTAGACAGACAAACTATTTTGTCTGCCGCCCAATTGACCATACTTGAGACTGAAAGCGACTTGAAGAAACTTGAAACGACTCTAAGGAAATTGGAATATTTTGAAAGTACTTGAAAGGCTTGAAACGATTTGCAAAGATCTCAAATAATATCTTGAAGGGACTGGAAGCCACTTGAAAATACTTGAAATACCTTGAAGCGACTTGAAAAATTTTGAAATGTCCTAAAACGACTTGAAAAGACTTGAAGCGAATTGAAAAGACTTGAGATGTTTTGAAAAGACTTGAAGCGAATTGAAAAGACTTGAGATGTTTTGAAAGGACTTCAGGTGACTTGAAATGTTTTGAAGGAAATTGAAAAGTCTTGAAATGTTTTGAAGAGTCTTAAAGCGACTTAAAGAAACTTGAGACGACTCTAAGGAAATTGGAATATTTTGAAAGTACTTGAAAGACTTGAAGCGATTTGCGAAGATTTCAAATAATATCTTGAAGGGACTGGAAGCCACTTGAAAATACTTGAAATACCTTGAAGCGACTTGAAAATTTTTGAAATGTCCTAAAACGACTTGAAAAGACTTGAAGCGAATTGAAAAGACTTGAGATGTTTCGAAAGGACTTCAGGTGACGTGAAATGTTTTGGAGGAAATTGAAACGACTTGAAAAGTCTTGAAATGTTTTGAAGAGTCTTAAAGCGACTTGAAGAAACTTGAAACGACTCTAAGGAAATTGGAATATTTTGAAAGTACTTGAAAGACTTGAAGCGATTTGCGAAGATCTCAAATAATATCTTGAAGGGACTGGAAGCCACTTGAAAATACTTGAAATACCTTGAAGCGACTTGAAAAATTTTGAAATGTCCTAAAGCGACTTGAAAAGACTTGAGATGTTTTGAAAGGACTTCAGGGGACTTGAAATGTTTTGAAGGAAATTGAAACGACTTGAAAAGTCTTGAAATGTCTTGAAGAGCCTTAAAGCGACTTGAAGAGAAATCATGCGACTTGAAGAAACTTGAAACCACTCTAAGGAAATTGGAATATTTTGAAAGTACTTGAAAGATTTGAAGCAATTTGCAAAGATTTCAAATAATATCTTGAAGGGACTGGAAGCCACTTGAAAATACTTGAAATACCTTGAAGCGACTTGAAAAATTTTGGAATGTCCTAAAACGAATTGAAAAGACTGGAGATGTTCTGAAAAGACTTGAAGCGAATTGAAAAGACTTGAGATGTTTTGAAAGGACTTCAGGTGACTTGAAATGTTTTGAAGGAAATTGAAACGACTTGAAAAATCTTGAAGTGTTTTGTAGAGCCTTAAAGTGACTTGAAGAGAGATCACGCGACTTGAAGAAACTTGAAACGACTCTAAGGAAATTGGAAAATTTTGAAAGCCACTTGAAAATACTTGAAATACCTTGAAGCGACTTGAAAAATTTTGAAATGTCCTAAAACGACTTGAAAAGACTTGAAGCGCATTGAAAAGACTTGAGATGTTTTGAAAGGACTTCAGGTGACATGAAATGTTTTGAAGGAAATTTAAACGACTTGAAGCGACTTGAAGAAACGCGAAGCGATTTAAAAGGACTTGAAATGTCTTGAAGCGACGTAAAATATGTTAAAATGCCTAGAAAAGATTTAGGACGACTTTAAAAGTTTTGAAAGGAATTGAAAAGACTTGAAATGTCTTGAAGAATCGTAAAGCGACCTGGGAAGACTTCAAATATCTTGAAGCGACTGGAAGGGACTTGAAGGAAATTGAAATATTTTGAAACTACTTGAAAGACTTGAAGCGACTTGAAACGACATGAAATGTTTCGAAGGGACTTGAGGCGACTTGACATGTTTGAAGAAATACTTGAAGAGTCTTGGAGCGATTTGGAAAGACTTCAAATAATATCTTGAAATATTTTGAAGGGACTTGAGGCGATATGAAATATTTTGAAATGTCTTGAAGCGACGTAAAATATGTTAAAAGGACTTGAAACGACTTGAAAAGATTTGGGGCGACTTGAAAAGTTTTGAAAGGAATTGAAGAGACTTGAAATGTCTTGAAGAATCTTAAAGCGACCTGGGAAGACTTCAAATATTTTCAAGGGACTGGAGGCGACTTGAAGGAAATTGTAATATTTTGAAACTACTTGAAAGACTTGAAGCGACTTGAAACGACATGAAATGTTTCGAAGGGACTTGAGGGGACTTGAAATGTTTGAAGAAATACTTGAAGAGTCTTGGAGCGATTTGGGAAGACTTCAAATAATATATTGAAATATTTTGAAGGGATTTGAGGCGATATGAAATTTTTTGAAATGTCTTGAAGCGACTTGAAGAAACGCGAGGGGATTTAAAAGGACTTGAAATGTCTTGAAGCGACGTAAAATATGTTAAAAGGACTTGAAACGACTTGAAAAGATTTAGGGCGACTTGAAAAGTTTTGAAAGGAATTGAAGAGACTTGAAATGTCTTGAAGAATGTTAAAGCGACCTGGGAAGACTTCAAATATTTTCAAGGGACTGGAGGCGACTTGAAGGAAATTGTAATATTTTGAAACTACTTGAAAGACTTGAAGCGACTTGAAACGACATGAAATGTTTCGAAGGGACTTGAGGGGACTTGAAATGTTTGAAGAAATACTTGAAGAGTCTTAGAGCGATTTGGGAAGACTTCAAATAATATATTGAAATATTTTGAAGGGATTTGAGGCGATATGAAATTTTTTGAAATGTCTTGAAGCGACTTGAAGAAACGCGAGGGGATTTAAAAGGACTTGAAATGTCTTGAAGCGACGTAAAATATGTTAAAAGGACTTGAAACGACTTGAAAAGATTTGGGGCGACTTGAAAAGTTTTGAAAGGAATTGAAGAGACTTGAAATGTCTTGAAGAATCTTAAAGCGACCTGGGAAGACTTCAAATATTTTCAAGGGACTGGAGGCGACTTGAAGGAAATTGTAATATTTTGAAACTACTTGAAAGACTTGAAGCGACTTGAAACGACATGAAATGTTTCGAAGGGACTTGAGGGGACTTGAAATGTTTGAAGAAATACTTGAAGAGTCTTGGAGCGATTTGGGAAGACTTCAAATAATATATTGAAATATTTTGAAGGGATTTGAGGCGATATGAAATTTTTTGAAATGTCTTGAAGCGACTTGAAGAAACGCGAGGGGATTTAAAAGGACTTGAAATGTCTTGAAGCGACGTAAAATATGTTAAAAGGACTTGAAACGACTTGAAAAGATTTAGGGCGACTTGAAAAGTTTTGAAAGGAATTGAAGAGACTTGAAATGTCTTGAAGAATGTTAAAGCGACCTGGGAAGACTTCAAATATTTTCAAGGGACTGGAGGCGACTTGAAGGAAATTGTAATATTTTGAAACTACTTGAAAGACTTGAAGCGACTTGAAACGACATGAAATGTTTCGAAGGGACTTGAGGGGACTTGAAATGTTTGAAGAAATACTTGAAGAGTCTTAGAGCGATTTGGGAAGACTTCAAATAATATATTGAAATATTTTGAAGGGATTTGAGGCGATATGAAATTTTTTGAAATGTCTTGAAGCGACTTGAAGAAACGCGAGGGGATTTAAAAGGACTTGAAATGTCTTGAAGCGACGTAAAATATGTTAAAAGGACTTGAAACGACTTGAAAAGATTTGGGGCGACTTGAAAAGTTTTGAAAGGAATTGAAGAGACTTGAAATGTCTTGAAGAATCTTAAAGCGACCTGGGAAGACTTCAAATATTTTCAAGGGACTGGAGGCGACTTGAAGGAAATTGTAATATTTTGAAACTACTTGAAAGACTTGAAGCGACTTGAAACGACATGAAATGTTTCGAAGGGACTTGAGGGGACTTGAAATGTTTGAAGAAATACTTGAAGAGTCTTGGAGCGATTTGGGAAGACTTCAAATAATATATTGAAATATTTTGAAGGGATTTGAGGCGATATGAAATTTTTTGAAATGTCTTGAAGCGACTTGAAGAAACGCGAGGGGATTTAAAAGGACTTGAAATGTCTTGAAGCGACGTAAAATATGTTAAAAGGACTTGAAACGACTTGAAAAGATTTGGGGCGACTTGAAAAGTTTTGAAAGGAATTGAAGAGACTTGAAATGTCTTGAAGAATCTTAAAGCGACCTGGGAAGACTTCAAATATCTTCAAGGGACTGGAGGCGACTTGAAGGAAATTGTAATATTTTGAAACTACTCGAAAGACTTGAAACGACATGAAATGTTTCGCAGGAACTTGAGGCGACTTGAAATGTTTGAAGAAATACTTGAAGAGTCTTGGAGCGATTTGGGAAGACTTCAAATAATATCTTCAAATATTTTGAAGGGACTTTAGGCGACTTGAAATGTTTGAAGGAATACTTGAAGAGTCTTGGAGCGATTTGGGAAAACTTCAAATAATATCTTGGAGGGAATTGAAGCGACTTGAAATGTCTTGAAGCGACGTCGGAAGACTTCAAAAAGACTTGAAATGTCCTTTAGCGAGTTAAAGAGAGATGAAGTGGCTTGAAGAAACTTGAAACAACTGGAAAAGACTTGAAATATTTTGAAGGGACTTGAGGCGATATGAAATATTTTGAAAGGTCTTGAAGCGACGTGAAATATATTAAAAGGATTTGAAACGACTTGAAAAGATTTGGGGCGACTTGAAAAATTTTGAAGGGAATTGAAGAGACTTGAAAGGACTTGAAATGACTTGAAGAATCTTGAAGCGACCTGAGAAGATTTGATATGTCTTGAAGGGATTGGAAGCGACTTAAAAATTCTTGAAATGTCTGCAAAATACTTGAAGGGACTGGAAGGAAGCCGCTTGAAAGGACTTGAAAGGATTTGAAATGTGTTGAAATAACTTGAAAGATTTGAGGCGAATTGAAAAATGAAAAGATATTTTGAAGGTACTTGAGGTGACTTGAAATGTTTTGAAGGGAATTGAAGCGACTTGAAATGTCCTGAAGCGACGTTGGAAGACTCTTCTTTAGGGACTTAAAGAGAGATGAAGTGGCTTGAAGAAACTTGAAACAACTGGAAAAGACTTCAAATATTTTGAAGGGACTTGAGGCGTCTTGAAATATTTTGATGGGACTTGAGGCGATATGAAATATTTTGAAAAGTCTTGAAGCGACTTGAAGAAATGCGAAGCGATTTAAAAGGACTTGAAATGACTTAAAGCGACGTGAAATATATTAAAAGGACTTGAAACGACTTTAAAAGATTTTGGGCGACTTGAAAAGTTTTGAAAGGAATTGAAGCGACTTGCAAAGACCTGAAATGTCTTGAAGAATCTTAATGCGACCTGGGAAAACTTCAAATATTTTTAAGGGACTGGAAGCGACTGGAAAAGACTTGAAGAGTCTTGAAGCGACCTGGCAACATTTGAAATGTTTTGAATGGAATTCAAGCGACTTGAAACGACTTGAAATATCTTGAAGAGTCTTGAAGCGACCTGGGAAGATTTGATATGTCTTGAAGGGATTGGAAGCGACTTAAAAATTCTTGAAATGTCTGCAAAATACTTGAAGGGTCTTGGATCAATCTGGGAACACTTCAAATAATATCTTGAAAGGCTTGAAAGATTTGAAGCGAATTGAAAAATGAAAAGATGTTTTGAAGGTACTTGAGGTGACTTGAAGTGTTTTGAAGGGAATTGAAGCGAAGTGGGAAGACTTCAAAAAGACTTGAAATGTCCTTTAGCGACTTAAAGAGACATGAAGTGGCTTGAAGAAACTTGAAACAACTGGAAAAGACTTGAAATATTTTGAAGGGACTTGAGACGACTTGCAATATTTTGAAAGGACTTGAGGAAACTTGCGACGTGAAATATTCACGTTCGAATAACCGCCACAATAGTATTTTGTTTTATTACGAGTAAAAATGGGACTTTTCATGGGGAGCAAATTATGTTTTTTATTAAATAAATCCGATGCAATCAGGCACAGGGGGAGGGGGTCGAAAAATCGGCAAAATCGACTCACGTAATTATTGGAGATCCTTTAGCCCGTGGTCGTTAGGGTTAGGGTCGGCAGGTAGTAGCAGGTAGAGACTGTCACTCATCGCAAAGTAGATGTTTTAACTACTCTTTCTCACAGATGCTTCATATCCACCTCTGATGGAGCCGTGGGAGCCGTGAATTTCTACTTTTTTGTACCCATCTGTCAAACTCCACCGTGTTGGGACTGATCTGTCAAACTCTACTGATTTGTCAGAATTTGACAGATGTGTACAAAAAAGTAAAACTTTACGCCTCCAAAAAAGAGGCCATACAATAGTATATTGTTTTATTAGGGGCAAAAATGAGACTTTTCATGGCAAATATTACTTTTAATTTACTTGTATATTATGTTAATCATGTTTATTTGTATTTGCTTGGTCTCATCGTTTATACAGAGATAAGCAATTTTTTTTATGAATAGTGCACGGTTTTTCCGAATTTCGGTATTCCGGAAGCTTGAACGCATCATAAAAAACATGCTGGTTTGTGTTCGCCCAATTTTATCATTTTATGATGGGTTTTGTAGAGAGCATCTAGAAGGTTTTACCTGACCTCAGGTCGATGGCCCACTGTAAAATACGACAATAAACGAATGATTTGTAATACAGGCTCTATCTCCTGTAAATGACAGCCTCAACATCACAATGAACTTAAATGGCACATTCTCCATCAGATCGCAGCATTTCGTACGTGTGCAACTTGGCGACCGACTCGAAAGCGAATCGTTTCGTAAAAGTCATCGCATCGCCGGGGATTCTCGCGATCTTAGTCACATTATAAAATATTTCCCACATGAGTAACGCGGTGTCATAGTTGACCGTGTTGTCGGTATTTTTCGCGTTTTGTCAATTTGTTTCCTAGAGATTATAAACAGAAACGCGATCGCGACGTTGCGAAACGTCCTCTCGATTTAGCAGCGCCGCTGCTAAATATAAGCTAATAGATTCGTTCGGCAGTGATTCACGGTCTTAATTGTGGGACGATTTTAGCGCTGGCCGTCGAAAATAGGGTTGCGAAAGAGGCATGTTGACATGTTCAAATGGTCGGCTGCGTTGATTTTGACAGGAAATTCCCTTCGGATCACGTTGTTTGTGTCATTTTAAAAGTCAATTTTCAGAAAGGTACGTCATAAGTTTACTTGTCAGTACCGTGGTATTGGTTAACTTACTAACCTAAATAATATTTTACTTGGATATTATCAAATTCATAACCAAATAAACCAAATATTACTTGCTCACCACAATACCTTATTACTTTACTGACTGTCAAAATCAACGCGAACGACGAGCATGTAGATCTCACACTTCGCTAACGATTTCAATCTTCGTCGGAATTACAACGCCTGCAGTAACGATGATTACCAATTTAATGTCAAAACAACCCGAGAATTTTAAATTACACCGCATTACCTGGAGTATTTTCCTCCGAGATCGTCCGTAATTACATTTTAAAATCAATTTGGGACATAAAAACGCGGCGATTAGCTATGCCTTTTTCCGCTGCCATAAATAACCATTAATAACACCTTTTAGAGACGCTAAAGTTTAGCGTTCTGAAACTGTAATAAAGGTAATAACATCCATTCGGATCCGGCTGCGCGTTTTCAGTTTTGTTTCGAAATTCCCACCGTGCAAAAATGCGCAAATCCGTCTCTGCAAATCATCTCCGGAATGTTCTTAATCGACTCTCCGCAATAAATGTAAATCACGAGTCGCTAATGCGGTTGTGCACGTAAATAAATAGCCGAGCAATCCTCTTACAGTACGTAAAGTTTGACCGCATAATGCGTCTGCGGATTCTTATCCTCTTTAGTGAAGCTAACGCACGGCTGGACATCGCATTCTTGCAGCGGCAAAGAATTTTTTGGACGACCGTCGTGATTTATCGGAACAGAATTCGGAGCCCTGAGTATTTATTTGGTTAATGCTTTCTAATTAAAACACCTTTGGTACGACACCTTCGAGGAAGTCATGAGAAATGCATGAGTCCATTCCAGGAGTCGCCGCATGAAAATACATAAGTCGTTAAGATTTTATTGATTTTTACACCTTTATGGCGACCATTAATTAATATCTGAAATGCTTGCAGCATTTTTCTTTGATTGTAGCGTTCCCAGAAACGTAATCAGAGCTTTGCGACGTTACTGATGGAGCTGTCTGTGGAAGTACCTCGGTCGGTACCACTTACGAGAGTACTACTCTGGAGGGTGTTCTAATCAGTCGTTGCATCTACGCTCCCCAATAAGTTCCAAAAGGTACTACCTTCCGCTCCACGTCGTTCTAAAAATACCGCCCTCTCGGCCTCCCCGTCGTTTTTTCCTTCCTCGTCTCTTTTTTCCCGTTTCCCGTGCGGTTATTTGCGGCGAATTCCTCCACAATTAGTCTGGCATCTCGTGACTACAGTCCTCTTCTTCGCGCCGGAATGCGGCTCCGGAACGACGGGACTAATCTAGGATGTAGAAGAGCGTGTGTGTGAGCGCGTTGCGAATTTCAGGTTCACGCCGTGCAACGTTATGTAAAACGTAATTATCCGGTTAAGTTTAGTCGGAATGAAGCGCTCGTGCCAGCCGTCCTTTTGTATAATTAGACGCCAGATTGGCGATGCTATGCGATAGGGATGGATGTGTTGACTTGTTGACGGACGAAGAAGCGAGACGGGATTTTTTTTTCGTCAAGAAGCGTTGTTGTTGGGGCTCAACACTCCACCTTGCGCGACTAGTCGGCGCGCAGCGTGTGCGATTCGGTTGTCTTTACAATTATTGTACACTTCTTTTTATCACCTGTTTTCCCATTTATATGTGGCGTTATAAAGATGTCAACGTGACACGAATATGTCGCCTTTTCGCTCGCTAATTTGCGGTGTTAGCTATGAATGCACTATGAATGTCCATTCCCAAAATACTTAATCTACTTGTGTATATGGAGCACCGTGGTGGAATTCATGCCCCGATTTAAATATTTCCGATCATCGCTGTACAACTAGCCCTCGTTCCCACAACCACATAATGCCCAAATTTGTAACTAAAGGAATTCTCGCGTTACGACACATTTTTTGACTTTTTTTGTAGCCACAATTCCAACCGCGCACCTGGCAGCCTCTCATAACGCACTCCATAATGAAAGCGACCACCTTGCATAAGTAATTACGGTTGATCTTCGCGAAGTAAACAGACCGCCACTCTTTAATTTTCCAATTATGCCAATTACGACTGTTGCAACGGCGAAAGTAAAATGAAAACTCTAACGAATCTGTTGACATTTCCACAAATCCTTCGCACAAAAGGAGGCGGATTAGCGACAAAGAGCACACTTATATAATGCGCGGACGACCACATGTTATAATGATTAAAATTGGGTAAAGCCGCTTGCGTGCATAATCCGCGGCGGATTTTGCGTAATTCGGTAGACAAACCGGGCGCGCCCTGAAAGCATCGGTCCGAACGATTTTACAACAATTGGGTGTGATTAATTCACATGGGGGAATACATGAAAGCGAAAAACAGCAAAACGGCACGAAATATCGCCGTTAATACAAGAAACTTGTCAGTCCCCTGGCGATATCCCCTGATATCCTAAATCATATTGTCAAAAGTTAGTAGTGCCAACCCAATTTAAATTTCACAGCCTACTCGAATTTATAATTTAAATGATCGCACGGTATAACAACCAACCCTTAAATATCATCGAGAGCAATTTTTAAATCATTAATAAGTGTATCAATATTCGTATTCCTGTTTTTATTGGATCCACTATCTACACGGTGATTTCGCACAATTGTCTCACGGAAAAATAGTGTCAGTGTCCGGTGTTGAATTCCTGAAATCGTTATCGTTATCTGTCAGTCATAACTACGCTCTTGTTTACTCGTTAAACAGATAATTCATAATTCCCGAAAAGATGCTTCACGTATTTAATTGCAATATATATATTGTGAATTCGCTTATAGCCTTGAGATTCAATTATGTATTTTTTTATTTAATTATGTACGGTCAATTTGTCGTAACTCGCGTAGGCGGTATGATCCAGTTTTTTGTTGCGGAGCCCAGCTGAAGTCTTCGAAATATTGCCAATACGAATCAGTAAAACTCAAAAACTTCGAGAGATTGAAATCTGTAAGACCACGCCAACTGGGTCACTCTGAGGCTTGTTTTAATCTAATCATCTGGTAGCCTCAGAACCTTAACCTGAAATCCTGAAAATATGAGTTTGAAAACTAATAAATCTGTCACTGAGGACCCTTAAACCTAGAAACCTGAAAACGTGAGGCTAGTGATCTGAGAAACTGAAACACTGAAAGCCTATAGGGAACCTGAAAAATAGATCTTAAGAAACGTGAGATCTGAGGGAACGTCGGAATAACTGGAGCATTCTGAGCACTTGAACAATTTGATAATTCGAATAACTTGAGATATGAGGCGACCTGAAAACTGTAGAATTCTCCGAACTTGAGGTATGGACTGGGGACTTGAGAAAGCTGAGATTTTAGGGAATTTTAGACTGCGGAACCCAAGAAACTGAAAGCTCCAGAAATCTAACTTGAGAACTCAAGGAACCTTGGAATTTGAAGAACCCGACATCTTAGAGAATCTGAGAACTGGAAGAACTTAAGATCTTTTGGGAACCTAAGAAACTGAAAACTCTGATCATTCGAAGAACCTGAAATCTTGGATAACTTGAGATATAAGGCAACCTGAGAACTGTAGAATTTTCGGAAGATGAGGAGCCTATGGACTTAAGGCCCCTGAGGACTTGAGGAACCTGAGATCTTAGGGAAAATCTCAGACTTTACGGAACCAAAGAACCTGAAAAAGCGAGACATCTAACTTGAGAACTCAAGGAACCTGAAAATTTGAAGAACCTGAAATCTTGGAGAACTTGATATATTAGGCAAACTGAGAACTTGAGAACTGTAGAATTCGTTCTGAGAACTTGAGGAACCTGAGATCTTATTGAATCTCAGACTTTACGGAACCAAAGAACTTGACAATTCGAAAATTCTAACTTGAGATCTCAAGGGACCCGAAAATTTAGAGAACTTAAGATCTTTGGAAATCTCTGACTTTATGGAAACAAAGGACCTGAGAATTTGAAGAACCTGAAATCTTGGAGAACTTGACATATTAGGCAAGCTGAGAACTTGAGAAAGCTGTAGAATTCGTTTTGAGAATTTGGGGAGTCTGAGATCTTTTTAAATCTCAGACGTTACGGAGCCAAAGGACTTGAAAATTCGAAAAATCTAACTTGAGATCTCAAGGAACCCGAAAATTAGGGAACTTAAGATCTTTGGAAATCTCGGACTTTATGGAACCAAAGAACCTGAGAATTTGAAGAACCTGAAATCTTGGAAAACTTGATATATTAGGCAACTTGAGAACTTGAGAACTGTAGGATTCTTTCTGACAACTGTAGGAGCCTGAGGATTTGAGGAACCTGCGATCTTATATATTGAAACTCAGACTTTGCCGAACGTAAGAACCTGAAAACTCGAGAAATCATACTTGAGATCTCAAGGAGCCTGAGAATTTTGAGAACTTAAGAACTTGGAAGAACTTGAGATCCTTGGAAATCTCAAGACTTTATGGAACCAAAGAACTTGAAAATTCGAAAAAACTAACTTGAGATCTCAAAGGACCCGAACATTTGCAGAACCTGAGATCTTAGACAACCTAAAAACTGGAAGAACTTGAAATCTTTTAAAATCTCAGACTTTATGGAACCAAAGAACCTTAAAACTCGAGAGAACCTTATAACTTGAGAACTCAAGGAACCTGAGGATTTGAAGAACCTGAAATTTTCGAAAACTTGATATAATAGGCAAGCTGAGAACTTGAGAACTGTAGAATTGGTTCTGAGAACTTTAGGAACCTGATATTTTATTGAATCTCAGACTTTACGGAACCAAAGAACTTGAAAATTCAAGAAAGCTAACTTGAGATCTCAAAGAACCCGAAAATTTGCAGAACTTGAGATCTTAGAGAAGAACCTGAGATGTTATTGAATCTCAGACTTTACGGAACCAATAAACCTGACAATTCGAAAAATCTAACTTGAGATCTCAAGGAACCCGAAAATTTGCAGAACCTGAGATCTTAGACAACCTAAAAACTGGAAGAACTTGAAATCTTTTAAAATCTCAGACTTTATGGAACCAAAGAACCTTAAAACTCGAGAGAACCTTAAAACTTGAGAACTCAAGGAACCTGAGGATTTGAAGAACCTGAAATTTTCGAAAACTTGATATAATAGGCAAGCTGAGAACTTGAGAACTGTAGAATTGGTTCTGAGAACTTTAGGAACCTGATATTTTATTGAATCTCAGACTTTACGGAACCAAAGAACTTGAAAATTCAAGAAAGCTAACTTGAGATCTCAAAGAACCCGAAAATTTGCAGAACTTGAGATCTTAGAGAAGAACCTGAGATGTTATTGAATCTCAGACTTTACGGAACCAATAAACCTGACAATTCGAAAAATCTAACTTGAGATCTCAAGGAACCCGAAAATTTGCAGAACCTGAGATCTTAGACAACCTAAAAACTGGAAGAACTTGAAATCTTTTAAAATCTCAGACTTTATGGAACCAAAGAACCTTAAAACTCGAGAGAACCTTAAAACTTGAGAACTCAAGGAACCTGAGGATTTGAAGAACCTGAAATTTTCGAAAACTTGATATAATAGGCAAGCTGAGAACTTGAGAACTGTAGAATTGGTTCTGAGAACTTTAGGAACCTGATATTTTATTGAATCTCAGACTTTACGGAACCAAAGAACTTGAAAATTCAAGAAAGCTAACTTGAGATCTCAAAGAACCCGAAAATTTGCAGAACTTGAGATCTTAGAGAAGAACCTGAGATGTTATAGAATCTCAGACTTTACGGAACCAAAAAACCTGACAATTCGAAAAATCTAACTTGAGATCTCAAGGAACCCGAAAATTTGCAGAACCTGAGATCTTAGAGAACCTGAAAACTGGAAGAAATTGAGATCTTTGGAAATCTCATACTTTACGGAACCAAAGAACCTGAAAACTCAAGAAATCTAACTTGAGAACTCAAGGAACCTGAGGGTTTGAAGAACCTAAAATTTTGGAAAACTTGATATATTAGGCAAGCTGAGATCTTGAGAACTGTAGAATTCGTTCTGAGAACTTGGGGAACCTGAGATCATATTGAATCTCAGACTTTACGGAACCAAAGAACCTGAATATTCGAGAAACTAACTTGAGATTTCAAGGAACCCGAAAATTTGCAGAATTTGAGATCTTAGAGAACCTAAAAACTGGAAGAACTTCAGACTTTATGGAACCAAAGAACCTGAAAACTCGAGAAATCTAACTTGAGAACTCAAGGAACCTGAGGATTTGAAGAACCTGAAAATTTCGAAAACTTGATATTATATTAGGCAAGCTGAGAACTTGAGAACTGTAGAATTTGTTCTGAGAACTTGGGGAACCTGAGATCTTATTGAATCTCAGACTTTACGGAACCAAAGAACCTGAATATTCGAGAAACTAACTTGAGATTTCAAGGAACCCGAAAATTTGCAGAACTTGAGATCTTAGAGAACCTAAAAACTGGAAGAACTTGCGATCTTTGAAAATCTGAGACTTTATGGCACCAAAGAACCTGAAAACTCAATAAATCTAACTTGAGAACTCAAGGAACCTGAGAATTTGTAGAACCTGAAATCTTGGAAAACTTGATATATTAGGCAAGTTAAGAACTTGAGAACTGTAGAATTGGTTCTGAGAACTTGAGGAACCTGAGATCTTATTAAATCTCATACTTTACGAAACCAAAGAACTTGAAAATTCGAAATATCTAAGTTGAGATCTCAAGGAATCTGAAAATTTGCAAATCTTGAGATCTTAGAGAACCTGAAAACTGGAAGAACTTGAGATCTTTGAAAAACTCAGTTTCGAAAACTTGATATATTAGGCAAACTGAGAACTTGAGAACTTGGGGAACCTGAGATCTTATAGAATCTTAGAGTTTACGGAACCAAAGCACCCGAAAATTTGAAAAATCTAACTTGAGATCTCAAAAGACCTGAAAATTTGCAGAACTTGAGATCTTAGAGAACCTGAAAACTGGAACAACTCGAGATCTTTGAAAATCTCAGACTTTATGGAAAATTTCAGGTTCTTCAAATCCTCAGGTTGCTTGAGTTCTCAAGTTAGATTTCACGGGTTTTCACGTTCTTAATTTCTATAAAGCCTGAGATTTCCAAAGATCTCAGGTTCCTTTAGCTCTTCGGTTCTCTAAGATCTCATCATGTTTTCTAAGATATTAGACTCTTCAAGTTTTCAGGTTTCTTCACACATCAAGTTAGATTTCTCGAGTTTTCAGGTTCTTAGGTTCCGTAAAGTCTGAGATTCAATAAGCTCTCAGGTTCCTCAAGTTCTCAGAAAGAATTCTAGTTCTCAGGTTCTCAGGTTGACTTGCATATTGTTTCCAAACTTTCAGGTTCTTCAAATTCTCAGGTGCCTCGAGTTCTCTGAGATTCCCTAAGATTGCAGGTTCCTTTAGTTCTCAGGTTCTCTAATATCTCAGGGTTTTTGAGTTCTCAAATTAAATTTCTTGAGTTTTCAAGTCTGAGATTTTCAAAGATCTCAAGTTCTACCAAGATCTTAAGTTCTGAAAACTCTCAGGCTCCTTGAGATCTCACGTATGATTTTTCGAGTTTTCAGGTTCTTACGTTCCGTAAAGTCTATATTCCCTAAGATCTCAGGTTCCTTCAGTTCACAGGTGCTCTAATATATCAGGGTTTCTAAGATTTCAGGCCCTTCAAATTCCCAGGTCTCCCTGAGTTTTCCAAAATTTCTGGGTCTTCAAATCCTCAGGTTCCTTGACTTCTCAAGTTAGATTTCTTGAGTTTTCAGTTTATTTGGTTCCATAAAGTCTGAGATTTCCAATGATCTCGAGTTGTTCCAGTTTTCAGGTTCTCTAACAATAAGATCCCCAAGTTCTCAGAACGAATTCTACAGTTCTCAAGTTCTCAGTTTGCTTAATATATCAAGTTTTCGAGAATTTCAGGTTCTTCAAATCCTCTGAAAACTCGAGAAATCTAACTTTAGAACTCAAGGAACGTCAGACTTTGAAGAACCTGAAATTTCGAAGAAAACTTGATATCTCAAGGAAACCTGGGAGTTTGAAATGCCTGAAATCTTGGAAACTCTGAGATATTAGAGAACCTGATAACTGAAGGAACGTGAGATCTTAGGGAATCTCAGACTTTACGGAACTTAAGAACCTGAAACCTCGAGAATTCATACTTGAGATCTCAAGGAGCCTGATGAGAATTTGCAGAACTTAAGATCTTGGAGAACCGGAGATCTGAAAGAACCTGAGAACTGGAAGAACTTGAGATCTTTGGAAATCTCAGACTTTGCGAAACCAAAGAACCTGAAAACTCGAGAAATCAAACTTGAGAACTCAAGGAACCTGAGAATTTGAAGAACCTGAAATTTTCGAAAACCTGATATATTAGGCAAGCTGAGATCTTGAGAACTGTAAAATTTGTTCTGATATTTTGAGAAACGTGAGATCTTACTAAATTTCAGACTTTACAGAACCAAAGATTTTGAAAATTCGAAAACTCTAATTTGAGATCTCAAGGAACCTGAAAATTTGCAGAACTTAAGATCTTGGAAAACCGGAGATCTTAAAGAACCTGAGAACTGGAAGAACTTGAGATCTTTGGAAATGTTAGACTTTACGGAACTAAAGAACTTGAAAACTCGAAGAAATTTCTCAGGCTTTACGAAAATTAAGAACCCGAAAAGCCAAGATATCTAACTTGAGAACTGAAGAAAGCTGAGGAGAATTTGAAGAACTTGAAATCTTGGAAAACTTGATATATTAGGCAAGCTGAGAGCTTGAGAATTTTAAGAACCTTAAATTTTGGGAAACCCTGAGATATTAAGAGAACCTGAGATCTTCGGGAATAAGAACTTGGGATCTCTTACGGAACCAAAGAACCTGAAAACTCGAGAAATCTAACTTTATATCTCAGGGAAACCTGGGAATTTGAAGAGCCTGAAATCTTGGAAACCCTGAGATAGTAGAGAACCTCAGATCTTAGGGAATCTCAGACTTTACGGAACTTAAGAACCTGAAATTTAACTTGGTATCTCAAAAGACCTGAGGAATTGGAGAAAAACTGATAGTTTTAGGAACTAATCCTGAACACCTTAAAACTTAAGAAGTTGTAAATCAAAAATTGACACACTCACTGACTAAAAGTCTGGCAAACTGTCAACCTGACCTTTTATAAATAACTTCGTACCCTCTCCGTGTCCAAATTAATCCGATTACATCCTCGAGACAGACTACTCACATATTTCATCACTCTTAACGAACCACGAGGGGTGGCCACAATATTGAACATAATTCAATTCTGTGAAGTGCTGTCGCAATAGGGGGCATAAGGGCACCGCGCCATATGGGCGATTTATTGTTATTTACGTCACCGAGAAACTTCCTTTGTCGTTCTACCCCAAAGTCCGGATTTCGACTTGCATAATCAAAATTTACGACGTCCGCCGTACTTTCTAATTTATCGACGGAATGTGGTACCGATGTAACGAAATTAATAACACAAAAAAAAACACGGCTTCTGGTATCGAGACAAGCGACAAGTCGGGCGACAAATTAAACGCTTGTACACACGCGGCCGTCCTGTCCTCGAAACTCCAAACATCTCGAGATTTTAATTTATTTCTCGTCGGGGGTTATTTCGGTCATTTGCCCGAAGAACTCACTTTTGGAATGGAATTTCCGGGGGCTCTGGGAAAAACGACTAAAAATACTGCCAACGCCGGAGCAAATCCAAATTTAGGCGGGTCTGTCGATCGCGACGGAATGCGGGTATTTTCGATGGTCCAAAACGAAAGACACTGATTGTGTAAAAAGGCTAAAATTAGAACGTGTTGTGGTAAGAGAGGCTGGGGCCTAATCATTGTGTCGTTGGAATCAGCCACGCGTCCGTCCGGAAAACCCGCTCCACCCAAATTTTTGCCCACTTAATTCCCAATCGATCATCGAGCCCCATGGGCTACCGCCGGTCTCGTTTCGATCGTTCGGACGCCCACCGCTCGCCGAAGGTGTCAAATATTTCATTAACTCCATATTGTGTGAATGATGGAGACCGAAATGAAGAAAAAAAAAACGTTAAGTGCCTGTTGCACGCACGCATGCCACATGGAAAATGAGTTGTGGAATGGAGCCAAAGTATTCGGTCGCGTCTTCGTAATTTACGGGTTTCGGTTTCGGTTCGCAAATTATAATTGATGATTCATTTTAGGACGTGCAAAGGACGTTTTCTTAATCGCTGTCGTCGCGGTGGTGGGTTTTTTGCGCCGGAGTGGAATTCGGACGAGAGGCGTCGTGCAAAGCGACGGGGGACCGCCGAGCATCCAACCTGCAGTTAGACCGTGATTTCTGAAATAGTGCCACACTTAGCACTTTTTGCACCATCGGGTTAGCAAACTCCGCAGAAGCCCGTGGGTGTTCGGTGGGACGGTGCGGGTATTTTCTTCAACCGCATTGTTGCCTTCCACTTTTACTCATTACGAATTCAAGATAAATCACGACGTCGTCGTTTCCTAACGAAAAACCGGAGGATAATGGCGAAAGTCCGAAATTCGCGTCCATCGCGGAGAAAGTGGATATCCGCCGATGATGATGACCTCTCGGCCCTCAAAAAGACATCTCTCGAAATGTTTACGTTTCGCTCGTGAAACCTCAGGTATTTTGGCAAGGGACCAAATATGCGGCAGCATTCCGTAAAAGATAACAGTTCAAAGGATGCGTCGGCCCAGAATTAGAACTAATCCGTTTTATTTAATAAATTGGCCGCCGTTTCCGATTCGCGACGAGACGAAAAATGTTAATTATGGGGACGGGAGACGGTTCGTAATTTAATTGTTTTGGTTTCGGCGGCCAAATTCCGTCGGTATACACGAACTATAAATCCGTAACCTATGTCAAAGCGGAAAAAAGTGGAGAGGGTTGGACAGTGGCCAGGTATACTTCCTCGTGAAAACTTTATGTGCCCCATAAATTTTTTGCGATCGTCAGATGGTACGTCAAACAGCCGTCAAATCGTCGCCATTTGTTCATTATTTATATTGCCACAACTAGTATTGTCTCGGGCTTACCGTTACTGTAAGTGACATATACGTGTCATGTCCGACAACGGACGCACGTGGGGGTTGCAGGAAGTTACTGACCTCTATGGTGAAGAGGAAGTGGTTCCACGTGTCGTGGAGATCTCCAACGAAGTTACGGCAATGCTGTTAAAATGTCCGGTTATCGGCAAACACGTGGAGTTTTATTAGCCTCATTAGCCCGAAAAGGAACATAGGCGTATCTAAATGTGTTCCAATTTGTTTAGTTTATTGGGCTGTGATAAAAACTTATGATTCAGTGAAAAACGGCACATCCAGAGCGGTGATAAAAATGCACGAGGTATGGACATCCGCATGGTGTGGCGTTAAGTAGTTAACATTTGAAATGTAGCGCCGCTGTAAAATTTAAACACACATTAAACCTTGAGTATATAGCCACAACATGCGGATGTCCATATGTCGTATCCTATATCTCCGCTGTGAATATAAATTCTGTGCAGCGAACTTTAATTGCTCGCCTCTGAGCGTACATCAAACGTCACGATTTTAATGGAACAATTTTAGTGATGTTCTTGAAAAAAAATGGCGACACTGAAACTTGCTTGCTTTGATGACAAATTGAGGACTTTTTGACTATTATGTTGTTTCGAAAACGAGCCAAGAACTAGTCGTCCAATTAATGGAGCCAAACGGCTGTAAAACTGAGTCATCTTGTCGGTACGAGTTATTTTCCCAAGGTTTGGGATTTATAGATGGAGCACGATGTATGAATCTGGAAACATTAAGACCAAACTTGAGAACTGGATGAACCCGAGATTTTGGAAAGGTTGAGATCTTTGGGAACCTGAGACTTTGAGGAACATAAGAACACAATTTAAGATTTTGGAAAACTTGAGATCCTATGGGAGCTCGAGACCTAGAGCGATGTATGAATCTGAGGACATTAACTTCAAACTTGAGAACTGGATGAACCCGACATTTTGGAAATCTTTGGGAACCTGAGACTTTGAGGAACATAATTTTTTTTTATATTTCGACACTGTCAAAATTCTCTCTTGTGTAAACACTCTCTGTCATGTAATAATAAAATGTCAGATAAACGTCACACTATTTTTATGTATTTTAAGCAATTTAAAGACTTTCCGGGGTTGTGTCGAACTATAAAACGTTGTATCACACGTTCCTGTGTAAATTTGGGTGCTTTCGGGCACTCGGGGCCTATAAAACCTAGTGCTCGAAAGCGCCCAATTTACAAAGGAACTCGTATAATAAATAACTATTTTGAAACATTATTATTTGAGAATTGAACCTTAGACCGTCTAAAAGAAATTAAAAAGTGAGGGAGCTTAAAATCTTGAGCAACTTCACAATTTGAAAAATCTAAGATCTTGGAAAACTTGAGACCTCGCACGATGTATGAATCTGAGGACATTAAAGACCAAACTTGAGAACTGGGTGAACCCAACATTTTTGGAAAACTTGGGATCTTTCGGAACCTTGTAAAACTTGAGATCTTTGGAAACCTGAGACCGAGCAAGATAAAAATTAAAAATTTTGAAATATTATTATTTGGGAATTGAATCTTAGACTTTATAAAACATAGATTGAAAAGTGAGGGAACTTGAAAACTTGAGCAACTTCACAATTTGAAAGATCTAAGATTTTGGAAAACTTGAGAACTCATGGAGCTTGGGACCTCGGGCCGTGTATGAATCTGAGAACATTAAAGACCAAACTTGAGAACTTTGGAAAACTTGAGTTCTTTGGGAACTTGAGACTGAGGAACATAAGATCGAAAATATTTGAGATTTGAACCTTAGACCTTCTAAAACATAAATTGAACAGTGAGAGAGCTTAAAAGCTTGAGCAAGCTCACAATTTGAAAAATCTAAGCTTTTGGAAAACTTGAGATCCCATGGAGCTTGAGACCTAGAGCGATGTATGAATCTGAGAACATTAGAGACCAAGCTTGAGAACTGGAGGAACCCGAGATTTTGGCAAGCTTGAGATCTTTTCAACCTTGGACTTTGAGGAACATAACAATGAAAACGTTTGAAAAATTATTTGAGAACTACACTTTAGATCTTCTAAAATACAAATTGAACAGTGAGAGAGCTTAAAAACTTGAGCCAGCTCACAATTTGAAAAATCTAAAATCTTGGAAAACTTAAGATCCTTTGGAGCTTGAGACCTAGAGCAATGTATGAATCTGGGAACATTGAGCCCAAACTTGAGAACTAGATGAACCCGACATTTTGGAAAACTTGAGATCTTTAGAACCTGAGACTTTGAGGAACATAAAATGAAAACTTTTAAAAAATTATTTGAGAATTGAACCTTAGACCTTGTAAAACAAATTAACAAGTGAGGGAGCTTGAAATCTTGAGCAGCTTCACAATTTGAAAGATCTAAGATCTTGGAAAACTTAAGACCTTGCACGATGTATGAATCTGAGAACTTAAAGACCAAACTTGAGAACCGGATGAACCGGACATTTTAGAAAATTTGAGATCTTTGAAACCAGAGACTTTGAGGAACATAAAAATGAAAACGTTTGAAAAATTATTTGAGAATTGGACTTTAGACCTTTTAAAACACAAATTGAACAGTGAGAGAGCTTAAAAACTTGAGCCAGCTCACAATTTGAAAAATCTAAAATCTTGGAAAACTTAAGATCCTATTGAGCTTGAGACCTAGAGCAATGTATGAATCTGAGAACATTAAGCCCAAGCTTGAGAACTAGACGAACCCGACATTTTGGAAAACTTGAGATCTTTAGAACCTGAGACTTTGAGGAACATAAAATGAAAACTTTAAAAAAATTATTTGATAATTGAACCTTAGACCTTGTAAAACAAATTAACAAGTGAGGGAGCCTTTCAACCTTAGACCTTCTAGAACATAAATTGAACAGTGAGGGCGCTTAAAAACTTGAGCAAACTCACAATTTGAAAAATCTAAAATCTTGGAAAACTTGAGATCTTTTGGAGCTTGAGACCTCGAGCAGTGTATGAATCTGAGAACATTAATCGCCAAAGTTGAGAACTGGAGTAACCCGAGATTTTGAAAAATTTGAGATCTTTGGGAACTTGAGACTGAGGAACAAAAAATTTTTACCGACTTCATAAAAGGATGAGGCTTTACATAATTATTATGTTCGGCTGTATGTAAGTTTTTTTTTATTATTTGGGAATTGAACCTTAGACCGTCTAAAACCAATTAAAAAGTGAGGGAGCTTGAAATCTTGAGCAACTTCACAATTTGAAAAATTTAAGATTTTGGAAAACCTGAGACCTCGCATGATGTATGAATCTGACAACATTAAAGACCAAACTTGAGACCTGGGTGAACCCGACATTTTGGAAAACTTGGTATCTTTGAGGAACATAATAATTAAATTTTTTGAAATATTATTATTTGAGAATTGAACCTTAGACCTTCTAAAACATAAATCGAACAGTGAGAGAGCTTAAAAACTAAAACTTGAGAAATCTAAAATCTTGGAAAACTTGAGATCCTATGGAGCTTGAGACCTCGAGCAATCTATGAATCCGGAAACATTAAAGACCAAACTTGAGAACTGGAGGAATCCGAGATTTTGGAAAGCTTGAGATTTTTGGGAACCTGTGACTTTGAGGAACATAAGAACGAAAATGAAACAAATTTGAGAAATCTAAGCTCTTGAAAAACTTGAGATCTCATGGAGCTTGAGACCTAGAGCGATGTATGAATCTGAGAACATTAGAGACCAAGCTTGAGAACTGGAGGAACCCGAGATTTTGGCAAGCTTGAGATCTTTGGAACCTAAGATTTTGATTAACATATAGATTAAATTTTTTGAAATGTTATAATTGAATCTTAGATCTTCTAAAACATAAATTGAAAAGTGAGGGGAAAACTTGTATAAGCTCACAATTTAAAACATCTATGCTCTTGGAAAACTTGAGATCCTATACAGCTTGAGACCTCGAGCGATGTATGGATCTGAGACCATTAAGACCAAACTTGAGAACTGGATGAACTCCAACATTAAAACTTGAGATATTTGGAACATGAGACTTTGAGGAACATTAAAATGAAAATGTTTGAAAAATTATTTGAGAATTGAATATCAGATCTTCTAAAACACAAATTGAACAGTGAGAGGGCTTAAAAACTTGAGCAAGCTCACAATTTTAAAAATCTAAAATCTTGGGAAACTCGAGATCCCATGGAGCTTGAGACCTAGAGCGATGTATAAATCTGAAAACATTAAAGACCAAACTCGAGAACTGGAGGAGCCCGAGATTTTGGAAAAGTTGAGATTTTTGGAAGCTAAGATTTTGATTAACATAAAGATTAATTTTTTTGAAATATTATAATTAAATCTTAGATCTTCTAAAACAGATGGAAAAGTGAGGGCAAAACTTGTATAAGCTCACAATTTAAAAAATCTATGCTCTTGGAAAACTTGAGATCCTATACAGCTTGAGACCTCGAGCGATGTATGGATCTGAGACCATTAAGACCAAACTTGAGAACTGGATGAACTCCAACATTAAAACTTGAGATATTTGGAACATGAGACTTTGAGGAACATTAAAATGAAAATGTTTGAAAAATTATTTGAGAATTGAATATCAGATCTTCTAAAACACAAATTGAACAGTGAGAGGGCTTAAAAACTTGAGCAAGCTCACAATTTTAAAAATCTAAAATCTTGGGAAACTCGAGATCCCATGGAGCTTGAGACCTAGAGCGATGTATAAATCTGAAAACATTAAAGACCAAACTCGAGAACTGGAGGAGCCCGAGATTTTGGAAAAGTTGAGATTTTTGGAACCTAAGATTTTGATTAACATAAAGATTAAATTTTTTGAAATATTATAATTAAATCTTAGATCTTCTAAAACATAGATTGAAAAGTGAGGGGAAAACTTGTATAAGCTCACAATTTAAAAAATCTATGCTCTTGGAAAACTTGAGATCCTATACAGCTTGAGACCTCGAGCGATGTATGGATCTGAGACCATTAAGACCAAACTTGAGAACTGGATGAACTCCAACATTAAAACTTGAGATATTTGGAACATGAGACTTTGAGGAACATTAAAATGAAAATGTTTGAAAAATTATTTGAGAATTGAATATCAGATCTTCTAAAACACAAATTGAACAGTGAGAGGGCTTAAAAACTTGAGCAAGCTCACAATTTTAAAAATCTAAAATCTTGGGAAACTTGAGATCCTATGGAGTTTGTGATCTCGAGCAGTGTATAAATCTGAAAACATTAAAGACCAAACTTGAGAACTGGAGGAGCCCGAGATTTTGGAAAAGTTGAGATTTTTGGAACCTAAGATTTTGATTAACATAAAGATTAAATTTTTTGAAATATTATAATTAAATCTTAGATCTTCTAAAACATAGATGGAAAAGTGAGGGGAAAACTTGTATAAGCTCACAATTTAAAACATCTATGCTCTTGGAAAACTTGACATCCTATAGAGCTTGAGACCTCGAGCGATGTATACATCTGAGACCATTAAGACCAAACTTGAGAACTGGATGAACCCAACATTAAAACTTGAGATATTTGGAACATGAGACTTTGAGGAACATAAAAACTAAAATGTTTGAAAAATTATTTGAGAATTGAATATTAGATCTTCTAAAACACAAATTGAACAGTGAGAGGGCTTAAAAACTTGAGCAAGCTCACAATTTTAAAAATCTAAAATCTTGGGAAACTCGAGATCCCATGGAGCTTGAGACCTAGAGCGATGTATAAATCTGAAAACATTAAAGACCAAACTCGAGAACTGGAGGAGCCCGAGATTTTGGAAAAGTTGAGATTTTTGGAACCTAAGATTTTGATTAACATAAAGATTAAATTTTTTGAAATATTATAATTAAATCTTAGATCTTCTAAAACATAGATTGAAAAGTGAGGGCAAAACTTGTATAAGCTCACAATTTAAAAAATCTATGCTCTTGGAAAACTTGAGATCCCATGGAGCTTGAGACCTCCAGCGATGTATGGATCTGAGACCATTAAGACCAAACTTGAGAACTGGATGAACTCCAACTTTAAAACTTGAGATATTTGGAACATGAGACTTTGAGGAACATTAAAATGAAAATGTTTGAAAAATTATTTGAGAATTGAATATCAGATCTTCTAAAACACAAATTGAACAGTGAGAGGGCTTAAAAACTTGAGCAAGCTCACAATTTTAAAAATCTAAAATCTTGGGAAACTCGAGATCCCATGGAGCTTGAGACCTAGAGCGATGTATAAATCTGAAAACATTAAAGACCAAACTCGAGAACTGGAGGAGCCCGAGATTTTGGAAAAGTTGAGATTTTTGGAACCTAAGATTTTGATTAACATAAAGATTAAATTTTTTGAAATATTATAATTAAATCTTAGATCTTCTAAAACATAGATTGAAAAGTGAGGGGAAAACTTGTATAAGCTCACAATTTAAAAAATCTATGCTCTTGGAAAACTTGAGATCCTATACAGCTTGAGACCTCGAGCGATGTATGGATCTGAGACCATTAAGACCAAACTTGAGAACTGGATGAACTCCAACATTAAAACTTGAGATATTTGGAACATGAGACTTTGAGGAACATTAAAATGAAAATGTTTGAAAAATTATTTGAGAATTGAATATCAGATCTTCTAAAACACAAATTGAACAGTGAGAGGGCTTAAAAACTTGAGCAAGCTCACAATTTTAAAAATCTAAAATCTTGGGAAACTTGAGATCCTATGGAGTTTGTGATCTCGAGCAGTGTATAAATCTGAAAACATTAAAGACCAAACTTGAGAACTGGAGGAGCCCGAGATTTTGGAAAAGTTGAGATTTTTGGAACCTAAGATTTTGATTAACATAAAGATTAAATTTTTTGAAATATTATAATTAAATCTTAGATCTTCTAAAACATAGATGGAAAAGTGAGGGGAAAACTTGTATAAGCTCACAATTTAAAACATCTATGCTCTTGGAAAACTTGACATCCTATAGAGCTTGAGACCTCGAGCGATGTATACATCTGAGACCATTAAGACCAAACTTGAGAACTGGATGAACCCAACATTAAAACTTGAGATATTTGGAACATGAGACTTTGAGGAACATAAAAACTAAAATGTTTGAAAAATTATTTGAGAATTGAATATTAGATCTTCTAAAACACAAATTGAACAGTGAGAGGGCTTAAAAACTTGAGCAAGCTCACAATTTTAAAAATCTAAAATCTTGGGAAACTCGAGATCCCATGGAGCTTGAGACCTAGAGCGATGTATAAATCTGAAAACATTAAAGACCAAACTCGAGAACTGGAGGAGCCCGAGATTTTGGAAAAGTTGAGATTTTTGGAACCTAAGATTTTGATTAACATAAAGATTAAATTTTTTGAAATATTATAATTAAATCTTAGATCTTCTAAAACATAGATTGAAAAGTGAGGGCAAAACTTGTATAAGCTCACAATTTAAAAAATCTATGCTCTTGGAAAACTTGAGATCCCATGGAGCTTGAGACCTCCAGCGATGTATGGATCTGAGACCATTAAGACCAAACTTGAGAACTGGATGAACTCCAACTTTAAAACTTGAGATATTTGGAACATGAGACTTTGAGGAACATTAAAATGAAAATGTTTGAAAAATTATTTGAGAATTGAATATCAGATCTTCTAAAACACAAATTGAACAGTGAGAGGGCTTAAAAACTTGAGCAAGCTCACAATTTTAAAAATCTAAAATCTTGGGAAACTCGAGATCCCATGGAGCTTGAGACCTAGAGCGATGTATAAATCTGAAAACATTAAAGACCAAACTCGAGAACTGGAGGAGCCCGAGATTTTGGAAAAGTTGAGATTTTTGGAACCTAAGATTTTGATTAACATAAAGATTAAATTTTTTGAAATATTATAATTAAATCTTAGATCTTCTAAAACATAGATGGAAAAGTGAGGGGAAAACTTGTATAAGCTCACAATTTAAAACATCTATGCTCTTGGAAAACTTGACATCCTATAGAGCTTGAGACCTCGAGCGATGTATACATCTGAGACCATTAAGACCAAACTTGAGAACTGGATGAACCCAACATTAAAACTTGAGATATTTGGAACATGAGACTTTGAGGAACATAAAAACTAAAATGTTTGAAAAATTATTTGAGAATTGAATATTAGATCTTCTAAAACACAAATTGAACAGTGAGAGGGCTTAAAAACTCACAATTTTAAAAATCTAAAATCTTGGGAAACTTGAGATCCTATGGAGTTTGTGATCTCGAGCAGTGTATAAATCTGAAAACATTAACGACCAAACTTGAGAACTGGAGGAGCCCGAGATTTTGGAAAACTTGAGATCTTTGGAACCTGAGACTTTTTGAGGAACATAAAAATTAAATTTTTTGAAATATGTATTATAATTCAATCGTAGGTTTTCTAAAACATAGATTGAAAAGTGAGGGAGCTTGCAAACTTGAGTAAGCTCACAATGTAAAAAATCTAAGATCTTGGTAAACTTGAGATCCCATGGAGCTTGCGACCTAGAGCGATGTATGAATCTGAGAATATTAATGACCAAACCTGAGAACTGGATGAACCCGACATTTTGGAAAACTTGAGATCTTTGGAACATGAGACTTTGAGGAACATAAAAATTAAAAAGTTTGAAAAATTATTTGTTTGAGAATTGAACAGTTAAGCCAGCTTAAAAACTTGAGCCAGCTCACAAAAATCTAAAACGTAAAACTTGAGATCGTATGGAGCGATTTGCGAATTATAGATCCTATGGAGCTTGAGACCTCGCAAGATGTATGAATCTGAGAACATTAAAGGCCAAACTTGAGAACTGGATGAACCGGAGATTTTGGAAAGCTTGAGATTTTTGGGAACCTGAGACTTTGAGGAACATAAGAATGAAAATTTGTACAGACTTCAAAAAAGGAGCAGGTTTTACATATTTTCGACTGTATCTGTTTTTTTTTTAATTATTTGACAATTAAACCTTAGACCTTCTAAAACGTAAATTGAACAGTGAGAGAGCTTAAGAACTTGAGCAAGCTCACAATTTGAAAAATCTATGCTCTTGGAAAACTTGAGATCCCATGGAGCTTGAGACCTAGAGCGATGTATGAATCTGAGAACATAGAGAACGAGATTTTGGAAAGCTTGAAATTTCTGGGAACCTGAGGCTTTCAGGAACACTAGAACCAAGATATTTGACATTTGAACCTTAGACCTCCTAAAGCATAAATTGAACATCTTAAGAACTTGAGCAAGCTCACAATTTGGTCTATAGTTCGAATTTCGAAGCTGCTGAACTTCAACACAAAAATTCGTAATTGCTTCCAAAGAGATTACTGTGGCAAAAAGTACTTCTACTTTTGATTGTTCTTAGAACTAAACTAAATACTAAATTCGCATCGAAGCTGCTCACCCAAGCGTCGTTACTTGGAATGTACGTTTTTACTTCGACCCAAAATTTCATCGGTGGTCCTACGATTAGAAATCGACGTTCCATCGATTGACCCATTTTTCCAAAGTCATGATCAAAAATCCTTTCGTTCGGTCCATTTTCTGGGTTACAAGGTCTTCACTTACGGTCACGAAAACCATCTCGGGTTCATTACACGTACCATTTTTTTGCCGTGGGAAAATCTCCGATACCACGCGAATTAAAGCGGCGAACATCCGTCTTGGGTCGGTTTCCAGGAGTATTAAAGAAACTCGTTACCGTCCGTCAATTAATAACGGACCGGCGTGAATGATGAAAAAATGAACGAAAAAAGGACGAAAACGCATCGACCGACGGTGGAGCTTGAAGGTTTTTGAAATTCCAACGTCCCACGTGATCTTTACGTTTGTTTGTTGTTTGAGAAAATAGCGAGGGTCGATTCACACAGAGGGAATTTGTCAAGGACGGTCGGCATTGTTCGGACAAGAATGCAATTTTCAGGATCAAAATTAGATTCCAGTTGACGTTTCTGCAACGTAATCGACCCAAAAGAAAATATAAATATAGCGTTGCAAGGCCATCGGCGCAAGGTAACTTTGATGTTTGCTTAGAAGTTTGCCAATAAGATGTTGCAAATATGGCGAACGAGCTAATCAAAGAGCCCAAATTCCTGCAGGTTATTTCCCCTTTCCGAAAGCGTGCCGGAGCAAAACGTGAGCGTCTATAACAAACTCGTAAACACATAAGGACGTCGACGTCTCCCCGTCTAGACGCCCATTCAAGCGGCGCCGGGCGTCGCCCCCACCATAGACGGCACGCGTCGTTCTCATTGATGGTTCGCGCCAAAACGATTTTCTGGATCAAAGGAGTTGTCCGTCGTCGACGATAAAATTACGCGTAATTGCCCTCTTTATCGGTTTTACTGACCGTTTATATTGGCAGACTGTCAAATTCGCCCACCTAGGGGAAACAATAACAATCCGGTTTATTCGGCATTTTTTGTCATCGTGTTTTATTGGGAGGTAATTTTGGAATGTAGGTTTACGAATCCGGACGGCCGTTAGGATGTGTGGTTGATTCGAAGATTTGGTCAAGAGTTACCTTCTCTCAAATTGAGACATCAGCTAAACGATCCATAATTATCGCCCTTTTTTACTCCTCTCTATGAATACACGTTCACCTAATGATGAGGAATTACTTTCATAGGTGCAAAACGACATGCAACGAATACCCCCATGGGGGCAATTACGCCCGTCACTGTCATCTCCCATATGCTGTGCACTTAATTGAAAGCGCTTGTCGTTACGTAAACCGACATCCGAAAAAAAATGCGTCTTCCTATATCTCGACCACCGTTTTTTGTCTTCGCCTAGAAAGTTAACTGCGTTATATCATCCACCTGTTGACTGCGTACCTGTCTTACCAAAATCGCAAATCTCATAGTCCGCCCTCGCGGCTCGCATACCGTTAAAAGGATTTGCATACTTTCCACTTAATTCCTGCGACTTTTCTCGAGCCGGATTGACCGACCGTTCAATGGCCGTTGGGTGTCACGATGAACGACGCGAGACATTCATTTGTTCTCATTTCCTGCAACGCTCATCTTTATGTACGTACATCTGTCGAGTTGTCTGGAACGGGAGAAGAGATTTCCATGCGAAGGATGATGCCCGGTTTGCTATTTTTACGCGTCTCTGCGAGTTGGGTAAGAAGCGTGAAGGATGGGAAATTGTGTGTTTCTAATCCGCTAGGTGGCGCTGAAATTACATTACTAATATTTTGGACATCATAAGGAAAAATTAAAATTTGAAAAGTGGAATGTATGTACAAAACTTACAAAATTTGCGCTACGAGCTCTTTTTTTTAATAAAGCCCTTATTAACATTTTTTGTTATTTTTTTTATCTAGAAAGCCTAAAAGATTTAGTAGGGCCTAGGATGTTTATTTTTTCAATTTGGGTGAGATTTGCTCATTAAAGCTGTGAAAAACTATTTTCTCTTTCATAAAGTCGCCGCCATGTATTCAGGGCGCGTTATTCTATGCCTCTTGTCAAGGTCAATTATTGGTAATCGAATCAATGTAAGAATAAAAAAAAAATATGAATATGTATTTACGTAAATACATAGTGTAACCAAATGTTATAACAAGAAATTTAAAAAAATATAATAATCCAACGTTACAAACAAATCGAACAAAGACGAAAAAAAGTTTGCTTACACACATCATTGCAATTCATTCGGAAAAACAAATGTCGATGTTTTCTGACACCCTAACGTTCTCCAAGAACCGTCAAAACAATCTAAATATGTGCAACACGGTCAGTGCAAGTCGCTCACGCATCCCCAAAAAATAAAAAGTAATGTTCAACGAAAAAAGTAAATCATCAACATCAGTGCACAGTGAACAGTTTTAATCCATTCAAATTGTGAACTAACTCAAGTTTTTCAACGTTTTCATTTCAAGATCTCAAATTTTCCAAAATCTCGGGCTCCTCCAGTTCTCAAATTTCTTTAATGTTTTCAGATTTATACACTGCTCGAGGTCACAAGCTCCATAGGATCTCAACTTTTCCAAGATTTGAGATTTCTACAATTGTGAGCTTGCTCAAGTTTTTAAGCTCTCTCACTGTTCAATTTGTGTTTTAGAAGATCTAATATTCAGTTCTCAAATAATTTTTCAAACATTTTCATTTTTATGTTCCTCAAAATCTCATGTTCCAAATATCTCAAGTTTTAATGTTGGGTTTATCCAGTTCTCAAGTTTGGTCTTTAATGTTCTCAGATTCATACATCGCTCTAGGTCTCAAGCTCCATGGGATCTCAACTTTTCCAAGAGCTTAGATTATTTTAAATTGTGAGCTTACTCAAGTTTTCAAGCTCCCTCACTTTCTAATCTAAAAGCTCTAAGATTCAATTATAATATTTCAAAAAAATTAATTTTTATGTTCCTCAAAGTCTCAGGTTCCAAAGATCTCAATTTTTCCAAAATATCGAATTCATCCAGTTCTCAACTTTGGTCATTAATGCTCTCAGATTCATGCATTGCTCTAGATCTCAAGCTCCATGGGATCAAGTTTTTCAAGATTTTAAATTTTTCAAATTGTGAGCTGGCTCAAGTTTTAAGATCTCTCACTGTTGAATTTATGTTTTAGAAGGTCATAAGGTTCAATTCTCAAATAATATTTCAAAAAATTTAATTTTTATGTTCCTCAAAACCTCAAGTTCTCCAAAATGTCGGGTTCATCCAGTTCTCAGGTTTGGTCATTAATATTCTCAGATTCATACATCGCTCTTGGTCTCAAGCTCCATGGGATCTCAAGTTTTCCAAGATCTTAGATTTTTCTAAGAAGTTTTTTAAGCTCTCTCACTGTTCAATTTGTGTTTTAGAAGATGTAATATTCAATTTTCAAATAATTTTTCAAACATTTTCATTTTTATGTTCCTCAAAGTCTCATGTTTCAAATATCTCAAGTTTCAATGTTGGGTTCTTCCAGTTCTCAAATTTGGTCTTAATGGTCTCAGATCCATACATCGCTCGAGGTCTCAAGCTGTATAGGATCTCAAGTTTTCCAAGAGCATAGATTTTTTAAATTGTGAGCTTACTCAAGTTTTCAAGCTCCCTCACTTTTCAATCTATGTTTTAGAAGATCTAAGATTCAATTATAATATGTATTTCAATCTCAAGATCTCTCAATTTTCCGATTGCTCAAATTCTCAAGCTCTTGATCTTTCAATATTTTAATTTCTCAATGTGTCTCAGTTTTTTTAAGTTCTCAATTCTACTCATCAATCTTCAATGTATTAGTTCCCCCATTTTTCATATTTCAATTTGTTTGCGTCTCTCAATTTTACAATTGTCAATTTCTCAACTTCTTGGTCACCCTGTATTTCATTCTTTTAATACATCTCACATTTTCTACCAATTCTACATTATTTCAGTGTCTCAAGATTTCTTAATTTTTCAATTTCTCAATTTCTCATGCTCTCAATGTGTCTCAGTTTTTTAAGTTCTCAATTCTACTCATCAATCTTCAATGTATTAATTGTCCCATTATTCATATTTCAATTTCTTTGCGTCTCTCAATTTTACAATTGTCAATTTCTCAACTTCTTGGTCTCCCTGTATTTCATTCTTTCAACAGATCTCACATTTTCTACCAATTCTACATTATTTCAGTGTCTCAAGATTTCTTAATTTTTCAATTTCTCAATTCCTCGAGCGCGCAATTTCTCAGGCTCTCAATTTTTCAATACATATTTCAAAAAATTTAATTTTTATGTTCTTTAAAGTCTCAGGTTCCAAAGATCTCAAGTTTTCCAAAATCTCGAGCTGCCCCAGTTCTCAAGTTTGGTCTTTAATGTTTTTGGATTTATACACTGCTCGAGGTCAGAAGTTTCCCAAGATTTTAAATTTTACAATTTGTGAGGTTGCTCAAGTTTTTAAGCTCTCTCACTGTTCAATTTATGTTTTAGAAGATCCAAGGTTCAATACTCAAATAATTTTTGAAACATTTTCGTTCTTGTGTTCCTCAAAGTCTCAGGTTCCTAAACATCTCAAGTTTTCGAAAATCTTTGGTTCCTCCAGTTCTCAATTTGGTCTTAATGTTCTCAGATTCATACATTGCTCGAGGTCTCAATCTCCATAAGATCTCAAGTTTTCCAAGATTTTAAATTTTTCAATTTGTGAGACTGCTCAAGTTTTTATGCTCTCTCACTGTTCAATTTATGTTTTAGAAGATCCAAGGTTGAATTCTCAAATAATTTTTGAAACATTTTCGTTCTTGTGTTCCTCAAAGTCTCGGGTTCCTAAAAATCTCAAGTTTTCGAAAATCTTTGGTTCCTCCAGTTCTCAAGTTTGGTCTTAATGTTCTCAGATTCATACATTGCTATAGGTCTCAAGTTCCATAAGATCTCAAGTTTTCCAAGATTTTCAATTTTTCAATTTGTGAGGCTGCTCAAGTTTTAAGATCTCTCACTGTTGAATTTATGTTTTAGAAGGTCTAAGGTTCAATGCTCAAATAATATTTGAAAAAATTTAATTTTTATGTTCCTCAAAATATCAGGTTCCAAAGATCTCAAGTTCTCCAAAATGTCGGATTCATCCAGTTCTCAGGTTTGGGCATTATTATTCTCAGATTCATACATCGCTCGAGGTCTCAAGCTCCATGGCATCTCAAGTTTTCCAAGAGTTTAGATTTTTGAAATTATGAGCTGGTTCAAGTTTTTACGCTAGTTGTTTTAGCTATCAGTTTGCAAACAATACCGGCAGATATCGCCACTTTCACACGAAAATTATCATTACCAGTTTGGATGGGCTAAATACATATTACCCAAAGTAAAAAATTGAAACAGGGTTCTTCATGAAGTTTTCACCTGTATACCTTGAAATTTTGAATTTTGATTTTATTTTTATTATAAACAAAAAAATTAAAAAATAACGTTCATCGCGCAAATTGTGTTCATATTTAAAGAGTAGCTGCGCTTTTAAATGAACTTAAATCCTCATAGTTTTCATTCAATCGGTAATGTAATTTTCCGATGTTGTCTCTTGCACACTAGGGTATTAATTTCGTACGGTTTCGCCTTATCTTATCGTTGTCTTGTCGTTGGTGGCTTTTCGTCTTCGGTACGTTGTTCCGCATAGTACCATTTATTATATCCTCGTTTGCCTCTTGCAGCTTTGCGGCTCGTTTTTTCGCCTCGTTCCCGGCCAAGATTGCGAATGCGTTGTTCGTGTTATGAATTTCCCCAGAAGAGTCGCAATTACGCGTACGCAAAAATTCGTGCGGCACGTTGCTCCCGGAGCACCTTTATGCAACACGAGGAAGACGCCCGCGACCGCAATCACGGATACGTGGAGCGCGCGAATTACCCCTCGGGGTGTCGGCTCGGGGCACCGCAGAAGAGGAACAGTACCGCGATGTTGACCCCGGCTTATGACCTAGCCGCGGGCACCACCGGTGCACAGGCTTGCCAATAACCTCGCGTGAGAATCGCGCTCCTCTGACCGACGATGATGGTCCGGCTCGCATGGAAACGGATTCCTCGAAAGTAAACTAAGCGTTGCCGGAAGCCCGGCCAGTTGCACCACATGCGATTTCGCCATTTCCATCCATTGCGGATTGACGATCCGAAATCGTATCTAGTATCAACATATTAATGCGCGATTTACCGTCTGGATGTCTCAAGTGGGACGTGTGATGAAACGCATCCGTTCCGGCCGCGCTATTTCAAAATTGCGCTTAACGTCCCATTAAATCGCTCGATGGGACCGTAAAGTAAAAGCGAGAGGAGCAACCGAACGAAAACACCGCGATGGTACTTTCTCGATTTGGACACACTTGCACCAACACTTTCGTACTCTCTTTATCGCCTCGACGTCGCCGAAGTACCAGATGCCACACTGCCGACAAGGTGTCCTCGAGGTTCGGCACATTTGTTTTTTTTTTCCCACCACACTCGGTGGCATACTCTTCTGGGATCTCCACGTGGCCGAGGTAAACGACACACGAAAGGCGGTACACGCAGATTAGTACCACGCCCGGAAATGTGACAACTACATTTGAGTCTCGACGCCGCGACTCCCGGCTCAAGTGGGTTGCCAAAGCTTCGTGGGTTTTCGATGGTACTACACTTATAGGGCCTTGTAACTCTATAACGTCCATTCGGAAGGTTGATGCACGAGAGCCACCCACGAAGCACCGCGTCCATACATCTCCAGATAAACCCCCGGCCGTCATGTAAACACTTATCGAATCAGATACAGCAAGTGTACGAATTTACCTGTGTGGTCGTACCGCATCTAATTACGGCCATATTCGGCCGATGAAAATTCTAACTTAGGTGTTAGGAATCCGTGTGAACGGATGTGAACGGTAATAACGTCTTATTAAAATTTCTAGTTTCATTACCGTTTCGTCCGCCGGTTGGAGGAAAAACGCGAAACGAGAGCCGAGAAGATTGTTGTACCTTGTGAAACTGTGATATTGATGCTAAAAAATGGTCTGATGTTTCATGGTCGTTTATAATTGGAAATTGTGTCCTTCTATAGTAATATTAACGCCTGTGGCCATCGAGTGAATTCGCGAAAACGAATTTGACGCAACTTTTCACGGCAGTTTGGCGGTCGGCCCCAAAGCTCATAGCAAAACCAAGATCGCCCCTCCCAGACGATAAATTTAAGACGTGGCTATCGTCGAATGTGAGTGGAATATCGACGGCTTCCTCTTGGCATTTCGTGCAAAGTTCAAAAGGTGTCACTCCTATCTAAGGAAAAACTACACGCCGAAAACGGAGGTGGTACCGTCGCCTCGGTTCGGGTCCCGGGGCTATCTCCACGGGAGATTCGGTTGGACTGGAGATTTTAATCATGGATAATTTCGTACGTCGATTAGGAAAGGGGCAACTTCGAAATCACCGATTTATAAACAAACAAAGGAGATGCTAATTGTCTATCGATAGTATAAGGAACCGAAGTTGATATCGTCAGATCCCAAGGACGATGGCCATATAAACGAGTTTGTGCGTTTTACAAATACAATTTAAGACTTCTTAATGACAGCGCATGTTGACTTTAATAGTCGGCGCCCACGGTCGCATGTGGTTTTTCGCGAGCGTATCGAGTTGACACGTGTTTTTGTTGTCTAGCATCTGACAAGCGAGAACGGTGTTGTATAAACAGCAGAGGATACAACTCAATCGTGCCGAATTTCCGGGGCCTGCCATTGTTGGTACCAACAAGTTGTTGTTGATCGGTACGACCCCCCAATTAGATAATTGCCACAGAAAGCCCGAATGAAGACAAGGCGATCAAGACAATGGTACTTTTGATTTTGGGGACACTGTTATTACATAAAACACCCACAGTTATTGTTTTTTATATAGTTTTCCATAAACGTGTATTGGCAAAATGGTACAAAAATCCATGGGCGACCGGTTATTAGGAAATTTCCCATATACAGATTGAGGATGGAGTCCACCGCGTTTGAAATGTCGCTTCAAGGGCTCACCAAAATCTCGCCGCGACATTTCCCAAAAGTGACGAACAAAGAAGTGGAATGTATAATTTTCTGGAAGCCACCGCGATCCATATACGGTAGCGAGTACCATTAGTGAATTCTGAATAATAATAATATAAAAAGGAACCGGAGGTCTTCTTTAATTAACGACGGTTTATTTATCTCATGGTTGATCAACTCGTAAATTGTAGTGCCGAAACGTTGTAGGACGATCCCACTTCTGCACCGTTAGATTTTTTGTTGACGCAAAGATTTCCGTTCGCGACATTATCGTTGGCAAATCTCGCGTCGTGGGGTCATTTTTTCTACATCGACCCTACCATAAATAGTTCGCGCAGATATAACCAGGTCGTTTTGGTATCTGGTTCGTTATAACAAGTTGACATTGACCCATCCTCGACAGTAAGTTATTACAAACAAAGCCATTGGCAAGTGCCTGTAGGCGGCGGCAGTCGAGTATTATTGTAATCGGGAATTTTTATAATTCCGACGTTACTCATCTGTTAATGCAGTGTTTGCCAACATCAGCACTTAAACGCCACTTCGGATTCATAAAACAAACAAGGCTGTTAGGAATGCGCGCGGAGTTTCGAAGCAACAGAATTAACGGATTGGCGAAATATGGTAGGTTTGAGGTTCTATCAAAGTTAGCTTTGAAAAACAAGAGTTGAAGAAATAGTTTCGACCACTTCAAATTTCCGCATTCAAGATCTCAATTCCAAAATTTCAAATTCACAAATTCAAGAAATTAAAGTTCGTGCTTTTCAAAACAGGATTTCGACAATGAAATTCTGAAATTCATCAATTCAGAACTTTCAAATTCATAGATGTAGGATATCAAGATTTGATGAATTCATGAATTTTCTAATGCGGGAATTCAGAGTTCTCAATTTCAACAATTCAAGATTTGAAAGAATAAGGACTGATGATCCAATTTTTCAAAATTTACAATTTATAGTGAAGCGGCAAATTCGGAAATTCCTATCAGATTCAAAATGTCATTTTTTTTAAATTTGCAAATTTTGAATTTCATGATTTCATAAAATCAAAATTTTCAAATTCAAGAATTTAAACTTCATCCGATGCAACTTTTCCGAATTTAGTATGTAATTCAACATTTCATGGTTTGAAAATTTCCAAATTTGGAATTTATCATTTGATCCAACTTTTCCAACTCATAATTTTCAAATTCAGGAATTCAAGATTTCAGTCGTTCAAAATTTCGAAGATAAAATTTTTAAACGTGGAAATTCAAGATTTCGAAGGTTTCAAAGTTGCGGAAAGCACAAATTGAAGGTTTTAATTTTCTCAAAATAGTGATAATAATGACGTCTACAATTCCCAAACTCAGGAATTGGAACTGGTTCCTGAATCTAGAGATCCAAAATTACATCGATTCGTAATGTGCAAATTCTGAAATTTATCAATTCAGAACTTTCAAATTCATAAATTTAGGATATCAAGATTTGATGAATTCCTGAATTTTCTAATGCAGGAATTCAGAGTACTCAATTTCAACAATTCAAGATTTCAAAGATTACGGACTGATGATCCAATTTTTCAAAATTTACAATTTATAGTGAAGCGGCAAATTCGGAAATTCCTATCAGATTCAAAATGTCATTTTTTTTAAATTTGCAAATTTTGAATTTCATGATTTCATAAAATCAAAATTTTCAAATTCAAGAATTTAAACTTCATCCGATGCAACTTTTCCGAATTTAGTATGTAATTCAACATTTCATGGTTTGAAAATTTCCAAATTTGGAATTTATCATTTGATCCAACTTTTCCAACTCATAATTTTCAAATTCAGGAATTCAAGATTTCAGTCGTTCAAAATTTCGAAGATAAAATTTTTAAACGTGGAAATTCAAGATTTCGAAGGTTTCAAAGTTGCGGAAAGCACAAATTGAAGGTTTTAATTTTCTCAAAATAGTGATAATAATGACGTCTACAATTCCCAAACTCAGGAATTGGAACTGGTTCCTGAATCTAGAGATCCAAAATTACATCGATTCGTAATGTGCAAATTCTGAAATTTATCAATTCAGAACTTTCAAATTCATAAATTTAGGATATCAAGATTTGATGAATTCCTGAATTTTCTAATGCAGGAATTCAGAGTACTCAATTTCAACAATTCAAGATTTCAAAGATTACGGACTGATGATCCAATTTTTCAAAATTTACAATTTATAGTGAAGCGGCAAATTCGGAAATTCCTATCAGATTCAAAATGTCATTTTTTTTAAATTTGCAAATTTTGAATTTCATGATTTCATAAAATCAAAATTTTCAAATTCAAGAATTTAAACTTCATCCGATGCAACTTTTCCGAATTTAGTATGTAATTCAACATTTCATGGTTTGAAAATTTCCAAATTTGGAATTTATCATTTGATCCAACTTTTCCAACTCATAATTTTCAAATTCAGGAATTCAAGATTTCAGTCGTTCAAAATTTCGAAGATAAAATTTTTAAACGTGGAAATTCAAGATTTCGAAGGTTTCAAAGTTGCGGAAAGCACAAATTGAAGGTTTTAATTTTCTCAAAATAGTGATAATAATGACGTCTACAATTCCCAAACTCAGGAATTGGAACTGGTTCCTGAATCTAGAGATCCAAAATTACATCGATTCGTAATGTGCAAATTCTGAAATTTATCAATTCAGAACTTTCAAATTCATAAATTTAGGATATCAAGATTTGATGAATTCCTGAATTTTCTAATGCAGGAATTCAGAGTACTCAATTTCAACAATTCAAGATTTCAAAGATTACGGACTGATGATCCAATTTTTCAAAATTTACAATTTATAGTGAAGCGGCAAATTCGGAAATTCCTATCAGATTCAAAATGTCATTTTTTTTAAATTTGCAAATTTTGAATTTCATGATTTCATAAAATCAAAATTTTCAAATTCAAGAATTTAAACTTCATCCGATGCAACTTTTCCGAATTTAGTATGTAATTCAACATTTCATGGTTTGAAAATTTCCAAATTTGGAATTTATCATTTGATCCAACTTTTCCAACTCATAATTTTCAAATTCAGGAATTCAAGATTTCAGTCGTTCAAAATTTCGAAGATAAAATTTTTAAACGTGGAAATTCAAGATTTCGAAGGTTTCAAAGTTGCGGAAAGCACAAATTGAAGGTTTTAATTTTCTCAAAATAGTGATAATAATGACGTCTACAATTCCCAAACTCAGGAATTGGAACTGGTTCCTGAATCTAGAGATCCAAAATTACATCGATTCGTAATGTGCAAATTCTGAAATTTATCAATTCAGAACTTTCAAATTCATAAATTTAGGATATCAAGATTTGATGAATTCCTGAATTTTCTAATGCAGGAATTCAGAGTACTCAATTTCAACAATTCAAGATTTCAAAGATTACGGACTGATGATCCAATTTTTCAAAATTTACAATTTATAGTGAAGCGGCAAATTCGGAAATTCCTATCAGATTCAAAATGTCATTTTTTTTAAATTTGCAAATTTTGAATTTCATGATTTCATAAAATCAAAATTTTCAAATTCAAGAATTTAAACTTCATCCGATGCAACTTTTCCGAATTTAGTATGTAATTCAACATTTCATGGTTTGAAAATTTCCAAATTTGGAATTTATCATTTGATCCAACTTTTCCAACTCATAATTTTCAAATTCAGGAATTCAAGATTTCAGTCGTTCAAAATTTCGAAGATAAAATTTTTAAACGTGGAAATTCAAGATTTCGAAGGTTTCAAAGTTGCGGAAAGCACAAATTGAAGGTTTTAATTTTCTCAAAATAGTGATAATAATGACGTCTACAATTCCCAAACTCAGGAATTGGAACTGGTTCCTGAATCTAGAGATCCAAAATTACATCGATTCGTAATGTGCAAATTCTGAAATTTATCAATTCAGAACTTTCAAATTCATAAATTTAGGATATCAAGATTTGATGAATTCCTGAATTTTCTAATGCAGGAATTCAGAGTACTCAATTTCAACAATTCAAGATTTCAAAGATTACGGACTGATGATCCAATTTTTCAAAATTTACAATTTATAGTGAAGCGGCAAATTCGGAAATTCCTATCAGATTCAAAATGTCATTTTTTTTAAATTTGCAAATTTTGAATTTCATGATTTCATAAAATCAAAATTTTCAAATTCAAGAATTTAAACTTCATCCGATGCAACTTTTCCGAATTTAGTATGTAATTCAACATTTCATGGTTTGAAAATTTCCAAATTTGGAATTTATCATTTGATCCAACTTTTCCAACTCATAATTTTCAAATTCAGGAATTCAAGATTTCAGTCGTTCAAAATTTCGAAGATAAAATTTTTAAACGTGGAAATTCAAGATTTCGAAGGTTTCAAAGTTGCGGAAAGCACAAATTGAAGGTTTTAATTTTCTCAAAATAGTGATAATAATGACGTCTACAATTCCCAAACTCAGGAATTGGAACTGGTTCCTGAATCTAGAGATCCAAAATTACATCGATTCGTAATGTGCAAATTCTGAAATTTATCAATTCAGAACTTTCAAATTCATAAATTTAGGATATCAAGATTTGATGAATTCCTGAATTTTCTAATGCAGGAATTCAGAGTACTCAATTTCAACAATTCAAGATTTCAAAGATTACGGACTGATGATCCAATTTTTCAAAATTTACAATTTATAGTGAAGCGGCAAATTCGGAAATTCCTATCAGATTCAAAATGTCATTTTTTTTAAATTTGCAAATTTTGAATTTCATGATTTCATAAAATCAAAATTTTCAAATTCAAGAATTTAAACTTCATCCGATGCAACTTTTCCGAATTTAGTATGTAATTCAACATTTCATGGTTTGAAAATTTCCAAATTTGGAATTTATCATTTGATCCAACTTTTCCAACTCATAATTTTCAAATTCAGGAATTCAAGATTTCAGTCGTTCAAAATTTCGAAGATAAAATTTTTAAACGTGGAAATTCAAGATTTCGAAGGTTTCAAAGTTGCGGAAAGCACAAATTGAAGGTTTTAATTTTCTCAAAATAGTGATAATAATGACGTCTACAATTCCCAAACTCAGGAATTGGAACTGGTTCCTGAATCTAGAGATCCAAAATTACATCGATTCGTAATGTGCAAATTCTGAAATTTATCAATTCAGAACTTTCAAATTCATAAATTTAGGATATCAAGATTTGATGAATTCCTGAATTTTCTAATGCAAGAATTTAGAGTACTCAATTTCAACAATTCAAGATTTCAAAGATTACGGACTGATGATCCAATTTTTCAAAATTTACAATTTATAGTGAAACGGCAAATTCGGAAATTCCTATCAGATTCAAAATGTCAATTTTTTTAAATTTGCAAATTTTGAATTTCATGATTTCATAACATCAAAATTTTCAAATTCAAGAATTTAAACTTCATCCGATGCAACTTTTCCGAATTTTGTATGTAATTCAACATTTCATGGTTTGAAAATTTCCAAATTTGGAATTTATCATTTGATTCAACTTTTCCAACTCATAATTTTCAAATTCAGGAATTCAAGATTTCAGTCGTTCAAAATTTCGAAGATAAAATTTTTAAACGTGGAAATTCAAGATTTCGAAGGTTTCAAAGTTGCGGAAAGCACAAATTGAAGGTTTTAATTTTCTCAAAATAGTGATAATAATGATGCTTACAATTCCCAAACTCAGGAATTGGGACTGTTACCAATGCAACATTCCTGAATCTGGAGATCCAAAATTACATCGATTCGTAATGTGCAAATTCTGAAATTCATCAATTCAGAACTTTCAAATTCATAGATGTAGGATATCAAGATTTGATGAATTCATGAATTTTCTAATGCGGGAATTCAGAGTACTCAATTTCAACAATTCAAGATTTGAAAGAATAAGGACTGATGATCCAATTTTTCAAAATTTACAATTTATTGTAAAGCAGCAAATTCCGAAATTCATATCAGATTAAAAATGTCAAATTTGGTGTTTCAAGATTTCATAAAATAAAAATTTTCAAATTCGAGAATTTAAACTTCATCCGATGCAACTTTTCCGAATTTAGTATGTAATTCAACATTTCAAGGTATAAAAATTTCCAAATTTTGGAATTTATCATTTGATTCAACTTTTCCAACTCATAATTTTCAAATTCAGGAATTCAAGATTTCAGTCGTTCAAAATTTCGAAGATAAAATTTTAAAGCACGAATTGAAGGATTTAATTTTCTCAAAATAGTGATAATAGTGACGTCTACAATTCCCAAACTCAGGAATTGGAACTGGTTCCTGAATCTAGAGATCCAAAATTACATCTATTCGTAATGTGCAAATTCTGAAATTTATCAATTCAGAACTTTCAAATTCATAAATTTAGGATATCAGATTCAAAATGTCAAATTTTTTAAATTTGCAAATTTAGAATTTCATCATTTCATAAAATCAAAATTTTAAAAAGTAGTGATAATAATGATGTCTACAATTCCCACACTCAAGAATTCGAACTGTTACCAATGCAAAATTCCTAAATTTAGAGATTCAAAATTAGATCGATTCGTAATGTGCAAATTCTCAAATTGATTAATTCAGAACTTGCAAATTCATAAATCTAGGATATCAAGATTTCATGAATTCAGGAATTTTCTAATTCGGAAATTCAAAGTATCCAATTCAAGGTTTCAACCATTTTCAAACCATTCAATTCAGCAATTCAAGGTTTCAAACCATTAATATATGCAAATTCAAGGACTGACGATCAATTTTTTTTTTCAAAATTGCGAATTTCACAACTCAAAATCTACAATTCCGAAATTTATGACATCGGATTCAAAATGTCGGATTTTTAAAATTTGCAAATTGAAGAATTTAGACTTCATCCGATTCAACTTTTCCGCATTTAATAGGTAATTCGAAATTTCCAAATTTTGGAATTTATCATTTGATTTCAAGTTTTCAGTCAGAATTTTCAAATTCAGGAATTCAAGTTTTCAGTCACTCAAAATTTCGAAGATAAAGTTTTTAAATGTAGAAATTCAAAATTACAAAGGTTTCAAAGTTGCGAATTGAGGAAAGCACAAATTCAACGATTTCAATTTTCCAAAATAATGATGTCTACGATTCAAAATTTACAAATTCCCAAACTCAGGAATGCAAACTGCTACTAATGCAAAATTTATGAACCTAGAGATTCGTAATGTGCAAATTTTCAAATTCATTAATTCAGAACTTGAAAATTCATAAATCTAGGATATCAAGATTTTATGAATTCAGGAATTTTCTAATTCGGAAATTCAAAGTATCCAATTTCAGCAATTCAAGATTTCAAACCATAAATATATGCAAATTCAAGGACTGATGATAAATTTTTTTTTTTTTTCAAAATCGGGAATTCCACAACTCAATATTTACAATTCCGACATTTATGACATCCTATTCAAAATGCCGGATTTTTAAAATTTGAAAATTGTCTGTTTGAGTCTGCAATTCACAATTTACAAATTCCCAAACTCGGAAATTCAAAATTTCTAAATTTAGAAATTCAACAATTCAAAATTTGAAGTTTTTCCAATTCAGAAATTCAGGATTCACGATTCGAGTTCAGTATTTCAATTTTCCAAAATAAGGATGGAAAAATTTCTATATCCCTATCGATCTATATCTGAGAGTTGAGAGTTTGTATACATATATAGTTTAAAAAGAATAGGGCCTAACGTAGAACCTTGCGGCACCCTTTAGTCTCTTTTCAATTTTTTTAGAATTTTCTCTGTCTATAATATCTGTCTCTTTCTTTTCGTGTTCATCGATTCCTCGTGTAACATCTCGAGCCGAATCAGGTCTGGCGTTGACCCCATTTGCACGACGATCCGCTACGCCATTCTCGTCTTAATTACGTTCACCGGTCCGAGGCAACAATGCGTCGCGTCCTGCACCAGGCACCACCTCCCTCCTTCGAGCCCACCTTCCGGTAGCGTGCGGCGTCGAGGAGTCCGCGGTATTCCTTCCCTCCGAGGAATGACGACGCGCGCCATCCGCGCTCAAGGTCATCGGAGGCCGTCCTCCCTCGGAAGGATCCGTCCGTCCGTCGATGGGCAGCAGCTGATGCGAAAACTCGTTTCCTTCTTCGGCTTCCATATTCATGGGCCGGTCGGCTGTCGTCCGCCCGTCGTGTCCGTTCCGCACACACACTCGACATATCCGCATGCACGCACGCCGCCGCCGCCGCGCCGTATGTCGTAATGAGGACCGGTTCGGTTAATTGATTTGAGCGCTTTTCACGATATACTACAAAAATGCCGACGACACGGCACGCGGTTTCGTCTTTTTTCGCAGAGGTCTTCGTCAGGTCGCCGACACCGCGCGCCGGCCAGGAACGGTGGCCGGGGTTCACCGGGTCAAGGAGGAGCCGACGGTGTCTGGGGAAGTCGTTGATGTGTCAAAAATAGTTAAAAGAAACTGCTTCTTTGAGCATAAAAACATCAATAACATCAGTTTTTTTCTATCCCAAAAACTGGACGTCTAGGAAGAATTTCAAGGTCGTTGAGGGGACCAAATTACGCAAGAATGTCAACGTTTCGCAAAGAGTACAAAAATCGCGTTGGCCAGTGTCACCGGGGAAGGTTTACTGCATAAGTGGACTGTGTGGCCCAAACCGGTCCTGTTCAACGCCGAAAGCTGCAACCACAATCTTGGTGTCTCCGAAATTATCAAAGCACTTTTTGCTGCAAATCGTTGTTCATTGGTGTGATGATCTATAATATAATAACTTTGGGGGCAAAACAGGGATGCGATTTGTGGCCGCTGCTATTGAAGAAGATCCAAAAAAGACCGCCAACGGCCTCCCACCCGCGGAGCAGACAAACTCGAGTATTGAGTAACCAGATTCGATTTGACAAACCACCGTAATTTATTATAATTACATTTATGACATTTATTTATGCGGAGCGCCCGGGGGCCCCCGTTCGCGGAAATGTAGCGCGAAACGGGGAGGTGTGAAGTGTTGAAACGTCGTGCCGCTTTTTGATGTGAAGTCGTTTATAAACCGGAGACATTTTTGCCGAACGCATATTCCGGCCGGCTGCGTCAAGACAATGAAAAAAGAAGAAAAAAAAACGTAACTGTATAGGAGATCCTGTTGGTTGACATTTGCCCTCGGCCGGTTCGCGTGCTGGGGGTTTTCGTAAAAATTCGTTCGGTCGGCTTTGTCGGAATTAAAATGTGTGTCAAATGTCGTTGGCGCGCCCGCGGCTATGAAAAGGACTTTTTTTTAATTGAGTTGTCTCGAATCGGAGACGCGTTTCTCTTTTATTAAAGCTTGCTGTTTATGCCTCATTGGTTCCACATTTTGGTGGCAGCAACCCGCTGGGACAGTAAATTTACCTTTTACTCGTGTACACGACTGAAATTGAATTTGTTTCTTTTTTCGCCATTTTTTATCAATATGGCGGTCGTAGGCTTACTCGCTTCGTTAAGCTCGATTTATTTGGTATTATGTGTAAGAAGGCGTTTAATGTTTAGTCATAATCTGAGACGTATAATTATTTTGCAATTTCATTACAAACCCTGTTATATAAAATGAGACTATAAAGTAATTTACAGCCGTGTAATGCGTTGTTTACACTCAATTGTTTGCAGTACTTACGAAGTTTTCAATCTGCGGAAAAATTATTACGCACCCATACGGTAAACAGACCTCGAAATTTTCATGGAATTTGCAACACAAACAAAAACGATATCAAGCGTTGATCATTCATTGGACTGACCACCGCTACAGAACATTGTGCCACTTTCCATCTATTTGCCATACTATCAATCAACACGATATTTTTTCTGGAGCACGCATAACTCAGAAATATGATAACTTTAGGCCCACGACGTGTAGACAAATCGTTCTGTTATAACAATGCAAAAAACTCGTTTAAAATTCATAGCAACGAGCTGAATTTGGAACACGATTAAAGCATAAAAAGTTAAATTTAGTATCTCGCGAACGTTCGACGGCGATAATTTATCTTCGATGAAGTCATCCGAAAGATCGCAACAATAAAATTGGTGTTTGCGCTTCTAATTTCGACATTGAATGTTGCGCAAGGAAAAAATACAGCGGTAATGTTGTGGTAATTACGAATGTCAAAAAATGAGCAAACAGATGAAAAGATAGATGATTTCTGGTTAATGTTTCAATTAGGAGGTCACTGCGAAACGAACTGTTTTTTGGCAGACCAGGTTTAAAAAAAAATACTACTCTATTGTGTTTCAGAACGTTCTTGTATTCAACCCTACTCGCATCTATGTTCTGAGTAATCCCACTTTCTTTGCAAAGTTCAAGATGTCACTAAGAGGCATCTTCTTCACTTCTTCAGGTGTCAGTCTAACACTTTCGAAGTGATTAAGCCTTCGGTTAGCTAATGCGTCGCACCTGCAGAGTATGTGTTTTTACTTCCAAATTGCATAATCTGCATACTTCACTGTCTACTGGTCCCATGGATAAGAAGAGAAGCTTTTCAACAATTTCTTCGCTTGTCTTTGACCTGGGACATTGTTCCAGTGAGACCTTGCGGCCTCTTTTTCCCACTTTTGGACCGCCGTCTTAGTATGTGTTTTGGTTAGGTCACAGGTCCTATGGAAGAAGCTTCTGCGCCTTGTCTAGCAAGTTTTTCCGCTTCGGCAGGTGCCCAACTTAGAGTTGCTTTGTTGTTTCTACCCAGTTCTTTGAGCGACTGTCTGCACGCTCAGGCGACTAAGGATTTGGTGCTGTGTCCTTTAAGTCCCTTAACCGCAGCTCGATTGTCAGACAGTATATAGACTGAATGGTTGACGAACTGGTTCGGGATGACAACCATTTTCCTATTGTATCCACATTTTTTGTATTTCGGAGTTGTTCTTTGTGACAAAAAACCGTTTCGTTCATGGCACCACATGTGAATGCGGTGGGCGGGTGGGCCTCCGCATTCACAACTGATTGATTGACTAGTAGTAGTATGATATTTTTTACCTTTACAGGTTTATAAAGTATCCGATACATTTCCCATAACTTAAATAAAATAAAATCTAATATAATACATAAAACTAAATAAATCAATAATTCAACACAATAACTAGCAGCTTTTATCCCTTCCCACTTATTGACCCTCTTCTCCACTCAACCTTCCTCATCCATTCGATCCCTCTTCCGTCCTCATTCAAAATTTCTTCTCTACTCCCATCTCTCCCTCTCAATTCTACGCATTCCTTCAACAAATGCTCTATCGTCTCCTTTTTTTCTCCACACGTCCTGCATACTCTATTATTATCGTCGCTGCAATATTTATTCTCTCTCTCTCCTCATTTCCACATCTAAATCTTGCTATTATCACTCTCTCTTCCTAGGTACTTTGGCATTTCTTCCGTTATTATTTTTTCATACTTCCCATTGTACCTAGACTCCCTAATTCTCGTTCTTCTTTCCTGCACTTGTACATCTCCATCTCTCTGCACTAATTCATCTATCATTACTCTGCCTCTTTCTCGCATTCTTTCTATCTACCCGTTTCTTTCGAAATATGCCTCCCTCTCTTTCCATATCCCCTTTCCTATTTCTTTCCTTTTTTCTTTCAAACACTCTTGCAAAATTCTGCACTCTCCTCTCTCTATCACTCTCTCCTCAAATCTTATTGCTCTTTTTCCTGCTTCTATTCTTATTCCATCTCTCTTTGTTTCCTCCATCACTATATACCCCGGTGTCTCTCTCTCTACCCCTAGCACCCATTTCATATATTTTCCTTGCACCCCTTCCAATCCTTCTTGCTCTCTCTTTCCGCTCCATATATCATCACGCTTTTCACCAAACTATCAAACATCATTACTCTCCTTCTAAAATCATGTCCAAATTTTCTCTCTCCTATTCCCCATCTAGCTCCTATTATCTTATTTGCTTTTTTCACAAACTCTCTCACATGTGCTGTCGCTGTGTTTCTTTCATTCATCACATAACCGAAATACTTAAATTCTTTCACTTCTTCAATTTTCTCTTTCTCCCATCTCCACTCATTTACTTTTCTCCTACCACCCCCTTTTGTGAACACCATCATCTTGGATTTCTCTACATTCACCGTCAACTTTTTCCTCCTCATATATTTCTCCATGTTTCCTATAATTTCTTTCATACCTTTCTCCTCTCTCGCTAGCACCACCAAATGATCCGCATATGCTAAAGACCACACTTTTTCTTTGACCACCACAACCCGCCCGCCTGCCCCTTCCTCTATATCTCCAATAAAAGCGGCTGGGGCTTAGTGGGCAACCTTGTCTTACTCCCTTATAAGTTTTGAAACATTCAGTCACCCTTCCATCCACTCTCACTCTACTTGTCGTCTCTTCATATATCTTCTTCTTCTATTTTTGTTACCAGATGCTCATTTATCCCTCTCTTTCTCCAGCATTCCCACAGTAAATCTCTTTCCACATTATCAAAAGCCGCCTTCAGGTCCACAAAGAATGCATATATCTTGCCACCCCTCTTTTTTATCTCATTTCCTGCTATGTGATTCAAGATATATACATTATCCATGGTTCCTCTACCTTTCCTAAATCCCCCCTGTCCGTCTGGTAACACCCCCCTCTCATTCATTTCCTTCATCAGCCTCTCTTCCACAATCATCGCGTATACTTTATATGCTGTATTTAGGAGAGTGATCCCCCTATAATTACTGACTGTATCGTTTTCTCCTTTCTTATATATGGGGCATATTATCCCCTCCTTCCTCTAACAACCTGTCAACTTCCCTTTCCGTTCCATATATCCACGCTTCATTCTGTATACCATCCCTCCCCGGTGTCTTTTTTCTTTTCAGTTTTCTTAGTTGTTGCTCTAGTTCTTCTCTTGTTATCTATCCTATTTTTTCCACTCTTTGTTGTCTCTTTTCCTTTTCTTGTCTATTTTCATCACCCCCCAGCAGCTCACTGAAGTACTCTCTCCATTCCTCCATAGTAATTCCATCACTCTCTCTCTCTCTCTTTTTCTTTCTTTCCTTATTTATGTATCTCCATACCTCTTTTTCCGTCTATATACCCTTCATCTTTAGCTCTTCTTCCATCCGTTTGTTTTGCTTCTTCTCTTTGCATACTAAATTGTACCTCTTGCGTGCTCTCTTGTACTCTTCCTTGGTTGCTTTTTCTTTTTTCCAATTTCTTAGTTTCCTTCTTGCTTCCTGCTTCCTTTCCTTGCATTCTTTATCCCACCACTCGTTCTTCCACAGCCCCATCTCTATCTCTTTTTTTTCTGTTGCGTTTCTTATGTTATCGCTCAGTTCCCTCACATTTTCGTTTATTTCTGTTTCTTCGTATTTTGCCTCCCTAAGTCTTGCTCTATAATTTTCTTTTCCTTCTTCCGTCCAAATATTCTTCACAATTTTTCTTCTAAACTCATTCACACTTCCTCTATCTTTCTCTCTTCCTTTTGTCTTCACTTTTAAAGGCATATGGTCCGACTCCATTCTTTCTCCCACCTTGAATTTCTCTATTTCATCCCATGCTTCTTTGTTTACCATAACATAATCAATAACTGTGTACTCCCCTTTCTCATCTCCTGTGCAGTTCCCATTAAGTATGCCCCACCCTCTTTCTTCTACTAAGCTAATCAGTACTCTCCCTTCTGCGTTTTCTGTTCCATCTTTTGTTGATCTTCCTTCTATTGTTTCTTGTTCCTCTTCTATCCGTCTTCCTTTTCTCCCAATTCTTGCATTAAAATCCCCCCAATCACCAAAGTTCCTTCTTCTTGCTCTTTTACTCGCTCTTCTATTATTCTCTTCGTTTCCTTCATACTTCTGCTGTACACTGTTACAATTCTCCATTTTCTCTGTTTACTTTTCACCGTTCTTTCCATAGTCCCTCTTTCTTCTTTTGCTTCAGTTCCATTTTCTCCTTCCAGTCCCTCTTTCACCCCCATTATTATTATCCCACCTTTCTTGTTTTCCCTCTCTGCATATTGACATTTCCACTTAAACTTTTTCGGCATTCTCTTTTCCAATTTTTCCCACCCCTTTTCTTCCACCCACGTTTCTACCATTCCCACTACGTCAAATTCTCTCAAATAGTCCCAAAATTCATTCTCTTTGTTTTTTATTCCCGCTACGTTCCAGAATACTACTCTTATTTGCTCCTTTTCTCCTTTATTCCTCTCCGTATTCGTTTTCCCTTTTCTGCCCTGTCGTCTTTTTCTTGTGCTTTTATTCAAAAATTTTGTGTATCTAACTCCCCCTTTTCTTCGTCCCACCTAAGCCCTTTTCCCTCTATCCATATCTTTTTATAACCCACTTTCACCCGCTGTCCTTTTTGTCGCTCTTCTTTGGCTATCGCTTTTAATTCCTTCTTTATATCTCTTTCCTTCTTTGTCAGATCATCTTCTATGTATACTCTCTTTCCTTTTTTTTTTTTTTCTCTTAGTTTTCTTTTATTTTCCATAACTTTCCTGTTTTCCGCCCAGCTCCCAAGTTCTGCCACAACCATTTTTCCTCCATTTATTTTATACATTTCTCTTACAGTCACTTCTACCTCTAATTCCACCTTCGTCCATTTTTCCAGTTTCTTCTCGCTCTCGCATTCCTCTTCGTCCAATCCCGTTACTACAATATTCTTTTTTCCTGATCTTCTATTTTCTCCTCCAATCTTTTCATTTTTTCTTTTAGTTCCATCTTTTCTCTTTCCCATTTTTCTTCCTTTTCACGCATCATAATTTTCAACTGTTGCAGTTCCCAATTCTCTTCCTTTATCTCCCCTACATCCTCCATAATTTTTTTCAGCATCTCTTTTACTTCCTCATCCATTGCCTTTTCAACCATTTTCGTATTGTATCCACCAAAAGAGATTTATATCGAAATATATATACATATACTCAAATTTACATTTTTGACTGAATGGTTGACAAACTGGTTCGGAATGACAACCATTTTACTATTACATACGTCCAAATTTCGTTTCTTGTATTTCACAATTGTTCTTTGTGTCTAAAACAATTTCGTTCAAGGCACCACATGTGAATGCGGTGGGTGGGTGAGCCGTCGCATCCACAACTGACTGATTGACTAATGGTATTGGAATGACAACAATTTTTTGACTTTTTGACATTTTTGACTGAATGGTTGACAAACTGGTTCTGAATGATAACCATTTTACTATTACATACATCCAAATTTCGTTTCTTGTATTTCACAATTGTTCTTTGTGTCAAATACAATTTCGTTCATGGCACCTCATGTGAATGCGGTGGGTGGGTGATCCGTTGCATCCACAACTGACTGATTGACTAATGGTATTGGAATGACAACAATTTTTTGACTTAAAAATTTTGATATTGGATTCAACACGAGAGTGAGTTCTAGTTTTTGAAGGAAAAAAAAACGATAAATGGTTGTTATTTCTCATCTTTAGTCAATCGATGGGTACAGTGGACAGGGCGGCCCACCCGCCCACCGCACTCACAAACGGTGCCAGAACCATACGCTTTTTAGTCACAAAAGATACCTTATACCAGTAATGAGAATCAATCCAGATTGAGATTTACACCAAAATATATACTCAAATTTAAATTTATGACTGAATGGTTGACAAACTGGTTCGGAATGACAACCATTTTCATATTGTATCCACCAAAAGAGATCTATATCGAAATATATATTCATATACATACTCAAATTTACATTTTTGACTGAATGGTTGACAAACTGGTTCGGAATGACAACCATATTCATATTGTATCCACCAAAAGAGATTTATATCGAAATATATATACATTTACTCAAATTTACATTTTTGACTGAATGGTTGACAAACTGGTTTTGAACGACAACCATTTTCGTATTGTATCCACCAAAAGAGATTTATATCGAAATATATATACATTTACTCAAATTTACATTTTTGACTGAATGGTTGACAAACTGGTTCTGAATGATAACCATTTTACTATTACATACATCCAAATTTCGTTTCTTGTATTTCACAATTGTTCTTTGTGTCTAAAACAATTTCGTTCAAGGCACCACATGTGAATGCGGTGGGTGGGTGGGCCGTCGCATCCACAACTGACTTATTGACTAATGATATTGGAATGACAACAATTTTTTGACTTAAAAATTTTGAAATTGGATTCAACACGAGAGTGAGTTCTAGTTTTTAAAGGAAAAAAAAAACGATAAATGGTTGTTATTTCTCATCTTTAGTCAATCGATGAGTACAGTGGACAGGGCGGCCCACCCGCCCACCGCACTCACAAACGGTGCCAGAACCATACGCTTTTTAGTCACAAAAGATACCTTATACCAGTAATGAGAATCAATCCAGATTGAGATTTACACCAAAATATATACTCAAATTTAAATTTATGACTGAATGGTTGACAAACTGGTTCGGAATGACAACCATTTTCATATTGTATCCACCAAAAGAGATCTATATCGAAATATATATTCATATACATACTCAAATTTACATTTTTGACTGAATGGTTGACAAACTGGTTCGGAATGACAACCATATTCATATTGTATCCACCAAAAGAGATTTATATCGAAATATATATACATATACTCAAATTTACATTTTTGACTGAATGGTTGACAAACTGGTTCGGAATGACAACCATTTTCGTATTGTATCCACCAAAAGAGATTTATATCGAAATATATATACATATACTCAAATTTACATTTTTGACTGAATGGTTGACAAACTGGTTCGGAATGACAACCATTTTACTATTACATACGTCCAAATTTCGTTTCTTGTATTTCACAATTGTTCTTTGTGTTAAAAACAATTTCGTTCATGGCACCTCATGTGAATGCGGTGGGTGGGTGGGCCGTTGCATCCACAACTGACTGATTGACTAATGGTATTGGAATGACAACAATTTTTTGACTTAAAAATTTTGATATTGGATTCAACACGAGAGTGAGTTCTAGTTTTTAAAGGAAAAAAAAAACTATAAATGGTTATTTCTCATCTTTAGTCAATCGATGAGTACAGTGGACAGGGCGGCCCACCCGCCCACCGCACTCACAAACGGTGCCAGAACCATACGCTTTTTAGTCACAAAAGATACCTTATACCAGTAATGAGAATCAATCCAGATTGAGATTTACACCAAAATATATACTCAAATTTAAATTTATGACTGAATGGTTGACAAACTGGTTCGGAATGACAACCATTTTCATATTGTATCCACCAAAAGAGATCTATATCGAAATATATATTCATATACATACTCAAATTTACATTTTTGACTGAATGGTTGACAAACTGGTTCGGAATGACAACCATATTCATATTGTATCCACCAAAAGAGATTTATATCGAAATATATATACATATACTCAAATTTACATTTTTGACTGAATGGTTGACAAACTGGTTCGGAATGACAACCATTTTCGTATTGTATCCACCAAAAGAGATTTATATCGAAATATATATACATATACTCAAATTTACATTTTTGACTGAATGGTTGACAAACTGGTTCGGAATGACAACCATTTTACTATTACATACGTCCAAATTTCGTTTCTTGTATTTCACAATTGTTCTTTGTGTTAAAAACAATTTCGTTCATGGCACCTCATGTGAATGCGGTGGGTGGGTGGGCCGTTGCATCCACAACTGACTGATTGACTGATGGTATTGGAATGACAACAATTTTTTGACTTAAAAATTTTGATATTGGATTCAACACGAGAGTGAGTTCTAGTTTTTAAAGGAAAAAAAAAACTATAAATGGTTATTTCTCATCTTTAGTCAATCGATGAGTACAGTGGACAGGGCGGCCCACCCGCCCACCGCACTCACAAACGGTGCCAGAACCATACGCTTTTTAGTCACAAAAGATACCTTATACCAGTAATGAGAATCAATCCAGATTGAGATTTACACCAAAATATATACTCAAATTTAAATTTATGACTGAATGGTTGACAAACTGGTTCGGAATGACAACCATTTTCATATTGTATCCACCAAAAGAGATCTATATCGAAATATATATTCATATACATACTCAAATTTACATTTTTGACTGAATGGTTGACAAACTGGTTCGGAATGACAACCATATTCATATTGTATCCACCAAAAGAGATTTATATCGAAATATATATACATATACTCAAATTTACATTTTTGACTGAATGGTTGACAAACTGGTTCGGAATGACAACCATTTTCGTATTGTATCCACCAAAAGAGATTTATATCGAAATATATATACATATACTCAAATTTACATTTTTGACTGAATGGTTGACAAACTGGTTCGGAATGACAACCATTTTACTATTACATACGTCCAAATTTCGTTTCTTGTATTTCACAATTGTTCTTTGTGTTAAAAACAATTTCGTTCATGGCACCTCATGTGAATGCGGTGGGTGGGTGGGCCGTTGCATCCACAACTGACTGATTGACTGATGGTATTGGAATGACAACAATTTTTTGACTTAAAAATTTTGATATTGGATTCAACACGAGAGTGAGTTCTAGTTTTTAAAGGAAAAAAAAAACTATAAATGGTTATTTCTCATCTTTAGTCAATCGATGAGTACAGTGGACAGGGCGGCCCGCCCACCCACCGCACTCACAAACGGTGCCAGAACCATACGCTTTTTAGTCACAAAAGATACATTATGCCAGTAATGAGAATTTTCATATTGTATCCACATTCCGTTTCTTGTATTTCGCAGTTGTTGTTTGTGACAAAAAACCGTTTCGTCCGTTCTGCCAGACTTCGGCTTTCCCGGTTGGGGATTCCTCGTCTATGTGGCTTTCAAAATTTTCGACTTCCTTAGACCCAGGGAAGTGTGTCGACACTTTTTATACTTCCCTTAGTGTTTTGGGTGTAGGCTCCATCTTGTTGTTTGATGAGCCCAATTGGGTTTGAGTGGTCTTTTGATAGTACTGTAGAGTTTCTGGGTATACTTCTAATATTACACTATTTTACATTATTTACACTATTTACAATTTACTACTTCACCGGCACGTCTCGTGTCATTTATTACATATCACGCGGCACTCCGGATAGATAAAAGCAACTGTCCGACTGGACCCACGACTGACTCCCGCTGGACCGTCCTCCAATAAATATACCGGCGCCTAAATCTTTCTAGACGCTCCAGATGTTCCATGGCGCTCTCGATGTGTACCGGATATTCCTAAGGATGATGTCATACTCGAGTACGTTGTAGTATAAATCCAGCACATTCTAGTAATTGACGATGTCGCCTGGTATCCGGAGTTCGCATACTCGCGGAGAGTCGAGAGCTGCCACGACGTCGTGCGTAAAAATGAAACGAACCACGATGGAACGACAAAACGACAAAACGAGGACGTCCTTTCGCGGTTTTGACCGTTCAACCCTGCGAAATCGATTAAGCAGCGAGTGTCGAACCGTGTGATTTCGACAGTAATCATCGTCTTCCCAGCATGTGAAATTACCCAGTGTGTAACAGTTTCCGTCTTTCGTTTCACTTCGACAATACCAAATCGGCGATTTTATAATAACAATTATCTAACGGTTGATCGCGTTCTGCTTGTCTGTCGTCCACTTCCCGGTGTGTTGTCTGAGCGAGTGAATGTCGCGTACTCACCTTGAAACGGACTGACCGTTTTAATTATTCATCCACCGCCACATGTAAGGAGATTTTTTACGCGAATTCTCACCCGACCGCCGTGTTTACGGCGACCGGCGAAGAATTACACCGTAATCGGCCAACCGTGACAATTAACGCAACAATAATGTTACGTGTGCTTTTGTTTATTGCGATAGTGAGCAATGCTCCCAGGAAAAAACTCGCAACTAAATGCTCTCGATTGACGTGGCAATAAAATCGTAATTCAGCGGCGCGAACGCAAATTTTCGCGAGCACCGTTATAGCTTTAATTTTGTAGCATCACGGCGATTCCAACACATCCCATAAAAGGCGCGGCCATTGAAGGCACCATTTAAAGGCAACGGACCTCCACTGTCTTTATTACATGCTCCCTTCGTTCTATATCCGGACGGTTCGTCTAACTGTTCAGCGCTTGGTTGATCAGAATTACTCGATAGACAGATGCTCAGACAAACCCGTATCGATCCCGCTACCCTCCGCGTTTGGAAATACTCGCTCGTATTTCGTCCACGACGTTGTCACAACGTGGTCAATAAACATTTCCACTTTTCGTTTTCAGAGGCAAATACGCGACAGTGTGCCGCGCCGTGCACAAGATCTCCGGCGTGCAGTACGCCGCGAAGTTCGTGAAGAAGCGGCGCCGCAACCTCGACCAGATGAAGGAGATCGTCCACGAGATCGCCGTCCTGATGCAGTGTTCCTCCACCGACCGGGTGATCCGCCTGCACGAGGTGTACGAATCGCCGACGGAGATGGTCCTGGTGCTGCAGTTGGCCGCCGGCGGCGAACTCCAGCACATCCTCGACGACGGCCAGTGTCTGCGCGAGCCGGAGGCGCGGAAGGCCATGAAGCAGATACTCGACGGGGTCGCCTTCCTCCACGAGAAGAACATCGTGCATCTGGATCTGAAGCCGCAGAACCTGTTGCTTTCGGTCCAAGACACCTGTGATGACATCAAGCTCTGTGATTTCGGTATTTCCAAGGTTTTGGAACCTGGCGTCAAAGTACGAGAAATTATAGGTGAGTTGAAAAAATGTGCGGACACACCTTCTTGCTCGCCACTCACCTGCTCGTCGCCCCGAGAGCTCCTGCCGCAATAAAATCCAGCGGTGATTGATCGCAGCCCCAGAACAAATCGTAAACGTCCGTCTTAATTGTGGCAACATTTTACACACAAGATTTCACCAAACTTTTCTATAGACTTCAGTGAAGCCGCTGAATGAGCCGAGTTGATTTTTTAGCTTCTTTGAAAAGTCGCGCATAATAGAAATTCAAGAAAGCGTTTCCTTTCCGAACGCATTTTTCATCGAAGTAATTACATCTGAGAAGAGCGACGCTAAACTGAAGGTCCATGAACTTTGTGAGTCCGAGAACGTTTAGCGTTTTTTGCAAATGTGACGGGAGATCGGGAATTTTCCATTTTTACCTTAATCGACTTTTTATTGCGACAGCAATGTAGCTATATTCCACAGAAAAGTGAAATATTTGCATCCTTTCTCCTTTTACTAATGCCGTATATCGATCCCGTTACCTCGCTACCCTCGGCGCTTATAAATACGCGCCCCAATTCTCGTCCGATCAGCCGATGGACAGATAACTTGTGTTTAATTTCTATTCTATGCAAAATCAATAAAAGCAATAAAAAATGTTAACCGAGAACTTTGAGAAAAAAAAACAAAAAACGAGAGATGGAATAAAAAACAAACAAGAAAAACAAATAGATTTTAAAATAGAAATGATTGAAATAAGGATAATACGCAAAATTTAAATATGCAAAAAATGTATAACAGAAAGACTCAAAAACAGTTCATGTTTAGTGAGAATGAAATTGAGAAAGAAGAAAATGTAATCCGCCTTCTTGGAGCTACGGCCATATTGAATTTAGTGAGATGTCACTAACTTTGTCGTTTTCTACACTTCAATCCCTTTCATTTGATACCCATATTAAGTGAGTTGAAAAGAAAATGTAATCCGCCATCTTGGAGCTACGGCCATATTGAATTTAATGTGATGTCGCTAACTTTGTCGTTTTCTACACTTCAATCCCTTTCATTTGATATCCATATTAAGTGGGTTGAAAAGAAAATGTAATCCGCCATCTTGGAGCTACGGCCATATTGAATTTAGTGAGATGTCACTAACTTTGTCGTTTTCTACACTTCAATCCCTTTCATTTGATACCCATATTAAGTGGGTTGAAAAGAAAATGTAATCCGCCATCTTGGAGCCACGGCCATATTGAATTTAATGTGATGTCACTAACTTTGTCGTTTTCTACACTTCAATCCCTTTCATTTGATACCCATATTAAGTGGGTTGAAAAGAAAATGTAATCCGCCATCTTGGAGCTATGGCCATATTGAATTTAATGTAATGTCACTGACTTTGTCGTTTTCTACACTTCAATCCCTTTCATTTGATATCCATATTAAGTGGCTTGAAAAGAAAATGTAATCCGCCATCTTGGAGCTATGGCCATATTGAATTTAGTGTAACGGCACTAACTTTATTGTTTTCTACCTTTCAAGCCCATTCATTTGATACCCATATTAAGGGTGTTGAAAAGAAAATGTAATCCGCCACCTTGGAGCTATGGCCATATTGAATTTAGTGTAATGTCACTAACTTTATTGTTTTCTACCTTTCAAGCCCATTCATTTGATACCCATATTAAGGGTGTTGAAAAGAAAATGTAATCCGCCATTTTGGAGCTATGGCCATATTGAATTTAGTGTAATGTCACTAACTTTATTGTTTTCTACCTTTCAAGCCCATTCATTTGATACCCATATTAAGGGTGTTGAAAAGAAAATGTAATCCGCCATTTTGGAGCTATGGCCATATTGAATTTAATGTGATGTCGCTAACTTTGTCGTTTTCTACACTTCAATCCCTTTCATTTGATATCCATATTAAGTGGGTTGAAAAGAAAATGTAATCCGCCATCTTGGAGCTACGGCCATATTGAATTTAGTGAGATGTCACTAACTTTGTCGTTTTCTACACTTCAATCCCTTTCATTTGATACCCATATTAAGTGGGTTGAAAAGAAAATGTAATCCGCCATCTTGGAGCCACGGCCATATTGAATTTAATGTGATGTCACTAACTTTGTCGTTTTCTACACTTCAATCCCTTTCATTTGATACCCATATTAAGTGGGTTGAAAAGAAAATGTAATCCGCCATCTTGGAGCTATGGCCATATTGAATTTAATGTCATGTCACTGACTTTGTCGTTTTCTACACTTCAATCCCTTTCATTTGATATCCATATTAAGTGGCTTGAAAAGAAAATGTAATCCGCCATCTTGGAGCTATGGCCATATTGAATTTAGTGTAACGGCACTAACTTTATTGTTTTCTACCTTTCAAGCCCATTCATTTGATACCCATATTAAGGGTGTTGAAAAGAAAATGTAATCCGCCACCTTGGAGCTATGGCCATATTGAATTTAGTGTAATGTCACTAACTTTATTGTTTTCTACTCTTCAACCCTTTTCATTTGATACCCATATTAAGGGTGTTGAAAAGAAAATGTAATCCGCCATTTTGGAGCTATGGCCATATTGAATTTAGTGTAATGTCACTAACTTTATTGTTTTCTACCTTTCAAGCCCATTCATTTGATACCCATATTAAGGGTGTTGAAAAGAAAATGTAATCCGCCATTTTGGAGCTATGGCCATATTGAATTTAATGTGATGTCGCTAACTTTGTCGTTTTCTACTCTTCAATCCCTTTCATTTGATACCCATATTAAGTGAGTTGAAAAGAAAATGTAATCCGCCATCTTGGAGCTACGGCCATATTGAATTTAATGTGATGTCGCTAACTTTGTCGTTTTCTACACTTCAATCCCTTTCATTTGATATCCATATTAAGTGGGTTGAAAAGAAAATGTAATCCGCCATCTTGGAGCTACGGCCATATTGAATTTAGTGAGATGTCACTAACTTTGTCGTTTTCTACACTTCAATCCCTTTCATTTGATACCCATATTAAGTGGGTTGAAAAGAAAATGTAATCCGCCATCTTGGAGCCACGGCCATATTGAATTTAATGTGATGTCACTAACTTTGTCGTTTTCTACACTTCAATCCCTTTCATTTGATACCCATATTAAGTGGGTTGAAAAGAAAATGTAATCCGCCATCTTGGAGCTATGGCCATATTGAATTTAATGTAATGTCACTGACTTTGTCGTTTTCTACACTTCAATCCCTTTCATTTGATATCCATATTAAGTGGCTTGAAAAGAAAATGTAATCCGCCATCTTGGAGCTATGGCCATATTGAATTTAGTGTAACGGCACTAACTTTATTGTTTTCTACCTTTCAAGCCCATTCATTTGATACCCATATTAAGGGTGTTGAAAAGAAAATGTAATCCGCCACCTTGGAGCTATGGCCATATTGAATTTAGTGTAATGTCACTAACTTTATTGTTTTCTACCTTTCAAGCCCATTCATTTGATACCCATATTAAGGGTGTTGAAAAGAAAATGTAATCCGCCATTTTGGAGCTATGGCCATATTGAATTTATTGTGATTTCGCTAACTGTATCGTTTTTTACTCTTCAAGCCCTTTCATTTGATACCGATATTGGTGTTGAAAAGAAAATGTAATCCGCCATCTTGGAGCTATTGCCATATTGAATTTAGTGTAATGTCACTAACTTTATTGTTTTCTACCTTTCAAACCCTTTCATTTGATACCCATATTAAGCGTGTTGAAAAGAAAATGTAATCCGCCATCTTGGAGCTACGGCCATATTGAATTTAGTAAGATGTCATTAACTTTATCGTTTTCTACTCTTCAATCCGTTTCATTTGATATCCAAGTGGGTTGAAAATAAAATGTAATCCACCATCTTGGAGCTGTGGCCACATTGAATTTTGTGTGATGTCACTAAGTTTATCGTTTTCTACTCTTCAATCTCTTTCATTTGATACCCATATTAAGTGGGTTGAAAATAAAATGTAATCCGCCATCTTGGAGCTATGGCCATATTGAATTTAGTGAGATGTCACTAACTTTATCGTTTTCTACTCTTTAAGCGCTTATATTTTATACCCATATTAAGTGGGTTGAAAAGAAAATGTAATCCGCCATCTTGGAGCTATGGCCGTATTGGATTTAGTGTGATGTCACTAACTTTATCGTTTTCTACTTTTCAAGCGCTTTCATTTGATACCCATATTAAGTGGGTTGAAAAGAAAGTGTAATCCGCCATCTTGGAGCTACGGCCATATTGAATTTAGTGTGATGTCACTAACTTTATCGTTGTCTACTCTTCAAGCGCTTTCATTTGATACCCATAATAAGGGGGTGGAAAAGAAAATATAATCGGTTATCTTGAACGGCGGCCATATTGAATTTAGTGTGATGTCACTAACTTTATCGTTTTCTACTCTTCAACCCTTTTCATTTGATACCCATATTAAGGGGGTGAAAAGAAAATTTAATTCGCCATCTTGGAGCTATGACCATATTGAATTTAGTCTGATTTCACTAACTTTATCGTTTTCTACTCTTCAAGCGCTTTCATTTGATACCCATATTAAGGGTATTGAAAAGAAAATGTAATCCGCCATCTTGGAGCGGCGGCCATATTGAATTTAATGTGATGTCACTATTTTTATCGTTTTCTACTCTTCAAGCCCTTTCATCTGATACCCATATTAATGGGGTCGACTAAAAATATATCATCCACCATCTTGTGGCGACGGCCATTTTGAAAGTATTGCTTATTGTATTGTCACCAGAACTAATGATGAATAAGAAAAATGAAGAAAAAATGTAAGAAAAAATCTTCAATTTTCTTCAGTTTCCTTTACACCAATAGCAGTCAAAGCGTTGGAAGACAGTTTAAGGTGTGACGCTTTCTAGTCCTTTTCTTGACTAGGCGGTGTCAGTTCCGGGCGGCGTAGGAAGTCCGGGTGGTCGGCACCGGAAGCGCGCTATTTTACTGGTCATCGGGGTGCAAGTATGTTTAGTGAGAATGACATTGGAAGTAAACTCAGAAGGATTGAAAGATGCAAAGAATGAAATGACAGTATAGAAAGAAGAAATTACGCAAATCCAAAATATGAAGATAAATACAAACTAAAAAAAAAATTAAAAAGGTTGATAAAAGGGCAAAAACAATTACTGTTTAACCAGAAGAATGTAGAGAGATTGGGAAAAACTAATAACGAGACATAAAATAAGAAGACGGAAAAAAAGGAAAATGAGAACATAAAAAATGAATGAAGAACGAAGCGTGAATGACGAATAAGAAAAATTAAGAAGGAAACGAAGGAAAAATGTAAGAAAAAATCCTCTTTTCTTCAGTTGCTATACACCAATAGCAGTTAAAGCGTTGAAGACAGTTTAAGGCGTGACGCTTTGTAGTGCTTTTCTCGACTAAGTGGCGTCCGTTCCGGGCGGTGTAGGAGGTCCGGGTGGTCGGCACCGGAAGCGCGCTATTTTACTGGTCATCGGGATGCAAGTACGTTCAGTGAGAATGAAATTGAGAAAAAATAATTGAAATAAAGAGAGATAAACTGAGAAAGATTGAAAGATGCAAAGAATGCAATGATATTATAAGAAGAAGAAATTACGCAAATCCAAATTATGAAGATAAATAAAAAGTAAAAAAATATTCAAAAGGGCAAAAACAATTACTGTTTAACCAGAAGAATGTAGAAAAATTGGGAAAAACTAATAAAGAGACATAAAATAAGAAGACGGAAAAAAAGGAAAATGAGAACATAAAAAATGAATGAAGAACGAAGCGTGAATGACGAATAAGACAAATTAAGAAGAAAACGAAGGAAAAATTAAGAAAAAATTTTGTTTTCTTCAGTTGCTATACATCAATAGCAATCAAAGCGTTGAAGACAGTTTAAGGCGTGACGCTTTCTAGTCCTTTTCTCGACTAAGCGGCGTCAGTTCCGGGCGGTGTAGGACGTACGAGTGGTCGGCACCGGAAGCGCGCTATTTTACTGGTCATCGGGATGCAAGTATATTCAGTGAGAATGAAATTGAGAAAAAATAATTGAAATAAAAAGAAATAAACTGAGATAGATTGAAAGATGCAAATAATGCAATGGTAGTATAAAAAGAAGAAATTACGCAAATCCAAAATATGAAGATAAATAAAAAGTAAAAAAATATTCAAAAGGGCAAACACAATTACTGTTTAACCAGAAGAATGTAGAAAAATTGGGAAAAACTAATAAAGAGACATAAAATAAGAAGACGGAAAAAAAGGAAAATGAGAACATAAAAAATGAATGAAGAACGAAGCGTGAATGACGAATAAGAAAACGAAGGAAAAATGCAAGAAAAAATCCTGTTTTCTTCAGTTGCTATACATCAATAGCAGTCAAAGGGTTGAAGACAGTTTAAGGTGTGACGCTTTCTAGTCGTTTTCTCGACTAAGCGGCGTCAGTTCCGGGCGGTCGGCACCGGAAGCGCGCTATTTTACTGGTCATCGGGATGCAAGTACGGCCCCGATACGACGACGGGAAGTATTCATTTCGGCATGTTAAGTCTTGCTCTCCCCGGATGCGTGACGGATCACGCACGTCACGGATGCGTATCGCGCTAAAGCAACTTGTAAAGAAACTATTCAAAAAATATAAGTTCGATCTTCTATTTATTCTAACGCTTTCAAATTCAGATAATAACCTTTGGTCTTCACATTTTCCCGTTCCTAGTTTCTCAGTTTGTACAATTTTTACTTTGGTAATAATAATGTCAAGAGTACAGGTTTGATTGCATAATTTATGTTGCAAATCGCAATTATAGAATAGTTTTATCATTTCGATCAGATGTCGTAATGATACAATGATATTTCAACTAACAGCTTTTTTTTGCAGGTACTGTAGACTATGTAGCACCAGAAATACTCAGTTATGAACCCATCTGCCTCGCGACGGACATCTGGTCCATCGGGGTCCTGGCGTACGTCCTCCTGACGGGATACACGCCGTTCGGAGCCGACGACAAGCAGCAGACCTTCCTCAACATATCAAAGTGTGCCGTGTCCTTCGAACCCGAGTATTTCGAAGACGTGTCGAGTACAGCCATCGACTTCATCAAAGGGGCACTAGTTACGGATCCCAGGTAATTACACGGAGACGTGGGCATAATTGCTTTTTATCGGATTTGAGTGTTGGTCGAGGCCTTGACGTGCGAACACGGTACAGCATTCCACATTTTTAATTGCTCGCGAAACAATCAAGCATTGGCAGAATTAATCGTGTAAACGGTTGCCACTTACGCTGGATACGTTATTTCAGGTTTGTTAACTTTGCCACAATGGCATTTATTACGCCATAATGTTTTTCGAACACACATAGAATTTATCTACTCTTATCGCTCTAAATGCCTCCTAATCCACCTTGTGAAATAAATAGCTTACGAGCACACGTGTATGTTGAGCTCTACTTCTTAATACCGCCGTTAGTCTAAAATCTTGTGCGTAACCCCAGCCTCAGCATAAATATTCTATTCGCAAACGGCGATCAAATGATGTTCGGCGCATATTACGCGCAATGATCATTGATCATTGGTCGCTCCTTTATAGCTGTCACAGAAACCTTGACCTTAGCCTTCACTTGACAATAAAATAAGACTCGTCTGTGGAGAATCTCGTCTTCTGTTGTCCCGAGTGTTGGATTAGTGACTAAGACGCGGATAGAAAATCATAATTGGTATTATTAGCGATTGCCACACCGGACTGAGTCACTCGTATGAAAAAAATGTTGGACGCACTATTTCAGTGCATGTAAGATTGATATCCTGAATTGTTTTTTAATCAATTTGAGATCAAATTTTCCAAAATAAGGATGTCCGCGATTCAAAATCGAAAATTTTAAAAATACAAAATTTATGAATTTAGAAATTGAAAATTACGTCGATTCGTAATGTGCCAATCGGCAATTTAAAGTTTCAATTCAAGATTTCAAAAATTTAAAATTTTCAAATTCATGGATCCAAATTTTTCAAAATCATGAAATTTTGAATTTCGAAATTTCGTCAAGAACTTACGAAACTCCAAATTGAGGAACTAGAGATTACAAAGAATAAAAAAACTTTCAAATTTTGCTATTTAGTATGTATTTTTTAAATTTGGAATTTCCGAAATCAAAATTTTCAAATTCAGGAATTAAAGATTTCAATCATTCAAAATTTCAAAGATAGGCCTAAGATTTTATTCAAGATTACAAAGGTTTCAATTTTATAAATTCCGAAAAGCAGAAATTCAACGATTTAACTCTTCCAAAATACGGGTATTTACGACTCAAAATTTACAAATTCTCAACTCGCGAACTCGAATTTTCAGAAATTCAAAATTTCATCAGTTCAAAACTAAATTTAAGAACTACTTTCAAAAATCAAAAATTACAAATTCTGGAATTTAGTATCTATTTTTTAAATTTGGAATTTCCGAAATCAAAATTTTCAAATTCAGGAATTAAAGATTTCAATCATTCAAAATTTCAAAGATAGGCCTAAGATTTTATTCAAGATTACAAAGGTTTCAATTTTATAAATTCCGAAAAGCAGAAATTCAACGATTTAACTCTTCCAAAATACGGGTATTTACGACTCAAAATTTACAAATTCTCAACTCGCGAACTCGAATTTTCAGAAATTCAAAATTTCATCAGTTCAAAACTAAATTTAAGAACTACTTTCAAAAATCAAAAATTACAAATTCTGGAATTTAGTATCTATTTTTTAAATTGGGAATTTCCGAAATCAAAATTTTCAAATTCAGGAATTAAAGATTTCAATCATTCAAAATTTCAAAGATAGACCTAAGATTTTATTCAAGATTACAAAGGTTTCAATTTTATACATTCCGAAAAGCAGAAATTCAACGATTTAACTCTTCCAATATACGGATATTTACGACTCAAAATTTACAAATTCTCAACTCGCGAACTCGAATTTTCAGAAATTCAAAATTTCATCAGTTCAAAACTAAATTTAAGTACTACTTTCAAAAATCAAAAATTACAAATTTTGGAATTCAGTAACTATTTTTTAAATTTGGAATTTCCGAAATCAAAATTTTCAAATTCAGGAATTAAAGATTTCAATCATTCAAAATTTCAAAGATAGACCTAAGATTTTATTCAAGATTACAAAGGTTTCAATTTTATAAATTCCGAAAAGCAGAAATTCAACGATTTAACTCTTCCAATATACGGATATTTACGACTCAAAATTTACAAATTCTCAACTCGCGAACTCGAATTTTCAGAAAATCAAAATTTCATCAGTTCAAAATTAAATTTAAGAACTAATTTCAAAAATCAAAAATTACAAATTTTGGAATTTAGTATCTATTTTTTAAATTTGGAATTTCCGAAATCAAAATTTTTAAATTCAGGAATTAAAGATTTCAATCGTTCAAAATTTCAAAGATAGACCTAAGATTTTATTCAAGGTTACGAAGGTTTCAATTTTGTAAATTCCGAAAAGCGTAAATTCAACGATTTAAATCTTCCAATATACGGATATTTACGACTCAAAATTTACAAATTCTCAACTCGCGAACTCGAATTTTCATCAGTTCAAAACTAAATTTAAGAACTACTTTCAAAAATCAAAAATTACAAATTCTGGAATTTAGTATCTATTTTTTAAATTTGGAATTTCCGAAATCAAAATTTTCAAATTCAGGAATTAAAGATTTCAATCATTCAAAATTTCAAAGATAGACCTAAGATTTTATTCAAGATTACAAAGGTTTCAATTTTGTAAATTCCCAAAAGCGTAAATTCAACGATTTAAATCTTCCAAAATACTGAGATTTACGACTCAAAATTTACAAATTCTCAACTCGCGAACTCGAATTTTCAGAAAATCAAAATTTCATCAGTTCAAAATTAAATTTAAGAACTAATTTCAAAAATCAAAAATTACAAATTTTGGAATTTAGTATCTATTTTTTAAATTTGGAATTTCCGAAATCAAAATTTTCAAATTCAGGAATTAAAGATTTCAATCGTTCAAAATTTCAAAGATAGACCTAAGATTTTATTCAAGATTACAAAGGTTTCAATTTTATAAATTCCGAAAAGCAGAAATTCAACGATTTAACTCTTCCAAAATACGGATATTTACGATTCAAAATTTACAAATTCTCAACTCGCGAACTCGAATTTTCATCAGTTCAAAACTAAATTTAAGACTTACTTTCAAAAATCAAAAATTACAAATTCTGGAATTTAGTATCTATTTTTTAAATTTGGAATTTCCGAAATCAAAATTTTCAAATTCAGGAATTAAAGATTTAAATCATTCAAAATTTCAAAGATAAAACCTTTAATTTTATTCAAGATTACAAAGGTTTCAATTTTGTAAATTCCGAAAAGCATAAATTCAACGATTTAAATCTTCCAAAATGCGGATATTTACGACTCAAAATTTACAAATTCTCAATTCGCGAATTCGAAATTAGAGGTATTCAAAATTTCATCAATTCAAAACTAAATTTAAGAAGTAATTTCAAAAGGTAAAAGTTTCAAATTTTGGAATTCAGTATTTTTTAAATTTGGAATTTCCGAAATCAAAATTTTCAAATTCAGCAATTAAAGATTTCAGTCATTCAAAAAATTTCAAAGATAAAACCGTTAATTTTATTCAAGATTACAAAGGTTTCAATTTTGTAGATTCCGAAAAGCATAAATTTAACGATTTAAATCTTCCAAAATACGGATATTTACGACTCAAAATTTACAAATTCTCAATTCGCGAATTCGAAATTAGAGGTATTCAAAATTTCATCAATTCAAAACTAAATTTAAGAACTAATGTCAAAAGCCAAAAATTCCAAATTTTGGAATTCAGTATTTTTTAAATTTGGAATTTCCGAAATCAAAATTTTCAAATTCTGGAATTAAACATTTCAGTCATTCAAAATTTCAAAGATAAAAACCTTTAATTTTATTCAAGATTACAAAGGTTTCAATTTTGTAAATTCCGAAAAGCGTAAATTCAACGATTTAAATCTTCCAAAATACGGATATTTACGACTCAAAATTTACAAATTCGAAATTAGAGGTATTTAAAATTTCATCAATTCAAAACTAAATTTAAGAAGTAATTTCAAAAGGCAAAAGTTCAAAATTTTGGAATTCAGTATTTTTTAAATTTGGAATTTCCGAAATCAAACTTTTCAAAATCAGGAATTAAAGATTTCAATCATTCAAAATTTCAAAAATAAAACCTTCAATTTGATTCAAGATTACAAAGGTTTCAATTTTGTAAATTCCGAAAAACATAAATTCAACGATTTAAATCTTTCAAAATACGGATATTTACGACTCAAAATTTACAAATTCTCAATTCGCGAATTCGAAATTAGAGGTATTCAAAATTTCATCAATTCAAAACTAAATTTAAGAAGTGATTTCAAAAGGCAAAATTTCCAAATTTTGGAATTTAGTATTTTTTAAATTTGGAATTGCCGAAATCAAAATTTTCAAATTCTGGAATTAAACATTTCAGTCATTCAAAATTTCAAAGATAAAACGTTTAATTTTATTCAAGATTACAAAGGTTTCAATTTTGTAAATTCCGAAAAGCATAAATTCAACGATTTAAATCTTGCAAAATACGGATATTTACGTCTCAAAATTACAAATTCTCAATTCGCGAATTCGAAATTAGAGGTATTCAAAATTTCATCAATTCAAAACTAAATTTAAGAAGTGATTTCAAAAGGCAAAAGTTCCAAATTTTGGAATTCAGTATTTTTAAAATTTGGAATTTCCGAAATCAAAATTTTCAAATTCAGCAATTAAAGATTTCAGTCATTCAAAATTTCAAAGATAAAACCTTTAGTTTTATTCAAGATTACAAAGGTTTCAATTTTGTAAATTCCGAAAAGCATAAATTCAACGATTTAAAGCTTCCAAAATTTTAAATTTCCAAAATATTTACGACTCAAAATTTACAAATTTCGCAACTCGTTAATTTCAAAATTAAAAATTTAGAAATTCACCAATTCAAGATTAGGTTTATTCAAAATTTGAAATTTTCCAAATTTAGGAAGATTTGATCAAATCAAAATTCAGAATTTCAATGTTGAAGTTAAAGATTCAAAATTTACAAATGGGAGGATCTGACACTTGCAAAACTCCAAATTTGAAGAAGTAGAGATTGCAAAAAATAAAAAAAATTTAAAATTTTGCAATTTATAATTTTTTAAGTTTGGAATTTCCGAAATCAAAATTTTCAAATTTAATTTTATTCGATATTACAAAAAAAAGGTTTCAAATTTTTAAATTCCGCAAAGCGTAAATTGAACGATTTAAATCTTCCAAAATACGGACTCAAAATTTACAAATTCTGAACTCGCTAATTCGAAATTTCATCAATTCAAAACTAAATTTAAGAACTACAGATTTCAAACAATCAAAATTTACAAATTCACCTATTCAAAATTAGATTTATCCAAATTTGAAATTTACCAAATTCAGGAATTCATGATTTGATCAAATCGAAACTCAGAACTTCAGTTTTGAAGTTAAAGATTCAAAATTTACAAATGGGAGGATCTGACACTTGCAAAACTCCAAATTCAAGAACTAGCAATTTCAAAGATTTTTTCAAGTGAGAATTTGCAAATTCAGCAATTCAAGATTTCATCGATTCTGAATTTGCAAAATTCCAACTTCAAGACTTAGAGATTTCCAAATGTTGCAAATCAAAATTTCATTGACTCAAATTTTGAAATTTTCAAATTGCAACGATTTCAATCTTCCAAAATGAGGATGCCCACGACAGGATTATCATGATTTCATGAATTCAAAATAATTTGCTAATTCCACAATTTTAGATTTCAAAATCATGACCAACGAATCAAATTTGTAAATTCCAGAAAGCACGAATTGAACGATTTGAATCTTCCAAAATAAGGATGTCTACAACAGGAACCAAATTTAGCAATTCAAAAATTGAATAATTCAGAAAAGTTCCAATTCAGCGATTTGAATCTTCCAAAATAAAAGTGTCCACGATTCAAAATTTGCGAATTCCCAAACTCATTTCTGAATTCAGCAATTGAAAATAGATTTATTCAAAATTCCGAACATTTAAAATTTGCAATTTTAGCGATTCGAAATTTCGACGATTTGAAATTGATTCAAGATTTCAATCACAAAATTTTGTGTTAAGAAATTCTATTTGACAGATTTAATTTGGAAATTCCGAAAACACAAATCGAACAGTTAAAATTTTTCTGCCGTTCAAAAAATAACAAACTCGAAAATTAATTTCGGATTCAAAATTACGTTTATGCGAGATTAAGATTCCAAAATTTGATATTCAACGATTTATAAATTCAAGATTTAAAAGAATAAAAAATTGCACATTTGATCCAAATTTTTCAGAATCGTCTTCCACGACTCAAAATTTGCAGTCGCAAAGTATCAAATTCCGAAATTCAAGATTAAAATCCGAATTGACGAATTCAAAGTTGGATCGATTAAAAATAGAATGCAAATTCATGAATTCAATATTTTAAAGTCGTCGATTTGAATTTCGGAATTCAAGATTTCATTAAATCGGAATTCACAAATTCAGGACACCTTGTCTTGAAGTTAAAGATTCAAAATTTGCAAGACTCCACAATTTCGATCTTCAAGATTTCAAAGAAAAATTTTAAAATTTACAAATTCTCAAAAATTCCACGTTTTAAATTCGCAAACTCGGGAATTCAAAAATTTGGAAATTCAGGATTTCAAAGATTCAAAATATGTACATCATGTCTATGATTAAAAATGTTCTAATTCTCAAATTCAGGAATACCATACCGACTTCAAAATTTGAAATTAACGAATTTGATTTTTGCAAAATTCAAAATTGGCAACTTCAAGAATTCTAGATTTGAGATTGTAAGAATTAAAAAAACCAAAATTAGTAAATTTTTGAGACTTCAAATATCCGAAACTTGGAAACTCATTGATCAAGATAGTTACTACATATATCTCATCCGCGTCTCAGATACGATATCGTGCACGTAAATATTCGATTTAACAACGTTCTTTCGTTTCAGGGAACGCCCGTCAATACACGACCTCCTCGCCCACCCCTGGATCTCCGCCGTGTGCAGCCCCCTCCCGGCGCTACCGCCGAAGCCCTGCGAGCCGAACCCGACGAAATCGAACTGCTCGAACCGAAGCCTGACCTGCATAACCGAGACGCCGAAGTCGCAGCGCAAGACCTTTTGCTCAGACGCTCTAACCGGAACGTTTACCGAGTCGGCAGTCCGTACGTACACAGTGTCGTCTAACTGCCTCTGTCCGCAATGTGGAACGGCTTGTCGTCACCTGACGCACACCCCGGTGCCCAAACCCGCTATCACGGTCGATAGAGGCATTCTATGTTAGCCAAAGTCGTTTTGCATCCGCGCAAGCAAGCGTGCTTGGGTCGTGTACATTTTGTTAGTTATAAGTTAAGTTACAATAATTTATGTTTTATTTGCTTTTTTTGTTTATGGTTAGTGTAATAAAGTATTCTTTTTTGTTGTGTATATTTTTTCGTTTCGTTCATTGGGGTAGCTTGTGAGGACTTGTCTCTTTTCCATTGTATATATATATTTGTACCAGTGCAAGCGTCCTTATTCTTTGTGGTAACAAAACGGAAACGCAGTGCAGACTGATTTTTCTAAATTAACGGAATTACGGACTAGTCGACTGTGCCTACATTCTTTGGAAGTAAAACAAATCTCTAACGGCACAAAGTGCCCGATTATATACTCAGGAAAAAACATCGCGTTGAACACGATGAAGTTTGTAGATACATTTCTGGTAAACGTTATGGGGGCTCGAAGTCCCCAATTTGAGATTATCCGAACGTTGATGAAATTTGTTTCGATTTCTTTGATTGGCGGGAGAAAAGAGAAATCATTTTGTTTTGTGGATGTGAATGCTATTGTGGACATACCGACATGTACTGTTGCTACTGTTTGTATTGTAAATTGTACTGAACCAATAAATTTTCTTTAGAAAAGTGTCTTTGTCTTTTTCAGATGGAGATGACGCTCTATTGGTACTTCTCTAGCAGAGGCACAGTAAAACGCGTTATTTATTTGTTGTTACGACCTTACGTTATTGTTAAAGAATAAATGCTTATCTGACTACTGCACTAATTGGAGCCATAGATTGTAGCCAACTGTAAACACTGACCACTACACTGAAAAGACCTCAACTTGAAATTAGGTGAAACCGTTGTTTTTGTACAAAAAGTGGATTAGTAAAAGAGAAGGAAGTTCAGACAAACAAAAAATGATATATCAAATGAAATTTCATATTTTATGCCAGTCACCTTCATATGCATATAATTTGTAGACTTACAAGCACCATATGAAACTGATAAAACCTGTTATCTTAATTGGTATTAAAAATGTCATATTTCATTGTTATCAATGATTCACGAGACGCAATTTGTTTCAATGCATGATTCATACTGAAGTGTAAAATATTCTTTTGGGCCGATCTTGTAGTTACACATAGGCAGTTAATGGCCCTTTTTGTGTTCTAATCCAAATCGGTGACCTGCAACCCACAATACATTTTAAATCCGCCGTTGAAGTACGGAACCTGCAATTCACGAAGGAGGAATTCGGATTGCCTACCCGACCAGGGGCTAGTTTGGTAGCGCCGATCAAGGGGGATTCGGAATGCCGCCAAATATGTATTTGTATATAAATTGTTCCTTTGAATAATTAACAACAACGTTAGGATATTTAATCAAAAGAAAAAATTGAATCAATACAATAAAACAAATACAAGTAAAAAATCGTCACTTAGGGATTACATTGTTTTAAAAGCCATAAATTTTACATTAATTTGAATGCAATACAAAATTCGATATCTTTTTAAGGTTGTCATTTACCAAGAGACAAATTTCCTCCAATGTTGAAGTGAGAAAAGTTTTGTACGTTGGTTGTGAGATGCTGTAACCTGGTGCTGAACAGTGTATCGGTGTGATTTGTTTTGTGAACTGAACATTGGCCTGGATGACCATATTTCTTTACAATAGGGTCCCACATCTGTTCGTACCCGCAATAAAACTAAGTACTAATCTTGCAATAATATGTAATAGTATTACAACCTATTATATATTCACATGAATTTTATGAAAAAATTATCATTGTTTACATCAGTGTTATTTCAGGAAGTAAGAATTATAAAGTCAAATCTGTCGTTTGACAACGAATGAATCACAGGCGTACCAAACTCGATAAAAATTGTGTTCTTGCCAACTCAAATTATTTTGTGAGAAGGACGTTTGCAAACGAGACGTAACGTCCAACTTCTTAGGTTAGGTTAAATTTCTCTTATTATCTTTCGTGTTTTAGGTTAAGTGGATAACGTTACACACGAAATAACTCCAGTGTTATTGTTTTCCACAGGTTTGCCAATACAGTATTTGTAGAACTGTAATTTGTGTTTGAATCTACAATACTTAAAGACATTCAGCTTTCTTTGAATTTGCTGTTAGACAAAATCTAGTAAATAAATAAAGTCTCTGGTAGGACTAAATAGGCCAGCTTTATAGAGGCCATAAAATATAAAGCGATGGCGGCTACGTTTATGACATGACGCCGGCAGAACACATGGTTGGAGCAAAAAGTAAAAATTTGAATAATTTAGCCGAGAATTTCATATACGGAGATAAAAGCGATCGTTCACAAATCACACCGATCACACTGACGTGCACCTGCGACAGATTTGGCAGAGATATAAATATAAAAAGGTTAGGGGAAATCCGGGGGAATGCGACTCGACCAGGTCTGACATTTATGCGCCGCCATTACGCCCGGTTCGTCAGTGGGCGATGTAAACACGTTTTTGATAGTCGCAAGTGGAAGAAAATATTTTTTGTGATTAGTTAGTGAAATATCTAAAATGTCCCCCCACTCATATGTTGAATTTTTTGTCGGGTTCGTGTCGAGTTGCGCGCTTACAACGTACAAAAATCTTACACTGTGGGATGAGGAGTTTTGCAAGTATGCCTAGATACAAAACAATCCGTAATTTTTATTTTTTTTTTATTACTAACTTATAGACTATGCAATTAAAAAAATAATTATTTGGTTGAAAAGACCTTCCAAGCGACATGTTACTTAACCCCTATTCCCTATTTAAAAAATAGGGGTTGCTCCTGTCAGAGGTATGGGGTTGCACCAAGCCTGCCTACTATTGCATTAAAACATGTCCTCCTCGAGATAAAAATTGACCGGTTTTTAGGTTTTGCTAAAATCTCTTTTCCTTAAAAGTTGTTGAGGGTGGCTATCTACAAATTAAGCAGTTTTCCAAAATTAAAATAAAACTTTCTCAGTAGTTACCATCGGGGCCCCTTGGGTGAGGGGGGCGTAGCTACCATCGGGGCCCCCTTGGGACGGGGGCATTGCTACATATGCATACATACACTATGCAAAAATTATGTCGATCCCTTGCTTTCTGAAAAACAAAACCAAATCTATCCCACGGGGACCGTACATCTTTCCAGGATCAAAAGTGATCAATTCCAGAATATCCTCTGTGCCAAATTTCCAGCCATCCAAACTTTTTTGGGGAATTTGGCTCAATTTTGGACTTAACGGTTGAAAAGGTGTCTCACAAATTTCGTTTAAAATGTTTAAATTTTTAAATTTGTATAAAAGTGTGATTTGGGTATTAATCTCCCGCCATTTTAGCATCAAGGAATGTTATGTTTCTTATTCGCTACATTGCGTTAAAATTACATTACTGATATTTTGGACATTATAAAGAAGATACAAAATTTGAAAGGTGGAATGTATGTACAAAACTTATAAAATTTGCGCTAAGAGCTCTTTTTTTAATAAAGCCCTTATTGATTTTTTTATTTATCTCCTACACAGAGAAAAAAAATCAAAATTCCAAGGTATACATAAGAAAGCCTAAAAGATTTAGTAGGGCCACCGACCGCCGTCTCATATATTCAGAGTGAGGCACAGAATCCTCTTGTCAAGGTCAATTATTGTAAAAAAAATCTGAATAGGAAACAACATATATTGACCAGTCAAGCTGTTTTTACGTTTAATCAAGCACACATTGCCTGATGGTCGGTTTGCTTGCATCTTTTATATCAGTTAGCCACAGAAATCTCGGGAACAATATGAGAAGGAATACCAGTTGTTTCGTGAGTGGAAACTATGGAAATAATTTACGTATAATTTTATAGTACCAGTTTCTACTTCCAAGTACTAGGACGTTAATGTTCCACTTTTGATATCATAAATAATCCGGAAAATGTCACTTTAGATACCAGTATGAAATAAACACAATTATTATATGCAAATTCAAGGACAGTTACAAATTACAGTTTTTACATTTTTAGTGATCTCCCGTTACTCGAAATTCGGGTGGTAGGTATGTATTAAATGTAAATTTAAAAAAATGTGAATATTGTGACATTCTCGAAGAATCGCAGCGTGATGATTTCATCGCAAATTCGTACGATCGTGATTATTCTGGATTTCTGCAGTTCTCGGCGAATCAAGAAAGCGGCTTCCTGCTGTAAATAGGACGCGAAAACGACTGCTTGAATAAGCTACTGAGCGACATAATCCGTGTGATTCATGCGAACTGTTAAAATAAATAATTGTGATCTGTACATAGTTTAGTGTTTAAATAAATTGTAAATAGTAACTGTTTAAATAAATAGTTTTGTGAACCCGTAAGCGCTACAGTATTTTATAAATCACATATCATCAAGGGTAATTTAGTGTGCGTCCTATAGTGACAATACCACAGTATTGTATTGTCACTTATTAATAACAAACGACAACAATGAATTTACATTGTTGATTTTTGTCGAAATTATATTCTCAGAAATTTTAATAATACATTTCTTTACTCTACATAAATATTGTAATTTTATGTTTATCATAATTTCTTTATTCAATAAATACTACGCACCCAGCGAAAAAGGATACGCTCAACAACGTTTAAAATAAATGAGGTACTGTTACAATTTGATTTTGCCGCGCACTCGCCATCGAAGATTCAGGAACGAATCAGCGTTTAGAGATAACCCACACGCACAAAAAAGCACGAATAATTTCTTGCATATCACGCGACGAACTTGCGGCCTTCTTTTCGATCGACATCTTAAAGTAACATCTCCGTCGTAATTAATGATGTCCAGTTAATTTTTAACTAAATCGCATTAGCGGATATATCGGTTAAGTGTTGAATTCGGGTCAGATAAGCTACCTTATTGCGTGCAGACATTGACTGTTCTCTCTCAATCAAGAAGGCAGATCCACCAGCAGTTTCTTGTTTCACTTTCATTTGGAATAGTTGCCGAGTATTTTCCACACGTGACTTTCCTGGACTGACGTAATCCACACGTGGACTCTGGAAATCCATAAGGTTGTCTCCCAGGTTCGCAGGAAAGGTATTTGTAAGGACACGTCAGCTCCAAAGCCAGCAGAAAATCGTTGAAAGGCTCAGAAGATAAATAGTAGTTAATTTTTTTTTATGTTAAACATTTTTAATATTTTAATATTGTTTAATAAAATTGTAAAGAAAGTTATCTGTTTGTTTATTCAGGTTTTTTAAGACTTCAGGTTCTCCAAAATCTGAAAGTTCTTAAGTTTCAGAAGTCTCCAGTTCTCAAATTATGTTTGTGGAAATCTCTTATGCCTCCAACTCTCAAATTAGGTTTCTCAGGTTGATCCAAGCCTTTTCCATAGCCAGCTGTTTTTATGTGAATTTCGGAACGTCGCATTTGATCTGAAAACATTTGCTTCATCAAAATTTTTAATTAATTCATCCAGTTCTCAAATTTGGTTTCTTAGATTATGAGGTTCCTCCTTCCAGTTTCAGATTCTGTCAATTTCGTGGTTTCCCAAGATCTCAGGTTCTTCAAAAGCTCAGATTTCGCAAGTTGTCGGATTCCTCCAGCTCTCAAGGTCTAACGTTCTCTTAAGTTCTCGGGTTTTCCAAGATTTCAGGTTCTTTAATTTTTTAGGTTCTTCCAGTTCTCAACTTTTTCAATTTCAAAGGTTCTCAAATTTCTGGTTTCTAAAGAGTACAGGTTCTCCTAAACCTGAGATATATATAATATATGTATGTATATATTTCAATATTCAATACATTTCAATCTCGGGTTTGACAACATCCCTCTTAGAAAGGATCCTTCTCTATGCCGCGTTTGACAATATCCCCTTAGAAAACGTCCTTATCGGGTTTGACAACATCCTTTTAGAAAGTGTCTTTTTAGATGTCGGGTTTGACAACATCACCTTTGAAAGTGTGTTTTTCAATCTCGGGTTTGACAATATCCCTTTAGAAGGTGTCTTTTTAAATGTCGGGTTTGACAACATTCCTTCTTAGAAAGGATCCTTCTCTATGTCGCGTTTGACAATATCTCCTTAGAAAATGTCCTTATCGGGTTTGACAACATCCTTTTAGAAAGTGTCTTTTTAAATGTCGCGTTTGACAACATCACCTTTGAAAGTGTGTTTTTCAATCTAGGGTTTCACAATATCCCTTTAGAAGGTGTCTTTTTAAATGTCGGGTTTGACAACATTCCCTCTTAGAAAGGATCCTTCTCTATGCCGCGTTTGACAATATCTCCTTAGAAAATGTCCTTATCGGGTTTGACAACATCCTTTTAGAAGGTGTCTTTTTAAATGTCGCGTTTGACAACATCACCTTTGAAAGTGTGTTTTTCAATTTCTGGTTTGATAACATCCCTTTAGAGAGTGTCTTTTTAAATGTCGGCTTTGGCATCACCTTTGAAAGTGTGTTTTTCAATCTCGGGTTTGACAATATCCCTTTAGAAGGTGTCTTTTTAAATGTCGCGTTTGACAACATTCCCTCTTAGAAAGGATCCTTCTCTATGCCATGTTTGACAATATCCCCTTAGAAAATGTCCTTATCGGGTTTGACAACATCCTTTTAGAAAGTGTCTTTTTAAATGTCGCGTTTGACAACATCACCTTTGAAAGTGTGTTTTTCAATCTCGGGTTTGACAACATCCCTTTAGAAAGTGTCTTTTTAAATGTCGGCTTTGGCAACACCTTTGAAAGTGTGTTTTTCAATCTCGGGTTTGACAATATCCCTTTAAAAGGTGTCTTTTTAAATGGCGGGTTTGACAACATTCCCTCTTAGAAAGGATCCTTCTCTATGCCGTGTTTGACAATATCCCCTTAGAAAATGTCCTTATCGGGTTTGACAACATCCTTTTAAAAGGTGTCTTTTCAAATGTCGCGTTTGACAACATCACCTTTGAAAGTGTGTTTTTCAATCTCGGGTTTGACAACATCCCTTTAGAAAGTGTCTTTTTAAATGTCGGCTTTGGCAACACCTTTGAAAGTGTGTTTTTCAATCTCGGGTTTGACAATATCCCTTTAAAAGGTGTCTTTTTAAATGGCGGGTTTGACAACATTCCCTCTTAGAAAGGATCCTTCTGTATGCCGTGTTTGACAATATCCCCTTAGAAAATGTCCTTACCGGGTTTGACAACATCCTTTTAGAAGGTGTCTTTTTAAAAGTCGCAATGGACAACATCACCTTTGAAAGTGTGTTTTTCAATCTCGGGTTTGACAACATCCCTTTAGAAAGTGTCTTTTTAAATGTCGGCTTTGGCAACACCTTTGAAAGTGTGTTTTTCAATCTCGGGTTTGACAATATCCCTTTAAAAGGTGTCTTTTTAAATGGCGGGTTTGACAACATTCCCTCTTAGAAAGGATCCTTCTCTATGCCGTGTTTGACAATATCCCCTTAGAAAATGTCCTTATCGGGTTTGACAACATCCTTTTAGAAGGTGTCTTTTCAAATGTCGCGTTTGACAACATCACCTTTGAAAGTGTGTTTTTCAATCTCTGGTTTGACAACATCCCTTTAGAAAGTGTCTTTTTAAATGTCGGCTTTGGCATCACCTTTGAAAGTGTGTTTTTCAATCTCGGGTTTGACAATATCCCTTTAGAAGGTGTCTTTTTAAATGTCGCGTTTGACAAGATTCCCTCTTAGAAAAGATTTTTCTCTATGCCGCGTTTGACAATATCCCCTTAGAAAATGTCCTTATCGGGTTTGACAACATCCTTTTAGAAAGTGTCTTTTTAAATGTCGCGTTTGACAACATCACCTTTGAAAGTGTGTTTTTCAATCTCGGGTTTGACAACATCCCTTTAGAAAGTGTCTTTTTAAATGCCGCGTTTGTGAACATCACCTTTGAAAGTGTGTTTTTCAATTTCTGGTTTGACAACATCCCTTTAGAAAGTGTCTTTTTAAATGTCGCGTTTGACAAGATTCCCTCTTAGAAAAGATCCTTCTCTATGCCGTGTTTGACAATATCCCCTTAGAAAATGTCCTTATCGGGTTTGACAACATCCTTTTAAAAGGTGTCTTTTCAAATGTCGCGTTTGACAACATCACCTTTGAAAGTGTGTTTTTCAATCTCGGGTTTGACAACATCCCTTTAGAAAGTGTCTTTTTAAATGTCGGCTTTGGCAACACCTTTGAAAGTGTGTTTTTCAATCTCGGGTTTGACAATATCCCTTTAAAAGGTGTCTTTTTAAATGGCGGGTTTGACAACATTCCCTCTTAGAAAGGATCCTTCTGTATGCCGTGTTTGACAATATCCCCTTAGAAAATGTCCTTACCGGGTTTGACAACATCCTTTTAGAAGGTGTCTTTTTAAAAGTCGCAATGGACAACATCACCTTTGAAAGTGTGTTTTTCAATCTCGGGTTTGACAACATCCCTTTAGAAAGTGTCTTTTTAAATGTCGGCTTTGGCAACACCTTTGAAAGTGTGTTTTTCAATCTCGGGTTTGACAATATCCCTTTAAAAGGTGTCTTTTTAAATGGCGGGTTTGACAACATTCCCTCTTAGAAAGGATCCTTCTCTATGCCGTGTTTGACAATATCCCCTTAGAAAATGTCCTTATCGGGTTTGACAACATCCTTTTAGAAGGTGTCTTTTCAAATGTCGCGTTTGACAACATCACCTTTGAAAGTGTGTTTTTCAATCTCTGGTTTGACAACATCCCTTTAGAAAGTGTCTTTTTAAATGTCGGCTTTGGCATCACCTTTGAAAGTGTGTTTTTCAATCTCGGGTTTGACAATATCCCTTTAGAAGGTGTCTTTTTAAATGTCGCGTTTGACAAGATTCCCTCTTAGAAAAGATTTTTCTCTATGCCGCGTTTGACAATATCCCCTTAGAAAATGTCCTTATCGGGTTTGACAACATCCTTTTAGAAAGTGTCTTTTTAAATGTCGCGTTTGACAACATCACCTTTGAAAGTGTGTTTTTCAATCTCGGGTTTGACAACATCCCTTTAGAAAGTGTCTTTTTAAATGCCGCGTTTGTGAACATCACCTTTGAAAGTGTGTTTTTCAATTTCTGGTTTGACAACATCCCTTTAGAAAGTGTCTTTTTAAATGTCGCGTTTGACAAGATTCCCTCTTAGAAAAGATCCTTCTCTATGCCGTGTTTGACAATATCCCCTTAGAAAATGTCCTTATCGGGTTTGACAACATCCTTTTAAAAGGTGTCTTTTCAAATGTCGCGTTTGACAACATCACCTTTGAAAGTGTGTTTTTCAATCTCGGGTTTGACAACATCCCTTTAGAAAGTGTCTTTTTAAATGTCGGCTTTGGCAACACCTTTGAAAGTGTGTTTTTCAATCTCGGGTTTGACAATATCCCTTTAAAAGGTGTCTTTTTAAATGGCGGGTTTGACAACATTCCCTCTTAGAAAGGATCCTTCTGTATGCCGTGTTTGACAATATCCCCTTAGAAAATGTCCTTACCGGGTTTGACAACATCCTTTTAGAAGGTGTCTTTTTAAAAGTCGCAATGGACAACATCACCTTTGAAAGTGTGTTTTTCAATCTCGGGTTTGACAACATCCCTTTAGAAAGTGTCTTTTTAAATGTCGGCTTTGGCAACACCTTTGAAAGTGTGTTTTTCAATCTCGGGTTTGACAATATCCCTTTAAAAGGTGTCTTTTTAAATGGCGGGTTTGACAACATTCCCTCTTAGAAAGGATCCTTCTCTATGCCGTGTTTGACAATATCCCCTTAGAAAATGTCCTTATCGGGTTTGACAACATCCTTTTAGAAGGTGTCTTTTCAAATGTCGCGTTTGACAACATCACCTTTGAAAGTGTGTTTTTCAATCTCTGGTTTGACAACATCCCTTTAGAAAGTGTCTTTTTAAATGTCGGCTTTGGCATCACCTTTGAAAGTGTGTTTTTCAATCTCGGGTTTGACAATATCCCTTTAGAAGGTGTCTTTTTAAATGTCGCGTTTGACAAGATTCCCTCTTAGAAAAGATTTTTCTCTATGCCGCGTTTGACAATATCCCCTTAGAAAATGTCCTTATCGGGTTTGACAACATCCTTTTAGAAAGTGTCTTTTTAAATGTCGCGTTTGACAACATCACCTTTGAAAGTGTGTTTTTCAATCTCGGGTTTGACAACATCCCTTTAGAAAGTGTCTTTTTAAATGCCGCGTTTGTGAACATCACCTTTGAAAGTGTGTTTTTCAATTTCTGGTTTGACAACATCCCTTTAGAAAGTGTCTTTTTAAATGTCGCGTTTGACAAGATTCCCTCTTAGAAAAGATCCTTCTCTATGCCGCGTTTGACAATATCCCCTTAGAAAATGTCCTTATCGGGTTTGACAACATCCTTTTAGAAGGTGTCTTTTTAAATGTCGCGATGGACAACATCACCTTTGAAAGTGTGTTTTTCAATCTCGGGTTTGACAACATCCCTTTAGAAAGTGTCTTTTTAAATGTCGGCTTTGGCAACACCTTTGAAAGTGTGTTTTTCAATCTCGGGTTTGACAATATCCCTTTAAAAGGTGTCTTTTTAAATGGCGGGTTTGACAACATTCCCTCTTAGAAAGGATCCTTCTCTATGCCGTGTTTGACAATATCCCCTTAGAAAATGTCCTTATCGGGTTTGACAACATCCTTTTAGAAGGTGTCTTTTTAAATGTCGCGATGGACAACATCACCTTTGAAAGTGTGTTTTTCAATCTCGGGTTTGACAACATCCCTTTAGAAAGTGTCTTTTTAAATGTCGGCTTTGGCATCACCTTTGAAAGTGTGTTTTTCAATCTCGGGTTTGACAATATCCCTTTAGAAGGTGTCTTTTTAAATGTCGCGTTTGACAAGATTCCCTCTTAGAAAAGATTTTTCTCTATGCCGCGTTTGACAATATCCCCTTAGAAAATGTCCTTATCGGGTTTGACAACATCCTTTTAGAAAGTGTCTTTTTAAATGTCGCGTTTGACAACATCACCTTTGAAAGTGTGTTTTTCAATCTCTGGTTTGACAACATCCCTTTAGAAAGTGTCTTTTTAAATGTCGGCTTTGGCATCACCTTTGAAAGTGTGTTTTTCAATCTCGGGTTTGACAATATCCCTTTAGAAGGTGTCTTTTTAAATGTCGCGTTTGACAAGATTCCCTCTTAGAAAAGATCCTTCTCTATGCCGCGTTTGACAATATCCCCTTAGAAAATGTCCTTATCGGGTTTGACAACATCCTTTTAGAAGGTGTCTTTTTAAATGTCGCGATGGACAACATCACCTTTGAAAGTGTGTTTTTCAATCTCGGGTTTGACAACATCCCTTCAGAAAGTGTCTTTTTAAATGTCGGCTTTGGCAACACCTTTGAAAGTGTGTTTTTCAATCTCGGGTTTGACAATATCCCTTTAAAAGGTGTCTTTTTAAATGGCGGGTTTGACAACATTCCCTCTTAGAAAGGATCCTTCTGTATCCCGTGTTTGACAATATCCCCTTAGAAAATGTCCTTACCGGGTTTGACAACATCCTTTTAGAAGGTGTCTTTTTAAAAGTCGCAATGGACAACATCACCTTTGAAAGTGTGTTTTTCAATCTCGGGTTTGACAACATCCCTTTAGAAAGTGTCTTTTTAAATGTCGGCTTTGGCAACACCTTTGAAAGTGTGTTTTTCAATCTCGGGTTTGACAATATCCCTTTAAAAGGTGTCTTTTTAAATGGCGGGTTTGACAACATTCCCTCTTAGAAAGGATCCTTCTCTATGCCGTGTTTGACAATATCCCCTTAGAAAATGTCCTTATCGGGTTTGACAACATCCTTTTAAAAGGTGTCTTTTCAAATGTCGCGTTTGACAACATCACCTTTGAAAGTGTGTTTTTCAATCTCGGGTTTGACAACATCCCTTTAGAAAGTGTCTTTTTAAATGTCGGCTTTGGCAACACCTTTGAAAGTGTGTTTTTCAATCTCGGGTTTGACAATATCCCTTTAAAAGGTGTCTTTTTAAATGGCGGGTTTGACAACATTCCCTCTTAGAAAGGATCCTTCTCTATGCCGTGTTTGACAATATCCCCTTAGAAAATGTCCTTATCGGGTTTGACAACATCCTTTTAGAAGGTGTCTTTTCAAATGTCGCGTTTGACAACATCACCTTTGAAAGTGTGTTTTTCAATCTCTGGTTTGACAACATCCCTTTAGAAAGTGTCTTTTTAAATGTCGGCTTTGGCATCACCTTTGAAAGTGTGTTTTTCAATCTCGGGTTTGACAATATCCCTTTAGAAGGTGTCTTTTTAAATGTCGCGTTTGACAAGATTCCCTCTTAGAAAAGATTTTTCTCTATGCCGCGTTTGACAATATCCCCTTAGAAAATGTCCTTATCGGGTTTGACAACATCCTTTTAGAAAGTGTCTTTTTAAATGTCGCGTTTGACAACATCACCTTTGAAAGTGTGTTTTTCAATCTCGGGTTTGACAACATCCCTTTAGAAAGTGTCTTTTTAAATGCCGCGTTTGACAAGATTCCCTCTTAGAAAAGATCCTTCTCTATGCCGCGTTTGACAATATCCCCTTAGAAAATGTCCTTATCGGGTTTGACAACATCCTTTTAGAAGGTGTCTTTTTAAATGTCGCGATGGACAACATCACCTTTGAAAGTGTGTTTTTCAATCTCGGGTTTGACAACATCCCTTTAGAAAGTGTCTTTTTAAATGTCGGCTTTGGCAACACCTTTGAAAGTGTGTTTTTCAATCTCGGGTTTGACAATATCCCTTTAAAAGGTGTCTTTTTAAATGGCGGGTTTGACAACATTCCCTCTTAGAAAGGATCCTTCTCTATGCCGTGTTTGACAATATCCCCTTAGAAAATGTCCTTATCGGGTTTGACAACATCCTTTTAGAAGGTGTCTTTTTAAATGTCGCGATGGACAACATCACCTTTGAAAGTGTGTTTTTCAATCTCGGGTTTGACAACATCCCTTTAGAAAGTGTCTTTTTAAATGTCGGCTTTGGCATCACCTTTGAAAGTGTGTTTTTCAATCTCGGGTTTGACAATATCCCTTTAGAAGGTGTCTTTTTAAATGTCGCGTTTGACAAGATTCCCTCTTAGAAAAGATTTTTCTCTATGCCGCGTTTGACAATATCCCCTTAGAAAATGTCCTTATCGGGTTTGACAACATCCTTTTAGAAAGTGTCTTTTTAAATGTCGCGTTTGACAACATCACCTTTGAAAGTGTGTTTTTCAATCTCTGGTTTGACAACATCCCTTTAGAAAGTGTCTTTTTAAATGTCGGCTTTGGCATCACCTTTGAAAGTGTGTTTTTCAATCTCGGGTTTGACAATATCCCTTTAGAAGGTGTCTTTTTAAATGTCGCGTTTGACAAGATTCCCTCTTAGAAAAGATCCTTCTCTATGCCGCGTTTGACAATATCCCCTTAGAAAATGTCCTTATCGGGTTTGACAACATCCTTTTAGAAGGTGTCTTTTTAAATGTCGCGATGGACAACATCACCTTTGAAAGTGTGTTTTGCAATCTCGGGTTTGACAACATCCCTTCAGAAAGTGTCTTTTTAAATGTCGGCTTTGGCAACACCTTTGAAAGTGTGTTTTTCAATCTCGGGTTTGACAATATCCCTTTAAAAGGTGTCTTTTTAAATGGCGGGTTTGACAACATTCCCTCTTAGAAAGGATCCTTCTCTATGCCGTGTTTGACAATATCCCCTTAGAAAATGTCCTTATCGGGTTTGACAACATCCTTTTAGAAGGTGTCTTTTTAAATGTCGCGATGGACAACATCACCTTTGAAAGTGTGTTTTTCAATCTCGGGTTTGACAACATCCCTTTAGAAAGTGTCTTTTTAAATGTCGGCTTTGGCATCACCTTTGAAAGTGTGTTTTTCAATCTCGGGTTTGACAATATCCCTTTAGAAGGTGTCTTTTTAAATGTCGCGTTTGACAAGATTCCCTCTTAGAAAAGATTTTTCTCTATGCCGCGTTTGACAATATCCCCTTAGAAAATGTCCTTATCGGGTTTGACAACATCCTTTTAGAAAGTGTCTTTTTAAATGTCGCGTTTGACAACATCACCTTTGAAAGTGTGTTTTTCAATCTCTGGTTTGACAACATCCCTTTAGAAAGTGTCTTTTTAAATGTCGGCTTTGGCATCACCTTTGAAAGTGTGTTTTTCAATCTCGGGTTTGACAATATCCCTTTAGAAGGTGTCTTTTTAAATGTCGCGTTTGACAAGATTCCCTCTTAGAAAAGATCCTTCTCTATGCCGCGTTTGACAATATCCCCTTAGAAAATGTCCTTATCGGGTTTGACAACATCCTTTTAGAAGGTGTCTTTTTAAATGTCGCGATGGACAACATCACCTTTGAAAGTGTGTTTTTCAATCTCGGGTTTGACAACATCCCTTCAGAAAGTGTCTTTTTAAATGTCGGCTTTGGCAACACCTTTGAAAGTGTGTTTTTCAATCTCGGGTTTGACAATATCCCTTTAAAAGGTGTCTTTTTAAATGGCGGGTTTGACAACATTCCCTCTTAGAAAGGATCCTTCTGTATCCCGTGTTTGACAATATCCCCTTAGAAAATGTCCTTACCGGGTTTGACAACATCCTTTTAGAAGGTGTCTTTTTAAAAGTCGCAATGGACAACATCACCTTTGAAAGTGTGTTTTTCAATCTCGGGTTTGACAACATCCCTTTAGAAAGTGTCTTTTTAAATGTCGGCTTTGGCAACACCTTTGAAAGTGTGTTTTTCAATCTCGGGTTTGACAATATCCCTTTAAAAGGTGTCTTTTTAAATGGCGGGTTTGACAACATTCCCTCTTAGAAAGGATCCTTCTCTATGCCGTGTTTGACAATATCCCCTTAGAAAATGTCCTTATCGGGTTTGACAACATCCTTTTAAAAGGTGTCTTTTCAAATGTCGCGTTTGACAACATCACCTTTGAAAGTGTGTTTTTCAATCTCGGGTTTGACAACATCCCTTTAGAAAGTGTCTTTTTAAATGTCGGCTTTGGCAACACCTTTGAAAGTGTGTTTTTCAATCTCGGGTTTGACAATATCCCTTTAAAAGGTGTCTTTTTAAATGGCGGGTTTGACAACATTCCCTCTTAGAAAGGATCCTTCTCTATGCCGTGTTTGACAATATCCCCTTAGAAAATGTCCTTATCGGGTTTGACAACATCCTTTTAGAAGGTGTCTTTTCAAATGTCGCGTTTGACAACATCACCTTTGAAAGTGTGTTTTTCAATCTCTGGTTTGACAACATCCCTTTAGAAAGTGTCTTTTTAAATGTCGGCTTTGGCATCACCTTTGAAAGTGTGTTTTTCAATCTCGGGTTTGACAATATCCCTTTAGAAGGTGTCTTTTTAAATGTCGCGTTTGACAAGATTCCCTCTTAGAAAAGATTTTTCTCTATGCCGCGTTTGACAATATCCCCTTAGAAAATGTCCTTATCGGGTTTGACAACATCCTTTTAGAAAGTGTCTTTTTAAATGTCGCGTTTGACAACATCACCTTTGAAAGTGTGTTTTTCAATCTCGGGTTTGACAACATCCCTTTAGAAAGTGTCTTTTTAAATGCCGCGTTTGTGAACATCACCTTTGAAAGTGTGTTTTTCAATTTCTGGTTTGACAACATCCCTTTAGAAAGTGTCTTTTTAAATGTCGCGTTTGACAAGATTCCCTCTTAGAAAAGATCCTTCTCTATGCCGCGTTTGACAATATCCCCTTAGAAAATGTCCTTATCGGGTTTGACAACATCCTTTTAGAAGGTGTCTTTTTAAATGTCGCGATGGACAACATCACCTTTGAAAGTGTGTTTTTCAATCTCGGGTTTGACAACATCCCTTTAGAAAGTGTCTTTTTAAATGTCGGCTTTGGCAACACCTTTGAAAGTGTGTTTTTCAATCTCGGGTTTGACAATATCCCTTTAAAAGGTGTCTTTTTAAATGGCGGGTTTGACAACATTCCCTCTTAGAAAGGATCCTTCTCTATGCCGTGTTTGACAATATCCCCTTAGAAAATGTCCTTATCGGGTTTGACAACATCCTTTTAGAAGGTGTCTTTTTAAATGTCGCGATGGACAACATCACCTTTGAAAGTGTGTTTTTCAATCTCGGGTTTGACAACATCCCTTTAGAAAGTGTCTTTTTAAATGTCGGCTTTGGCATCACCTTTGAAAGTGTGTTTTTCAATCTCGGGTTTGACAATATCCCTTTAGAAGGTGTCTTTTTAAATGTCGCGTTTGACAAGATTCCCTCTTAGAAAAGATTTTTCTCTATGCCGCGTTTGACAATATCCCCTTAGAAAATGTCCTTATCGGGTTTGACAACATCCTTTTAGAAAGTGTCTTTTTAAATGTCGCGTTTGACAACATCACCTTTGAAAGTGTGTTTTTCAATCTCTGGTTTGACAACATCCCTTTAGAAAGTGTCTTTTTAAATGTCGGCTTTGGCATCACCTTTGAAAGTGTGTTTTTCAATCTCGGGTTTGACAATATCCCTTTAGAAGGTGTCTTTTTAAATGTCGCGTTTGACAAGATTCCCTCTTAGAAAAGATCCTTCTCTATGCCGCGTTTGACAATATCCCCTTAGAAAATGTCCTTATCGGGTTTGACAACATCCTTTTAGAAGGTGTCTTTTTAAATGTCGCGATGGACAACATCACCTTTGAAAGTGTGTTTTGCAATCTCGGGTTTGACAACATCCCTTCAGAAAGTGTCTTTTTAAATGTCGGCTTTGGCAACACCTTTGAAAGTGTGTTTTTCAATCTCGGGTTTGACAATATCCCTTTAAAAGGTGTCTTTTTAAATGGCGGGTTTGACAACATTCCCTCTTAGAAAGGATCCTTCTGTATCCCGTGTTTGACAATATCCCCTTAGAAAATGTCCTTACCGGGTTTGACAACATCCTTTTAGAAGGTGTCTTTTTAAAAGTCGCAATGGACAACATCACCTTTGAAAGTGTGTTTTTCAATCTCGGGTTTGACAACATCCCTTTAGAAAGTGTCTTTTTAAATGTCGGCTTTGGCAACACCTTTGAAAGTGTGTTTTTCAATCTCGGGTTTGACAATATCCCTTTAAAAGGTGTCTTTTTAAATGGCGGGTTTGACAACATTCCCTCTTAGAAAGGATCCTTCTCTATGCCGTGTTTGACAATATCCCCTTAGAAAATGTCCTTATCGGGTTTGACAACATCCTTTTAAAAGGTGTCTTTTCAAATGTCGCGTTTGACAACATCACCTTTGAAAGTGTGTTTTTCAATCTCTGGTTTGACAACATCCCTTTAGAAAGTGTCTTTTTAAATGTCGGCTTTGGCATCACCTTTGAAAGTGTGTTTTTCAATCTCGGGTTTGACAATATCCCTTTAGAAGGTGTCTTTTTAAATGTCGCGTTTGACAAGATTCCCTCTTAGAAAAGATCCTTCTCTATGCCGCGTTTGACAATATCCCCTTAGAAAATGTCCTTATCGGGTTTGACAACATCCTTTTAGAAGGTGTCTTTTTAAATGTCGCGATGGACAACATCACCTTTGAAAGTGTGTTTTGCAATCTCGGGTTTGACAACATCCCTTCAGAAAGTGTCTTTTTAAATGTCGGCTTTGGCAACACCTTTGAAAGTGTGTTTTTCAATCTCGGGTTTGACAATATCCCTTTAAAAGGTGTCTTTTTAAATGGCGGGTTTGACAACATTCCCTCTTAGAAAGGATCCTTCTGTATCCCGTGTTTGACAATATCCCCTTAGAAAATGTCCTTACCGGGTTTGACAACATCCTTTTAGAAGGTGTCTTTTTAAAAGTCGCAATGGACAACATCACCTTTGAAAGTGTGTTTTTCAATCTCGGGTTTGACAACATCCCTTTAGAAAGTGTCTTTTTAAATGTCGGCTTTGGCAACACCTTTGAAAGTGTGTTTTTCAATCTCGGGTTTGACAATATCCCTTTAAAAGGTGTCTTTTTAAATGGCGGGTTTGACAACATTCCCTCTTAGAAAGGATCCTTCTCTATGCCGTGTTTGACAATATCCCCTTAGAAAATGTCCTTATCGGGTTTGACAACATCCTTTTAAAAGGTGTCTTTTCAAATGTCGCGTTTGACAACATCACCTTTGAAAGTGTGTTTTTCAATCTCTGGTTTGACAACATCCCTTTAGAAAGTGTCTTTTTAAATGTCGGCTTTGGCATCACCTTTGAAAGTGTGTTTTTCAATCTCGGGTTTGACAATATCCCTTTAGAAGGTGTCTTTTTAAATGTCGCGTTTGACAAGATTCCCTCTTAGAAAAGATTTTTCTCTATGCCGCGTTTGACAATATCCCCTTAGAAAATGTCCTTATCGGGTTTGACAACATCCTTTTAGAAAGTGTCTTTTTAAATGTCGCGTTTGACAACATCACCTTTGAAAGTGTGTTTTTCAATCTCGGGTTTGACAACATCCCTTTAGAAAGTGTCTTTTTAAATGTCGGCTTTGGCATCACCTTTGAAAGTGTGTTTTTCAATTTCTGGTTTGACAACATCCCTTTAGAAAGTGTCTTTTTAAATGTCGCGTTTGACAAGATTCCCTCTTAGAAAAGATCCTTCTCTATGCCGCGTTTGACAATATCCCCTTAGAAAATGTCCTTATCGGGTTTGACAACATCCTTTTAGAAGGTGTCTTTTTAAAAGTCGCAATGGACAACATCACCTTTGAAAGTGTGTTTTTCAATCTCGGGTTTGACAACATCCCTTTAGAAAGTGTCTTTTTAAATGTCGGCTTTGGCATCACCTTTGAAAGTGTGTTTTTCAATCTCGGGTTTGACAACATCCCTTTAGAAGGTGTCTTTTTAAATGTCGCGTTTGACAAGATTCCCTCTTAGAAAAGATTTTTCTCTATGCCGCGTTTGACAATATCCCCTTAGAAAATGTCCTTATCGGGTTTGACAACATCCTTTTAGAAGGTGTCTTTTTAAAAGTCGCAATGGACAACATCACCTTTGAAAGTGTGTTTTTCAATCTCGGGTTTGACAACATCCCTTTAGAAAGTGTCTTTTTAAATGTCGGCTTTGGCAACACCTTTGAAAGTGTGTTTTTCAATCTCGGGTTTGACAATATCCCTTTAAAAGGTGTCTTTTTAAATGGCGGGTTTGACAACATTCCCTCTTAGAAAGGATCCTTCTGTATGCCGTGTTTGACAATATCCCCTTAGAAAATGTCCTTACCGGGTTTGACAACATCCTTTTAGAAGGTGTCTTTTCAAATGTCGCGTTTGACAACATCACCTTTGAAAGTGTGTTTTTCAATCTCTGGTTTGACAACATCCCTTTAGAAAGTGTCTTTTTAAATGTCGGCTTTGGCATCACCTTTGAAAGTGTGTTTTTCAATCTCGGGTTTGACAATATCCCTTTAGAAGGTGTCTTTTTAAATGTCGCGTTTGACAAGATTCCCTCTTAGAAAAGATTTTTCTCTATGCCGCGTTTGACAATATCCCCTTAGAAAATGTCCTTATCGGGTTTGACAACATCCTTTTAGAAAGTGTCTTTTTAAATGTCGCGTTTGACAACATCACCTTTGAAAGTGTGTTTTTCAATCTCTGGTTTGACAACATCCCTTTAGAAAGTGTCTTTTTAAATGTCGGCTTTGGCATCACCTTTGAAAGTGTGTTTTTCAATCTCGGGTTTGACAATATCCCTTTAAAAGGTGTCTTTTTAAATGGCGGGTTTGACAACATTCCCTCTTAGAAAGGATCCTTCTGTATGCCGTGTTTGACAATATCCCCTTAGAAAATGTCCTTACCGGGTTTGACAACATCCTTTTAGAAGGTGTCTTTTTAAAAATCGCAATGGACAACATCACCTTTGAAAGTGTGTTTTTCAATTTCTGGTTTGACAACATCCCTTTAGAAAGTGTCTTTTTAAATGTCGCGTTTGACAAGATTCCCTCTTAGAAAAGATCCTTCTCTATGCCGCGTTTGACAATATCCCCTTAGAAAATGTCCTTATCGGGTTTGACAACATCCTTTTAGAAGGTGTCTTTTTAAATGTCGCGATGGACAACATCACCTTTGAAAGTGTGTTTTTCAATCTCGGGTTTGACAAACATCCCTTTAGAAAGTGTCTTTTTAAATGTCGGCTTTGGCAACACCTTTGAAAGTGTGTTTTTCAATCTCGGGTTTGACAATATCCCTTTAAAAGGTGTCTTTTTAAATGGCGGGTTTGACAACATTCCCTCTTAGAAAGGATCCTTCTCTATGCCGTGTTTGACAATATCCCCTTAGAAAATGTCCTTATCGGGTTTGACAACATCCTTTTAGAAGGTGTCTTTTTAAATGTCGCGATGGACAACATCACCTTTGAAAGTGTGTTTTTCAATCTCGGGTTTGACAACATCCCTTTAGAAAGTGTCTTTTTAAATGTCGGCTTTGGCATCACCTTTGAAAGTGTGTTTTTCAATCTCGGGTTTGACAATATCCCTTTAGAAGGTGTCTTTTTAAATGTCGCGTTTGACAAGATTCCCTCTTAGAAAAGATTTTTCTCTATGCCGCGTTTGACAATATCCCCTTAGAAAATGTCCTTATCGGGTTTGACAACATCCTTTTAGAAAGTGTCTTTTTAAATGTCGCGTTTGACAACATCACCTTTGAAAGTGTGTTTTTCAATCTCTGGTTTGACAACATCCCTTTAGAAAGTGTCTTTTTAAATGTCGGCTTTGGCATCACCTTTGAAAGTGTGTTTTTCAATCTCGGGTTTGACAATATCCCTTTAGAAGGTGTCTTTTTAAATGTCGCGTTTGACAAGATTCCCTCTTAGAAAAGATTTTTCTCTATGCCGCGTTTGACAATATCCCCTTAGAAAATGTCCTTATCGGGTTTGACAACATCCTTTTAGAAAGTGTCTTTTTAAATGTCGCGTTTGACAACATCACCTTTGAAAGTGTGTTTTTCAATCTCGGGTTTGACAACATCCCTTTAGAAAGTGTCTTTTTAAATACCGCGTTTGTGAACATCACCTTTGAAAGTGTGTTTTTCAATTTCTGGTTTGACAACATCCCTTTAGAAAGTGTCTTTTTAAATGTCGCGTTTGACAAGATTCCCTCTTAGAAAAGATCCTTCTCTATGCCGCGTTTGACAATATCCCCTTAGAAAATGTCCTTATCGGGTTTGACAACATCCTTTTAGAAGGTGTCTTTTTAAATGTCGCGATGGACAACATCACCTTTGAAAGTGTGTTTTTCAATCTCGGGTTTGACAACATCCCTTTAGAAAGTGTCTTTTTAAATGTCGGCTTTGGCAACACCTTTGAAAGTGTGTTTTTCAATCTCGGGTTTGACAATATCCCTTTAAAAGGTGTCTTTTTAAATGGCGGGTTTGACAACATTCCCTCTTAGAAAGGATCCTTCTGTATGCCGTGTTTGACAATATCCCCTTAGAAAATGTCCTTACCGGGTTTGACAACATCCTTTTAGAAGGTGTCTTTTTAAAAGTCGCAATGGACAACATCACCTTTGAAAGTGTGTTTTTCAATCTCGGGTTTGACAACATCCCTTTAGAAAGTGTCTTTTTAAATGTCGGCTTTGGCAACACCTTTGAAAGTGTGTTTTTCAATCTCGGGTTTGACAATATCCCTTTAAAAGGTGTCTTTTTAAATGGCGGGTTTGACAACATTCCCTCTTAGAAAGGATCCTTCTCTATGCCGTGTTTGACAATATCCCCTTAGAAAATGTCCTTATCGGGTTTGACAACATCCTTTTAGAAGGTGTCTTTTCAAATGTCGCGTTTGACAACATCACCTTTGAAAGTGTGTTTTTCAATCTCTGGTTTGACAACATCCCTTTAGAAAGTGTCTTTTTAAATGTCGGCTTTGGCATCACCTTTGAAAGTGTGTTTTTCAATCTCGGGTTTGACAATATCCCTTTAGAAGGTGTCTTTTTAAATGTCGCGTTTGACAAGATTCCCTCTTAGAAAAGATTTTTCTCTATGCCGCGTTTGACAATATCCCCTTAGAAAATGTCCTTATCGGGTTTGACAACATCCTTTTAGAAAGTGTCTTTTTAAATGTCGCGTTTGACAACATCACCTTTGAAAGTGTGTTTTTCAATCTCGGGTTTGACAACATCCCTTTAGAAAGTGTCTTTTTAAATGCCGCGTTTGTGAACATCACCTTTGAAAGTGTGTTTTTCAATTTCTGGTTTGACAACATCCCTTTAGAAAGTGTCTTTTTAAATGTCGCGTTTGACAAGATTCCCTCTTAGAAAAGATCCTTCTCTATGCCGCGTTTGACAATATCCCCTTAGAAAATGTCCTTATCGGGTTTGACAACATCCTTTTAGAAGGTGTCTTTTTAAATGTCGCGATGGACAACATCACCTTTGAAAGTGTGTTTTTCAATCTCGGGTTTGACAACATCCCTTTAGAAAGTGTCTTTTTAAATGTCGGCTTTGGCAACACCTTTGAAAGTGTGTTTTTCAATCTCGGGTTTGACAATATCCCTTTAAAAGGTGTCTTTTTAAATGGCGGGTTTGACAACATTCCCTCTTAGAAAGGATCCTTCTCTATGCCGTGTTTGACAATATCCCCTTAGAAAATGTCCTTATCGGGTTTGACAACATCCTTTTAGAAGGTGTCTTTTTAAATGTCGCGATGGACAACATCACCTTTGAAAGTGTGTTTTTCAATCTCGGGTTTGACAACATCCCTTTAGAAAGTGTCTTTTTAAATGTCGGCTTTGGCATCACCTTTGAAAGTGTGTTTTTCAATCTCGGGTTTGACAATATCCCTTTAGAAGGTGTCTTTTTAAATGTCGCGTTTGACAAGATTCCCTCTTAGAAAAGATTTTTCTCTATGCCGCGTTTGACAATATCCCCTTAGAAAATGTCCTTATCGGGTTTGACAACATCCTTTTAGAAAGTGTCTTTTTAAATGTCGCGTTTGACAACATCACCTTTGAAAGTGTGTTTTTCAATCTCTGGTTTGACAACATCCCTTTAGAAAGTGTCTTTTTAAATGTCGGCTTTGGCATCACCTTTGAAAGTGTGTTTTTCAATCTCGGGTTTGACAATATCCCTTTAGAAGGTGTCTTTTTAAATGTCGCGTTTGACAAGATTCCCTCTTAGAAAAGATCCTTCTCTATGCCGCGTTTGACAATATCCCCTTAGAAAATGTCCTTATCGGGTTTGACAACATCCTTTTAGAAGGTGTCTTTTTAAATGTCGCGATGGACAACATCACCTTTGAAAGTGTGTTTTTCAATCTCGGGTTTGACAACATCCCTTCAGAAAGTGTCTTTTTAAATGTCGGCTTTGGCAACACCTTTGAAAGTGTGTTTTTCAATCTCGGGTTTGACAATATCCCTTTAAAAGGTGTCTTTTTAAATGGCGGGTTTGACAACATTCCCTCTTAGAAAGGATCCTTCTGTATCCCGTGTTTGACAATATCCCCTTAGAAAATGTCCTTACCGGGTTTGACAACATCCTTTTAGAAGGTGTCTTTTTAAAAGTCGCAATGGACAACATCACCTTTGAAAGTGTGTTTTTCAATCTCGGGTTTGACAACATCCCTTTAGAAAGTGTCTTTTTAAATGTCGGCTTTGGCAACACCTTTGAAAGTGTGTTTTTCAATCTCGGGTTTGACAATATCCCTTTAAAAGGTGTCTTTTTAAATGGCGGGTTTGACAACATTCCCTCTTAGAAAGGATCCTTCTCTATGCCGTGTTTGACAATATCCCCTTAGAAAATGTCCTTATCGGGTTTGACAACATCCTTTTAAAAGGTGTCTTTTCAAATGTCGCGTTTGACAACATCACCTTTGAAAGTGTGTTTTTCAATCTCTGGTTTGACAACATCCCTTTAGAAAGTGTCTTTTTAAATGTCGGCTTTGGCATCACCTTTGAAAGTGTGTTTTTCAATCTCGGGTTTGACAATATCCCTTTAGAAGGTGTCTTTTTAAATGTCGCGTTTGACAAGATTCCCTCTTAGAAAAGATCCTTCTCTATGCCGCGTTTGACAATATCCCCTTAGAAAATGTCCTTATCGGGTTTGACAACATCCTTTTAGAAGGTGTCTTTTTAAATGTCGCGATGGACAACATCACCTTTGAAAGTGTGTTTTTCAATCTCGGGTTTGACAACATCCCTTCAGAAAGTGTCTTTTTAAATGTCGGCTTTGGCAACACCTTTGAAAGTGTGTTTTTCAATCTCGGGTTTGACAATATCCCTTTAAAAGGTGTCTTTTTAAATGGCGGGTTTGACAACATTCCCTCTTAGAAAGGATCCTTCTGTATCCCGTGTTTGACAATATCCCCTTAGAAAATGTCCTTACCGGGTTTGACAACATCCTTTTAGAAGGTGTCTTTTTAAAAGTCGCAATGGACAACATCACCTTTGAAAGTGTGTTTTTCAATCTCGGGTTTGACAACATCCCTTTAGAAAGTGTCTTTTTAAATGTCGGCTTTGGCAACACCTTTGAAAGTGTGTTTTTCAATCTCGGGTTTGACAATATCCCTTTAAAAGGTGTCTTTTTAAATGGCGGGTTTGACAACATTCCCTCTTAGAAAGGATCCTTCTCTATGCCGTGTTTGACAATATCCCCTTAGAAAATGTCCTTATCGGGTTTGACAACATCCTTTTAAAAGGTGTCTTTTCAAATGTCGCGTTTGACAACATCACCTTTGAAAGTGTGTTTTTCAATCTCTGGTTTGACAACATCCCTTTAGAAAGTGTCTTTTTAAATGTCGGCTTTGGCATCACCTTTGAAAGTGTGTTTTTCAATCTCGGGTTTGACAATATCCCTTTAGAAGGTGTCTTTTTAAATGTCGCGTTTGACAAGATTCCCTCTTAGAAAAGATTTTTCTCTATGCCGCGTTTGACAATATCCCCTTAGAAAATGTCCTTATCGGGTTTGACAACATCCTTTTAGAAAGTGTCTTTTTAAATGTCGCGTTTGACAACATCACCTTTGAAAGTGTGTTTTTCAATCTCGGGTTTGACAACATCCCTTTAGAAAGTGTCTTTTTAAATGCCGCGTTTGTGAACATCACCTTTGAAAGTGTGTTTTTCAATTTCTGGTTTGACAACATCCCTTTAGAGAGTGTCTTTTTAAATGTCGGCTTTGGCATCACCTTTGAAAGTGTGTTTTTCAATTTCTGGTTTGACAACATCCCTTTAGAAAGTGTCTTTTTAAATGTCGCGTTTGACAAGATTCCCTCTTAGAAAAGATCCTTCTCTATGCCGCGTTTGACAATATCCCCTTAGAAAATGTCCTTATCGGGTTTGACAACATCCTTTTAGAAGGTGTCTTTTTAAATGTCGCGATGGACAACATCACCTTTGAAAGTGTGTTTTTCAATCTCGGGTTTGACAACATCCCTTTAGAAAGTGTCTTTTTAAATGTCGGCTTTGGCAACACCTTTGAAAGTGTGTTTTTCAATCTCGGGTTTGACAATATCCCTTTAAAAGGTGTCTTTTTAAATGGCGGGTTTGACAACATTCCCTCTTAGAAAGGATCCTTCTGTATGCCGTGTTTGACAATATCCCCTTAGAAAATGTCCTTACCGGGTTTGACAACATCCTTTTAGAAGGTGTCTTTTTAAAAGTCGCAATGGACAACATCACCTTTGAAAGTGTGTTTTTCAATCTCGGGTTTGACAACATCCCTTTAGAAAGTGTCTTTTTAAATGTCGGCTTTGGCAACACCTTTGAAAGTGTGTTTTTCAATTTCTGGTTTGACAACATCCCTTTAGAAAGTGTCTTTTTAAATGTCGCGTTTGACAAGATTCCCTCTTAGAAAAGATCCTTCTCTATGCCGCGTTTGACAATATCCCCTTAGAAAATGTCCTTATCGGGTTTGACAACATCCTTTTAGAAGGTGTCTTTTTAAATGTCGCGATGGACAACATCACCTTTGAAAGTGTGTTTTTCAATCTCGGGTTTGACAACATCCCTTTAGAAAGTGTCTTTTTAAATGTCGGCTTTGGCAACACCTTTGAAAGTGTGTTTTTCAATCTCGGGTTTGACAATATCCCTTTAAAAGGTGTCTTTTTAAATGGCGGGTTTGACAACATTCCCTCTTAGAAAGGATCCTTCTGTATGCCGTGTTTGACAATATCCCCTTAGAAAATGTCCTTATCGGGTTTGACAACATCCTTTTAGAAGGTGTCTTTTTAAAAGTCGCAATGGACAACATCACCTTTGAAAGTGTGTTTTTCAATCTCGGGTTTGACAACATCCCTTTAGAAAGTGTCTTTTTAAATGTCGGCTTTGGCAACACCTTTGAAAGTGTGTTTTTCAATCTCGGGTTTGACAATATCCCTTTAGAAGGTGTCTTTTTAAATGTCGCGTTTGACAAGATTCCCTCTTAGAAAAGATTTTTCTCTATGCCGCGTTTGACAATATCCCCTTAGAAAATGTCCTTATCGGGTTTGACAACATCCTTTTAGAAAGTGTCTTTTTAAATGTCGCGTTTGACAACATCACCTTTGAAAGTGTGTTTTTCAATCTCGGGTTTGACAACATCCCTTTAGAAAGTGTCTTTTTAAATGCCGCGTTTGTGAACATCACCTTTGAAAGTGTGTTTTTCAATTTCTGGTTTGACAACATCCCTTTAGAAAGTGTCTTTTTAAATGTCGCGTTTGACAAGATTCCCTCTTAGAAAAGATCCTTCTCTATGCCGCGTTTGACAATATCCCCTTAGAAAATGTCCTTATCGGGTTTGACAACATCCTTTTAGAAGGTGTCTTTTTAAATGTCGCGATGGACAACATCACCTTTGAAAGTGTGTTTTTCAATCTCGGGTTTGACAACATCCCTTTAGAAAGTGTCTTTTTAAATGTCGGCTTTGGCAACACCTTTGAAAGTGTGTTTTTCAATCTCGGGTTTGACAATATCCCTTTAAAAGGTGTCTTTTTAAATGGCGGGTTTGACAACATTCCCTCTTAGAAAGGATCCTTCTGTATGCCGTGTTTGACAATATCCCCTTAGAAAATGTCCTTATCGGGTTTGACAACATCCTTTTAGAAGGTGTCTTTTTAAAAGTCGCAATGGACAACATCACCTTTGAAAGTGTGTTTTTCAATCTCGGGTTTGACAACATCCCTTTAGAAAGTGTCTTTTTAAATGTCGGCTTTGGCAACACCTTTGAAAGTGTGTTTTTCAATCTCGGGTTTGACAATATCCCTTTAAAAGGTGTCTTTTTAAATGGCGGGTTTGACAACATTCCCTCTTAGAAAGGATCCTTCTCTATGCCGTGTTTGACAATATCCCCTTAGAAAATGTCCTTATCGGGTTTGACAACATCCTTTTAGAAGGTGTCTTTTCAAATGTCGCGTTTGACAACATCACCTTTGAAAGTGTGTTTTTCAATCTCTGGTTTGACAACATCCCTTTAGAAAGTGTCTTTTTAAATGTCGGCTTTGGCATCACCTTTGAAAGTGTGTTTTTCAATCTCGGGTTTGACAATATCCCTTTAGAAGGTGTCTTTTTAAATGTCGCGTTTGACAAGATTCCCTCTTAGAAAAGATTTTTCTCTATGCCGCGTTTGACAATATCCCCTTAGAAAATGTCCTTATCGGGTTTGACAATATCCTTTTAGAAAGTGTCTTTTTAAATGTCGCGTTTGACAACATCACCTTTGAAAGTGTGTTTTTCAATCTCTGGTTTGACAACATCCCTTTAGAAAGTGTCTTTTTAAATGTCGGCTTTGGCATCACCTTTGAAAGTGTGTTTTTCAATCTCGGGTTTGACAATATCCCTTTAGAAGGTGTCTTTTTAAATGTCGCGTTTGACAACATTCCCTCTTAGAAAGGATCCTTCTCTATGCCATGTTTGACAATATCCCCTTAGAAAATGTCCTTATCGGGTTTGACAACATCGTTTTAGAAAGTGTCATTTTAAATGTCGGGTTTGACAACATCACCTTTGAAAGTGTGTTTTCCAATCTCGGGTTTGACAACATCCCTTTAGAAAGTGTCTTTTTAAGTCTCAAATTGTCAGAAGTTTCCAATTCTCAAATTAGGTTTCTCAAGTTTTCAGGATTTTAAGTTTCTCAATGTTTTGAATATCCTAACATTTCAGGTTTTCCAAAATCTCGAGTTCTACCAGATTTTTTCAGATCTCAGGTTTTTCAAAAAACCCTTGTAAGACTGAAAACTAGGGAAACCCGGCAATCTATTCTCCTCCATCAATGGCTCAAATCTCAAGGTTTCGCAGAATAGAAGAATAGAGCAATCTATCTATTTTGGCTTTCTGAAAATAAAAATTTTCATAAATTAACAAAAACAAGTAAAGCTGGCCATGAAGAACTGGAGGAACCTGGCAACTTGGGAAAACTGAGATTTTAGGGAACCTGAAATCTTAAAAGACCTGAGCTTTTGGGATCCTAAAAACTTGAGAACTTGAGAAGGTGAGCTTCTGGGAAACTAGAAAATTCTGAGATCTTGAGGAACCTGAGAATTTTAAAAATTTGAGATCAAGTTTGGGTGAACCTGAGATCTTTGAAAACCTAGGAACATTGGGAACATAAATTGATATAAATGGCCAGGGACATGAATCAACTCCGGAAGATAAAGATAACCCCAAGAATTCAAGATAAAAAGACTACAAATCAGGCAACGAAAGGGAACAGAAAATAGATCGTAACACTAACGATATGACACAGCAAGAGTAGTCGATATCGCCCCATTAAGGTAAAATGGATAAAAGTTTGTACGTTGGTTGTGAGATGCTGTAACCTCGTGCTGAATAGTGGAACTAAAGTATCTCGGTATGATTTTTTTTGATTTTTTACAAACTGATCATTGGCCTGGATGACCATATTTCTTTACAATAGGGTCCAACGTCCCACATCTGTTCGTACCCGCAATAAAACTAAGTAATAATATTGCAATAATATGAAATAATATTACAACCTAAATAGTTCTGACAAATATCTGAGGTAAGGGTGATGATTGAAATTAAATTGACTTGTAGCAAGTTGGTTAAATAAATCTATATGAATGTTGAAATGAAATTTGTACTACTCTTAAAGGTTAAATTACATTGAAATGATTAATGAAGATTTACAATTTAAGTGACGCGATAATAAAAAACTAGACGAAATGTTTAACATAAAAAATAACTACTACTGATCTTGTGAGCTTTTCAACGGTTGTCTGCTGGCTTTGGAGCTGACGTGTCCTTACAAATACCTTTCCGGCGAACCTGAGAGACAATCTTATGGATTTCCAGAGTCCACGTGTGGATTACGTCAGTCCAGGAAAGTCACGTGTGGAAAATACTCGGCAACTATTCCAAATGAAAGTGAAACAAGAAACTGCTGGTGGATCTGCCTTTTTGATTGAGAGAGAACAGTCAATGTCTGCACGCAATAAGGTAGCTTATCTGACCCGAATTCAACACTTAACCGATATATCCGCTAATGCGATTTAGTTAAAAATTAACTGGACATCATTAATTACGACGGAGATGTTACTTTAAGATGTCGATCGAAAAGAAGGCCGCAAGTTCGTCGCGTGATATGCAAGAAATCATTCGTGCTTTTTTGTGCGTGCGGGTTATCTCTAAACGCTGATTCGTTCCTGAATCTTCGATGGCGAGTGCGCGGCAAAATCAAATTGTAACAGTACCTCATTTATTTTAAACGTTGTTGAGCGTATCCTTTTTCGCTGGGTGCGTAGTATTTATTGAATAAAGAAATTATGATAAACATAAAATTACAATATTTATGTAGAGTAAAGAAATGTATTATTAAAATTTCTGAGAAAATAATTTCGACAAAAATCAACAATGTAAATTCATTGTTGTCGTTTGTTATTAATAAGTGACAATACAATACTGTGGTATTGTCACTGTAGGACGCACACTAAATTACACTTGATGATATGTGATTTATAAAATACTGTAGCGCTTACGGGTTCACAAAACTATTTATTTAAACAGTTACTATTTACAATTTATTTAAACACTAAACTATGTACAGATCACAATTATTTATTTTAACAGTTCGCATGAATCACACGGATTATGTCGCTCAGTAGCTTATTCAAGCAGTCGTTTTCGCGTCCTATTTACAGCAGGAAGCCGCTTTCTTGATTCGCCGAGAACTGCAGAAATCCAGAATAATCACGATCGTACGAATTTACGATGAAATCATCACGTAAACGAGAACGTCACAATATTCACATTTTTTTTTTAATTTACATTTAATACATATCTACTACTCAAATTTCGACTAACGGGAGATCAATAAAAATGTCAAAAATATCATTTGTAACTGTCCTTGAATTTGCATATAATAATTATGTTTATTTCATACTGGTATCTAAAGTGACATTTTCCGGATTATTTATGATATCAAAAGTGGAACATTAACGTCCTAGTAGTTGGAAGTAGAAACTAGTACTATAAAATTATACGTAAAATATTTTCATAGTTTCCACTCACGAAACAACTGGTATTCCTTCTTATATTGTTCCCGAGATTTCTGTGGCTAACTAATATAAAAAATGCAAGCAAACCGACCATCAGGCAATGTGTCCTTGATTAAACGTAAAAACAGCCTGACTGGTCAATATATGTTGTTTCCTATTCAGATTTTTTTTTACAATAATTGACCTTGACAAGAGGATTTAATGCCTCACTCTGAATATATGAGACGGCGGCCGGCGGCCCTACTAAATGTATACCTTGGAATTTTGATTTTTTTTTCTGTGTAGGAGATAAATAAAAAAACTCAATAAGGCCTTTATTAGAGCTCTTAGCGCAAATTTTATAAGTTTTGTACATACATTCCACCTTTCAAATTTTGTGTTCAAAATATCAGTAATGTAATTTCAGCGCCATCTAGCGTATTAGAAACATACCATTCCTTGATACGGTTTCGCCTTAACCCTGCGTTTTTGTAAACATTTTAAACGAAATTTGTGAGACACCTTTTCAACCGTTAAGTCCAAAATTGAGCCAAATTCCCCAAAAAAATTTGGATGGATGGATGTTTGCTGCTCAATCACGCCAGAACGGCTGAACGGATCTGGACGAAATAGATTTGGTTTTGTTTTTCACAGAGCAAGGGATCGACATGATTTTTCCATAGTGTATGTATGCATATGTAGCAATGCGCCCGTCCCAAGGGGGGCCCGACGGTAGCTACGTCCCCCTCACCCAAGGGGCCCCGATGGTAGCTACTGAGAAAGTTTTATTTTAATTTTGGAAAACTGCTTAATTTGTAGATAGCCACCCTCAATAACTTAAGGAAAAGAGATGTTAGCAAAACCTAAAAACCGGTCAATTTTTATCTCGAGGGGGACATGTTTTAATGCAATAGTAGGCAGGTTTGGTGCAACCCCATACCTCTGACAGGAGCAACCCCAACGTTGTAAGCGCGCAACTCGACACGAACCCGACAAAAAAATTCAACATATAAGTGGGGATACTTTAGATATTTCACTAACTAATCACAAAAAATATTTTCTTCCACTTGCGACTATCAAAAACGTGTTTACATCGCCCACTGACGAACCGGGCGTAATGGCGGTCAAAATGGCGGCGCATAAATGTCGGACCTGGTCAAGTCGCATTCCCCCGGATTTCCCCTAACCTTTTTATATTTATACCTCTGCCAAATCTACCGCAGGTGCACGTCAGTGTGATCGGTGTGATTTGTGAACGATCGCTTTTATCTCCGTATATGAAATTCTCGGCTAAATTATTCAAATTTTTATCGTTTGCTCCAACCATGTGTTCTGCCGGCGTCATGTCATAAACGTAGCCGCCATCGCTTTATATTTTATGGCCTCTATAAAGCTGGCCTATTTAGCCCTACCAGAGACTTTATTTATTTACTAGATTTTGTTTAACAGCAAATTCAAAAAAAGCTGAATGTCTTTAAGTATTGTATATTCGAACACAAATTACAGTTCTACAAATACTGTATTGGCAAACCTGTGGAAAACAATAACACTGGAGTTATTTCGTGTGTAACGTTATCCACTTAACAAAACACGAAAGATAATAAGAGAAATTTAACCTAATTTAAGAAGTTGGACGTTACGTCTCGTTTGCAAACGTTCTTCTCACAAAATAATTTGAGTTGGCAAGAACACAATTTTTATCGAGTTTGGTACGCCTGCGATTCATTCGATATCAAACGACAGATTCGAACAAACATTTATAAAATAAAATCACAGAAGACCCAGTCCTATAATAGTTATCTTTATTCGCACTCTATGAACATGGCACCACACCCTTCAAAAAGCCAAGTGACAGCGCGCCTAAATCCCAATGTCGCCAACCACAGATTAGTGGTTTGTGTTGCCAACTGTCATTGTGCCGTAACCTGGTGGCGCACTTCCTTGCCGTCATAAAATAATTGTTTACACATTTGACTTTATAATTCTTACTTAAACAATGATAATTTTTTCATAAAATTCATGTGAAAATAGATGTTTTTTCAGCCTGCTGTTTGAGAACCGTCGACTTTCGTGTAGTGCGATTTCTAACCACTGCAATCTGGCGGCGTGCTCCTGCGCAGTTGGCAGCGTTGTAATCGTAATGACAGTTTTGACACATCGTCGCAATATCTGTGTCGAAATCGAAACGTTTCATCCAGTTACTGAAAACAACAATTTATTGATATTAAAGAATGTTTTATTAGAGTCTGCAACGTTCACACAGCCCTAGGCCGTGACTTCCGGTAAGTTTTACAACACCCACCGCTAGACCACAACAAAATCAATACAACATTCTAACACGGCTGTACGCGAACACGAATTTTCTCTTACAGGCACTCAAAATGTACAACGGCATCGGTCTGACCACCCCGAGGGGCTCGGGCACCAACGGACACGTCCAGAGGAATTGGGCGCTCGTGAAGCCGCGTCCCAAGGAGCAGACCTACAAGAGCGAACAGGACCTGAGTAATTTGGATACTGTGACGCATCGACAGCCGAATCAAGAGATCCTGGATCACGAGAGGAAACGGAAGATCGAATTGAAGTGTGCGGAGTTTGCGGATATTTTGGAAGAGCAAGGGTACGGCTACTGTGGGGGTCCGTGGAGGTCTTTAGTGTTTGATTTTTAGGTTTTCGCAGGAGGCCATCAACAACAAGGTTGGGAACTACCGGAAGGTGCTGATGGGTCAAGGGGGCAAGTTGGAGCCACCTGTCAACGAGTGGGGGCGTGTCTCGTAAGTAGGGGAGGCTGGGGAAATTTTGTTGTTATTATTTGATGTGTGTAAAATGCCATATGGTTCAGAAAATTATACATCAAGGGTGTCTATGGAAATCAACAGTTACTATCATGTCACAAGTCATTGTGATACTTTGGAGGTTATGTTATAAGAATATTGGTTAAAATCTTATATTGATCGAAATTACGGGTTGCGTCTAAAAATTGTCAGTATCAGCATGTTGGAAGAATCAGGCTATGATGAAGCTAGATTTTTTCCGAATTGGTGGGTGGTCAGCTACGGTTGTACTCTTGTATGTTTGGTTGCATAATAATTTGTTAATCAGTATTAGAACATTGAAAACATATGTAATAAAACGTGGTCTTTTAGAGAAATTATAAGATCGAAAATAAATTACTCAAAGTTGTCTGCACGAAAAACCGCTTGTCCTAGTTTAATAAAATTATTTATTGAATGTCAAGTGGCTTTTTATGAATTTTCAACTTTGAGTAGTTTAGTTTTCAATTGTTCAAGAACTAATATTTTAATTTTTAATAGATTCAGATGAAAATGTAAATTGATTGTAAATGGCATTTGTAAATTTTTAATCTTGATCACTCAGTATCATCCATTGAATAATTAGAAATAGCGTAATAGTGAGAGCGGACAGCGTCGTTAGACATCTCATATCAAAAATAATTTTTTTATTTTGATCAAAAGCCGTTCGACTATATACAGGGAAATTTTTGTCAGGATTGTTTTTCCAAAGTAGAAGAGATATTTTATTCCTTTTTTAATTTTTTCGTCATATTTAACAAAGGTATTGACGTTAGTTTTAATATGTGCAAGTCCCACCCAATTGTAGTCCAATAATATCCACAAATATATAAAGGCACTTACCAGAGTGCCATTGGACTCCATCTATGCACCCAATAGCAATGGCAATAATTTTATGAGAAAACAGCAATGTTCGCCACACCAAAATTATTTAATCCATCTGTCATGTGCAGTGTGAATCTACCACTTGATTTAGATCACAATAATTTATTGAGAGCCAAAGCCCGAGTCTACTTTGCGAAAATGGCACCCGCTTACGCACATTTTTCAATTAGCTGTTTTTTGTGGCATCTGCCACTGTTTTTTTTTTATTGAGTCTAGATATGGTCGAAAATTGGAAAAGCCGGGAAAAACTGAAAATGCTTTTTGTATGAACTCAAGACCTTAACTCACGATTCGAACGATGGACATGGCGTAATTCTTTTTCTGTTTTGTTCGCTTTGGAAAAGTTTTCAGGAAAATAAAATTCGAGACAATTACAAAGTAAAGTTGGAAAATTCGGACAAACTGCAAAAATTATAATCTTTTTTGTTCTGTTCTTTATGTTCCCGGGATTGAAGATAACTCAATTGAATGTTTTCAATCGAAAAAAAAAAACGAGAAAAACGGATTCCACCCTAAAGTATAATTAAATTACATTTGTTTTTATTTTTTTGTTGCTTCGCCATCTGTTCAAAGACAAATTTATTAAAGTTTACACATTCGACTATATACAGGGTGATTGACAAAAATATTTGTATCTCGTTTATTTTTAACCGTATTTGAACAAACCGATTTAAAATAAAGATGTTTGATATTTTCTTTTGCAGGAAATTTTTGTCAGGATTGTTTTTCCAAAGTAGAAGAGATATTTTATTCCCTTTTTATATTTTTTCGTCATGCTTAACAAAGGTATTGACGTTAGTTTTAATATGTGCAAGTCCCACCCAATTGTAGTCCAATAATATCCACAAATATATAAAGGCACTTACCAGAGTGCCATTGGACTCCATCTATGCACCCAATTGCAATGGCAATAATTTTATGAGAAAACAGCAATTTTGGCCCCACCAAAATTATTTAATCCATCTGTCACGTGCAGTCTGAATCTACCACTTGATTTAGATCACAATAATTTATTGAGAGCCAAAGCCTGAGTCTACTTTGCGAAAATGACCTACCCGCTTACGCACATTTTTCAATTAGCTGTTTTTTGTGGCATCTGCCACTGTTTTTTTTTATTGAGTCTAGATATGGTCGAAAATTGGAAAAGCCGGGAAAAACTGAAAATGCTTTTTGTATGAACTCAAGACCTTAACTCACGATTCGAACGATGGACATGCGTAATTCTTTTTCTGTTTTGTTCGCTTTGGAAAAGTTTTCAGGAAAATAAAATTCGAGACAATTACAAAGTAAAGTTGGAAAATTCGGATAAACTGCAAAAATTATAATCTTTTTTGTTCTGTTCTTTATGTTCCCGGGATGGAAGATAACTCAATTGAATGTTTTCAATCGAAAAAAAAAAAAAAAAACGAGAAAATGAATTCCACCCTAAAGTATAATTAAATTACATTTGTTTTTATTTTTGTGTTGCTTCGCCACCTGTCCAAAGACAAAAACATTGAAATTGAGACATTCGACTATATACATTGTGACTGACAAAAATATTTGTATCTCGTTTATTTTTAACCGTATTTGAACAAACCGATTTAAAATAAAGATGTTTGATATTTTCTTTTGCAGGAAATTTTTGTCAGGATTGTTTTTCCAAAGTAGAAGAGATATTTTATTCCTTTTTTCTATTTTTTCATCATGCTTAACAAAGGTATTGACGTTAGTTTTAATATTTGCAAGTCCCACCCAATTGTAGTCCAATAATATCCACAAATATATAAAGGCACTTACCAGAGTTCCATTGGACTCCATCTATGCACCCAATTGCAATGGCAATAATTTTATGAGAAAACAGCAATTTTTGCCCCACCAAAACTATTTAATCCATCTGTCACGTGCATTCTGAATCTACCACTTGATTTAGATCACAATAATTTATTGAGAGCCAAAGTCTGAGTCTACTTTGCGAAAATGACCTACCCGCTTACGCACATTTTTCAATTAGCTGTTTTTTGTGGTATCTGCCACTGTGTTTTTATATATTCAGTAATAAAAAAAATGGATGTCTACAATCTGGATCTCGACGACAGCGCCACCTACCGTGTCCAGCTGTAGCTAAAATCCACCCAGGTGACCCAATAAATTAATTTAAAAAAAAATCATCAAGATTCTGTCAGAAAATCTTTATCTTGACAACAGCGCCCCCTACCGGTTCCAACTGTAGCTAAGAACCATACAGGATCCACAATTCAAAAAATTTCATCAAAATCGGTCAAGCCGTTTAGGAGGAGAAGAATTACGAACACACGGGATGAGTAGAGTGCAACCCTCTTGGTTTGGGTTTTCCAGTCCGCACCTGTATGGAGATAAAATTGTTTAAAGTTTAGCTGTAAAATGGAGCACGCCACTGCACGCAGTGCAATGTAATCAAGAATTTTTTTGCGACATATCTTTAGTTGATAAATAATAGACAAAAACTGGCATCCTTTTTTTGATTCATCTCGGTTAACTGTCCTCCGTTCTAATCCAGCGTCGAAAACGAAGACGTTAATTGTACATAACGAAAATAATTGTACAAAAGGTGCAGGTTGTTACCCCGTCGAGAGGTGCTAAACTTTTTAAAAATTAAAAGTTGTCGGCGAGTTTTACAAAACAACAACAGTTCCGCATCAACATCTGATGGGCCGTGTCGTGGGTTAACTTTCTTTGTCATGTCGACTTCATGAACGCCGAAACTAGGTTGGGTTAAAAAGTGTATGCCCCATTAAAATTTTTGACTCAAATTTTCAGTTATGTTGTACTGGACCTTATGGTGCCCCAGTTAATTTTTTTACATATATTTCAATTTCACCCCGTATTAAGATATAGTCTTGTACGGTATTTTCCTCGCCTGATGATAACGACGTTGGCGAAAAAGAGAGCGATCACACAAGAAACTTTAGTTATCTCTTGCAATAAAAAATTTAAAAATCGTTGATGACGTCACTGTGCAAAGACGGCTCGTCACAAAAAAATATGTATCATAATGTGTTTCATATTTTTAACGTGAGTGCAATCTATCACACCTAACACAGTAGGAAAGGTGTATTTTGTTTGTCATATACCATTTTATGGGTGCCTGCAAAATGTAAGGTGAGAAATACAGTTCTAGGTCCACGCCCAACTCGGAATGGAGTCTAAGGTTTTATTTTCGATCTATGTCACTGGAAAAACTGTAGAATATGCCCTAATCTCCCCTATAATTTCCTCTTTTCAATTTCGAAGCAGAGCCGTGCCGGCGTTGATGTTATTTCCCCGGATTATCGATTTCGGCGCAGCATCCGTCCCGTTTTACCGCTTTCCTCCCGGTTTCATCCCCCAGTCTCCAATTTCCAACCCCCCAGTTGAGCACGGGCGACGGCGGCGCACACACGCTGCCGTCCCATTCGAAAATCGCCGAGATGTGAGAGATAATCTCTTCCGTAAACAAAATCCGATATGTCTTCCACTTAGTATGTAAGAGTTCGCAAGTCTTCCATTTTAGAGAATTTACACGATATATATGATAGTCGTTTTACCCCCGTTGTGATAATAATCCTTTGCTTCCGCGTTGTACTATTCTTAGGGATCTATAAGTGAGTGTTATGACGATGTTTTATTCGAGTCCGAGGAATCGATGTCCGGTTAACGAGCGTCTCATTTTCGAACGGCTATGGCGGGGCGCCTTTTGCCAAGCGTTGGGCGCTAAGCCGGCCCTGCATGCCAGGACCGGCCCGAGGAGGCAGTGCTGCTGCCATTGTCATTGCAGTCAGAGTTTGACGCAGAACGCCTACTACGTCAGGCCCGTGCCGCCGAAGAAGACCATGAGGTCGGTTGTGAGGTAAAAATATACAGGGACGGATACCTTATTATGTACATAATTTGTTTATTTAGTTTTTTCGTTGTATCACTGTTTCGTTGTTGTTTCTTCCTAAATTGCTCTACATGTTCTATACTGTGACAACTAGTTATTATATTTCTTTTTTGTCCTTACCATAATATTTTTTATTGGTTTATTGTGCCCTACTAGTTGCTGAAATATGCGTTCATGTTTTGTTCAAATTGTTCGTTTCTCAAGTGTTCTACACGTGTAAAGTCAAGGTAATTTTTTAGAGAAGTCAGGGAAGAAGTTCCAATAATAAATAAATAATAATAAATTTTTAACAAATAGAAAAGAAATCAAGAATATTTCAGTATTTAAATTATGTATTTTGAGTTATTTTAAATGGGATAAAAATGAGCGCGGACAGCGTCGTTAGACATCTAGAAATTATTTAAAAACGGTTGATCGTTCTTATAAATAAAATTTTCGATACATTAGAAAAAGATGTAGGGGCCCTCCCTAGTGTTATATGTACCGTATATCTGCGTAATTTTAGACAAAACAATCAGAAATAGACTAAAAATGAGCGCGGACAGCATCGCTAGCCATCTAGAATTTCAAATAAAAATTTATGTATGAGAAAAAGGCCGATGTGCTCTTATTGGTAAAGTTTTAACAAATTGAAAAATAAATCAAGCATTTTACGGTATTTGAGTTATTTTTGATATTAAATAATCAGAAATACACTGATATAATTAGCGTGGACAGCGTCGTTAGACATCTAGAAATTATTTAAAAAGCGGTGGATCGAAATTGTAAATAAAATTTTCCATAATTTAGAAAATAATTCCGGGACACTGATATTACGGTAATTCAGTTCTTTTCGATACGAAATGGGATAATAATGAGCGCAGACAGCGCCGTTAGACATCTAGAATTTTAGATATTAGAATACTGGATGCGCTTTTAAAGTAGATTTTTAACAAATAGAAAAGAAATCAAGAATATTTCAGTACTTGAATTATGTATTTTGAGTTATTTTGAATGGGATAAAAATGAGCGCGGACAGCGTCGTTAGACATCTAGAAATTATTTAAAAACGGTTGATCGTTCTTATAAATAAAAGTTTCCATAAATTATAAAATATTTTTTTGACACTAATATTACGGTAATTGACTTGTTTTCGACAAGAAATGGGATAATAAAGATGCGCGGACAGAGCCCTTAGACATACAGAATTTGAAATAAAATTTTAAATATTAGAATACTGGATGCGCTTATAAAGCAGATTTTTCCCAAATAGAAAAAAAAAATCAGTCATATTTCAGTACTTGAATTATGTATTTTGAGTAAATGGGACAATAATGAGCGCGGACAGCGTCGTTAGACATCTAGAAATTATTTAAAAAAGCGGTGGATCGCCATTCTAAATAAAATTTTCCATAATTTAGAAAATAATTCCGGGACACTAATATCACGGTAATTGACTTCTTTTCGACAAGAAATGGGATAATAAAGAGGCGCGGACAGAGTCCTTAGACATATAAAATTTTAAATATTAGAATACTGGATGCGCTTATAAAGTAGATTTTTCACAATTAGGAAAAAAAACAGGAATATTTCAGTACTTGAATTATGTATTTTGAGTAAATGGGACAATAATGAGCGCGGACAGCGTCGTTAGACATCTAGAAATTATTTAAAAAGCGGTGGATCGCCATTCTAAATAAAAATTTCCATAAATTATAAAATAATTTAGGGACACTAATATTACGGTAATTGACTTCTTTTCGATAAGAAATGGGATAATAAAGATGCGCGGACAGCGCCCTTAGACATATAGAACTTTAAATAAAATTTTAAATATTAGAATACTGGATGCGCTTATAAAGTAGATTTTTCACAATTAGAAAAAAAAAAAAAAAACAGGAATATTTCAGTACTTGAATTATGTATTTTGAGTAAATGGGACAATAATGAGCGCGGACAGCGTCGTTAGACATCTTGAAATTATTTAAAAAGCGGTGGATCGCCATTCTAAATAAAAATTTCCATAAATTATAAAATAATTTAGGGACACTAATATTACGGTAATTGACTTCTTTTCGATAAGAAATGGGATAATAAAGATGCGCGGACAGCGCCCTTAGACATATAGAACTTTAAATAAAATTTTAAATATTAGAATACTGGATGCGCTTATAAAGTAGATTTATCACAATTAGAAAAAAAAAAACAGGAATATTTCAGTACTTGAATTATGTATTTTGAGTGAATGGGACAATAATGAGCGCGGACAGCGTCGTTAGACATCTAGAAATTATTTAAAAAGCGGTGGATCGCCATTCTAAATAAAAATTTCCATAAATTATAAAATAATTTAGGGACACTAATATTACGGTAATTGACTTCTTTTCGATAAGAAATGGGATAATAAAGATGCGCTGACAGAGCCCTTAGACATACAGAATTTGAAATAAAATTTTAAGTATTAGAATACTGGATGCGTTTATAAAGCAGATTTTTCACCAATAGAAAATAAAATCTGGAATATTTCAGTACTTGAATTATGTATTTTGGGTAAATGGGACAATAATGAGCGCGGACAGCGTCGTTAGACATCTAGAAATTATTTAAAAAGCGGTGGATCGCCATTCTAAATAAAAATTTCCATAAATTATAAAATAATTTAGGGACACTAATATTACGGTAATTGACTTGTTTTCGACAAGAAATGGGATAATAAAGATGCGCGGACAGAGCCCTTGGACATACAGAATTTGAAATAAAATTTTAAATATTAGAATACTGGATGCGCTTATAAAGCAGATTTTTCACAAATAGAAAAAAAAAATCTGGAATATTTCAGTACTTGAATTATGTATTTTGAGTAAATGGGACAATAATGAGCGCGGACAGCGTCGTTAGACATCTAGAAATTATTTAAAAAGCGGTGGATCGCCATTCTAAATAAAAATTTCCATAAATTATAAAATAATTTAGGGACACTAATATTACGGTAATTGACTTGTTTTCGACAAGAAATGGGATAATAAAGATGCGCGGACAGAGCCCTTGGACATACAGAATTTGAAATAAAATTTTAAATATCAGAATACTGGATGCGCTTATAAAGTAGATTTTTCACAAATAGAAAAAAAAATCTGGAATATTTCAGTACTTGAATTATGTATTTTGAGTAAATGGGACAATAATGAGCGCGGACAGCGTCGTTAGACATCTAGAAATTATTTAAAAAGCGGTGGATCGCCATTCTAAATAAAAATTTCCATAAATTATAAAATAATTTAGGGACACTAATATTACGGTAATTGACTTGTTTTCGACAAGAAATGGGATAATAAAGATGCGCGGACAGAGCCCTTGGACATACAGAATTTGAAATAAAATTTTAAATATTAGAATACTGGATGCGCTTATAAAGCAGATTTTTCACAAATAGAAAAAAAAATCTGGAATATTTCAGTACTTGAATTATGTATTTTGAGTAAATGGGACAATAATGAGCGCGGACAGCGTCGTTAGACATCTAGAAATTATTTAAAAAGCGGTGGATCGCCATTCTAAATAAAAATTTCCATAAATTATAAAATAATTTAGGGACACTAATATTACGGTAATTGACTTGTTTTCGACAAGAAATGGGATAATAAAGATGCGCGGACAGAGCCCTTGGACATACAGAATTTGAAATAAAATTTTAAATATCAGAATACTGGATGCGCTTATAAAGTAGATTTTTCACAAATAGAAAAAAAAATCTGGAATATTTCAGTACTTGAATTATGTATTTTGAGTAAATGGGACAATAATGAGCGCGGACAGCGTCGTTAGACATCTAGAAATTATTTAAAAAGCGGTGGATCGCCATTCTAAATAAAAATTTCCATAAATTATAAAATAATTTAGGGACACTAATATTACGGTAATTGACTTGTTTTCGACAAGAAATGGGATAATAAAGATGCGCGGACAGAGCCCTTGGACATACAGAATTTGAAATAAAATTTTAAATATTAAAATACTGGATGCTCTTATAAAGTAGATTTTTCACAAATAGAAAAAAAATCTGGAATATTTCAGTACTTGAATTATGTATTTTGAGTAAATGGGACAATAATGAGCGCGGACAGCGTCGTTAGACATCTAGAAATTATTTAAAAAGCGGTGGATCGCCATTCTAAATAAAAATTTCCATAAATTATAAAATAATTTAGGGACACTAATATTACGGTAATTGACTTCTTTTCGAGAAGAAATGGGATAATAAAGTTGCGCGGACAGCGCCCTTAGACTTACAGAATTTTAAATAAAATTTTAAATATTGGAATACTGGATGCGCTTATAAAGTAGATTTTTCACAAATAGAAAAAAAAAATCTGGAATATTTTAGTACTTGAATTATGTATTTTGAGTAAATGGGACAATAATGAGCGCGGACAGCGTCGTTAGACATCTAGAAATTATTGAAAAACGGTTGTTCGTTGTTTTAAATAAAATTTTCAATATATTAGAAAAAATGTTGGGGGCCTAGTGTTATATGTACCGTATTTTAGACAAAATAATCAGCATATACCAAAAATGAGCGCGGACAGCGTGGTTCGACATCTAGAATTTCAAATAAAATTTAAATATTAAAAACCGCTTTTATTAATAAAGTTTTAACAAATAAATCAACAATTTTACGGTATTTGAGTTATTTTTTGATATTAAATCAGAAAAAGACTGTCGAAATGATTGTGATATATAACCGGAAGCGTTGCGATATATTTTATGCTGATACGATAACTTCAATAAGTGTTAAAAAAATGTCAAGATTCAAAGAAGTCAGTAATGATTTAATCTTCTGGAACAATTTCGCTTGCGTTTATTGCTAAATTAGAATTTTCCACTTGCATTGTGTCGACTCTGGTTGCGTGACTTACAAGGGGTTAAAAAACACAGTTAGGGGTCACAAAATAAAGTCATGAAACTTTTTAACTTTTAATTTGCCATGCATTCACGTTAGTATTTTTCTCCGTTATTCTCCCAACTTTTCACCGATAATAAATTGCCCGATTTCCAAGCAGTAAATCCAAAATCGTCTGGAACGGCTTTGCGGCATCCGAGGCGTCTTTCCGAGCCGAAAGTTTCACCGGTAATCTGGTAAACCGATTAGCTCGCGCCACCATTTTACGACTTCTCTCGTTTTATTTTCATTTCAATTGAAGCTCAAATCATAATATGCGTTCACGCGAGACAACCGGCTGCATTTCAATGGTATTTCCGATATGTAGGGCGACTGCCACACGAGCGCTTAGTCACCCCCATCTCGGCACGAAGGGGAAGTATTGATCTAGGACTAGGAACGTCGGAATACGGCTCGGCAAAAATGCGACGCAAAGGTGGGCTTATTGGACCACAAAATTAAAAAACGGGGCGATATTACAATATCATTCCATGTTAATACTAGAATTAGAAAGGTCTAAGAATCACAGAAAACTGCTTTGGAAAAAAAAAACACTTATTTAGTGATTTTAGTGTATGTACTAATACCAACAAAAAAAAAATGTTTAGACACGCGTGCTCTAGTAACCTAACTGTGACTGATCTCCCCTTTCTGCCTCACCCCTTGGGGTTGGTCGGAATCGGAATAATAAAACGCATAGCCGGCGTGCAGTCGTGGGGCGAATTTCATTGTTTTAACATGGTCTGTTACAACTACAGCTCGGATCTGAACGACGAGTTAGTTTAATTAATTTCCGTTTATTCCATTATTTTACCTTTTTACTTTTTTTTCTGCAGTGTGACGGAGACGCACCAAGTGGCCGAAGCCCAACAAGAGAAAAATGCCCGTCTCAGGGAAGCCTTCGGTATATCCGAGTATTTCGTCGACGGCAGCAGTTTTGACCCGGATCGCGAAGCCAAAGAAAAAGTCGCCAAGTCCAACGCGATCCAAGAAAAAGAAAAACAGAAGGCGCTAGAGGAGGAGAGGAAGAAAGAGAAGGAACAGGCGGTCAGGTACGAATTGGTGCACACGCCCAGTCCGGAGCCCGTTCAGCCGGAGGTGAAGAATGCGAAGAAGAAGAAGAGAAAACGGAAAGACAGGTGGGTGCACAAAAAACTTTTTTAGGCTCGTTCGCAAAAAAAAAAAAATTGTAGATAACACGCCAAAATTTTTAAATTCGTCCCTCTATTAGCGTCGGATGTAATGAACGCAACGCTTATTTATTCTTCGAAAGTACAGAAATGGTCCTTTTTGGAATACCTTAAAAGTGCTTCAAAATTTTGAAAACAGAAAAAAACAGAAAACTTGAGATCTTGAGGAACCTGATAATTTGAAGAACCTCATCTCAAAAAATCTAAGAACTCAAGAAACTTAAGAATATGGACAATTTGAGATCTTGGAAAATGAGAAATCTTAAGGAACTTGAGAGATTGATAAACATTGAGAAGTGGAGGAACCTCAGAAATTTGGAAAACCTCAGATTTTAGGGAACTTGATACCTTGAGTAACATAAGAATCTGCCAACTTGAGAAATAAAATTTGAGAACTGGCTTATCTCGAGATTTTTAGGGAACCCTGAGAACTAAGCGAACTTTAAACCCAAAGGAGTCTAACAACCTGAGATTTTCGAAAAGTTGAGATTTTACTAAATTTGACCTTGAGACGAGTTCAGATACGAAACTTGATATTTTGGAAAACCTGAGGACTAAGAGAACTTTCGAGTTTGAGGAATCCAAGAACCTGCGAACTTGAGAAACACAAATTGAGATATGGAAGAACCTGATTTGAAGCACCTAAAACTCAAAATATCTGAGAACTTAAGAAACTTGAGATCTCGAAAAAGCTAAAATCTTAGGGAATTTGAGAGCTTGATAAATCAACTTTGAGAACTTGAGATTTTAGAAAACTTTGAGAAGAAAGCGAACCTCAAACCTTGACTAATCTAACAACCTGAGAATTTTGCCAATTTGATATTTGAAGGAATTTGGGACTTTGAGAAATGGAAGAACTTGAAATTTTGGAAAACCTGAGGACTAAGAAAATTTGAACCTTAAATTCTGAGGAATCTTAACAGCCTGAGAACTTGAGAAGTAGAGAAACCTGAGATTTTGAAAAAATTGACATTTTACTAAACTTGAACTTGAGGCGAGTTCGGGCACGAACCTTGAGAATTGGAGGAACTTGAAAATTTGTAAAACCTGAGGACTAAGAAAATTTGAACCTTAAATCCTGAGGAATCTAGCAGCTTGAGAACTTGGGAAGCAGAGAATCCTGAGATTTTGGAAAAGTTGACATTTTACTAAACTTGACCTTGAGACGAGCTCGCACACGAAACTTGAGAACTGGAGGAACTTGAAAATTTGGATAACCTGAGGACTAAGAAAACTTGAACCTTAAATCCTGAGGAATTTTACAGCCTGAGAACTTGAGAAATAGAGAAACCTGAGATTTTGGAAAAATTGACGTTTTACTAAACTTGACCTTGAGACGAGTTCGGACACGAAACTTGAGAACTGGAGGAACTCGAAAATTTGGAAAACCTGAGCATTAAGAGAACCTTAGAGTTTGAGTGGTCTTAAGAACTTAAAATCTGAGAAGTCGAGAAACTTGATAATCTGAAAACTTGAGAGCTTCATAAATCAATGTTGAGAAGTGAAGGAACCTCAGAAATTTGGAAAACCTGAGATTTTAATGAATTTGAAACCTTAAGTAACATAACCTGAGAACTTAAGAAGTAGAAGAACTTGAGATTTTGGAAAACCTGAGGACTAAGAGGACCTTAGAGTTTGAGTAGTCTTAAGAACTTGAGTAACACAAATTGAGAACTGGAGGAACGTGATAATTCGAAGAACCTGAAATCTCAAAAAAGTCTGAGAACTCAACTGAGAATATGGACAATTTGAGATCATGAAAAATCTAAAATCTTGAGAGCTTGATAAATCAACGTTGACAAGTGGAGGAACCTCAGAAATTTGGAGAACCTGAGATTTTAAGGAACCTGAAGTCGTGACTAACATAAGAACCTGACAACTTGAGAAATCAAAGTTGAGAATTGGCTTAACCTTAGATTTTAAGAAAACCTTGAGAACTCGGCGAATCTTAAACCCTGAAGAATCTAAGAACTTAAGAACTTGAGTAGCAGGGAAACCTGAGATTTTGGAAAACTTTGGTTTTTAGGGAACTTTACAATTTGAGTAACCTAAGAACCTGACAACTTGGGAAACCAAACTTGAGCACTCTAGGAACCAGAAATTTTTTAAAACCTTGGGACTAAGGGAACCTTAGAGTTTCAGTAGTCTTAAGAATTTGAGAAACACAAATTGAGAACTGGAGGAACCTGATAATTTGAAGAACCTGAAATTTCAAAAAATCCGAGAACTTAAGAAACTTGAAAATATGGACAATTTGAGATCTTAAAAAATCTAAAATCTTAGGGAACTTGAGATTTTTAGGAAATTTTGAGAACTTAGCGAACCTTAAACCCTGAAGAATCTAACAACCTGAGAACTTGAGAGGGAGGGAAACCCGAGATTTTGGAAAACTTTGGATTTTAGGGAACTTGACAATTTGAGTAACCTAGGAAGTTGACAACTTGGAAACCAAACTTGAGCACTGGAGGAACCAGAAATTTTGGAAAACCTGGGGACTAAGAGAACCTTAGAGTTTCAGTAGTCTTAAGAACTTGAGAAACACAAATTGAGAACTGGAGGAACCTGATAATTTGAAGAATCTGAAATCTCAAAAAATCTTAGAACTTAAGAAACTTGAGAATATGGACAATTTGAGATCTTGAAAAATCTAAAATCTTAGGGAATTTGAGATTTTTAGGAAACCCTGAGAACTAAGCGAACCTTAAATCCTGAGAAATCTAACAACCTGAGAACTTGAGAAGTAGGGAAACCCGAGATTTTGGAAAACTTTGGATTTTAGGGAACTTTACAATTTGAGTAACCTAAGAACCTGACAACTTGGGAAAACATACTTGAGCACTGGAGGAACCAGACATTTTGGAAAATCTTGGGACTAAGAGAACCTTAGAGTTTCCGTAGTCTTAAGAACTTGAGAAACACAAATTGAGAACTGGAGGAACCTGATAATTTGAAGAACCTGAAATCTCAAAAAATCCGAGAACTTAAGAAACTTGAGAATATGAGCAATTTGAGATTTTGGAACCTGATACCTCGATAAATCAACGTTGAGAGGTGGAGGAACCTCAGAAATTTGGAAAACCTGAGATTTTAGGAAAAACCTGAGAACTAAGCGAACCTTAAATCTTAAGGAATGTAACAACCTGAAAACTTGAGAAACACAAATTGAGACCTGTAGAATTCTGAGATCTTGGAAAACCCGAAACCTTAGTGAACCTGCGAACTTGGGGAACCCGAGAATTTGAAGAACCCGAAATTGCGGAACGCCTGAAATCTTAGAGAAATTTAGAATTTGGATAGTTTGGAACCTTGGACAATCTGAGAAGTTTGAGACCTTGAGTTGTATAACAGTATCGATTACATTTAAGATTTTTGGTCCTTCGAGCCGAGCAACACGTTTTGCTCCAATCATCAACTTTTTGGTTCTACATTTCGAACAATCGACATAACATCTTTTGGTCCTTCGAGTCGCATCGTAACATCAGCGTAATAAGAGTTAAATTACCAAATTCCGATGTAATTTTGTAATGGTATTATTATTATGTTTCTGTTGAGGCAACTACTGACGTCACACGGTGTCTACCTTAATTAATTCCTATGCTAAAAAAATGAAAACTACGTATTTGCACGCAATGGGACCGTGCAACGTGTAGCGCTGTCATAATTACCAATAAAACCGGCTTGGAAATGACTAACTAAATTCATTTTTTTGCAGTTCCTCAAGCGAAGAACCGAAGAAAAAGAAGAAGTCCAAAAAACGGAAAAAAGAAAGGTAATTTCTGGACGGATGAGTGCCTTTTAATTTCATAGTCGTAATAGCTGGGTGAAGGGATTTTTGATTTTGTTTTTTCAAAATCTTTTTGTGTGTATGTTTTTATTGGTTTCTTCAAATTAAACGTACCTTAATGTGTATTTCCTCGTACTAATTCAATGGTGGTATATTTTTTTGCCGTACATGTTATGAAGGCCCTTGTCAGGTAAATGTATGGTTTGGTTTTCTCCTTAATTACTACATGATCTTGCGTATGTCTAGCTCAGCCATTTTTTTGGACTGAAGGTGCGTTCAAGAATTAGAATTTCACTCTAAAAATTCTCGTTTCAGTCTACACTGCCGTTGTGTAATTGCGGTTTTCAGAAAGGATGTAAATTGTGTCTGTAATGAACGTAATGAGAATAGGATGCTTTTCTGAAAACCACTTGCATCCCTCTAGTCTGTACGCTCCCCCGTTTCTAGAAATAGTAAAATCGAGAATTTTCTCTTCCTCTAGATCGGGCAAAGTGAAGGAGAAGAAGAAATCGAAGAAGAAGCGTCGCCGCTCCTCGGCCTCTTCCGACTCCAGCGACGACAGCGAATCGGACACGGAGAAATCGCGAGGTTCAAGCAGTGAAGACGAGAAGAAGAAAAAGAAGAAAACAAAAAAGAAGGAGGTTAGTGCTTAATTCGCGCGCTCTCATTCCCAAAGAAAATCTTCTATTTAATTTCCAATACTTCGGAATGAGATCATTTCTATCGTGAGTTACTAGTGCTTTATTCATCGTTATTTTCGTTGTAGACGTTTTTTAAAAGTAGTCTCTTAAAAGATTCACCACGGAATTAACGGGGGGCGACTCCTCCATCAGTGACACGATTTCGATTTTGTTTTCTCATTGACTTTTTTTGGTTATGCATGAAGGCAAGTTTTTGTTGATTGAAGTAAACATTGTTCTGTTTGAACCTTGCGCATCATTACATAGGATAGCCTGACGGGCTTTCGACATCGCTAGTAAGTACCGGCCTTAAGGCCTCTAGCACTCGACTGCATGCTCCCATAATTGAGAACTTGACTTGACGGCTGCGGCAAACGGGCCAAATTTTGACTAGTTTGCGGTGATTCCAGTTCAGTCTCAGAATATTGTAAAGCATTTTTGGAACCAAAATGATATCTAGGGGTGTATATTTGGTAAATAGGTTGTTTTTATCGTGGTCCGGTGAAGGGTGGTGAAAAGCAGTGAAGGCAAATTCAAAATAAAACTTCATTTCGTTGTTACGGTCGGGTCGCCTCGTTTAACGTGGTATGCTCCACACTTGTCCACGTCAGTTCCGGGCGTCGTAGAAAGTCCAGGGGGATGGCATCGGGAGCGCGCTATTTTACTGTCAAGATCGGTCCCGATCCGATGCCGGGAAGTATTTAGTCCTGCGTGTTAGCGAAATTTGGTAACTTCGTTACATCATTCTAGTGAAAATTGAAAAACCGTGAAACTTTTTTTGGGCCACGTAATCGTCCTAAAAAAGAAATTACGGTTGCTTAAATTAAATTAAATTTACTGATACAAAATTCGAAATTTCAATATTTCGAGAGTCCAAGACGATATAAGGATTTAAAGTGCTAAAATTCGTAAATTCATATTTTGTGAATTTTAGAGATTTTTATACTTGCAACAGTCGCACCTAATCCGTCGCATCACAGTCACAGTGGAAAGTCCGGGAGGGTGGCATCGGGAGCGCTCTATTTTCCGGGTCATCGGGACGCAAGAACGGTCCCGATCCGATGTCGGGAAGTATTTATTCCGGCGTGTTAGCGGTGAAGCGCAGAGCGCTCGGCCCAGCGACTCACAGTGGGGCCCGGCGCGACAAATGGCAGTCGTAGCTGTGTTCGGATAGCTGTATTCAAAGCGCGCTATTTTATTCAGTGGCCGGAAGCAAGAGCGGTCCCGATCCGAAGCCCGGAAGTATTTTATTTCGTGTAATATGTCCTCGTGTTGTCGGGAATTTGGTAACTTCGTTACATCATACTAGTGTATGATGATTTGTCCACCACTTTTTGAACACGAACGAAACTTTTCTTTGGCCACGTGAACGTCCGGAAAAAGAAATGACGTTGCGGTTTTTCTTTGACGAGATAAAGCAGTATGTAATGGGAAATTAAATTCGATTTGGATTCAAATTTACGATTCTAAGAGTAGAAAATTTTAGTATTGGAGAGATTTTAAGTTTCCAAAATTCATAAATTCTAAGAGTCGGTGATTTCATGGTCAGTAGATGCCAATAGATAAAATTCTGTTTTTCCAAGATTTCAAAATGTACTGATACGAAATTCGAAATTTTACTATTTCGAGGGTCCAAGACGATGTAAGGATTTAAAAGTGCAAAAATTTCGGAAATTCATATTTTGTGAATTTTAGAAATTTTTATATTTGCAACAGTCGCACCAATCCGTCGCATCACAGTCACAGTAGAAAGTCCGGGAGGGTGGCATCGGGAGCGCGTGATTTTACTGGTCATTGGGACGCAAGAACGGTCCCGATCCGATGCCGGGAAGTATTTATTCCGGCGTGTTAGCGGTGAACCGCAAGGCGCTCGGCCCAGCGACTCACATCGGGGCCCGGCGCGACAAATGGCAGTTGTAGCTGTGTTTGGATAGCTGTATTCGAAGCGCGCTATTTTATTCAGTGGCCGGAAGCAAGAGCGGCCCCGATCCGATGCAGGAAGTATTTTATTTCGAGTTATTTGTCCTCGTGGTGTCGGGAATTTGGTAACTTCGTTACATCATACTAGTGTATGATGATTTTTCCACCACTTTTTGAACACGAACGAAACTTTTCTTTGGCCACGTGAACGTCCGGAAAAAGAAATGACGTTGCGGTTTTTCTTTGACGAGATAAAGCAGTATGTAATGGGAAATTAAATTCGATTTGGATTCAAATTTACGATTCTAAGAGTAGAAAATTTTAGTATTGGAGAGATTTTAAGTTTCCAAGATTCATAAATTCTAAGAGTCGGTGATTTCAAGGTCAGTAGATGCCAATAGATAAAATTCTGTTTTTCCAAGATTTCAAAATGTACTGATACGAAATTCGAAATTTTACTATTTCGAGGGTCCAAGACGATGTAAGGATTTAAAAGTGCAAAAATTTCGGAAATTCATATTTTGTGAATTTTAGAAATTTTTATATTTGCAACAGTCGCACCAATCCGTCGCATCACAGTCACAGTAGAAAGTCCGGGAGGGTGGCATCGGGAGCGCGTGATTTTACTGGTCATCGGGACGCAAGAACGGTCCCGATCCGATGCCGGGAAGTATTTATTCCGGCGTGTTAGCGGTGAAGCGCAAAGCGCTCGGCCCAGCGACTCACATCGGGGCCCGGCGCGACAAATGGCAGTCGTAGCTGTGTTTGGATAGCTGTATTCGAAGCGCGCTATTTTATTCAGTGGCCGGAAGCAAGAGCGGCCCCGATCCGATGCAGGAAGTATTTTATTTCGAGTTATTTGTCCTCGTGGTGTCGGGAATTTGGTAACTTCGTTACATCATACTAGTGTATGATGATTTTTCCACCACTTTTTGAACACGAACGAAACTTTTCTTTGGCCACGTGATCGTCCGGAAAAAGAAATGACGTTGCGGTTTTTCTTTGACGAGATAAAGCAGTATGTAATGGGAAATTAAATTCGATTTGGATTAAAATTTACGATTCTAAGAGTAGAAAATTTTAGTATTGGAGAGATTTTAAGTTTCCAAGATTCATAAATTCTATGAGTCGGTGATTTCAAGGTCAGTAGATGCCAATAGATAAAATTCTGTTTTTCCAAGATTTCAAAATGTACTGATACGAAATTCGAAATTTTACTATTTCGAGGGTCCAAGACGATGTAAGGATTTAAGAGTGCTAAAATTCGGAAATTCATATTTTGTGAATTTTAGAGATTTTTATGTTTGCAACAGTCGCACCAATCCGTCGCATCACAGTCACAGTAGAAAGTCCGGGAGGGTGGCATCGGGACGCAAGAACGGTCCCGATCCGATGCCGGGAAGTATTTATTCCGGCGTGTTAGCGGTGAAGCTCAAAGCGCTCGGCCCAGCGACTCACATCGGGGCCCGGCGCGACAAATGGCAGTCGTAGCTGTGTTTGGATAGCTGTATTCGAAGCGCGCTATTTTATTCAGTGGCCGGAAGCAAGAGCGGCCCCGATCCGATGCAGGAAGTATTTTATTTCGAGTTATTTGTTCTCGTGGTGTCGGGAATTTGGTAACTTCGTTACATCATACTAGTGTATGATGATTTTTCCACCACTTTTTGAACACGAACGAAACTTTTCTTTGGCCACGTGATCGTCCGGAAAAAGAAATGACGTTGCGGTTTTTCTTTGACGAGATAAAGCAGTATGTAATGGGAAATTAAATTCGATTTGGATTAAAATTTACGATTCTAAGAGTAGAAAATTTTAGTATTGGAGAGATTTTAAGTTTCCAAGATTCATAAATTCTATGAGTCGGTGATTTCAAGGTCAGTAGATGCCAATAGATAAAATTCTGTTTTTCCAAGATTTCAAAATGTACTGATACGAAATTCGAAATTTTACTATTTCGAGGGTCCAAGACGATGTAAGGATTTAAAAGTGCAAAAATTTCGGAAATTCATATTTTGTGAATTTTAGAAATTTTTATATTTGCAACAGTCGCACCAATCCGTCGCATCACAGTCACAGTAGAAAGTCCGGGAGGGTGGCATCGGGAGCGCGTGATTTTACTGGTCATCGGGACGCAAGAACGGTCCCGATCCGATGCCGGGAAGTATTTATTCCGGCGGATTAGCGGTGAAGCGCAGAGCGCTGGGTCCGGCGCGACAAATGGCGGAGGCTGAGGGCAGTCATAGTTGTGTCCGGATAGCTGCATTCGAAGCGCGCTATTTTATTCAGTGGCCGGAAGCAAGAGCGGTCCCGATCCGCTGCAGGAACTATTTTATTGCGAGTTATATGTCCTCGTGGTGTCGGGAATTTGGTAACTTCGTTACATCATACTAGTGTATGCTGATTTTGCCACCACTTTTTGAACACGAACGAAACTTTTCTTTGGCCACGTGATCGTCAGGAAAAAGAAATGACGTTGCGGTTTTTCTTTGCCGAGATAAAGCAGTATGTAATAGGGAATTAAATTCCATTTCGATTCAAATTTACGATTCTAAGAGTAGAAAATTTTAGTATTGGGGACATTTTAAGCTTCCAAGATTCATAAACTCTAAGAGTCGGTGATTTCAAGGTCAGTAGATGCCAATAGATAAAATTCTGTTTTTCCAAGATTTCAAAATGTACTGATACGAAATTCGAAATTTTACTATTTCGAGGGTCCAAGACGATGTAAGGATTTAAGAGTGCTAAAATTCGGAAATTCATATTTTGTGAATTTTAGAGATTTTTATGTTTCCGATCCGAAGCCCGGAAGTATTTTATTTCGAGTTATATGTCCTCGTGGTGTCGGGAATTTGGTAACTTCGTTACATCATACTAGTGTATGATGATTTTTCCACCACTTTTTGAACACGAACGAAACTTTTCTTTGGCCACGTGATCGTCCGGAAAAAGAAATGACGTTGCGGTTTTTCTTTGACGAGATAAAGCAGTATGTAATGGGAAATTAAATTCGATTTGGATTCAAATTTACGATTCTAAGAGTAGAAAATTTTAGTATTGGAGAGATTTTAAGCTTCCAGGATTCATAAACTCTAAGAGTCGGTGATTTTAAGGTCAGTAGATGCCAATAGATAAAATTCAGTTTTTCCAAGATTTCAAAATTGAGATGAGATTTTGTCTCGCCGGCGCCCCGTTTATGGTACATTCTCCGAGCTAGCTTCTACCTGCATTAATTTGTACAGCTTTATCTAATATGTAGTTCAAAAATTTTAAAAATTCGTCGACAGTGTGGACAGTTCAAGCAAAGCAAATTCAAAATAAAATTCCATTTCGTTGTGACGCTTGTTACGGTCGGGTTGTCTCGAGCGCCAGTTTTTTAACGTGGTATGATACACACTTGTCCACGGCGTATAAAGTCCGGGAGGGTGGCATCGGGAGCGCGCTATTTTACTGGTCATCGAGATGCAAGAAGCGTCCCGATTCGATGCGGGGAAGTATTTATTCCGGTGTGTTAGCGGTGAGGCGTGAGGAAGTTTTCAGAAGAGACCACAAGTTTTGAGATAAATTAAGAATCAAGTAAACTGTTCATTACGCTCCGCCCCTAACCCGTGCACAACTCTTCTTTACGACCCTTTGACTATTCAATCAGAAGTGAAGACCTTCTTACCAAATATTCACCCAGTACAATCACAGGGTTTATATCGAATGAAGCGTAGAGATTTGAGTACTTTTGGGCACATGTGTGTTTTTGTTGCAAAAAATCAGCCTTGGACCCCCTTTAATTAGACTTTTGTTTGAACAGAAAAAGAAAAGCGGAAAGAAGAAGAAGCATTCGACTTCGGATAGTTCCAGAGAAAGGTAAACGCTTTTATTTTCATTCCCTCTAAATACTCACCTCGGTAACTTTTCAGTTCTCCCGAACCTAAACGAAAAGAAGACAAGCGTAAACTCGGCGATAAAAATAAAGACAAGGAGGAAACAAAGAACCGTTCGCCGTCGCCGAAAAAACGGAAAGCGGAAGAGAAGTTGGCCAAAAGGGGCAGATCGCCCACGCCGCCCAAGTCTAAATCGCGGCACGAAGAACGGAGGAGTAGGTCACCCAGAAGGCGGTATTCCAGATCTAGAGATAGGCGAGGTTACGGCGGTCGCAACAACTACCAGGGAAGGGCTGAAGAGAAGAAGCGACAACCGGAAGCTAGAAGATCCCATTCTTTGGAACACAAATCGAAACCTAAAAGGTCTAGATCTAGATCGGTGGAACAGAAGAAGCGCTCTCGCTCCCCGGAACATAAAAGACGATCCCGGACGGCGTCACCGAAGCGGAACAAAGGACGATCACCGTCTAAAGATTGGAGGAACAGGACACGTTCTCCGGAAGTCAAAGAAGTGAAGGAAAGAAAGAGATCGATTTCCAGAGACAACGAAGACAGGAGACGTAGAAACAGGTCTAGAACGCCCGAGAAGAAGCCGAAATCCCCCGAACGCAGCCGGAAACCAGCCGAAGATATTCGGAAACACGTCGAAGAAAGCCGAAGTCGTTCGGGCAGTACCCGGAAAGAACCAAAAGTACAAAAGTCGCCTTCTCCTTCCCGACCAAAATCGTCCTACTCTTACAAAAACAGAAGTGAAGACAGACGATCTAGATCGCCCTTGCTGAGGCGAAAAGAAGAACTGAGGTCGCTCACCCCGAAAAGAACTAGTCCCCCTCCGCGAAAATCCCACAATTCCGAGTCCGAATCGGAAAGCAGACAGAAGAAATATCAGGACCGCAAGAAGGAGAGGTCTCCCAAATCGAAGAAACCCGTTCCTGTTGTAAGGCTACGATCGTCGAGTAGTGACGAGGAGCAAGTCACGGACGTTAACGACAAGGAGGAGGAGGTCGAAGACAAAGAGTTGCGTATTTTACGTTTGCTGAAGTCGGGTTTGGCGGCCAAGGCCAAGGAGAGTTTGCAAAGGAAGATGCCCAAACCGGTTTTCAGCGAGTTCAAGAGGAAGTCGCCGAGTCCTAGACCCGTGGAAAGGAAGATTATCGAAGCTGACGTTTTCGATATAAAAGTGTTGCCATTGAGGAAAGAAAGGTCGCCCAGCCAACAGAAAGAAGTTGACAAAGACAACTTCGATATTAGCAATACGAACGGGAAGACGAGGAGCGTCAGTTCCAGTAAGTCGAGGTCGAGGAGCAGGAAGTCGAGGACGAGGAGTTCGTCGAGGTCGAGCTACGGGTAGGTGGAGAAATACACTATATTGTTATGATGAAGGAGTAAGTTAGATTTTATTTTGTGATTTAAAGGGTCCGTAGCAGCGATCGTAGAAAAAGTACTATATGATATAAGTGTTTGTTAGAATGGTCTTATTTTCTCATAATTTTGAAATTTTTAAAAATTTGTAAAATCGCCTCGATTGCAAACTGTCCAAAATTTTGCTGTTCTTTTTTTTAGTTTTGTTGCGGTTATATCTATAATTTACAAACGATATTTGATTTCAAATTGACGTTTAAAATAGTCTTTCTAGGTCCCAAAACATAAATTGATTTTATACTGGATGTCATTTTTTTTTGTGAACTCAAAATTTTGAAGATTTCAAAAAACGCTTGCAAGTCGCGATCTGATCGAAAGATTCTTCAAGATAAGGTACAGTGATACATTTTGGGACGCTTCGACTTCAAAATGTCCGAAATATTACTGTTAATTATTTTAACTTTTTTTTCGAGGTTATATCTTCGAATTCATGAGCGATATTTAAAAATTGGCGGTTAAAATAGTCTTTCCAGGTCCGAAAACATAGATTGAGTTCAAACTTGATATGTGAGAAATGACTTTTTCTGAACTCAAAATTTCGAAATTTTCAAAAATCACTTGTCAGTTACGATGTATTTGAAAAAATTGTACGAGATTAGGTACGGTAATACATTTTGATACGTCTGGACTGTACAATGTTCAAAATATTGCTGTTCTTTATTTTGACTTTTCGTTGAGGTTATATCTTCGAAATTCACAAGCGATGTTTAAAAATTGACGGTAAAAATAGTCTTTCCGGGTCCGAAAACATATAAATTGAGTCCAAACTTGATATGTCAGAAATGACTTTTTCTGAACTCAAAATTTCGAAATTTTCAAAAATCACTTGTAAGTTGCGATGTATTTAAAAAAATTGTACAAGATTAGGTACGGTGATACATTTTGATACGTCTGGACTGTACAATGTTCAAAATATTGGTGTTCTTTGTTTTGACTTTTTGTTGGGGTTATATCTTCGAAATTCACAAGCGATATTTAAAAATTGACGGTTAAAATAGTCTTTCCGGGTCCGAAAACATATAAATTGAGTCCAAACTTGATATGTCAGAAATGACTTTTTCAGAACTCAAAATTTCGAAATTTTCAAAAATCACTTGTAAGTTACGATGTATTTGAAAAAATTGTACGAGATTAGGTACGGTAATACATTTTGATACGTTTGGACTGTACAATGTTCAAAATATTGCTGTTTTTGGTTTTGACTTTTCGTTGAGGTTATATCTTCGAAATTCACGAGCGATATTCAAAAATTGACGGTTAGAATAGTCTTTCCAGGTCCGAAAACATATAAATTGAGTCCAAACTTGATATGTCAGAAATTACTTTTTCTGAACTCAAAATTTCGAAATTTTCAAAAATCACTTGTAAGTTACGATGTATTTGAAAAAAATGTCCAAGATTAGGTACGGTGATACATTTTGATACGTCTGGACTGTACAATGTTCAAAATATTGCTGTTCTTTGTTTTAACTTTTTGTTGAGGTTATTTCTTCGAAATTCACAAGCGATATTTAAAAATTGACGGTTAAAATAGTCTTTCCGGGTCCGAAAACATATAAATTGAGTCCAAACTTGATATGTCAGAAATGACTTTCTCAACTCAAAATTTCGACATTTTCAAAAATCACTTGTAAGTTATGATGTATTTGACAAAATTGTACAAGATTAGGTACGGTGATACAGTTTGATACGTCTCGACTGTACAATGTTCAAAATATTGCTGTTTTTTGTTTTGACTTTTTGTTGAGGTTATATCTTCGAAATTCAGAAGCGATATTTAAAAATTGACGGTTAAAATAGTCTTTCCGGGTCCGAAAACATATAAATTGAGTCCAAACTTGATGTGTAAGAAATGACTTTTTCAGAACTCAAAATTTCGAAATTTTCAAAAATCACTTGTAAGTTACGATGTATTTGAAAAAATTGTACGAGATTAGTTACGGTGATACATTTTGATACGTCTGGACTGTACAATGTTCAAAATATTGCTGTTCTTTGTTTTGACTTTTTGTTGAGGTTATATCTTCGAAATTCACAAGCGATATTTAAAAATTGACGGTAAAAATAGTCTTTCCGGGTCCGAAAACATATGAATTGAGTCCAAACTTGATATGTCAGAAATGACTTTTTCTGAACTCAAAATTTCGAAATTTTCAAAAATCACTTGTAAGTTACGATGTATTTGAAAAAATTGTACGAGATTAGGTACGGTAATACAGTTTGATACGTCTGGACTGTACAATGATCAAAATATTGCTGTTCTTTGTCTTGACTTTTTGTTGGGGTTATATCTTCGAAATTCACAAGCGATATTTAAAAATTGATGGTTAAAGTAGTCTTTCCGGGTCCAAACTTGATATGTCAGAAATGACTTTTTCTGAACTCAAAATTTTGAAATTTTAAAAAATTTCTTATAGGTGGCGATCTAATCGAAAAAATAGACAAAATTGGGTACGGTGATACGTCTTAAGGCGTCTGAACCGTTCAAGACCCAAAAACTATTCTTTTTTTGACTTTTTGTTGACGTTTTATCTTGGATTCCAGAAGCGATATCTAAAAACTGACTGTGTAAATTGGCTTTTTAGGTGCTAAAACGTATAAATTGAGTCCAAACTAGATATGTCAGAAATGACTTTTGTGAATTCAAAATTTTTTAATTTTCAAAAATCGCTCAAATGTGGCGAAGAAGTCGAAAAAAATATACAATAAATTTGGAATGCCGACACATTTTAAGGGGGCTAACGATACAGTATTCAAAACTGTTTGATTTTTTATTTTGACTTTTTTTAGGTTATATCTTGGAATCCACAAGTGACATCTAAAAATTGTTCTTGAAAATGGACTTCCAAGGTTGGAAAACACATAAATTCAGTCCAAACTCGATACGCCGAAATTTTTTTTTTCTGAACTCAAAATTTTGAAATTTTCAAAAAATTCTTATAGGTGACGATCGAATCGAAAAAAATAGACAAGATTGGGTACTGTAATACATTTTAAGGCGTCTGAACGGTTGTAGATCCATAAACTATTTGATTCTTTGTTTTGACGTTTTGTTGAGGTTATATCATAGAATCCAGAAGCGATATCTAAAAATTGACGGTGGAAACAGGCTTTTCAGATATAAAAACATGTAAATCGAGTTCAAACTCGATACGTCAAAAGTAATTTTTCTGAACCCAAAATTTTGAAATTTTCAAAAATCGCTTATTAGTGACGATCTAATCGAAAAAATAGACAATGTCGGGTACGGTGATACATTTTAAGCCTTCTAAACCGTTCAAGACTCAAAAACTATTCGATTGTTTGTTTTGACTTTTTGTTGACATTGTATCTTGGAATCTAGAAGCGTAACTTTTTGAGGTTATGTATCTGGGAATCCACAAGCGATATTTAAGAATTTCCGTTGGAAATGGATTTTCTGTGTGGAAAAGCAAGAAATCGAGTCAAAATCCACAGTTAAAAATTATTTTTTCTGAACTCAAAATTTTGAAATTTTCAAAAATCGCTTATTAGTGACGATCTAATCGAAAAAATAGACAATATCGGGTACGGTGATACATTTTAAGGCGTCTAAACCGTTCAAGACTCAAAAACTATTCGATTGTTTGTTTTGACTTTTTGTTGACATTGTATCTTGGAATCCAGAAGCGTAACTTTTTGAGGTTATGTATCTTGGAATCCACAAACGATATTTAAAAATTGCCGTTGGAGATGGACTTTCTGTGTGGAAAAACAAAAAATCGAGTCAAAATTCACAGTTAAAAATTATTTTTTCTGAACTCAAAATGTTGAAATTTTCAAAAATCGCTTATTAGTGACGATCTAATCGAAAAAATAGACAACATCGGGTACGGTAATACATTTTTAAACCGTCTAAACCGTTCAAGACTCAAAAACTATTCGATTGTTTATTTTGACTTTTTGTTGACATTTTGTATCTTGGAATCCAGAAGCGTAAGTTTTTGAGGTTATGTATCTTGGAATCCACAAACGATATTTAAAAATTGCCGTTGGAAATGGACTTTCTGTGTGGAAAAATAAGAAATCGAGTCAAAATTCACAGTTAAAAATTATTTTTTCTGAACTCAAAATTTTGAAATTTTCAAAAATCGCTTATTAGTGACGATCTAATCGAAAAAATAGACAATATCGGGTACGGGAATACATTTTAAGGCGTCTAAACCGTTCAAGACTCAAAATCTATTCGATTGTTTGTTTTGACTTTTTGTTGACATTGTATCTTGGAATCCAGAAGCGTAATTTTTTGAGGTTATGTATCTTCGAATCCACAAGCGATATTTAAAAATTGCCGTTGGAAATGGATTTTCTGTGTGGAAAAACAAGAAATCGAGTCAAAATTCAGTTAAAAATTATTTTTTCTGAACTCAAAATTTTGAAATTTTCAAAAATCGCTTATTAGTGACGATCTAATCGAAAACATAGACAATATCGGGTACGGTGATACATTTTAAGGCGTCTAAACCGTTCAAGACTCAAAAACTATTCGATTGTTTGTTTTGACTTTTTCTTGACATTGTATCTTGGAATCCAGAAGCGTAACTTTTTGAGGTTATGTATCTGGGAATCCACAAGCGATATTTAAGAATTTCCGTTGGAAATGGATTTTCTGTGTGGAAAAACAAGAAATCGAGTCAAAATCCACAGTTAAAAATTATTTTTTCTGAACACAAAATTTAGAAATTTTCAAAAATCGCTTATTAGTGACGATCTAATCGAAAAAATAGACAATATCGGGTACGGTGATACATTTTAAGGCGTCTAAACCGTTCAAGACTCAAAAACTATTCGATTGTTTGTTTTGACTTTTTGTTGACTTTGTATCTTGGAATCCAGAAGCGTAACTTTTTGAGGTTATGTATCTGGGAATCCACAAGCGATATTTAAGAATTTCCGTTGGAAATGGATTTTCTGTGTGGAAAAACAAGAAATCGAGTCAAAATCCACAGTTAAAAATTATTTTTTCTGAACTCAAAATTTTGAAATTTTCAAAAATCGCTTATTAGTGACGATCTAATCGAAAAAATAGACAATATCGGGTACGGTGATACATTTTAAGGCGTCTAAACCGTTCAAGACTCAAAAACTATTCGATTGTTTGTTTTGCCTTTTTGTTGACATTGTATCTTGGAATCCAGAAGCGTAACTTTTTGAGGTTATGTATCTGGGAATCCACAAGCGATATTTAAGAATTTCCGTTGGAAATGGATTTTCTGTGTGGAAAAACAAGAAATCGAGTCAAAATTCACAGTTAAAAATTATTTTTTCCGAACTCAAAATTTTGAAATTTTCAAAAATCGCTGATTAGTGACGATCTAATCGTTAAAATAGACAATATCGGGTACGGTAATACATTTTTAAGGCGTCTAAACCGTTCAAGACTCAAAAACTATTCGATTGTTTGTTTTGCCTTTTTGTTGACATTGTATCTTGGAATCCAGAAGCGTAACTTTTTGAGGTTATGTATCTGGGAATCCACAAGCGATATTTAAGAATTTCCGTTGGAAATGGATTTTCTGTGTGGAAAAACAAGAAATCGAGTCAAAATCCACAGTTAAAAATTATTTTTTCTGAACTCAAAATTTAGAAATTTTCAAAAATCGCTGATTAGTGACGATCTAATCGAAAAAATAGACAATATCGGGTACGGTAATACATTTTTAAGGCGTTTAAACCGTTCAAGACTCAAAAACTATTCGATTGTTTGTTTTGACTTTTTGTTGACGTTTTATCTTGGAATCCGGAAGCGATATCTAAAAATTCACGGTGGAAATAGGCTTTTCAGGCCCGAAAATGTGTAAATCGAGTCCAAATTCGAGAGGACGAAAATATTTTTTTCTGAACTCAAAATTTTGAAATTTTCAAAAATCGCTTATTAGTGACGATCTAATCGAAAAAATAGACAATATCGGGTACGGTGATACATTTTAAGGCGTCTAAACCGTTCAAGACTCAAAAACTATTCGATTGTTTGTTTTGACTTTTTGTTGACATTGTATCTTGGAATCCAGAAGCGTAACTTTTTGAGGTTATGTATCTGGGAATCCACAAGCGATATTTAAGAATTTCCGTTGGAAATGGATTTTCTGTGTGGAAAAACAAGAAATCGAGTCAAAATTCACAGTTAAAAATTATTTTTTCCGAACTCAAAATTTTGAAATTTTCAAAAATCGCTGATTAGTGACGATCTAATCGTTAAAATAGACAATATCGGGTACGGTAATACATTTTTAAGGCGTCTAAACCGTTCAAGACTCAAAAACTATTCGATTGTTTGTTTTGCCTTTTTGTTGACATTGTATCTTGGAATCCAGAAGCGTAACTTTTTGAGGTTATGTATCTGGGAATCCACAAGCGATATTTAAGAATTTCCGTTGGAAATGGATTTTCTGTGTGGAAAAACAAGAAATCGAGTCAAAATCCACAGTTAAAAATTATTTTTTCTGAACTCAAAATTTAGAAATTTTCAAAAATCGCTGATTAGTGACGATCTAATCGAAAAAATAGACAATATCGGGTACGGTAATACATTTTTAAGGCGTTTAAACCGTTCAAGACTCAAAAACTATTCGATTGTTTGTTTTGACTTTTTGTTGACGTTTTATCTTGGAATCCGGAAGCGATATCTAAAAATTCACGGTGGAAATAGGCTTTTCAGGCCCGAAAATGTGTAAATCGAGTCCAAATTCGAGAGGACGAAAATATTTTTTTCTGAACTCAAAATTTTGAAATTTTCAAAAATCGCTTATTAGTGACGATCTAATCGAAAAAATAGACAATATCGGGTACGGTGATACATTTTAAGGCGTCTAAACCGTTCAAGACTCAAAAACTATTCGATTGTTTGTTTTGACTTTTTGTTGACATTGTATCTTGGAATCCAGAAGCGTAACTTTTTGAGGTTATGTATCTGGGAATCCACAAGCGATATTTAAGAATTTCCGTTGGAAATGGATTTTCTGTGTGGAAAAACAAGAAATCGAGTCAAAATTCACAGTTAAAAATTATTTTTTCTGAACTCAAAATTTAGAAATTTTCAAAAATCGCTGATTAGTGACGATCTAATCGAAAAAATAGACAATATCGGGTACGGTGATACATTTTAAGGCGTCTAAACCGTTCAAGACTCAAAAACTATTCGATTGTTTGTTTTGACTTTTTGTTGACATTGTATCTTGGAATCCAGAAGCGTAACTTTTTGAGGTTATGTATCTGGGAATCCACAAGCGATATTTAAGAATTTCCGTTGGAAATGGATTTTCTGTGTGGAAAAACAAGAAATCGAGTCAAAATCCACAGTTAAAAATTATTTTTTCTGAACTCAAAATTTAGAAATTTTCAAAAATCGCTGATTAGTGACGATCTAATCGAAAAAATAGACAATATCGGGTACGGTAATACATTTTTAAGGCGTTTAAACCGTTCAAGACTCAAAAACTATTCGATTGTTTGTTTTGACTTTTTGTTGACGTTTTATCTTGGAATCCGGAAGCGATATCTAAAAATTCACGGTGGAAATAGGCTTTTCAGGCCCGAAAATGTGTAAATCGAGTCCAAATTCGAGAGGACGAAAATATTTTTTTCTGAACTCAAAATTTTGAAATTTTCAAAAATCGCTTATTAGTGACGATCTAATCGAAAAAATAGACAATATCGGGTACGGTGATACATTTTAAGGCGTCTAAACCGTTCAAGACTCAAAAACTATTCGATTGTTTGTTTTGACTTTTTGTTGACATTGTATCTTGGAATCCAGAAGCGTAACTTTTTGAGGTTATGTATCTGGGAATCCACAAGCGATATTTAAGAATTTCCGTTGGAAATGGATTTTCTGTGTGGAAAAACAAGAAATCGAGTCAAAATTCACAGTTCAAAATTATTTTTTCCGAACTCAAAATTTTGAAATTTTCAAAAATCGCTGATTAGTGACGATCTAATCGAAAAAATAGACAATATCGGGTACGGTAATACATTTTTAAGGCGTCTAAACCGTTCAAGACTCAAAAACTATTCGATTGTTTGTTTTGACTTTTTGTTGACATTGTATCTTGGAATCCAGAAGCGTAACTTTTTGAGGTTATGTATCTGGGAATCCACGAGCGATATTTAAGAATTTCCGTTGGAAATGGATTTTCTGTGTGGAAAAACAAGAAATCGAGTCAAAATTCACAGTTAAAAATTATTTTTTCTGAACTCAAAATTTTGAAATTTTCAAAAATCGCTTATTAGTGACGATCTAATCGAAAAAATAGACAATATCGGGTACGGTGATACATTTTAAGGCGTCTAAACCGTTCAAGACTCAAAAACTATTCGATTGTTTGTTTTGACTTTTTGTTGACGTTTTATCTTGGAATCCGGAAGCGATATCTAAAAATTCACGGTGGAAATAGGCTTTTCAGGCCCGAAAATGTGTAAATCGAGTCCAAATTCGAGAGGACGAAAATATTTTTTCTGAACTCAAAATTTTGAAATTTTCAAAAATCGTTCATAAGTGTCAAATAAATCGAAATGAAATTCTACCAAATCAGGTATGGTAATACATTTTAAACCCTTTTGACTGCAATATCCGAACATTCGATTTTCGTTTTGGCTTTTTTAGGTTATGTGAGTATGTATATTGAATTAACAAGAGTTGAGAAAATGACATTACAACATAAAAATTGAAAGAAATGCAAACATGGACTAACCATAAGAACGAAAAATCAATGGAGACTCGAAAGAGTCAAAATAAAATTACCGATGAATATAATAGACAGGAGAAGGAGGAGAAAATATAAAAGAAGTTTCAACAAAAAATTCAAACGGATGCAGAAGGCAAATAACATTATTATGAATTATACGAAAATAATGATTTTTGAATAATGAGAAGAAAGAGTGCAGAATAATAATATGTTGGAAGAGCAAATAGAGAGAATGAAAATAGCAGTAGAACACATGAAGTAAAAATTGGAAAACGACTGGAATTTTTTTAAAACTTTTTGGAAGTCCTTAATTTTTTTTGTTTAATATTCTCGACTATTAGTGGAGGCAACCGAACACCCAGTCAACTCACATTCTATTCCAGATCGTCCTCATCAAGCAGCAGCAACTCCCGCTCGTCGCGGTCCGGATCTAGAAGCAGTCGGTCCAGCACCGACTCGAACAGTTCCTCCAGCTCCAGCAGCGCGTACAGGTCGAGGTCGCCGTCGATCCCCCGAAGACACGGCTCCCCCAGTTTCCTCGACCGACGACGCATCACGAGGTAAACGCAACCGTCGTGTGCACCGTACATTTGGTTCTTTTTCATTTGTTTATGATTTGGTTCACGAGTAAACTTCTTTGGATAAGTTAGCTACGCAAAGATAGATACGCCGCTAAATGTCTTTTTTATTATTTAAGATTATGTAGACTTGACTCAATAAAACCGTATTTCTAGTTGTGTCTTTATCGTTTTATTTTGATTTGTGAGTGGCATGGCTTGTAGCATGTAGCGTGTGCTTGACTAACCGCCTAACCAGATTACTAACCGAGCAGCGCAAGGAAGAGGCCTATTCCGTATCACAGACAGACCCCGAGTTCGCCTTCTTCGGAGAGCAGCTACAGCGGTAGTCCGTGGTGCTCTCGAAGGAGATCCACGAGTCGGTCGGTCAGTCCGTCGTCTAGGTCGCCGTCGCATTCTCCTCTTCACTCACCACGATCACCTTAACTAGTGCAATGACAGATAGCTTAATTCTAACACCTCCAGTCTTACTAACGTCTTGCGGTAGTCGGATAGGGCAGTGCACCACAGAAACCGCTTAATCGTCGAGGAGTACGCAACCCAATATACAACTACAAAATGCGGTTAGCCTAGTCGTCATTCGAAAGGATGACAAAATGACGTCACTTCTGTGATACACCGCTCTGTCGCATTATTCGACTACTACCGACGCCGACTTTATGGTACTCATTGTTGGTGAATATGCTGTTACCTTAATGTAATATACACTTAGATATTTCAGTGACTTCGTGTTTGGATACTCTTGCGTTTGTGCAATTTGTTTCTAGTCGAATGATATTTTGTGATATTTTTGATGTTATTTATTTATTCACTTATTTATTCATTCCATTATTTATTGTAGGAAAAGATTCTGTAAACACTAATAAAATGATTAACACTGAAGTAGATGACTATTTTAGGTGGTACTTTTTTTCCGATATTCAAATTTAAACTGCATGCAAGGCCCCTAATTTTGTGGTATCTGTATATAATTTGTGAAACAAGTGAAGCTTTAAGTATATTTCCATAACTACATCCAAGGCTGGTAAGTTCTTATTTTTATTTTTATCAATGTATAACTTGGTCGAATCTGATCAACATGCAATCATACAGGATCTTCATAAATGATTAATACATCCAGTAGGCTTTGCACGTCAAAACCCGATATATTGTACCTGCCCCAATGTTCGCAGCGGATGATGTCATCATCTAGACAGAAGGGCCTAGAACATTCGGAAGGACATTATGAGGACGGTCGCGCCGGAAAGATGAGGTCATCATTCCGGAACGTTCTGCAGACAAAAAAAAGAACACTTGGAGGGATAAAAAAGATTGTACCTAATTTTAATAAAATTTAGCAATTCTCCTTTGAATAAACTCCCATTCCTTTTGTTCCCCTTTCGCATTTTTATTTTATTTTTTTGCGCGCGTTTTTGGGTTGTTACCAAAAACTCAACTTGTTTTTTTTTTTTAATTCCGATGGCTTTTTAAGAGTAGAGGGTCGTCTAAGACGCTCACATTTGCCCTATGAGGTCGAATACCCTATTTTGGTACCTGGTAACCATCGCCAGGACTTCCCTGGTTGCCATTTGCACCCAGGTGCTCAGACGCTACACTATCTTAAAATTAAAATTTAAAATTATTCTAGTCAATCCCCACAAACTTTAATAAAATTAAATCACAATAGGAACGTTTCGGGAGAAAACTACTCCCATCTTCAGCCTAATTTTACAACAGATTAATGATTTACGACGTTATGTTTTGAAAGATTATTAAATTTCTACACTATTTTGGTAATCAGCAATTTTGGATTCTAGGCGCTAAGAGAATTAAAATATAAAATATACAAACAAAAAATCATAAAAATCGGTCAAGCCTAAAAAATTGTCTAGCCCAAGGGGGGCCCCTGGGCCCCCATGTCCATGTGAAAAATAGTTTACCACCTATTCTCATACCTACCAAATATAAAAAAAAATCATAAAAATCGGTCCAGCCCAAGGGGCCCCAAACTCCCAAGTTCCTCCAGTTCTCAAGTTCATTTATTCAAATTCTCAGTCTCTTACGATACTCAAGTTTCCTAGAATCTCAAATTCTCCAAATTCTCAAGTTCTCCGGTTCTCCAAAATCTGAGATTCCTTCACTTCATCATCTCAAGTTCCGAGTTTCTTTGGTTAGTCAAGTTCCCTAAAGTTTGCCAATATTTCAAATTGTCCAAATTCCTCTTAATTTCTCGGGTTGTGTAGGATTTTAGGTTTTCCGAGATTTCAAGTTATTCAAATTTTTATTTTCCTTGAGTTCTCAATTTGTGTTTCTCAAGTTCTTAAGACTACTGAAACTATAAGGTTCTCTTAATCGCCAGGTTTTCCAAAATTTCCGGTTCCTCCAGTGCTCAAGTTTGGTTTCCCAAGTTGTCAAGTTCCCTAAAATCCAAAGTTTTCCAAAATCTCAGGTTTCCCTACTTCTCAAGTTCTCAGGTTGTTAGATTCTTTAGAGTTTAAGGTTCGCTTAGTTCTCAGGGTTTCGTAAAAATCTCAAATTTCCTAAGATTTTAGATTTTTTAAGATCTCAAATTGTCCATATTCTCAAGTTTCTTAAGTTCTCGGATTTTTTGAGATTTCAGGTTCTTCGAATTATTAAGTTCCTCCAGTTCTCAATTTGTTTCTCAAGTTCTTAAGACTACTGAAACTCTAAGGTTCTCTTAGTCCCCAGGTTTTCCAAAATTTCTGGTTCTTCCAGTGCTCAAGTTTGTTGTCAGGTTCTTAGGTTACTCAAATTGTCAAGTTCCCTAAAATCCAAAGTTTTTAAAAATCTCAGGTTTCCATACTTCTCAAGTTCTCAGGTTGTTAGATTCTTTAGAGTTTAAGGTTCGCTTAGTTCTCAGGGTTTCCTAAAAATCTCAATTCCCTAAGATTTTAGATTTTTTAAGATCTCAAATTGTCCATATTCTCAAGTTTCTTAAGTTCTCTGATTTTTTGAGATTTCAGGTTCTTCGAATTATCAGGTTCCTCCAGTTCTCAATTTGTTTCTCAAGTTCTTAAGACTACTGAAACTCTAAGGTTCTCTTAGTCCCCAGGTTTTCCAAAATTTCTGGTTCTTCCAGTGCTCAAGTTTGGTTTCCCAAGTTGTCAGGTTCTTAGGTTACTCAAATTGTCAAGTTCTCTAAAATCCAAAGTTTTCCAAAATCTCAGGTTTCCATACTTCTCAAGTTCTCAGGTTGTTAGATTCTTTAGAGTTTAAGGTTCGCTTAGTTCTCAGGGTTTCCTAAAAATCTCAAATTCCCTAAGATTTTAGATTTTTCAAGATCTCAAATTGTCCATATTCTCAAGTTTCTTAAGTTCTCGGATTTTTTGAGATTTCAGGTTGTTCGAATTATCAGGTTCCTCCAGTTCTCAATTTGTTTCTCATGTTCTTAAGACTACTGAAACTATAAGGTTCTCTTAGTCCCCAGGCTTTCCAAAATTTCTGGTTCCTCCAGTGCTCAAGTTTGGTTTCCCAAGTTGTAGGTTCTTAGGTTACTCAAATTGTCAAGTTCCCTAAAATCCAAAGTTTTCCAAAATCTCAGGTTTCCATACTTCTCAAATTCTCAGGTTGTTAGATTCTTTGGAGTTTAAGGTTCGCTTAGTTCTCAGGGTTTCCTAAAAATCTCAAATTCCCTAAGATTTTAGATTTTTTAAGATCTCAAATTGTCCATATTTTCAAGTTTCTTAAGTTCTCGGATTTTTTGAGATTTCAGGTTCTTCGAATTATCAGGTTCCTCCAGTTCTCAATTTGTTTCTCAAGTTCTTAAGACTACTGAAACTCTAAGGTTCTCTTAGTCCCCAGGTTTTCCAAAATTTCTGGTTCTTCCAGTGCTCAAGTTTGGTTTCCCAAGTTGTCAGGTTCTTAGGTTACTCAAATTGTCAAGTTCTCTAAAATCCAAAGTTTTCCAAAATCTCAGGTTTCCATACTTCTCAAGTTCTCAGGTTGTTAGATTCTTTAGAGTTTAAGGTTCGCTTAGTTCTCAGGGTTTCCTAAAAATCTCAAATTCCCTAAGATTTTAGATTTTTCAAGATCTCAAATTGTCCATATTCTCAAGTTTCTTAAGTTCTCGGATTTTTTGAGATTTCAGGTTGTTCGAATTATCAGGTTCCTCGAGTTCTCAATTTGTTTCTCATGTTCTTAAGATTACTGAAACTATAAGGTTCTCTTAGTCCCCAGGCTTTCCAAAATTTCTGGTTCCTCCAGTGCTCAAGTTTGGTTTCCCAAGTTGTAGGTTCTTAGGTTACTCAAATTGTCAAGTTCCCTAAAATCCAAAGTTTTCCAAAATCTCAGGTTTCCATACTTCTCAAATTCTCAGGTTGTTAGATTCTTTGGAGTTTAAGGTTCGCTTAGTTCTCAGGGTTTCCTAAAAATCTCAAATTCCCTAAGATTTTAGATTTTTTAAGATCTCAAATTGTCCATATTTTCAAGTTTCTTAAGTTCTCGGATTTTTTGAGATTTCAGGTTCTTCGAATTATCAGGTTCCTCCAGTTCTCAATTTGTTTCTCAAGTTCTTAAGACTACTGAAACTCTAAGGTTCTCTTAGTCCCCAGGTTTTCCAAAATTTCTGGTTCTTCCAGTGCTTAAGTTTGGTTTCCCAAGTTGTCAGGTTCTTAGGTTACTCAAATTGTCAAGTTCCCCAAAATCCAAAGTTTTCCAAAATCTCGGGTTTCCCTACTTTTCAAGTTCTCAGGTTGTTATATTCTTCAGGGTTTAAGCTTCGCTTAGTTCTCAGGGTTTCCTAAAAATCTCAAATTCCCTAAGATTTTAGATTTTTCAAGATCTCAAATTGTCCATATTTTCAAGTTTCTTAAGTTCTCGGATTTTTTGAGATTTCAGGTTCTTCGAATTATCAGGTTCCTCCAGTTCTCAATTTGTTTCTCAAGTTCTTAAGACTACTGAAACTCTAAGGTTCTCTTAGTCCCAAGGTTTTCCAAAATTTCTGGTTCCTCCAGTGCTCAAGTTTGGTTTCCCAAGTTGTCAGGTTCTTAGGTTACTCAAATTGTCAAGTTCTCTAAAATCCAAAGTTTTCCAAAATCTCAGGTTTCCATACTTCTCAAGTTCTCAGGTTGTTAGATTCTTTAGAGTTTAAAGTTCGCTTAGTTCTCAGGGTTTCCTAAAAATCTCAAATTCCCTAAGATTTTAGATTTTTTAAGATCTCAAATTGTCCATATTTTCAAGTTTCTTAAGTTCTCGGATTTTTTGAGATTTCAGGTTCTTCGAATTATCAGGTTCCTCCAGTTCTCAATTTGTTTCTCAAGTTCTTAAGACTACTGAAACTCTAAGGTTCTCTTAGTCCCCAGGTTTTCCAAAATTTCTGGTTCTTCCAGTGCTCAAGTTTGGTTTCCCAAGTTGTCAGGTTCTTAGGTTACTCAAATTGTCAAGTTCCCTAAAATCCAAAGTTTTCCAAAATCTCGGGTTTCCATACTTCTCAAGTTCTCAGGTTGTTAGATTTTTCAGAATTTAAGCTTCGCTTAGTTCTGAGGGTTTCCTAAAAATCTCAAATTCCCTAAGATTTTAGATTTTTTAAGATCTCAAATTGTCCATATTTTCAAGTTTCTTAAGTTCTCGGATTTTTTGAGATTTCAGGTTCTTCGAATTATCAGGTTCCTCCAGTTCTCAATTTGTTTCTCAAGTTCTTAAGACTACTGAAACTCTAAGGTTCTCTTAGTCCCCAGGTTTTCCAAAATTTCTGGTTCTTCCAGTGCTTAAGTTTGGTTTCCCAAGTTGTCAGGTTCTTAGGTTACTCAAATTGTCAAGTTCCCCAAAATCCAAAGTTTTCCAAAATCTCGGGTTTCCCTACTTTTCAAGTTCTCAGGTTGTTATATTCTTCAGGGTTTAAGCTTCGCTTAGTTCTCAGGGTTTCCTAAAAATCTCAAATTCCCTAAGATTTTAGATTTTTCAAGATCTCAAATTGTCCATATTTTCAAGTTTCTTAAGTTCTCGGATTTTTTGAGATTTCAGGTTCTTCGAATTATCAGGTTCCTCCAGTTCTCAATTTGTTTCTCAAGTTCTTAAGACTACTGAAACTCTAAGGTTCTCTTAGTCCCCAGGTTTTCCAAAATTTCTGGTTCTTCCAGTGCTCAAGTTTGTTGTCAGGTTCTTAGGTTACTCAAATTGTCAAGTTCCCTAAAATCCAAAGTTTTTAAAAATCTCAGGTTTCCATACTTCTCAAGTTCTCAGGTTGTTAGATTCTTTAGAGTTTAAGGTTCGCTTAGTTCTCAGGGTTTCCTAAAAATCTCAATTCCCTAAGATTTTAGATTTTTTAAGATCTCAAATTGTCCATATTCTCAAGTTTCTTAAGTTCTCTGATTTTTTGAGATTTCAGGTTGTTCGAATTATCAGGTTCCTCCAGTTCTCAATTTGTTTCTCAAGTTCTTAAGACTACTGAAACTCTAAGGTTCTCTTAGTCCCCAGGTTTTCCAAAATTTCTGGTTCTTCCAGTGCTCAAGTTTGGTTTCCCAAGTTGTCAGGTTCTTAGGTTACTCAAATTGTCAAGTTCTCTAAAATCCAAAGTTTTCCAAAATCTCAGGTTTCCATACTTCTCAAGTTCTCAGGTTGTTAGATTCTTTAGAGTTTAAGGTTCGCTTAGTTCTCAGGGTTTCCTAAAAATCTCAAATTCCCTAAGATTTTAGATTTTTCAAGATCTCAAATTGTCCATATTCTCAAGTTTCTTAAGTTCTCGGATTTTTTGAGATTTCAGGTTGTTCGAATTATCAGGTTCCTCCAGTTCTCAATTTGTTTCTCATGTTCTTAAGATTACTGAAACTATAAGGTTCTCTTAGTCCCCAGGCTTTCCAAAATTTCTGGTTCCTCCAGTGCTCAAGTTTGGTTTCCCAAGTTGTAGGTTCTTAGGTTACTCAAATTGTCAAGTTCCCTAAAATCCAAAGTTTTCCAAAATCTCAGGTTTCCATACTTCTCAAATTCTCAGGTTGTTAGATTCTTTGGAGTTTAAGGTTCGCTTAGTTCTCAGGGTTTCCTAAAAATCTCAAATTCCCTAAGATTTTAGATTTTTTAAGATCTCAAATTGTCCATATTTTCAAGTTTCTTAAGTTCTCGGATTTTTTGAGATTTCAGGTTCTTCGAATTATCAGGTTCCTCCAGTTCTCAATTTGTTTCTCAAGTTCTTAAGACTACTGAAACTCTAAGGTTCTCTTAGTCCCCAGGTTTTCCAAAATTTCTGGTTCTTCCAGTGCTTAAGTTTGGTTTCCCAAGTTGTCAGGTTCTTAGGTTACTCAAATTGTCAAGTTCCCCAAAATCCAAAGTTTTCCAAAATCTCGGGTTTCCCTACTTTTCAAGTTCTCAGGTTGTTATATTCTTCAGGGTTTAAGCTTCGCTTAGTTCTCAGGGTTTCCTAAAAATCTCAAATTCCCTAAGATTTTAGATTTTTCAAGATCTCAAATTGTCCATATTTTCAAGTTTCTTAAGTTCTCGGATTTTTTGAGATTTCAGGTTCTTCGAATTATCAGGTTCCTCCAGTTCTCAATTTGTTTCTCAAGTTCTTAAGACTACTGAAACTCTAAGGTTCTCTTAGTCCCAAGGTTTTCCAAAATTTCTGGTTCCTCCAGTGCTCAAGTTTGGTTTCCCAAGTTGTCAGGTTCTTAGGTTACTCAAATTGTCAAGTTCTCTAAAATCCAAAGTTTTCCAAAATCTCAGGTTTCCATACTTCTCAAGTTCTCAGGTTGTTAGATTCTTTAGAGTTTAAGGTTCGCTTAGTTCTCAGGGTTTCCTAAAAATCTCAAATTCCCTAAGATTTTAGATTTTTCAAGATCTCAAATTGTCCATATTCTCAAGTTTCTTAAGTTCTCGGATTTTTTGAGATTTCAGGTTGTTCGAATTATCAGGTTCCTCCAGTTCTCAATTTGTTTCTCATGTGCTTAAGATTACTGAAACTATAAGGTTCTCTTAGTCCCCAGGTTTTCCAAAATTTCTGGTTCCTCCAGTGCTCAAGTTTGGTTTCCCAAGTTGTAGGTTCTTAGGTTACTCAAATTGTCAAGTTCCCTAAAATCCAAAGTTTTCCAAAATCTCAGGTTTCCATACTTCTCAAATTCTCAGGTTGTTAGATTCTTTGGAGTTTAAGGTTCGCTTAGTTCTCAGGGTTTCCTAAAAATCTCAAATTCCCTAAGATTTTAGATTTTTTAAGATCTCAAATTGTCCATATTTTCAAGTTTCTTAAGTTCTCGGATTTTTTGAGATTTCAGGTTCTTCGAATTATCAGGTTCCTCCAGTTCTCAATTTGTTTCTCAAGTTCTTAAGACTACTGAAACTCTAAGGTTCTCTTAGTCCCCAGGTTTTCCAAAATTTCTGGTTCTTCCAGTGCTTAAGTTTGGTTTCCCAAGTTGTCAGGTTCTTAGGTTACTCAAATTGTCAAGTTCCCCAAAATCCAAAGTTTTCCAAAATCTCGGGTTTCCCTACTTTTCAAGTTCTCAGGTTGTTATATTCTTCAGGGTTTAAGCTTCGCTTAGTTTTCAGGGTTTCCTAAAAATCTCAAATTCCCTAAGATTTTAGATTTTTCAAGATCTCAAATTGTCCATATTTTCAAGTTTCTTAAGTTCTCGGATTTTTTGAGATTTCAGGTTCTTCGAATTATCAGGTTCCTCCAGTTCTCAATTTGTTTCTCAAGTTCTTAAGACTACTGAAACTCTAAGGTTCTCTTAGTCCCAAGGTTTTCCAAAATTTCTGGTTCCTCCAGTGCTCAAGTTTGGTTTCCCAAGTTGTCAGGTTCTTAGGTTACTCAAATTGTCAAGTTCTCTAAAATCCAAAGTTTTCCAAAATCTCAGGTTTCCATACTTCTCAAGTTCTCAGGTTGTTAGATTCTTTAGAGTTTAAAGTTCGCTTAGTTCTCAGGGTTTCCTAAAAATCTCAAATTCCCTAAGATTTTAGATTTTTTAAGATCTCAAATTGTCCATATTTTCAAGTTTCTTAAGTTCTCGGATTTTTTGAGATTTCAGGTTCTTCGAATTATCAGGTTCCTCCAGTTCTCAATTTGTTTCTCAAGTTCTTAAGACTACTGAAACTCTAAGGTTCTCTTAGTCCCCAGGTTTTCCAAAATTTCTGGTTCTTCCAGTGCTCAAGTTTGGTTTCCCAAGTTGTCAGGTTCTTAGGTTACTCAAATTGTCAAGTTCCCTAAAATCCAAAGTTTTCCAAAATCTCGGGTTTCCATACTTCTCAAGTTCTCAGGTTGTTAGATTTTTCAGAATTTAAGCTTCGCTTAGTTCTGAGGGTTTCCTAAAAATCTCAAATTCCCTAAGATTTTAGACTTTTCAAGATCTCGAATTGTCCATATCCTCAAGTTTCTTAAGTTCTCAGATTTTTTGAGATTTCAGGTTCTTCGAATTATCAGGCTCTTAGATTACCGAAATTTTAAGGCTCTTTTGAGGCTCTCTTGGTTCTAAGGTTTTAAAACGTTTGGAGTTCTCAAAATTCGTTTCTCATGTTCTCAGTTTCTGAAATTACTCAGTCCCAAGTTCCCTCAAATCTCAGATTTTCCAGGACTCGAATTCTTTAAGTTCTTTTTAAGTTCTCAGGTTTTATAAAATCTGAGGTTTTCCGAGATTTCAAGTTTTTCAAAGCCTTAGGGTCCTCCAATTCTGAAATTCGTTTCTCAAGTTGTTACAGGTTTTTTCAATAATCTCAAATTTTCGAAAATTAAATTCCTCCAATTCTGAATTTTGGTTTCTCAAGTTGTCGGGTTGTTAGGCTCTTCGATATCTAAGGTTCGCTTAGTTCTCAGGTTTTCCAAAATGTCAAATCCAGTTCTCAATTGGGCCAGGTTCTTATGTTTCCTAAAATCTCAGCTTCTCCAACACTGTTAACCTTCGCATTTCAAGATCTCAAGTTAGATTTTCCAAGATCTTAAATTGTTCCAATTCTCCAGTTCCTTAACTGCTCAGGTTCTGTAAGATTTTAGGTTTTCCGAGAAATTTTTAGATTCCTTGAGTTCTCAATTTGTATTTCTCGGGTTCTTAAATCGCTGAAATTATAAAGCTCTCAGATCTCAAGTTTAAAAAAAAAATCAAAATTAGTTTCTTAAGTTTTCATTTTATTAAATTATTTAAGATCTCAGGTTTCCCAGAATTTGAGATTTTATAATAATCTCAAATTCTGAAGTTTCTGAAGTTCTCGGTTCTTAGAGTGCTGAAATTTTAAGGTTCTCTTGGTTCTCGGGTTTTCGAAAATTTAGAGTTTCAAAAATTCGTTTCTCAAATTATCAGTTTTTTAAATTAGTAACTTCTCAAATTTCCTAGAATCTCAGCTTGTGCAAGATATCAAGTTCTTCAAAGTCGCAAGATTCTCAAGTCTTTCCACTGGAAAATTGTTCGCAATTTCTTGGTTTTCCAGCTAAAATTTAATATTTTTCTTAATTTCTAAGTTTTCAGGTTTCCTAACATCTCAAGTTTCTCACGGTCTAGGCTTGGTTCTCAGGTTTTCCAAAACTTCAAGTTCCTCCAGTTCTCAAGTTCTTAGTTCCCTAAAGTTTTCCAATATTCCACATCGTCCGAATTTGGGTTCTCAAGTCTCTTCAATGTCCAAGGTTCGCTAAGTTCTCAGGCTTTCAATTGGTCAGGTTCTTACGTTTCTTAAAATCTCAGATTTACTTACAGTTTAAGATTCATCCACTTCTCAGTCTTTGTTTCTTAATGTCTCAAGTTCGCTTAATCTCAGATTTTCCAAGATCCCAAATTATCCAAATTCAAAGTTATCAGCTTCTGTGAGATTTTAGGTTTGCCGAATTCTTCAAATTTCTCGAGTTCTCAATTTGTGGCTCTCAGGTTCGCAGTTCTAAAATTTGGAGTTTCTCAAGTCATCAGTTTCTTAAATTACTCAAGGTCTCAAATTTCCTAAAGTCTGAGGTTTTTCCACTTAGAAATTGTTCTCAATTCCTTGCTTTTCCGGATAAAAAAAAACTTTTCAAATTTTTTATTTCTCTTAAGTTTTCAGGTTTCCTAAGATCTCAGGCTTTCCACGATTTCAGGTTTCGTTGGTTCTCATGTTGTTAAGTTCCTCCCGGTCTAGGCTGGTTTTTCAGTTTCAGTTCCCTGAAGTTTTCCGATATTTCACATTGTCCGAATTCTCAACTTTCTTAAGTGTTCAGGTTCTCTAAGATGTCAGGTCTCTAGACGTCCGAGTTTGTGTTTCTTCCCAAGTTCTGAGGGTGTTAGGTTTCTGAAGGTCCAAGGTTCGCTTAGCTCTAAGGTTTTCGAAAATCTTAAGTTCCATCGGTTCTCAAGTTTCAAGGTTCTTAAGACTCTAAGAAACTAAAGAAGCTGAAACTTTAAGGAATCTGAGAAACTGAAGAACCTGAAATCTTGAGGAACCCCTGTAAAACCTATAAGAATAGATAGCCTGGGAACAGGAGAAACCTGTGAAACTGAGAATTTGAGAAATTTAAGAATCCGAGGAACCTGAGAATTTTAGGATCCTGACATGGTGAGGAACCTGAAATCTTGGAAAATTTGAGATCTAATAGAGCCTGGTAAATTGAGGAACCTTAAAGCCTGAGAATTTGAGAAATCTGAGAAGGTGCGAAACCTGAAAACATGTGTGACCCCAAATCTTGAGGAACCTCCTGAGGATTTGAAAAACCTGAAATCTTGGAAAATCTGAGATATCAGAAAACCGGGGAATATGAGGAACCTAGAAACCTGAGAGTTTGGGAGATTTAAGAAAGTGAGGAACCTGAGAATCTAATGAAGTTGAAATGTCGAGGAACTTAAAGATTTGAAATACCTGAAATTTTAGAGTCTGGGAACATGAGGAACCTAGGAACCTGAAAATTTTGGAAATCTGAGAAACTGAGAAGTCCGAATACTTCGGGAAGCTAAGACTAAGAAACTGAAGAACCTGAAATCTTGAGGAACCTGAGGAACTGGGGAACCTAAAATCTTGAGGGACCCCTGTGAAACTTGAAAGAATAGATAGTCTGGGAACATGAGAAACCTAGGAAACTGAGAATTTGAGAAATTTAAGAATCTGAGGAACCTGAGAATTTGAATGTATACGTTCTGAACCACTTGGCAGAAAAACAACTGGAGAGAAAAAGGGGGGAAATTGTCCACGCTGTTCCTGGATTTGAAATCAGCGTTTGATAGTGTGGAAAGGGAGAAAAATGGAAAAGTATGAGAGAGAAACGAGTAGACTAGCAGGTTAGTAAGAAGAATCGAAGAAATATATGAGGAAACAAGAAACAGGGTGAAAGTGGGAGAGGAAGTGAGTGACGAACAAGGGACTAAGACAAGGATGCCCTACCTATTCGCCCGACCCTATTCACCATAAATATAATTGACTTAGATGAAGCACTACGGAAAGCGCAAGAGCGAAGGAAGAGAAGGAAATGAGTGGGATGATTAGATGTCTAGAAAAGTACATTAAGAAAACGAATTTAGAGGTAAAAGTAGAAAAGACCATAATGATGATATTCAAGAAAGCAGACGGAAGAGCGAAGAAAAGGGAGTGGAAATGGGGAAACAAAGAAATAGAGGAAGTGAGTGGGATACTACTTTAACGAAAGAAACAACGCATCCACACACATTAAAGAGCTGAGCAAGAAAGGAAATAAGTTAGTAGCGCAAGTATGGAGCATAGGAGAAAAGTTGTTCGAAAGGGAGTTTGAAAAGAGGGTGGTGCTATTTGGAGCGGAGATCTGGGGCTGGAAGGAACAAGAGAAAATAGAGAGGTGCAACAAAAATACTACAGGTGTATGTTGGGACTAGACAAAGCTACGCCAGGGTATATGGTGCTAGAGGAATGTAAGAGGGAGAAAATGAGAGTAGAAGAAGAAAAGAAACTATTGAAAGAATGCCCGAAAGAAAGAATAGCAGGAGAGAAGGAAGAAGGGCTGGGAAGGAAGGAAGTGGAAAACAGAAGATACAGAGGAGAAAGTATATGGGCAGAGACAAGAGAGAGGGATAGGAATATATTATGCAAACAGGAGAGAAGAGCGCAGGTAAAAAAGATACCTCTATTCAAATGGTCGCCGCATCATCGACTTCTGTGTAATGAATGGTTTATTTGTCGATCAACCCGATATTTACAAATATACAAGAGTTATAGAAAGTGGGGTGGAAAAATATATAACTGACCTATCAATGGTGGAAAAGAAATTTAAGTTTAAGAACATACATATATTAACTGAAAAGGAGACACAAAAACAATATCAAGAATGTGTTTGGTGTTAAAAAAAACGAATCAGAGAAAACAGTTTTCAAGTATATTTTGTATAAAATCTGGATAGAAAACAAGGAACAGGGGAGGGCGGAATAGAAAGACAAATAGACGGAAAAGAGAATATTTAAAATAATTAAAATAACAGCAAGATCGCCAGAAGCAGACAAGTAAATTGACAGAATCATGGATAAGTTGCAACGAATAAAAAGTAGCCACACCTACCAGAAAAACATGGTGTTGCATTTACAACTGCTTCTCTGAGGAAAATAAAGTAGAAATCCGTCTGTAGCGGTTAATCAAAATTGAAATAAAATAAGAATTAATTAAAAATATATACAATTTTATTCGTCAACAATATTATTCTTAAAATAAAGACACATTCAGAGATGACGAGTTTAAGGAACTTTCTAGGTCAGTACTGGACCGATGACATCTACAGCCGGCGCAGTCTTTTACGGCGTGGTGAGGACCATGAAGGCGTTCTGAAAAACAAGGTGATTTGACTGACATTGTTTACAAAAACCAAAAGTACTAATGTGTATTAAAATTGGTACCTAATATCCGTAGTCATCACGTTAGTTCCAAAAATAATTTTATCTTCAAAATTGTTCTTTTTGCATAATCACAAGTCAATGAAAAAAGCTCCACCAACCTGTCTTTCAATGCTCGTTTTCTCGTAACCGCCCTGGGCGCATTCACCATTTCGTCCTTCGCGGCCTGTTCTCCCTCCTTCTTCCTCGCCTCTTCTAGGATGCTCAAACGGCCGACGGAACACTCAGGAAAAGTTGCCCTAAATTGGGCGTTCTTTTTCGCCTCCGCCGCTCGTTGGACCTCCATATCACTGCATAAAATAATAATAAGTCTCTGTAACACCCACAAATATTTTCCTACTTACATAAAATTTCCCCATTGGAAATCGGGTAACTCCCTTTCTGGACCGGTTTGCTCCTCCATCCGGCTCTTCTCCAAAGCTTCCGCAACTTGTTGTAACTGCATCTCACTGTGCAACAAAATATAAAAAAAGGATTAAATCCCTGTAACACCACTTACAAACATTTCGGTAAGCTCGGTTTAATTTTTATACACAAAAATTAATTTTCCTACTTACATGAAGTTCCCCCATTCGAATGGTGGTAGCTCCAAGTTCGCTTGGTCGCAGGTGTGCTCCTTCTGGACGTGTCCTCTGTACATCTCCATTGCCTACAAATAAATAAATAAAATGTATACTTAAGCCACACTTAGTCACAATGTTGTATCAATTTTTTCGTGGACGTTAGTGGATGGTGTGAAACTTACGAAAAGTTAAAAGGTACTCTAGTGAAATTGTCTTAAGTCTACAACGACACTGACAACACTGGTCTTATCAATGGGATTGCTAGTTTTATAGCAATTTAGTGGTAGGTTGATACAACCCTTCCAACCAGAAGGGGCGTTCAGGTAAAACAACCCCTCTATTGCGATTGGACGATGATTTTCTGTTTTTCTAAGGGGCGAAATTGCTTTAAGTATGGTTTCCATTTTTATATCTATTAATAATAACACTAATAACAATTAGTAATTAAATAGTAAACAATAATTTCTTAATTTTATTAAACGGAACAACAAATAACTGAAATTGAAAATTTTTATTTTTTACTTTTTGGTTTACTTATGTTACTTTGTGATTTTTGTTTTTTTTTAAGTTAATTATTCTGATTGTATTTTTTCCTTAGATTTGATTTGTTTTCACATTCTGATGTTTCCAGGTTCTCAGGGTTTAGACTTTCAGGTTTTCAAGTTCTGTCTTTCAGGCTTTTCAGATTCTCAGAATAAATGAAAAAATAAAAGTTACATATACATCACAATTATAAACACAAATAGAATATGAAAAGTGAAATATAAATCAAGCCCTAACGGCTTTTTAGACTTTTAAGTTTTAGTTCTTTGGGTTCCTTTCGATATTTGCTTAAATTTGTTCGGCTTTTGCAGCTTTTTGGTTTTTTGTCATTTAATAATTTGGGTTTTTAGAAACTTCGGACTTTAATATTGGCTATCTCGGATTTTCTAGGTTCTTTGGGTCCCTTTGGTTTTTTGTTCTCTTGATTCTGATTGGATATTTTCTTTAGATTTGATTTGTTGGTTTCACATTATCAGTTCTGATGTTTCCAGGTTCTCAGGGTTTAATACTTTCAGATTTTCAGGCTTGAATTCTCAACCTTCCAGATTTTCAGATTCTCAGAGTAAAACTAAAGATAAAATAAACGATATACATCAGAATTATAATTACATAAATAGAATATAAAGGTGAAATATAAATCTAGCCCTAAAGGCATTTTGGATTTTCAGTTTCACATTTTTGGGTTCCTTTTGATATTGATTTTATTGTTATATTTTTTTTGCTTTGATTTGCTAGGGTTTTTCAGGTTCTTTTAGATTTTTGTCACTTTATAATTTGGATTTTTAGATTAAAATTTTAGAAATTTTGGACTGATTTTCCTTGATATTCGCTATCGAGTTCTTTTGGCACTTTTGTTGTTTTTTCTCTCTTGATTTTGATTCGATCCTTTTTCTAGATTTGAATTGTTTTCACATTGTCGAATTCTGTTTTTTTCAGATTCTCAGGGTTTAGACTTCTCAGATTTTCAGAATAAAAAGAAAATAAAAGATAAACAGATCAGAATTATAAACACATAAATAGAATCTAAAGAATGAAACATAAATCAAGTCCAAAGGTTTTTCAATTTTTGTTTTTTTGGGGTTCCTCTCGACATTTGCTTTAACATTTTATTTTATTTTTCCTGCATTTGAATTGTTTGGGTTCTTCGGGTTCTTTTGGTTTATTGTCATTTAATAGTTTGGATTTTAGAAACTTGGACTTTGATATTAGCTATCTTTGGTTCTTTAGGATTATCGGGTTCCTTTGGTTTTTAGCTCTCTTGACTCTGATTGGATCTTTTAGACTCAGGTTCATGCCCTTGAATTCTCAGCCTTTCTCAGATTCTCAGAATAAAAATAAAACATAAATGTAATTCAGAAATAAAAAAACATAAATAGAATATAAAAAATCAAATACAAATGGAGCCCTAAGGGCTGCTTGGATTTTCAAGATTCTGAGGTTCCTTTCGATATTTGCTTTTTTCGTTATTTTATTTTTCTTGCTAGTGATTTGCTTTGGTTCTTCAGGTTCATTTGGTTTCTCGGGTTCCTTTGGTTTTTTGATCTTTGTATTCTGATTGGATCTTTTCTTTAGATTTGATTTAATGTTTCCAGCTTTTCAGATTCTTAGAGTAAAAGTGAAAATAAAAGATAAATTTATGTCAGAATTGTAAACATAAGAATTTAAATAATTTTCAAGATTTCAAGGTTCCTTTCGATATTCTTCTGGGTTCTTCAGGTTCTTTTGGTTTTTTGTCGTTTTATAAACTTTGGACTTTGATTTTTTTGACATTGGCTATCTTTGGTTCTCTGTGTTCTTTGGGTTCCGTCCTTTTTCTATCTTTTGATTCGTTCGGGTTCTTCAGGTTCTTTTCGTTTTTTGTCATTGAATAATTTAGGTTTTTTGAAACTTTGGACTTTGATATTAGCTATCTCAGGTTTTCTTGGTTCTTTGGGTTTTCGCGGTTCCTTTGGTTTTTTGTTCTCTTGATTCTGATTGGATCTTTTCGTTAGACTTGATTTGTTGGTTTCTAATTGTCAGTTCTGATGTTTCCAGGTTTTCAGGATTTAATACTTTCAGATTTTCAGGCTTGAATTTTCAACCTTCCAGATTTTCAGATTCTCAGAGTAAAAGTAAAGATATACATCAGAATTATAATTACATAAATAGAATATAAAGGTGACATATAAATCAAGCCCTAAAGGAATTTTGGATTTTCAGTTTTCAATTTTTGGGTTCTTTTTGATATTGCTTTTACTGTTATTTTATTTTTCTTGCTTTGATTTGCTAGGGTTCTTCAGGTCCTTTTAGTTTTTTGTCACTTAATGATTTGGATTTTGAGATTAAAATTTTACAAATTTTGAACTGCGATTTTCCTTGATATTCGCTATCTTTTTTTCTCTTGATTTTGATTGGATCCTTTCTTTAGATTTGAATTGTTTTCACATTATCGAATTCTGTTTTTTTTTTCAGATTCTCAGGGTTTAGACTTCGCAGATTTTCAGAATAAAAAGAAAATAAAAGATAAACAGATCAGAATTATAAACACATAAATAGAATGTAAAGAATGAAACATTAATCAAGTCAAAAGGTTTTTCAATTTTTGTTGTTTTTGGGTTCCTTTCGACATTTTACTTTAACATTTTTCCTGCATATAAATTGTTTGGGTTCTTCGGCTTCTTTTGGTTTTTTGTCATTTAATAATTTGGATTTTAGAAACTTTGATATTAGCTATCTCTGGTTTTTTGGCATTATCGGGTTCCTTTGGTTTTTAGTTCTCTTGAATCTGATTGGATCTTTTAGACTCAGGTTCGTACCTTTGGATTCTCAGCCTTCTCTCAGATTCTCAAAATAAAAATAAAAGATAAATATAAATCAGAAATAAAAAAAACATAAATAGAATATAAAAAATAAAATACAAATCGAGCCTTAAGGGCTGTTTGGATTTTCAAGATTCTAAGGTTCCTTTCGATATTTTCTTTTTCTTGCTTTTGATTTGCTTTAGTTCTTCAGGTTCTTTTGGTTTCTCGAGTTCCTTTGGTTTTTTGTTCTTTTGATTCTGATTGTATCTTTTCTTTAGATTTGATTTGATGTTTCCAGCTTTTCAGATTCTTAGAGTAAAAGTGAAAATAAAAGATAAATATAGGTCAGAATTATAAACATAAAAAATTAAAAAAAATTCAAGATTCTAAGGTTGCTTTCGATATTCTTCTGGGTTCTTCAGGTTCTTTTCGTTTTTTGTCATTGAATAATTTAGGTTTTTTGAAATTTTGGACTTTGATGTTTTCTTGGTTCTTTGGGTTTTCCGAGTTGCTTTGTTTTTTTTTTTGTTCTCATGATTTTGATTGATTGTCTTACTTGGCACCGACTTCAAAACTATGAAACAATTAATAATTACATTAATAGAAACTAGAACTAACTCTGAAATTAAAAAAATATTTTTTAATTTTTAGTTAACTTATGTTATTTTAACTTATTTCATACTTTTCTTTCTGTCAATTTTTGACAATTGACAGACAGTCGAAAGGCTCGGACAGCCACATAACGCTAATTTGTTGAGTATATTCGTATTATTTATATTACTAGCTGACCCGGCGAACTTTGTATCGCCTTAGAATCAATAACACAGTCCACCCCATGTCCATGATTTAATAGATATTCTCCTATTCGGGGCGGAGACAAATCCAACAAATCAAAAACCATGAAAATTAGTCCAGCCGTTTTTGAGTAATAAACCCAAGGGCCCCCCTGGCCCCATATCCATATTTTAATAGTTATTCTGCTAAAAGAAGAAAAACATAAAAATCGGACCAGCCCAATAGGGCACCCTGGGCCCCCATATCCATGTGAAAAATAGTTTACCATCTATTCTCATACCTACCAAATATACAAAAAGAAAATTATCAAAATCTGTCGAACCAAAAAATCGGTCCAGCCCAAGGGGCTTCCTTGAACCCCCATATCCATGTGAAAAATAGTTTACCAGCTATTCTCATACTTGCCAAATATACAAAGAAAAAATCATCAAAATCGGTCGAGTCGAAAAGCCGGTCCAGCCCAAGGGCCCCCCTGGGCCCCTATATCCGTGTTAAAAATAGTTTACCACATATTCTCATACCTGCCAAATGTACAAAAAAAAATACTATTAAAAAGCAGGGGTTGGTGATAGAAAAGTGAAAATTTAGGGTTGTATGTATTTTTTAATGCCACATAATAAAAAAAAAAATGGGGTGGACACCCCTTAACATTTAGGGGGATGAAAAATAGATGTTGTCCGATTCGCACACCCAACCGATATGCACACAAAGATTCACGAAAATCGGTCGAGCCATTTCGGGGGAGTTTAATTACAAACACTGTGACACGAGAATTTTATATATTAGATAATCTGAAGAAAGACACATTTTTATTTTTCATTTAATTACTCCCAAACGGTGTTAATTTATTTCATTGTTCCTGTTATTAATTTAATACATAATATACTTCTAGCGAAAGGAACTTTGTTCCAACCGGGTGTCCCGGTACACCTTTCGTACTTTTTTATTTATTTTTTCTACGAAAAATATTTTTTATATTTTGTTTGTATTAAAATATTCTATACATTTATGATTCATATAATTGCGTTTTCAAAAAAATACTGGGTTGTGATAAAAACATTTTGAACATTTTATTATGAAGGAGCATCATAATGTGTAGCCCTTTTTATTGTTATGTGTTATAAAAGTTGCCACCGCGGCCCATAACCGAGTCGTCGCAAAAGAATTCTTTCCATATTTAAATTTTTATATAATCCCCAATATTCAGTTATTGTCGTGGCGTTTACGTTTGGTAATTCAGGTCTTTGTAGACACTGTTTCCGAGAGAGTTAAGACAGCTAAATTGCTTTATTTTTGTTTAGAACCACTTCGGTATCTATTTTGAATTGGCCTGCGGTAACCCTCAATTGAACTGAAGAATGGATTTAATTTTATGACTGCTACCTGTGGTTTTCCAAAAGGATTCTCCGAATGACAAAACGATAAGGTACTTATTTGGAAACCCATTAAAGCTACCTGAATCCGTGATAACGTCGTCAGTTGAAAGTCAAATTCACGTTTAGAGCTTAATTACTTCTATTATTTAAAAAGAAATTTGGAGATCCAGTCACTATATCAACAGGCCGTGTTGTATGAAAAGAACGATCTGATGACGTATAGTTCGAAATTTCAGAGATTTGTTGTTACAAATTACAAATTCTAAAGCACACTCATAATTTTGATAACTGGACTGGACAGGCTTGATCTTAGCATTAATTTGTTGCACAATGATTTCTGCCAGACATTAAATTAACGATTGAAACTTTATGAAGGTATGTCAATCTAGTCGTCTAATTGCGATCCGATATCTAGATCGCAAATTATTGCGTATTGTTTGACCTTGAAATTCAACAATCATTACCGACTTCAAAAAACGGGAGTTTCAACTGCATGTATGTTTTTTTTTTCTATGTGTGTTCACCGATTTCTTCGTCAATTGTGGACCGACTTTTCTTTTTTTTTCAAATCTTTAATCGCTTTAATACTTCAACAGGTCCTGTTGTATGAAAAGAAGGATTTGTAGATGATGTATAGTTCTAAATTTCAGAGATTTGTTATTACAAATTGTAAAACACACTAATATTTCAAATGTTACTCATAATTTTGATAAATGGACTGGACTGAGGCTTGATCTTAGCATTAATTTGTCGCACATTTATTTTTGAATTGCGATCCGTTATTTAAGATCGCAAATTATTGTGTGTTGTGGATAAAATATGTAGATATATCGGGTGTCCCAGAGGTGTGTGGACCATCAATTACGCCCTTATTTTGAAAGATATCAAAACGGGGTTTTCGGGGGACGATAGCCACACAATACCTTCACAATTTAAAATTATTAGAAATCATATACAGAGTGTCCTAGTATCTATATATATAAAAGAAAGTCGTGTTATTTACACTATTAATAACTCAAGAACGGCTGAACCGATTTGGCTGAAAATTGGTGGTGAGGTAGCTTAGAACCAGGAGCAGGACATAGGATACTCTTTATCGACATGGGGCCCTTAGGCTCGACCGATTCTTATGATTTTTTTTTTGTATATTTGGTAGATATGAAAATAAGTGGTAAGTTATTTTCCACATGGACATGGGGGCCCCAAGGGGCCCCTTAGGCTGGATATATTTTTCGGGTCGACCGATTCTTATGAATTTTTTTTTGTATATGTATTTGGTAGGTATGAGAATAGATGGTAAGCTATTTTTCACACAGACATGGGAGCGGAGGGGGCCCTTTTGGGCTGGACCGATTTTTCGGGTCGACCGATTTTTATGAATTTTTTTTTGTATATTTGGTAGGTATGAGAATAGGTGGTAAGCAATTTTTCACATAGACATGGTGGCCCAGAGGGCCTCCTTGGGCTGGACCGATTTGTCGGGTCGACTGATTTTTGTGTTTTTTTTTTTTGTATATTTGGTGGGTATGAGAATTGGTAGTAAACTATTTTTCACATAGACATGGGGGCCCAGTGGGACTCTTGGGTTGGACCGATTTTTTGGCTCGACCGACTTAATAAGGGCTTTTATGATATTTGATTTGTTGGATTTGTCTCCGCCCCCAATAGCAGAATAACTGTTGAACCATGGACATGGGGCTCAGGGGAACCCTTGGGTTTATATCTCAAGAACAGCTGGACCGATTTTTATGATCTTCGATTTGTTGGATTTGTCACCGCTCCGAATAGCAGAATATTATTAAAACATGGACATGGGGGCCCAGGACCCCCCTTGCGTTTATAACTGAAGAACAGCTGTACCGATTTTTATGATCTTCGATTTGTTGGATTGGTCTCCGTCCCGAATAGCAGAATAACTATTATAACATGGACAGCGGGCTCAGGGGGCTGCCTTGGGTATATAACTCAAGAGCGGCTCGATCGATTTTTATGATCTTTCATTTGTTGGATTTGCCTACGTCCCGAATAGCAGAATTACTATTAAAACATCGGAATAATTATAGGGAGCGGGGAGCTAAGTACAGGGCAACGACAATCACAAAGCCCCCCTGGTACAGGGCAACAATAAGAAATAACGCCGGCCACCAAAATTTGTCGTACGGGCTTTAAAAATGAAAATCGATTTTTAAGGAGTAAACTCCAAAGTTTCACTTCTGTTGCGCGTGGACTCCACACACAAATTTTTTGATGTTATCTCGAGAATGGATTGACTGACTTTTTTCGAGGGCGAATAACTATTAAAACATCAGAAACATTAACAAAAAAAATTTTCTCATATATTTTGTATAGCATCCGTATATAACGCCATCTTTGATACATGATAAAAATAAAAATAAACATGGCGTTGTATGCTGGTTTCGGTAATGCAAGTAGATGGCGTTGTGGGCATTATCCTTTTATATAAAAAAAAGAATTTAATTCAGCTAATAAGTTGCCACAACATTTATTGATTCTGAGGCGGTACAAAGTTCGCCGGGTCAGCTAGTTATTTATATACCAAAGTTATGTTTTTTTTTTTTTAAATGGAATGCCCTGTATTTTAGTTGGTGAATTGATATAAGGCACTACAGGTTCATTGTGGATGGTTCTGAAGAATTTTAGGTCAAAATTAGTGCTTTTTTAAAAAATTGCAGAGATAATTCCAACAGAGATAACTGAATACTGTATTACTGTCGTGAAAATTGGGATCTAGATTCTCTTTTAAAAAACACTGGACCCGTCTTTGACGATTTTTCAAAAAAAAAATTCGACAATCGACAATGTTGTAGGCATGAGAATTAGCACTTTTACTCTCCTTTAAAAATAACTAGACCCGTATTTGACGATTTTGGAAAAACATATTTACAAACCGCGAAAAAGGGGCGTAAATGAGAAGGGTAGTTTTCCTGAGAATTCTCATAACTGCAAAATCGGTATAATTTATTTTATCTACATCCGTGAGATATGCGAAATATCCCACTCATTTCAGTTACGTATTCTGTTAGATTATCGCACGCATGCGCGCTTTTTCAGTATTACCGTGTGTCTTTACAGTCAAAAGATCAAATCCAGAATCAGCAAAAATTGTGGTTGAAAATCTCCTAAAGCAATTATATTAAAATCCTTGGGATGTGGCAACTCCAAAAATTCAGCAATTAATTTGGGAACATTACCAATATTGTATGAATACCAAGTGGTTGCTTCGTACATTTGCCATATTTTTGTATGAAAGAAAAAACCAATTTACACAGAACTAAAGGAAAAAAAGTATTACCTTCACAATACGGTAGTGTTTTTCATCTGCTTCTTTCGAAAATAGCTCGATGTGTTTCCTTTCAGTGTTCTCTTTTTGATTCGCTCTTCAGATACGTATTCTCTATAACAAAATACTAATATTTTTGTGTACCTTTAATAAAGTCCGCCGAAAAATAATTCATTACACTAATAATTCTGGCCCAAAACACCGGTAACCCTTGCTCCATTTTAACCCGTGCACAAAATGTCAAACATCTTTTTTGACAATAATTCTCGATTCTCACAAGTCTGCACGCATTGTCGGAGTGAGACGGACGTGTTCTATTTTTCTCTACTGATAATAGTGCCAAAGTGTCAATTGTTGTTTCTTTCCTAAAAGAAAATCCAGAGGGACCCGAGGTAAGTGAAAAATCCATTTTCATTAGAAATTAAGTCGACCATAAACAGTTTTGTCGCGCTAATCGACAATTCGCAAAAACCGGGCTGCACAAGAAACAGTTCGCAAAGCGGTATCTGTAAAAACAATAGATTATCTCCCTGAAACTCCTGTCTACAGAGAGACAGAAAGTCAAATATTCCCCCAGAATGAACAAGTTATTGTTCTTGATGCAATTAACGATCTTAAATTAACAGACTATGTAGTCGCAATTGGAAACCTCACAGGCCCCAAAAACGCTATTTTCGCTTCCAAAAAACCGAATATGCATATATCTATCGTCCATACAATTGGTAGACAAGTTACTCTCTATTCACCAAAAAAATCTGCATAAACGAAAAAGAAATTCCAATCCGTAAAGTCATATCCCCCGCATAAAGAATAATTCTATCAGACGTATTCTCTACAATACCCCACGATGTTCTGGAACTAACTTTAAAAATATAGCCATATCCTCAGTTTCTGGAGAACTCACTTGTTTCATTTGTAAGGAGAAAGGAGACACAGCTGAGCAGTGCCCTTCTCAAATCATTGACCAATGAACATGATTTATATCTTTCCTGAACATTAGAGCTGCTCTTGGATTGTTGACTTGGTTACTTACAACAAGGCTGTCCTCTAACTCGGCCACCATTTAACCGGGGCTCTTGGATCAGCCCTAGTCCAATTTGTTTTTTGATTAACTTCCAGTTAAAGGCACTACATGTTACAAGGTTAATTTGCCTTGGACTTTTTTGGCGCCATTTGCTTAGGATTTGGTTTCCTCCCCTGCACCGATTTTTTGGTCGGTTTGTTGACCCACGATCCGGTACTAACTAGAACCTCATGAATTGCAAACGTTTAAGAGCCAAGGCCAGATACGTATATAAACGAAGCAAGAAAGGATCATGGAATAACTTTACCTCATCCATCAACAAGTCTGCTCCCTCAAATCTAGTCTGGAACAAAATTCGTTGCATCAAAGGCAAACAAAACAATAACGAACTACTGACACTAATCGTAAATGGAAGACCAATCACATCCAAAGAAGAAATATTGGAAATTATCCGACCAATTTCAACAAACTTCTAGCTTCGCCAATTTATAACATGTGTTGCGAATTTTATATCGGCAGAAAAAAAATTCACTTATTTCATTAGGTTATCTCGTTCTAGCAAATGTCTATGACCTATGCCCTTATGGGCACAGCAGTAATCATTCTAGCTGCTTTTTGCGTCTTGACATAAAAGTAGGATGTAAAATGTTACTTCTGGACCAGGACATTTGGCGTCTTAAAAAACAAGACAGAACCCTAAAAATTTGGCTGTTCTGCCAAAAGTAAACAACCGAAAAAGACCCTAAAAAAGCACCAATTTTTATGCACCCCAAAATTACCAAATATCTGTAGACCACCAAAAATTGGGCACACGAAAAAACCGTTGAAAACTCTTTACCATACTAAACTAAACATAACAGAGTCGCCCAATCTATGGAAACTATTCCATCGGGTACTAAACTTTGTAACATCAATGGCACATTATAAATTAATATTTAATGATAAATATTTTTTTTAAATAAATTAAAAATGACCAATACTAAAGAGAACGAAATAGTGGCAGAGTATTACACACCATTAAAAACAAGACAACAATCTGACCAACAATTTAAAAATATTTTACTCAAAATAAAAAACTAAATAATATACCAAAAAACATCAATGAAGTAACTCAAATGAGAAATCGTAATCTTGCTATTGAATATCTCAATTCGACCGTAAATAAAAATCTAAGAAAGACCGATTTTTGCAAATCGAAAAGTATGTCCAGAATTTCCCTTAATATGGGACTAAATTCAGAATGTGTGTGGTGGTCAAAAAACGAATCAGAGAAAACAGAAGTCGTGGTTGTTTGAGGAGGTAAAACAAGAAATCAAAGCGAAGAAGAAAGGAGAAGATTTTATACGGACTAAAGAAAAACGGTGAAAGATAAAGTAAAAAAGTGCAAGATGAAATCCTGGGAAAGATTTCGAGGTGAAGGAAGAGGAAATGGGAAAAAGTTGCATAGGGCGGGAAGAAGTTTTCAAGGATATTTTGTATAAAATCTGGAGAGAAAAGAAGGAACAGGGGAGGGCGGAATAGAAAGACATGGGAAAATTGCAAGGAATAAAAAGTAGCCACACCTACCAGAAGAACATGGTGTAGCATGGAGGAAAATAAAGTAGAAATCCGTCTGTAGCGGTTAATTAAAATTGAAATAAAATAAAAATTAATTAAAAATATATACAATTTTATTAGTCTATACAACATTATTTTTAAATAAACGAGATGAGGAGCTTAATAGGAACAGTGTTGGAGCGATAACATCTACTGCCGGCGCTGTCTTTTATGGCGTGGAGAGGACCACGAGGGCGTTCTGAAAAACGAGGTGATTTTACTAGGTGTTTTGACAAAAACCAAAAGTACTAATGTGTATTAAAATTGGTAGCGTAGTCAAGAAATAATTTTATCTTCAAAATTGTTCTTTTTGCATAATCAATGAAAAAAGCTCGACCAACCTGTCTTCCAATTTTCGTTTTCTCGGAACTGCACTCGCGGCCTGTGCTTTCTTCTTCTTCCTCACTTCTTCTAGGATTGGATCTATGTCCAAACGGCCGCAAATGACGGAACACTCAGGGAAAGTTGCCCTAAATTGAGCGTTCTTTCTCGCCTCCGCCGCTCGTTGGATCACTGCATAAAATAATAATAAGTCTCAGTGACACCCACAAATATTTTCCTACTTACATAAAATTTCCCCATTCAAAATCGGGGAACTCCCTTTCTGATGGACCTGTTTGCTCCTCCATCCGACTGTGGTTTGTTGGAACTTCCGCCACTTGTTGGAACTGCATATCACTGTGTAACAAAATATAAAAAAAGGATTAAGTCCCTGTAACACCACTTACAAACATTTCGGTAAGCTCGGTGGATTTTTATGCACCAAAACAAATTTTCCTACTTACATGAAGTTCCCCCATTCAAATGGTGGTAGCTCCAACGTCGCTTCTTCGTAGGCGTGGTCCTTGTGGACTTGTCCTCTGTACATCTCCATTTCCTACAAATAAATAAATAAAATATATACTCAAGCCACACTTAGTCACAATTTTGTATCAATTTTTCGTGGACGTTAGTGCATGGTGTGAAACTTACGAAAAGTTAAAAGGTACTAGTGAAATTGTCTTCAGTCTACAACGACACTGACAACACTGGTCTTATCATTGGGATAGCTAGTTTTATAGCAATTTAGTGGTAGGTTCATACAACCCTTCCAACCAGAAGGGCGTTCAGGTAAAACCACCCTTCCATTGCGATTGGACGATGATTTTCTGCTTCAAATTTTCAAGATGCTTTCTTGCATGTACTGTTCGTTACAGTTTAAGACTCTATCTAACAAAAGTAAATTAATTCCTCACGAAATTTGATTTATTAGCTTGGGGTATTAATTTTGGTAATTAGGGTCTTTATGGAATTTTTTTCTAAAGAGCAAAATTTCTTTAAAACAGTTTAAGTATGGTTTAAATTTTTATATCTATTAATAATAACATTAATAACAATAATTAGATAATAAACAATAATTTCTTAAAATTTAAATATATTTAAGTCGAACTTTAATCAATTACAATGGGGACATGTTTCGGCAGAACACTACTGCCATCATCAGCTCTTAAAGAATATTTAAAATTCAATTGCAATTCACAGTTGTTCTTTGTGACAAAAAACCGTTTGGTTCATGGCACCACATGTGTTTGCGGTGGGCGGGTGGGCCGCCGTATATACAACTGATTGATTGACTAATTTTAATGGAATGACAACCATTTTCGACTTAAAAATTTTGAAATCGGATTGAACACGACAGTGAGTTCTAGTTTTTAAAAGAAAGAAATCAATAAATGGTTACTTCTCATCCATTTAGTCAGTCGATGAGTACAGTGGACAGTACAGTCCATTCTTTAAGGGCTGATGATGGCAGTAGTGTTCTGCCGAAACATGTTCCCATTGTAATTGATTAAAGTTTGTGTAGTTCGAATTAAATATATTTAAATTTTAATTTAAATTTACTCCACTTGGATTCATCGACACTCTTCTGCTTTTTAATAATTTCTTAATTTCATATAGCGGAACAATAAATAATTATATTAAGGGGAAGAACAAATAACTCTGAAATTGAAAAATTTTATTTTTTACTTTTTAGTTAATGATGTTACTTTGTGGTTTTTGAAGTCGGTTTCTTTTTTTTAAGTTAATTATGTTCTTTCGATTCGGATTGTATTTTTTACTTAGATTTCATTTGTTTTCACATTGTCGTATTTTGCATGATGTTTCCAGGTTTTCAGGGTTTAGACTTTCAGGTTTTCAAGTTCTGTCTTTCAGGCTCCAGATTTTCAGATTCTCAGAATAAAATAATGAAAAAATAAAAGATACAGTTTCACATTTTTGGGTTCCTTTTGATATTGCTTTTATTGTGATTTTATTTTTCTTGCTTTGATTTGCTAGGGTTCTTTTGGCACTTTGGGTTTTTCTGCTTCCTTTGGTTTTTTCTCTTGATTTTGATTGGATCCTTTCTTTAGATTTGAATTGTTTTCACTTTGTCGAATTCTGTTTTTTCCAGATTCTCAGATTTTCAGAATAAAAAGAAAATAAAAGATAAACAGATCAGAATTATAAACACATAAATAGAATATAAATAAATAAAATAGATTTATTATCCAACAGGCCTCAGCCTATAAAGGATACAAAAATTCCACACCGAAAATGAACAAAGAAAAGAGATAAAAACAATGAACTATATAAAAACAACAAGAAAAAGTTTCCTAGCACTTATTTACAACTAAATACTAATATATACCTATGTTGTTCTGTTGCCCTCTATAAAAAAACAAAATACGTTCCTTAATTTTAAAGAATGAATCATAAATCAAGCCCTAGAAGTTTTTCAATTTTTTTTTGGGGATTCCTTTCGACATTTGCTTTAACACCTTATTTTATTTTTCCTGCATTTGAATTGTTTGGGTTCTTCGGGTTTTTTTGGTTTTTTGTTATTTAATAATTTAGAGAGTTTACTCATCGCCCTGATGATGCCAACATTGTTGGCGAAACGTGCGTTGGCAGTTGTAAGAAAATTGTTTTTGGTGTTTTAGGGAAAAACTGATTAAATGTAGTTATCTACCACCAAAAGTGATCCGACAATTGTTTTGTTTTTGATTTAATAATTTGGTTTTTAGAAACATTGGACTTTGATATTAGCTATCTCGGGTTCTTTTGGGTCTTTGGGATTTTCGGGTTCCTTTGGTTTTTAGTTCTCTTTATTCTGAGTGGATCTTTTAGACTCAGTCTTCCAGATTTTCAGATTCTCAGAATAAAAATAAAAGATAAATATAGATCAGAAATAAAAAAGATAAATAGAATATAAAAAATAAAATACAAATCGAGCCCTAAGGGCTTCTTGGACTTTCAAAATTTTAAGGTTCTTTTCGATATTTGCATGCGTTTTTCGTTATTTTCCTTTTCTTGCTTTTGATTTGCTTGGGTTCTTCTTTCGTTAATGATGTTATTAAAAAAGGTAGCAAAGGAGAGTTTTATTTTCAATTTTAGTTTTTTCAAAGTATACAGAAGTTTACCAATTTAGATTTTTTAACTCTTGGATCTCACTAATCGTGCAATGTTTATGCACCCTCTTTGATTCTCGTAATTTACTACCTATTCAAAACTTTCAAAATTAAAAATTGAACTGTTTGAAGCGTTGCAAATTGACTTCATGACCGGTCAAGTTTTTAGCAATAGTTTAGGATTTTACACTAATATCGTCCATTTTTTAAAATGATTCAATTTTCTTATCGTGAATGGTAAACATTTTGAACATTTTATTATGAAGCAGCATCATAATGTATAGCACTTTTTATTGTTATGTGTTATAAAAGTTGCCACTGCGGCCCATAACCGAGTCGTCGCAAAAGAATCCTTTCTACATTTTTTTTTTAAATAATCCCCAATATGCAGTTATTGTCGTGGCGTCTACGTTTGGTAATTAAGGTCTTTGTGGACATTGTTTCCGAGAGAGTTAAGCTGACAGCTAAATTGCTTTATTTTGGTTTAGAACCACTTCGGTATTTATTTTGAATTGGCCTGCGGTAACCCCCAATTGAACCCAACAATGGATTTAATTTTATGACTGGTACCTGTAGTTTTCCAAAAGGATTCTCCGAATGACAAAACCATAAGGTGGGTGGTATCTACTTGGAAACCCATTAAAGCTACCTGAATCCGTAATAACGTCGTCAATTGAAAGTCAAATTCACGTTTAGAGCTTTATTACTTCTATTATTTAAAAAGAGATTTGGAGATCCAGTCACTATATCAACAGGCCCTGTTGTATGAAAAGAACGATCTGTAGATGACGTATAGTTCGAAATTTCAGAGATTTGTTGTTACAAATTACAAATTCTAAAGCACACTCATAATTTTGATAACTGGACTGGACAGGCTTGATCTTAGCATTAATTTGTTGCACAATGATTTCTGCCAGACATTAAATCAACGATTGAAACTTTATGAAGGTATGTCAATCTAGTCGTCTAATTACCGACTTCAAAAAAGGGGAGTTTCAACTGCATGTATGTTTTTTTTTCTATGTGTGTTCACCGATTTCTTCGTCAATTGTGGACCGACTTTTCTTTTTTTTTTCAAATCTTTAATCGCCGTCGTTTCGTCATTCGAGAAGCGTCCTTACACTTAAAATTTTAGAATAATTAACTTAAAAAAAAGAAACCGACTTCATGCATGCAACACGACCCCCTACTTTGTCAGGGGTTCAGGTAATATAAAGTACTTTGTGAATTATCAACTTTTTAAATCATATCCATATCAGCTTTTTATTCTTCCCCCGGGTACCTCATGATTTAAAAAGTTGAGATTGATAGTTTTTTGGGAAATGAGAAAAAATTAATTTGTGAATTATGTTAATTACTGGTCATAAAATTAAACCCTCCGAACAATAAATATGGACCGGAGATGCCAATGAAGCTCTAAGGGGGGCTCGTTTCAGGCTAGAGAAATAGGATTAAATAAATGTAAATAATAGAAACAGAAAACTTACTTCTTGGAGACAAACTCGTTAGAAAACAAATTCCATAAAGGCCCTCCCTACCAAGCAATAAATGAATATACAGGGTAGTGCGAGGACGGAAGATAGGGGCGTCCGAACATGGTGGCTTGACTAATGAAAATAAAAAAAAAATGTCATTGCATTCACAAAAAGTAGGCTTTGAAAACATTTCGAAGTCAAACTTTCTTGCTGACGATATAAAAATCTTTATTATCACAAAACGATCTTAATGATTTTTCTTTGATGGAGTAACAAGAATATATGCTTCCATTGAATTTAAGAAGTGTCATATCCGAATAAAAAATTACTATACTCTGGACTCACATGTTTTGAATAAAGTGGAGTCACTTTTTATGATTTTTGCGTTGCATTCGATTAAAAACTTATTATTTTTTTTTGTTCTAGCGCCTTGTCGTCTTTGGGATTTATTTTACGCTGTGGTGTAGGGTCTTTAACTTAAAGAGTTTAGATTTTGCTTATGTGCCCTCGAAAGTTGAATATGGCAGGGTGATTTGGGCCCAACGGCGTTTTTTGAAATTTCTTACGTTTAGAACAGATTTGATGGTATATCTCCAATGAGAGGATCTACTCATGTTGCACACTTGGACCCTTTTGAATTCGAGGATTTGAATTGTAGATTTCTTAGAAAACTCTTTTTCTTAGTGTCCAGGGTATAGCATACTCGCCAATTTATAACATGTGTTGTGAATTATAATTATGCCTTTATGGGCACAGCAGTAATAATTCTTTTTGCGTCTTGACATAAATACTACACAGTTTCTCCTTTTATTTATTCTCTTTTAATTCCAACTTCGATTTTATTCCCGTTGAGTTGCTGATGTCGGACAGGAAATGTAGTAATTACATATATTCAAACTTATTATTATATATTTGAAGAAAAATATAAGTTATACATCGGTATAATTTATTTTTTCGAATTTGGTTTTATAATTTGTCTTAATGTTGCCTGCAACTTTGCAACTGTACTCACTGTACTGCAATGTGACCGCGACAACGAGGTTATAAACGTCAAGTAATCGCGCCATATGACAGATGTGAACCAAATGTGAACGAAAATAAACCAAAGAGAAGTAAATGACTTTCGTTCCATGATTAGATGTAAACATTGGTAAAAACAAGAATTGAAAAAATGGCAATCAAACGTGCGGTACAGCTTGTGTCTGCACAATCAAAAGTTCACAAATCTAACCTCCAAATCAGAAACGTCATTTAGCAGAAATACCAATTATACTGAAATACCACTCGTGTCATTCAAAAGTCCTAAAGTCATCAATTTAGCACACATTTTAAGTTTTTCTTAATTAAATAAAGCCAAATTCAAAAAAATAGTATATTACACGCGTTTCACAAGCCGAAATTGTAGCACTCGTGCCGTTGGAGCACTTCTCGCTGCGCTTGTCGTGCCCCAAACTACTCGTGCTACAATCAACCGTTTTGTGAAACTTGTACAATAATATACTATTATCACATTCGTGAGATATATGCGAAATATCCCACTCATTTCAGATGTGTAATGGGTGAGATTATCGCACGCGTGCGCTTTTTCAATATTACCGCACGCGTGCGATAAAGTAATTAACAAAAATTGTGTTATTTATTATAAACATTAATAATGCATTCTTTACAATCCTCTAAATTAACATCAGATGTAGAAGACTGATTAGAATAACAAGTTTTGGTTAGAATGCCTACTTTTTTTTCGTTGACCCTATGTTTTCTTTTTCTCCTAAAATTTTCATAGATGTTCTTTTTTAAACTATATGCTTTTCTGTCACCGAATTACTGTTTCAACCACCGTGTCTCTTTACAGTCAAAAGATCAACTCCAGAATCAGCAAAAATTGGGGTTGACAATCTGAAGCAATTATATTATATTCCTGCATGTGGCAACAAAAATTCAGCAATTAATTTGGGAACATTACCAATTATTGTAATAAAACCAAGTGGTTGCTACATTTTTGTTTGAAAGAAAAAGCCGTTTAACACTGAACTAAAGGAAAAAAATTATTACCTTCACCTTCGTTCTTCAATAATAAAGTCCGCTGAAAAAACACCGGGAACCCTTGCTCCATTTTGACCCGTGCACAAAATGTCAAACAACTTTTTTGAATTAGAAACGATTCTCGATTCTCCCAACAACGTGTCAACGAAAATTTACCTAAATATTGAGCATATCAATAAAAAACTGGAGAATGTCAACCTGCCATTTTAACGACAAAAAAAATGTTGGAATTATGTATTACGAGGATTTTGATGGACTCTTTTACAGAGACAGAAAATGGATATAAATCGACTGATTCGGCTGTGCAAACCGACGCCGTCCTGAGGAATTTTTAAATTCATTGAATCCTCCCTGTCTTTTATATTATGTTCAAATACGATATCGCAATGATGAAAATAAATCCCAAATTCGACAAATTACATCACCAAAAACCTCAATTTTTTTATATTGGTTTTTCAAGCGGCGCATCCACCATATGGACCAGCAAATATACAGGCTGAACCACTAGTGTGGGATCGGTCTTTTATGCCTTTACTATTAATTTAAAGAAAAATTGGTCAATGGAACAAAATTATAAAAGAAAAACTGCATTTCCTAAAAATATTTAGTCACCTGACCAGACTCAATTTTCCAGGACCGTATTGAACTTGTTCTTTTTTTTAATGGAACCTCCTATATATTTTTTATATTATTGTTTGCCGCAGTAAATTCTATACAGCTGTGTAATATTTTTAATGTTTATTGAAGAACAATACGTCATGATTTTTTTTTCAGTAGATGGTTAAAAACACAGCTTTATACAAAATAGTATATTATTATACGAGTTCCTGTGTAAATTGGGCACGAGTGAAACGAGTGCTGTTTTAAACCCCGAGTGCCGGAAAGCCCCTAATTTACACAGGAACGAGTGTAATACAACGTTTTATAGTTCGACACCACCTTGGCAAGTCTTTAAATTTCTTAAAATTCATATAAATAGTGTGACGTTTATCTGACATTTTATTTTTACATGACAGAAGAGTGTTCACACAAGCGAAAATTTGAAAATTCTGACAGTGTCGAACTATAAAAATTTATAAAGGCTTTGTTATTAACCATAAAATTATAATATTTTGTACGTGGGTAAAAGAAGGTTAGAGGTGTGTGGTGCATACTTTTTGATTTCAATGTTGTACTTATGAGAAAAGAAATCCTAATTTTGATGTCTTTATTTTTACACTATTATGTTACTGTTATTCACCTCTTTCTTGTTTATTAAGCATTATTTATACTTAAACCTACAGTATTTGAAGTTATTGAAATTACCCATTGATAGTGCGCTGTGAAACCGAAATTCTGAGGAAAACATGAGAGGTGAAAGGGGTGAAGAAAAGTAACATAATAGTGTAAAAATATACAGGGTGTTCTATTTGAAAAAAAAAAAGTTTTGTCGATGGAAATACATATACCAAAACTACATTGAAATCAAAATGTATGTGCCACACCGATGTCTCTAACCTTCATTTGCCTACGTACAAAATATTATAATTTTATGGTTAATACCACAGCCCCTATAATGTTTTTTGTAAATCCGTGTTTTTGCATTGTTCTTCAAAAAACAGTAAAAAATATTACACGGCTGTATAATCATCACTTACTACGGCAAACAATAATATAAAAAATATACAGGGTTATATATATAAAAAAAAGATAAATACGGTGCTCCAATTTGTGGTGTAGTTGTACTAAAAATTATTATAATAAAATGAATAAAATGTACCCACACCTATCAGAAAAACATGGTGTTGCATTTTCCACTGCTGCTCTGAGGAAAATAAACTAGAGCGGTTAATCGAGAAGTGGTTGATCAAAATTAAAATAAAAGAAAAGAATTAAATTAAAATTAAAGATACAATTTATTTTATTCTTCTACATCTTAAATATCTAGCGGTATATCTAATTTCAAAATGAAAAAGAAGTCACTGGTCACACTACGAATCTGTGTACCTGTATCGAGAATGTATGTGAGAATTTGAGAAAGTTTCCTGGTCAGTGCTGGACCGATTGCATCTTGAGTCTTTTATTGCGTGGTGAGGACCATGAGGGCAATCGATTTTCATTTTTAATGCTCGGTCCGACAAATTTTGGTTATCGGCGTTCTTTGGAGAAAGTTTAGAAAGAAGTGAAGGAAAAGGAAATGGGAGAAAGTTGTATAGGGCGGGAAGAAGTTTTCAAGGATATTTTGTATAAGATCTGGAGAGAAAAGAAGGAACAGGGGAGGGCGGAATAGAAAGACAAGAAGAGGGAAAAGAGAGAATATTTAAAATAAGTAAAATAACAGAAAGATCGCAGACAAGAAAATTGCCAGTGAAATTGGGAGAATCGTTGCAAGGAATAAATTGAAATAAAATAAAAATTAATTAAAAATATATACAATTTTATTAGTCTACAACACTATTTTTAAATAAACAACAGTCAGAGATGACGAGTTTAGCAACTTTCTGGGTCATCTACAGCCGGCACAGTCTTTTATGCCGTGGAGAGGACCATGACGGCGTTCTGAAAAACAAGGTGATTTTACTAGGTGTTTTGACAGACATTGTTTACAAAAGCCTTAAAATTGGTAACTAATACCCCACGTTAGTTCCAAAAATAGTATTAGATATTGAAATTAAACTGAGTTCTTTTTGAATTATCACAAGTCAAAGGCCCCAACCTGTCTTTCAATTTCCGTCTTCTCGGAACTGGCCTGCGCGCATTGACAATTTTGTCCTTCGCGGCCTGTTCTTTCTTCTTCCTCTCCTCTTCTGGGACTTTGAATTGGGCGTTCCTCTTTGCCTCCGCCGCTAGTTGGATTTGCATATCACTGCACAAAATTATAATAAGTCTCTGTAAGACCCACAAATATTTTCCTACTTACATAAAATTTCCCCATTGAAAATCGGGTAACTCTTTGTCTGGATCTGTTTGGATCCGGCTGTAGTTCTCCCTGAGTGCCTCGTCTTCCGCCACTTTTTTGCACTGCATATCGCTGTGTAACAAAATACATATAAAAAAAATACTAAGTTCCTGTAACACCCCTTACAAACATTTCAGTAAGTTTGGTGGATTTTATACACAACTTACATGAAGTTCCCCCATTCAAACGCTGGTAGCTCCAAGTTTGCTTCTTCGTAGGCGTGGTTCTTGTGGACTTGTTCTCTGTACATCTCCATTGCCTACAAATAAATAAATAAAATGTATACTCAAGCCACACTTAGTCACAATTTTGTATCAATTTTTTCGTGGACGTTATTGGATGGTGTGAAACTTACGAAAAGTTAAAACTAGTGAATTGACTTCAGTTTCAACGACACTGAGTACACTGGTCTTATCATTGGGATTGCTAGTTTTATAGCAATTTAGTGGTGGGTTGATACAACCCTTCCAACCAGAAGGGGCGTTCAGGTAAAACAACCCCTCCATCGCGATTGGACGATGTTCTTCTGCTTCATATTTTTAAGACGCTTTCTTGCATTTTCTTGCATATTTAACAAAAGTGAATTAATTTCATTTATTAGCCTGGGGTATTAATTTTGGTAATTAGGGTCTTTATGAATTTTTTTTTCTAAAGGGCGAAATTGCTTTAAAACGGATTAAGTATAGTTTTCATTTTTATATCTGTTAATAATAACATTAATAAGAATTAATAATTAGATAATAAACAATGTATTCTTAATTTCATTAAACGGAACAACAAATAACAACTCTGAAATTGAAAAAAATATTTTTTTACAAAACAAAATATCAGAATTATGATTACATAAATAGAATATAAAGGTGAAATATAAATCAAGCCCTAAAGGCATTTTGGATATTCAGTTTCACATTTTTGGGTTCCTTTTGACATTGCTTTTATTGTTTTGTTTTTTTTTGATTTGCTAGGGTTCTTCAGGTTTTTTGAGTTTCTTGTCACATAATAATTTGGCTTTTTAGATTAAAATTTTAGAGATTTTAGATTGTGATTTTTCTTGACATTCGCTATCGAGTTCTTTTGGCACTTTGGGCTTTTTTTGCTTCCTTTGGTTTTTTCCTCTTGATTTAGATTGGATCTTTTCTTTAGATTTGAATTGTTTTCACATTGTCGAATTCTGATATTTCCAGGTTCTCAGGGTTTAGACTTCTCAGATTTTTAGAATAAAAAGAAAATAAAAAACGAACAGATCAGAATTATAAACACATAAATAGAATGTAAAAAATGAAAGATAAATCAGGTCCAAAGGTTTTTCAATTTTTGTTTTTTTGGGGTTCCTTTCGACATTTGCTTTAACATTTTATTTTATTTTTCCTGCATTTGAATTGTTTGGGTTCTTCGGGTTCTTTTTGTTGTTGTCATTTAATAATTTGGATGTTAGAAACTTTGACTTTGTTATTAGCTATTTCTGGTTCTTTCGGATTATCGGTTTCCTTTGGTTTTTAGTTCTCTTGATTCTGATTGGATCTTTTAGACTCAGGTTCGTACCTTTGAATTCTCAGCCTTCTCAGATTCTCAGAATAAAAATAAAACATAAATGTAAATCGGAAATAAAAAAAACATAAATAGAATATAGAAAATCAAATACAAATGGAGACCTAAGGGCTGTTTGGATTTTCAAGATTCTGAGGTTCCTTTCGATATTTGCTTTTTTCGTTATTTTATTTTTCTTGCTTGTGATTTGCTTTGGTTCTTCAGGTTCCTTTGGTTTTTTGATCTTTGTATTCTGATTCTTTAGATTTGATTTGATGTTGCCAGCTTTTCAGATTCTTAGAGTGAAAGTGAAAATAAAAGATAAATATATGTCAGAATTGTAAACATAAAAATTTAAATAATTTTCAAGATTTCAAGGTTCCTTTCGATATTCTTCTGGGTTCTTCAGGTTCTTTTGGTTTTTTGTCATTTCATAAATTGGGGTTTTATAAACTTTGGACTTTGATTTTTTTGACATTGGCTATCTTTGGTTCTCTTTGTTCTTTGGGTTCCGTCCTTTTTCTATCTTTTGATTCGTTCGGGTTCTTCAGGTTCTTTTCGTTTTTTGTCATTGAATAATTTAGGTTTTCTGAAACTTTGGACTTTGAAATTAGCTATCTCAGGTTTTCTTGGTTCTTTGGGTTTTCGCGGTTCCTTTGGTTTTTAGTTCTCTTTATTCTGAGTGGATCTTTTAGACTCAGTCTTCCAGATTATCAGATTCTCAGAATAAAAATAAAAGATAAATATAGATCAGAAATAAAAAAGATAAATAGAATATAAAAAATAAAATACAAATCGAGCCCTAAGGGCTTTTTGGACTTTCAAAATTTTAAGGTTCTTTTCGATATTTGCATGCGTTTTTCGTTATTTTCCTTTTCTTGCTTTTGATTTGCTTGGGTTCTTCTTTCGTTAATGATGTTATTAAAAAAGGTAGCAAAGGAGAGTTTTATTTTCAATTTTAATTTTTTCAAAGTATACAGAAGTTTACCAATTTAGATTTTTTAACTCTTGGATCTCACTAATCGTGCAATGTTTATGCACCCTCTTTGATTCTCGTAATTTACTACCTATTCAAAACTTTCAAAATTAAAAATTGAACTGTTTGAAGCGTTGCAAATTGACTTCATGACCGGTCAAGTTTTTAGCAATAGTTTAGGATTTTACACTAATATCGTCCATTTTTTAAAATGATTTAATTTTCTTATCGTGAATGGTAAACATTTTGAACATTTTATTATGAAGCAGCATCATAATGTATAGCCCTTTTTATTGATATGTGTTATAAAAGTTGCCACTGCGGCCCATAACCGAGTCGTCGCAAAAGAATCCTTTCTACATTTTTTTTTTAAATAATCCCCAATATGCAGTTATTGTCGTGGCGTCTACGTTTGGTAATTAAGGTCTTTGTGGACATTGTTTCCGAGAGAGTTAAGCTGACAGCTAAATTGCTTTATTTTGGTTTAGAACCACTTCGGTATTTATTTTGAATTGGCCTGCGGTAACCCCCAATTGAACCCAACAATGGATTTAATTTTATGACTGGTACCTGTAGTTTTCCAAAAGGATTCTCCGAATGACAAAACGATAAGGTGGGTGGTATCTACTTGGAATCTCATTAAAGCTACCTGAATCCCTGATAACGTCGTCAATTGACAGTCTAATTTTCGTTTAGAGCTTCATCACTTCTATTATTTAATAGGAAATTTGGAGATCCAGTCACTAGATCAACAGGCCCTGTTGTATGAAAAGAACGATCTGTAGATGACGTATAGTTCGAAATTTCAGAGATTTGTTGTTACAAATTACAAATTCTAAAGCACACTCATAATTTTGATAACTGGACTGGACAGGCTTGATCTTAGCATTAATTTGTTGCACAATGATTTCTGCCAGACATTAAATTAACGATTGAAACTTTATGAAGGTATGTCAATCTAGTCGTCTAATTACCGACTTCAAAAAAGGGGAGTTTCAACTGCATGTATGTTTTTTTTTCTATGTGTGTTCACCGATTTCTTCGTCAATTGTGGACCGACTTTTCTTTTTTTTTTCAAATCTTTAATCGCCGTCGTTTCGTCATTCGAGAAGCGTCCTTACACTTAAAATTTTTAGAATAATTAACTTAAAAAAAAAACGACTTCATGCATGCAACACGATCCCCTACTTTGTCAGGGGTTCAGGTAATATAAAGTACTTTGTGAATTATCAACTTTTTAAATCATATCCATATCAGCTTTTTATTCTTCCCCCGGGTACCTCATGATTTAAAAAGTTGAGATTGATAGTTTTTTGGGAAATGAGAAAAAATGAATTTGTGAATTATGTTAATTACTGGTCATAAAATTAAACCCTCCGAACAATAAATATGGACCGGAGATGCCAATGAAGCTCTAAGTGGGGCTCGTTTCAGGCTAGAGAAATAGGATTAAATAAATGTAAATAATAGAAACAGAAAACTTACTTCTTGGAGACAAACTCGTTAGAAAACAAATTCCATAAAGGCCCTCCCTACCAAGCAATAAATGAATATACAGGGTAGTGCGAGGACGGAAGATAGGGGCGTCCGAACATGGTGGCTTGACTAATGAAAATAAAAAAAAAATGTCATTGCATTCACAAAAAGTAGGCTTTGAAAACATTTCGAAGTCAAACTAACTTTCTTGCTGACGATATAAAAATCTTTATTATCACAAAACGATCTTAATGATTTTTCTTTGATGGAGTAACAAGAATATATGCTTCCATTGAATTTTAAGAAGTGTCTATCCGAATAAAAAATTTGATACTCTGGACTCACATGTTTTGAATAAAGTGGAGTCACTTTTTATGATTTTTGCGTTGCATTCGATTAAAAACTTTTTTTTTTTTTTGTTCTAGCGCCTTGTCGTCTTTGGGATTTATTTTACGCTGTGGTATAGGGTCTTTAATTTAAAGAGTTTAGATTTTGCATATGTGCCCTCGAAAGTTGAATATGGCAGGGTGATTTGGGCCCAACGGCGTTTTTTGAAATTTCTTACGTTTAGAACAGATTTGATGGTATATCTCCAATGAGAGGATCTACTCATGTTGCACTCTTGGACCCTTTTGAATTCGAGGATTTGAATTGTAGATTTCTTAGAAAACTCTTCTTCTTAGTGTCCAGGGTATAGCATACTCGCCAATTTATAACATGTGTTGTGAATTATAATTATGCCTTTATGGGCACAGCAGTAATAATTCTTTTTGCGTCTTGACATAAATACTACACAGTTTCTCCTTTTATTTATTCTCTTTTAATTCCAACTTTGATTTTATTCCCCTTGAGTTGCTGATGTCGGACAGGAAATGTAGTAATTACATATATTCAAACTTATTATTATATATTTGAAGAAAAATATAAGTTATACATCGGTATAATTTATTTTTTCGAATTTGGTTTTATAATTTGTCTTAATGTTGCCTGCAACTTTGCAACTGTACTCACTGTACTGCAATGTGACCGCGACAACGAGGTTATAAACGTCAAGTAATCGCGCCATATGACAGATGTGAACCAAATGTGAACGAAAATAAACCAAAGAGAAGTAAATGACTTTCGTTCCATGATTAGATGTAAACATTGGTAAAAACAAGAATTGAAAAAATGGCAATCAAACGTGCGGTACAGCTTGTGTCTGCACAATCAAAAGTTCACAAATCTAACCTCCAAATCAGAAACGTCATTTAGCAGAAATACCACTCGTGTTATTCAAGAGTCCCAAAGTCATCAATTTAGCACAAATTTTCAGTTTTTCTTAATTAAATAAAGCCAAATTCAAAAAAATAGTATATTACACGCGTTTCACAAGCCGAAGTTGTAGCACTCGTGCCGTTGGAGCACTTCTCGCTGCGCTTGTCGTGCCCCAAACTACTCGTGCTACAATCAACCGTCTTGTGAAACTTATACAATAATATACTATTATCTACATTCGTGAGATATATGCGAAATATCCCACTCATTTCAGATGTGCAATGGGTGAGATTATCGCACGCGTGCGCTTTTTCAATATTACCGCACGCGTGCGATAAAGTAATTAACAAAAATTGTGTTATTTATTATAAACATTAATAATGCATTCCTTACAATCCTCTAAATTAACATCAGATGTAGAAGAGTGATTAGAATAACAAGTTTTGGTTAGAATGCCTACTTTTTTTCCGTTGACCGTATGTTTTCTTTTTCTCCTAAAATTTTCATAGAAGTTCTTTTTTAAATTATATGCTTTTCTCTCACCGAATTACTGTTTCAACCACCGTGTCTCTTTACAGTCAAAAGATCAACTCCAGAATCAGCAAAAATTGGGGTTGAAGATCTGAAGCAATTATATTATATTCCTGCATGTGGCAACTCCAAAAATTCAGCAATTAATTTGGGAACATTACCAATTATTGTAATAAAACCAAGTGGTTGCTTCGTACATTTGCTACATTTTTGTTTGAAAGAAACAGCCGTTTAACACAGAACTAAAGAAAAAAAATTATTACCTTCACCTTCGTTCTTCAATAATAAAGTCCGCTGAAAAAACACCGGTAACCCTTGCTCCATTTTGACCCGTGCACAAAATGTCAAACACCTTTTTTGAATTAGAAACGATTCTCGATTCTCCCAACGACGTGACAACGAAAATCTACCTAAATATTGAGCATATCAATAAAAAAAACTGGAGAATGTCAACCTGCCATTTTAACGACAAAAAAAATGTTGGAATTATGTATTACGAGGATTTTGATGGACTCTTTTACAGAGACAGAAAATGGATATAAATCGACTGATTCGGCTGTGCAAACCGACGCCGTCCTGAGGAATTTTTAAATTCATTGAATCCTCCCTGTCTTTTATATTATGTTCAAATACGATATCGCAATGATGAAAATAAATCCCAAATTCGACAAATTACATCACCAAAAAACCTCAATTTTTTATATTGTTTTTTCAAGCGGCGCATCCACCATATGGACCAGCAAATATACAGGCTGAGCCACTAGTGTGGGATCGGTCTTTTATGCCTTTACTATTAATTTAAAGAAAAATTGGTCAATGGAACAAAATTATAAAAGAAAAACTGCATTTCCTAAAAATATTTAGTCACCTGACCAGACTCAATTTTCCAGGACCGTATTGAACTTGTTCTTTTTTTTAATGGAACCTCCTATATATTTTTTATATTATTGTTTGCCGCAGTAAATTCTATACAGCTGTGTAATATTTTTAATGTTTATTGAAGAACAATACGTCATGATTTTTTTTTCAATAAATGGTTAAAAACACAGCTTTATACAAAATAGTATATTATTATACGAGTTCCTGTGTAAATTGGGCACGAGTGAAACGAGTGCTGTTTTAAACCCCGAGTGCCGGAAAGCCCCTAATTTACACAGGAACGAGTGTAATACAACGTTTTATAGTTCGACACCACCTTGGCAAGTCTTTAAATTTCTTAAAATTCATATAAATAGTGTGACGTTTATCGGACATTTTATTTTTACATGACAGAAGAGTGTTCACACAAGCGAAAATTTGAAAATTCTGACAGTGTCGAACTATAAAAAATTATAAAGGCTTTGCTATTAACCATAAAAATATAATATTTTGTACGTGGGTAAAAGAAGGTTAGAGGTGTGTGGTGCATACTTTTTGATTTCAATGTAGTACTTACGAGAAAAGAAATCCTAATTTTGATGTCTTTATTTTTACACTATTATGTTACTGTTATTCACCTCTTTCTTGTTTATTAAGCATTATTTATACTTAAACCTACAGTATTTGAAGTTATTGAAATTACCCATTGATAGTGCGCTGTGAAACCGAAATTCTGAGGAAAACATGAGAGGTGAAAGGGGTGAAGAAAAGTAACATAATAGTGTAAAAATATACAGGGTGTTCTATTTGAAAAAAAAAAAAGTTTTGTCGATGGAAATACATATACCAAAACTACATTGAAATCAAAATGTATGAGCCACACCGATGTCTCTAACCTTCATTTGCCTACGTACAAAATATTATAATTTTATGGTTAATACCACAGCCCCTATAATGTTTTTTGTAAATCCGTGTTTTTGCATTGTTCTTCAAAAAACAGGAAAAAAAATTACACGGCTGTATAATCATCACTTACTACGGCAAACAATAATATAAAAAATATACAGGGTTATATAAAAAAAAAAAGATAAATACGGTGCTCCAATTTGTGGTGTAGTTGTACTAAAAATTATTACAATAAAATGAATAAAATGTACCCACACCTATCAGAAAAACATGGTGTTGCATTTTCCACTGCTGCTCTGAGGAAAATAAACTAGAGCGGTTAATCGAGAAGTGGTTGATCAAAATTAAAATAAAAGAAAAGAATTAAATTAAAATTAAAGATACAATTTATTTTATTCTTCTACATCTTAAATATCTAGCGGTATATCTAATTTCAAAATGAAAAAGAAGTGACTGGTCACACTACGAATCTGTGTACCTGTATCGAGAATGTATGTGAGAATTTGAGAAAGTTTCCTGGTCAGTGCTGGACCGATTGCATCTTGAGTCTTTTATTGCGTGGTGAGGACCATGAGGGCAATCGATTTTCATTTTTAATGCTCGGTCCGACAAATTTTGGTTATCGGCGTTCTTTGGAGAAAGTTTAGAAAGAAGTGAAGGAAAAGGAAATGGGAGAAAGTTGTATAGGGCGGGAAGAAGTTTTCAAGGATATTTTGTATAAGATCTGGAGAGAAAAGAAGGAACAGGGGAGGGCGGAATAGAAAGACAAGAAGAGGGAAAAGAGAGAATATTTAAAATAAGTAAAATAACAGAAAGATCGCAGACAAGAAAATTGCCAGTGAAATTGGGAGAATCGTTGCAAGGAATAAATTGAAATAAAATAAAAATTAATTACAAATATATACAATTTTATTAGTCTACAACACTATTTTTAAATAAACAACAGTCAGAGATGACGAGTTTAGCAACTTTCTGGGTCATCTACAGCCGGCACAGTCTTTTATGCCGTGGAGAGGACCATGACGGCGTTCTGAAAAACAAGGTGATTTTACTAGGTGTTTTGACAGACATTGTTTACAAAAGCCTTAAAATTGGTAACTAATACCCCACGTTAGTTCCAAAAATAGTATTAGATATTGAAATTAAACTGAGTTCTTTTTGAATTATCACAAGTCAAAGGCACCAACCTGTCTTTCAATTTCCGTCTTCTCGGAACTGGCCTGCGCGCATTGACAATTTTGTCCTTCGCGGCCTGTTCTTTCTTCTTCCTCTCCTCTTCTGGGACTTTGAATTGGGCGTTCCTCTTTGCCTCCGCCGCTAGTTGGATTTGCATATCACTGCACAAAATTATAATAAGTCTCTGTAACACCCACAAATATTTTCCTACTTACATAAAATTTCCCCATTGAAAATCGGGTAACTCTTTGTCTGGATCTGTTTGGATCCGGCTGTAGTTCTCCCTGAGTGCCTCGTCTTCCGCCACTTTTTTGCACTGCATATCGCTGTGTAACAAAATACATATAAAAAAAATACTAAGTTCCTGTAACACCCTTTACAAACATTTCAGTAAGTTTGGTGGATTTTATACACAACTTACATGAAATTCCCCCATTCAAACGCTGGTAGCTCCAAGTTCGCTGCTTCGTAGGCGTGGTCCTTGTGGACTTGTCCTCTGTACATCTCCATTGCCTACAAATAAATAAATAAAATGTATACTCAAGCCACACTTTTGTCACAATTTTGTATCAATTTTTTCGTGGACGCTATTGGATGGTGTGAAACTTACGAAAAGTTAAATTGAAATTGTCTTCAGTCTACAACGACACTGAGTACACTGGTCTTGTCATTGGGATTGCTAGTTTTATAGCAATTTAGTGGTAGGTTGATAAACCCTTCCAACCAGAAGGGGCGTTCAGGTAAAACAACCCCTCCATCGCGATTGGACGATGTTCTTCTGCTTCAAATTTTTAAGACGCTTTCTTGCATTTTCTTGCATATTTAACAAAAGTGAATTAATTTCATTTATTAGCCTGGGGTATTAATTGTGGTAATTAGGGTCTTTATGAATTTTTTTTTCTAAAGGGCGAAATTGCTTTAAAACGGATTAAGTATAGTTTTCATTTTTATATCTATTAATAATAACATTAATAAGAATTAATAATTAGATAATAAACAATATATTCTTAATTTCATTAAACGGAACAACAAATAACAACTCTGAAATTGAAAAAAATATTTTTTTACAAAACAAAATATCAGAATTATGATTACATAAATAGAATATAAAGGTGAAATATAAATCAAGCCCTAAAGGCATTTTGGATTTTCAGTTTCACATTTTTGGGTTCCTTTTGACATTGCTTTTATTGTTATTTTTTTTTTTGATTTGCTAGGGTTCTTCAGGTTTTTTGAGTTTCTTGTCACATAATAATTTGGCTTTTTAGATTAAAATTTTAGAGATTTTAGATTGTGATTTTTCTTGACATTCGCTATCGAGTTCTTTTGGCACTTTGGGCTTTTTTTGCTTCCTTTGGTTTTTTCCTCTTGATTTAGATTGGATCTTTTCTTTAGATTTGAATTGTTTTCACATTGTCGAATTCTGATGTTTCCAGGTTCTCAGGGTTTAGACTTCTCAGATTTTTAGAATAAAAAGAAAATAAAAAACAAACAGATCAGAATTATAAACACATAAATAAAATGTAAAAAATGAAAGATAAATCAGGTCCAAAGGTTTTTCAATTTTTGTTTTTTTAGGGTTCCTTTCGACATTTGCTTTTATTTTATTTTATTTTTCCTGCATTTGAATTGTTTGGGTTCTTCGGGTTCTTTTGGTTTTTGTCATTTAATAATTTGGATGTTAGAAACTTTGACTTTGTCATTAGCTATTTCTGATTCTTTGGGATTATCGGTTTCCTTTGGTTTTTAGTTTTCTTGATTCTGATTGGATCTTTTAGACTCAGGTTCGTACCTTTGGATTCTCAGCCTTCTCTCAGATTCTCAGAATAAAAATAAAACAATAAATAAATAATTTTTTTGACATTGGCTATCTTTGGTTCTCTTTGTTCTTTGGGTTCCGTCCTTTTTCTATCTTTTGATTCGTTCGGGTTCTTCAGGTTCTTTTAGTTTTTTGTCATTGAATAATTTAGGTTTTTTGAAACTTTGGACTTTGATATTAGCTATCTCAGGTTTTCTTGGTTCTTTGGGTTTTCGCGGTTCCTTTGGTTTTTTGTTCTCTTGATTCTGATTGGATCTTTTCGTTAGACTTGATTTGTTGGTTTCCCATTGTCAGTTCTGATGTTTCCAGGTTTTCAGGGTTTAATACTTTCAACCTTCCAGATTTTCAGATTCTCAGAGTAAAAGTAAAGATAAAATAAAAGATATACATCAGAATTATAATTACATAAATAGAATATAAAGGTGACATATAAATCAAGCCCTAAAGGCATTTTTGATTTTCAGTTTTCAATTTTTGGGTTCTTTTTGATATTGCTTTTACTGTTATTTTATTTTTCTTGCTTTGATATGCTAGGGTTCTTCAGGTCCTTTTAGTTTTTTGTCACTTAATGATTTGGATTTTGAGATTAAAATTTTACAAATTTTGAACTGCGATTTTCCTTGATATTCGCTATCTTGAGTTCTTTTGGCACTTTGGGTTTTTCTGCTTCCTTTGTTTTTTTTTTCTCTTGATTTTGATCGGATCCTTTCTTTAGATTTGAATTGTTTTCGCATTATCGAATTCTGTTTTTTTTTTCAGATTCTCAGGGTTTAGACTTCGCAGATTTTCAGAATAAAAAGAAAATAAAAGATAAACAGATCAGAATTATAAACAAATAAATTTTTGTTGTTTTTGGGTTCCTTTCGACATTTTACTTTAACATTTTTCCTGCATTTGAATTGTTTGGGTTCTTCGGCTTCTTTTGGTTTTTTGTCATTTAATAATTTGGATTTTAGAAACTTCGGACTTTGATATTAGCTATCTCTGGTTTTTTGGGATTATCGGGTTCCTTTGGTTTTTAGTTCTATTGATTCTGATTGGATCTTTTAGACTTAGGTTCATACCCTTGAATTCTCAGCCTTCTCTCAGATTCTCAGAATAAAAATAAAAGATAAATATAGATCAGAAATAAAAAAACATAAATAGAATATAAAAAATAAAATACAAATCGAGCCTTAAGGGCTGTTTGGATTTTCAAGATTCTAAGGTTCCTTTCGATATTTTCTTTTTCTTGCTTTTGATTTGCTTTGGTTCTTCAGGTTCTTTTCGTTTTTTGTCATTGAATAATTTAGGTTTTTTGAAACTTTGGACTTTGATATTAGCTATCTCAGGTTTTCTCGGTTCTTTGGGTTTTCCGAGTCCCTTTGGTTTTTTTTGTTCTTATGATTTTGATTGGATATTTGTTTTACTTGGCACCGACTTCAAAACTATGAAACAATTAATAATTACATTAATAGGAACAACAAACTCTGAAATTGAAAAATTTAATTTTTTACTTTTTAGTTAACTTATGTTATTTTGGTTTTTTTGAAGTCGGTTTCTTTTTTTTTTAACTTAATTATTTTACAATTTTAAGTGATGGGTAGACCTAGTAAAGACGTTTCAAATCCACACGAGCGCGAAAATAGATTGTTATGTTATGCCCGAAGCTACATAAAAAAAATATATGCAATCGAATCCTTTTTGGAAGTCGGTTAAAAATCATTTTAAAATAAGTGTATTTCATACTTTTCTTCTTGTAAATTTTTGACAATTGACAGTCAACTAAATCTTTTTGAGTGTCGAAAGGCTCGGACAGCCACATAACCCTAAGTTGCTGAGTATATTCGTATTATATTATAATCTGAATTAAGACACATTTTTATTTTTCATTTAATTACTCCCAAACGGTGTTAATTTATTTCATTGTTCCTGTTATTAATTTAATACATAATATACTTCTAGCGAAAGGAACTTTGTTCCAACCGGGTGTCCCGCTACACCTTTCGTACTTTTTTTATTTATTTTTTTTTACGAAAAATATTTTTTATATTTCGTTTGTATTAAAATATTCTTGACATTTATGATTCATATAATTGCGTTTTCAAAAAATACTGGGTTGTCATAAATTAAAACTCTGCCATTTTAAATATAAGGGTCGTTAATGGTGTTATTAAACAAGGTAGCAAAGGAAAGTTTTCTTTTTAATTTTCATCGTTTCAAAGTATACAGAAGTTTACCAATTTAGATTTTTTAAACACTCTTGGATCTCACTAATCGTACAATGTTTATGTTTATATTTAAATACGATATCGCAATGATGAAAATAAATCCCAAATTCGACAAATTACATCACCAAAAAACCTGAATTTTTTTACATTGTTTTTTCAAGAGGCGCATCCACCATATTTCACTTTTTCTGTGATAGACTTCTGAGTATCTTTATCAAAAAGAGAAAGAAATTACAATAATAAACAGACATAAATACTTATCAAAAATTAAATTAAATTCTAATAGAGGAAGCTAAGAAACGAATTGGACCAGCAAATATACAGGCTGAGCCACTAGTGTGGGATCGGTATTTTATGCCTTTACTATTAATGTAAAGAAAAATTGGTCAGTGGAATAAAATTATACAGGAGAAACTGCATTTCCTAAAAATATTTAGTTACCTAACCGGACTCAATTTTCCAGGACCGTATTCAACTTGTTGTTTTTTTTTTAATGGAACCCCCTGTATATTTTTTTATATTATTGTTTGCCGTAGTAAATGTTATACAGCTGTGTAATGTTTTTTAATTTTTATTGAAGAACAATGCAGTTATGATTTTTTTATAAAAAGATTGTTAAATACAGCTTAAAAAAAATTATAAAGGCTCTGCTATCAACCATAAAATTATAATGTTTTGTACGTGAGTAAAAGAAGGTTAGAGGTCGTGTGTGGTGCATACTTTTTGATTTCAATGTAGAACTTATGAGAAAAGAAATCCCACTTTTGATGTCTTTCCATCGCCAATTTTTTTTTTCAAATAGAACACCCTGTATATTTTTACACTATTATGTTACTGTTATTCACCTCTTTCGTGTTTATTAAGGGTTGCCTATACTTAAACCTACAGTATTTGAAGTTATTGAAATTAATTTTAAAATTATGTATTAGACCAACATATTTACTCATTGATAGTGCGCTGTGAAACGGAACATCTGAGGAAAACATAAGAGGTGAAAGAGGTGAATAAAAGTAACATAACAGTTAAAAAAAAGGATGTTCTTTTGAAAAAAAAAAGTTTCGGCGATGGAAATATATCAATACTACATTAAAATCCTTCTTTTGCCTACGTTCAAAATATTATAATTTTATGGTTAATACCACAGCCCCTATAATGTTTTTTGTAAATCTGTTTTTGCATTGTTCTTAAAAAAAAAATTGAGAAAGTTTCCTGGTCAGTGCTGGACCGATTACATCTGGAGTCTTTTATTGCGTGGTGAGGACCATGAGGGCAATCGATTTTCATTTTTAATGCCACACCTACCAGAAAAGCATGGTGTTGCATAGAGGAAAATAAAGTAGAAATCCGTCGGTAGCGGTTAATCAAAATTGAAATAAAATAAAAATTAATTAAAAGTATATACAATTTTATTACAACATTATTTTTAAATAAACAACATAGTCAGAGATAACGGGGTTCAGGGACTTTTTGGGCCAGTGCTGGACCGGTCCCATCTACAGTCGGCGCAGTCTTTTGTGCCGAGGAGAGGACCATGACGGCGTTCTGAAAAGCAAGGTGATTTTACTAGGTGTTATGAAACTAAGTTATCATCAAAATTGTTCTTTTTCTATAATCACAAGTCAATGAAAAAAGCTCAGCAATAAATTAACGTAATTTACATTTAATGATTCTAACGTTTACAGACATTGCCAGCAAGTCCCGATGATTTGTGGTGGTAAGAGAATCTAAAGCTGTTTCATTAACTTCCGAGTTAAAACATGCAAAAGGGCACCAACCTGTCTTCCAATTTCCGTCTTCTCGGAACTGGACTGGGCGCATTGACAATTTCGTCCTTCGCGGCCTGTTCTTTTTTCTTCCTCTTCTCTTCTGGGACTTCCGTATCAATACTCAAACGGTTGCACATGACGGAACACTCTTTTGCTCTAAATTGAGCGTTCCTTTTTGCCTCCGCCGCTCGTTGGAGTTCCATATCACTACATACAATAATAAATAAGTTTCTGTAACAACCACAAATTAATATTTTCCTACTTACATAAAATTTCCCCATTGAAAATCGGGTAACTCCCGTTCTGGACCTGTCTGCTCCTCCATCTGCCTGTAGTCGACGAAGTTCTTCCTGAGTGTTTCTCTCTTTTTCAAGGCTTCCGCCACTTGTTGGAACTGCATCTCACTGTGTAACAAAATATAAAAAAAGGATTAAGTCCCTGTAACACCACTTACAAACATTTCGGTAAGCTCGGTGGATTTTTATGCACAAAAACAAATTTTCCTACTTACATGAAGTTCCCCCATTCAAATGGTGGTAGCTCGTGGTCCTTGCGGTCGTGTCTTCTGTACATTTCCATTGCCTACAAATAAATAAATAAAATGTATACTCAAGCCACACTTAGTCACAACAAACTTACGAAAAGTTAAAAGGTACTCTAGTGAAATTGTCTTCAGTCTACAACGACACTGACAACACTGGTCTTATCATTGGGATTGCTAGTTTTATAGCAATTTAGTGGTAGGTTGATACAACCCTTCCAACCAGAAGGGGCGTTCAGGTAAAACCACCCCTCCATTGCGATTTGACGATGATTTTCTGCTTCAAATTGTCAGGATGCTTTCTTGCATGTACTGTTCGTTACAGTTTAAGACTCTATCTAACAAAAGTAAATTAATTCCTCACGAAATTTGATTTATTAGCTTGGGGTATTAATTTTGGTACTTAGGGTCTTTATGGAATTTTTTTCTAAAGGGCGAAATTGCTTTAAAATGGTTTAAGTATGGTTTCCTTTTTTATATTTATTAATAATAACATTAATAACGATAATTAGATAAGAAACAATAATTTCTTAAAATTTAAATATATTTAAGTCGAACTCCACAAACTTTAATCAATTACAATGGAAACATGTTTCGGCAGAACACTACTGCCATCATCAGCTCTTAAAGAATATTTAAAATTCAATTGCAATTCACAGTTGTTCTTTGTGACATAAAACCGTTTGGTTCATGGCACCACTAGTGTTTGCGGTGGGCGGGTGGGCCACCCTATATACAACTGATTGATTGACTAATGGTAATGGAATGACAACCATTTTTGACTTAAAAATTTTGAAATTGGATTGAACACGGCAGTGAGTTCTAGTTTTTAAAAGAAAGAAATCAATAAATGGTTACTTCTCATCCATTTAGTCAGTCGATGAGTACAGTGGACAGTACAGTCCATTCTTTAAGGGCTGATGATGGCAGTAGTGTTCTGCCGAAACATGTTCCCATTGTAATTGATTAAAGTTTGTGTAGTTCGAATTAAATATATTTAAATTTTAATTTAAATTTACTCCACTTGGATTCATCGACACTCTTCTGCTTTTTAATAATTTCTTAATTTCATATAACGGAACAATAAATAATTATATTAAGGGGAAGAACAAATAACTGAAATTGAAAAATTTTATTTTTTACTTTTTAGTTAATGATGTTACTTTGTGGTTTTTGAAGTCGGTTTCTTTTTTTTAAGTTAATTATGTTCTTTCGATTCGGATTGTATTTTTTACTTAGATTTCATTTGTTTTCAGATTGTCGTATTCTGATGTTTCCAGGTTTTCAGGGTTTAGACTTTCAGGTTTTCAAGTTCTGTCTTTCAGGCTCCAGATTTTCAGATTCTCAGAATAAAATAATGAAAAAATAAAAGATACAGTTTCACATTTTTGGGTTCCTTTTGATATTGCTTTTATTGTTATTTGATTTGATAGGGTTCTTCAGGTTCTTTTAGTTTTTTGTCACTTAATAATTTGGCTTTATAGATTAAAATTTTAGAAATTTTGGACTGTGATTTTCCTTAATATTCGCTATCGAGTTCTTTTGGCACTTTGGGTTTCTCTTGATTTTGATTGGATCCTTTCTTTAGATTTGAATTGTTTTCACTTTGTCGAACTCTGTTTTTTCCAGATTCTCAGGGTTTAGACTTCTCAGATTTTCAGAATAAAAATAAAATAAAAGATAAACAGCTTAGAATTATAAACACATAAATAGAATATAAAGAATGAAACATAAATCAAGCCCTAGAAGTTTTTCAATTTTTTTTTGGGGATTCCTTTCGACATTTGCTTTAACACCTTATTTTATTTTTCCTGCATTTGAATTGTTTGGGTTCTTCGGGTTTTTTTGATTTTTTGTTATTTAATAATTTAGAGAGTTTACTCATCGCCCTGATGATGCCAACATTGTTGGCGAAACGTGCGTTGGCAGTTGTAAGAAAATTGTTTTTGGTGTTTTAGGGAAAAACTGATTAAAAGTAGTTATCTACCACCAAAAGTGATCCGACAATTGTTTTGTTTTTGATTTAATAATTTGGTTTTTAGAAACATTGGACTTTGATATTAGCTATCTCGGGTTCTTTTGGGTCTTTGGGATTTTCGGGTTCCTTTGGTTTTTAGTTCTCTTTATTCTGAGTGGATCTTTTAGACTCAGTCTTCCAGATCTTCAGATTCTCAGAATAAAAATAAAAGATAAATATAGATCAGAAATAAAAAGATAAATAGAATATAAAAAATAAAATACAAATCGAGCCCTAAGGGCTTTTTGGACTTTTAAGGTTCTTTTCGATATTTGCATGCGTTTTTCGTTATTTTCCTTTTCTTGCTTTTGATTTGCTTGGGTTCTTCTTTCGTTAATGATGTTATTAAAAAAGGTAGCAAAGGAGAGTTTTATTTTGAATTTAAATTTTTTCAAAGTATACAGAAGTTCACCAATTTAGATTTTTTAACTCTTGGATCTCACTAATCGTGCAATGTTTATGCACCCTCTTTGATTCTCGTAATTTACTAACTGTTCAAAACTTTCAAAATCAAAAATTGAACTGTTTGTAGCGTTGAAAATTGACTTCATGACCTGTCAAGTTTTTAGCAATAGTTTAGGATTTCACATTAATATCGTCCATTTTTTAAATCGAGGTAATTTTCTTATCGTGAATGGTAAACATTTTGAACATTTTATTATGAAGGAGCATTATAATGTATAGCCCTTTTTATTGTTATGTGTTATAAAAGTTGCCACTGCGGCCCATAACCGAGTCGTCGCAAAAGAATCCTTTCTACATTTTTTTTTTAAATAATCCCCAATATGCAGTTATTGTCGTGGCGTCTAGGTTTGGTGATTAAGGTCTTTGTGGACATTGTTTCCGAGAGAGTTAAGCTGACAGCTAAATTGCTTTATTTTGGTTTAGAACCACTTCGGTATTTATTTTGAATTGGCCTGCGGTAACCCCCAATTGAACCCAACGATGGATTTAATTTTATGACTGGTACCTGTAGTTTTCCAAAAGGATTCTCCGAATGACAAAACGATAAGGTGGGTGGTATCTACTTGGAATCTTATTAAAGCTACCTGAATCCCTGATAACGTCGTCAATTGAAAGTCTAATTTTCGTTTAGAGCTTCATCACTTCTATTATTTAAAAAGAAATTTGGAGATCCAGTCACTACATCAACAGGCCCTGTTGTATATGAAAAGAACGATCTGTAGATGACGTATAGTCCGAAATTTCAGAGATTTGTTGTTACAAATTACAAATTTTAAAGCACACTCATAATTTTGATAACTGGACTGGACAGGCTTGATGTTAGCATTAATTTGTTGCACAATGATTTCTGCCAGACATTAAATTAACGATTGAAACTTTATGACGGTATGTCAATCTAGTCGTCTAATTGCGATCCGATATCTAGATCGCAATTATTGCGTATTGTTTGACCTTGAAATTCAACAATCATTACCGACTTCAAAAAAGGGGAGTTTCAACTGCATGTATTTTTTTTTTCTATGTGTGTTCACCGATTTCTTCGTCAATTGTGGACCGACTTTTCTTTTTTTTTCAAATCTTTAATCGCCGTCGTTTCGTCATTCGAGAAGCGTCCTTACACTTAAAATTTTAGAATAATTAACTTAAAAAAAAGAAACCGACTTCATGCATGCAACACGACCCCCTACTTTGTCAGGGGTTCAGGTAATATAAAGTACTTTGTGAATTATCAACTTTTTAAATCATATCCATATCAGCTTTTTATTCTTCCCCCGGGTACCTCATGATTTAAAAAGTTGAGATTGATAGTTTTTTGGGAAATGAGAAAAAATGAATTTGTGAATTATGTTAATTACTGGTCATAAAATTAAACCTTCCAAACGATAAATTTGGACCGGAGATGCCAATAAAGCTCCAAATGGGGCTCGTTTCAGGCTACACAAATAGGATTAAATAAATGTAAATAATAGAAACAGAAACCTTACTTCTTGGAGACAAACTGGTTAGAAAACAAATTCCATAAAGGCCCTCCTTACCAAGCAATAAATGAATATACAGGGTAGTGCGAGGACGGAAGATAAAGGCGTCCGAACATGGTGGCTTGACTAATGAAAATAAAAAAAAACATTGTCATTGCATTCACAAAAAGTAGGCTTTGAAAACATTTCGAAGTCAAACTAACTTTCTTGCTGACGATATAAAAATCTTTATTATTACAAAACGATCTTAATGATTTTTCTTTGATGGAGTAACAAGAATATATGCTTCCATTGAATTTTAAGAAGTGTCATATCGGAATAAAAAATTTGATACTCTGGACTCACATGTTTTGAATAAAGTGGAGTCACTTTTTATGATTTTTTAACTTAAACTTAAAGAGTTTAGATTTATGTGCCCTCGAAGGTTGAATATGGCAGGGTGATTTGGGCACAACGGCGTTTTTTGAAATTTTTGAATTCGAGGATTTGAATTGTAGACTTCTTAGAAAACTCTTTTTCTTAGTGTCCAGGGTATAGCATACTCGCCAATTTATAACATGTGTTGTGAATTATAATTATGCCTTTATGGGCACAGCAGTAATCATTCTTTTTGCGTCTTGACATAAATACTACACAGTTTCTCCTTTTATTTATTCTCTTTTAATTCCAACTTTGATTTTATTCCCCTTGAGTTGCTGATGTCGGACAGGAAATGTAGTAATTACATATATACAAACTTATTATTATATATTTGAAGAAAAATATAAGTTATACATCGGTATAATTTATTTTTTCGAATTTGGTTTTATAATTTGTCTTAATGTTGCCTGCAACTTTGCAACTGTACTCACTGTACTGCAATGTGACCGCGACAACGACGTTATAAACGTCAAGTAATCGCGCCATATGACAGATGTGAACCAAATGTGAACGAAAATAAACCAAAGAGAAGTAAATGACTTTCTTTCCATGATTAGATGTAAACATTGGTAAAAACAAGAATTGAAAAAATGGCAATCAAACGTGAGGTACAGCTTGTGTCTGCATAATCAAAAGTTCACAAATCTAACCTCCAAATCAGAAACGTCATTTAGCAGAAATACCACTCGTGTTATTCAAGAGTCCCAAAGTCATCAATTTAGCACACATTTTAAGTTTTTCTTAATTAAATAAAGCCAAATTCAAAAAAATACTATATTACACGCGTTTCACAAGCCGAAATTGTAGCACTCGTGCCGTTGGAGCACTTCTCGCTGCGCTTGTCGTGCCCCAAACTACTCGTGCTACAATCAACCGTCTTGTGAAACTTGTACAATAATATACTATTATCTACATTCGTGAGATATATGCGAAATATCCTACTCATTTCAGATGTGTAATGGGTGAGATTATCGCACGCGTGCGCTTTTTCAATATTACCGCACGCGTGCGATAAAGTAATTAACAAAAATTGTGTTATTTATTATAAACATTAATAATGCATTCCTTACAATCCTCTAAATTAACATCAGATGTAGAAGAGTGATTAGAATAACAAGTTTTGGTTAGAATGCCTACTTTTTTTTTCGTTGACCGTATGTTTTCTATTTCTCCTAAAATTTTCATAGATGTTCTTTTTTTAAATTATATGCTTTTCTGTCACCGAATTACTGTTTCAACCACCGTGTCTCTTTACAGTCAAAAGATCAACTCCAGAATCAGCAAAAATTGGGGTCGAAGATCTGAAGCAATTATATTATATTCCTGCATGTGGCAACTCCAAAAATTCAGCAATTAATTTGGGAACATTACCAATTATTGTAATAAAACCAAGTGGTTGCTTCGTACATTTGCTACATTTTTGTTTGAAAGAAAAAGCCGTTTAACACTGAACTAAAGGAAAAAAATTATTACCTTCACCTTCGTTCTTCAATAATAAAGTCCGCTGAAAAAACACCGGGAACCCTTGCTCCATTTTGACCCGTGCACAAAATGTCAAACAACTTTTTTGAATTAGAAACGATTCTCGATTCTCCGAACAACGTGATAACGAAAATTTACCTAAATATTGAGCATATCAACAAAAAACTGGAGAATGTCAACCTGTCATTTTAACGACAAAAAATAATGTTGGAATTATGTATTACGAGGATTTTGATGACTCCTTTACAGATACAGAAAATGAATATAAATAGACTGATTCGGTTGTGCAAACCGACACCGTCCTGAGGAATTTTTAAATTCATTGAATCCTCCCTGTCTTTTATATTATGTTCAAATACGATATCGCAATGATGAAAATAAATTCCAAATTCGACAAATTACATCACCAAAAAACCTCAATTTTTTTATATTGTTTTTTCAAGCGGCGCATCCACCATATGGACCAGCAAATATACAGGCTGAGCCACTAGTGTGGGATCGGTCTTTTATGCCTTTACTATTAATTTAAAGAAAAATTGGTCAATGGAACAAAATTATAAAAGAAAAACTGCATTTCCTAAAAATATTTAGTCACCTGACCAGACTCAATTTCCCAGGACCGTATTGAACTTGTTTTTTTTTTTTTTTTAATGGAACCTCCTATATATTTTTTATATTATTGTTTGCCGCAGTAAATTCTATACAGCTGTGTAATATTTTTAATGTTTATTGAAGAACAATACGTCATGATTTTTTTTTTTCAATAAATGGTTAAAAACACAGCTTTATACAAAATAGTATATTATTATACGAGTTCCTGTGTAAATTGGGCACGAGTGAATCGAGTGCTGTTTTAAACCCCGAGTGCCGGAAAGCCCCTAATTTACACAGGAACGAGTGTATTACAACGTTTTATAGTTCGACACCACCTTGGCAAGTCTTTAAATTTCTTAAAATTCATATAAATAGTGTGACGTTTATCGGACATTTTATTTTTACATGACAGAAGAGTGTTCACACAAGCGAAAATTTGAAAATTCTGACAGTGTCGAACTATAAAAAATTATAAAGGCTTTGCTATTAACCATAAAAATATAATATTTTGTACGTGGGTAAAAGAAGGTTAGAGGTGTGTGGTGCATACTTTTTGATTTCAATGTAGTACTTATGAGAAAAGAAATCCTAATTTTGATGTCTTTATTTTTACACTATTATGTTACTGTTATTCACCTCTTTCTTGTTTATTAAGCATTATTTATACTTAAACCTACAGTATTTGAAGTTATTGAAATTACCCATTGATAGTGCGCTGTGAAACCGAAATTCTGAGGAAAACATGAGAGGTGAAAGGGGTGAAGAAAAGTAACATAATAGTGTAAAAATATACAGGGTGTTCTATTTGAAAAAAAAAGTTTTGTCGATGGAAATACATATACCAAAACTACATTGAAATCAAAATGTATGAGCCACACCGATGTCTCTAACCTTCATTTGCCTACGTACAAAATATTATAATTTTATGGTTAATACCACAGCCCCTATAATGTTTTTTGTAAATCCGTGTTTTTGCATTGTTCTTCAAAAAACAGGAAAAAAAATTACACGGCTGTATAATCATCACTTACTACGGCAAACAATAATATAAAAAATATACAGGGTTATATAAAAAAAAAAAGATAAATACGGTGCTCCAATTTGTGGTGTAGTTGTACTAAAAATTATTACAATAAAATGAATAAAATGTACCCACACCTATCAGAAAAACATGGTGTTGCATTTTCCACTGCTGCTCTGAGGAAAATAAACTAGAGCGGTTAATCGAGAAGTGGTTGATCAAAATTAAAATAAAAGAAAAGAATTAAATTAAAATTAAAGATACAATTTATTTTATTCTTCTACATCTTAAATATCTAGCGGTATATCTAATTTCAAAATGAAAAAGAAGTCACTGGTCACACTACGAATCTGTGTACCTGTATCGAGAATGTATGTGAGAATTTGAGAAAGTTTCCTGGTCAGTGCTGGACCGATTGCATCTTGAGTCTTTTATTGCGTGGTGAGGACCATGAGGGCAATCGATTTTCATTTTTAATGCTCGGTCCGACAAATTTTGGTTATCGGCGTTCTTTGGAGAAAGTTTAGAAAGAAGTGAAGGAAAAGGAAATGGGAGAAAGTTGTATAGGGCGGGAAGAAGTTTTCAAGGATATTTTGTATAAGATCTGGAGAGAAAAGAAGGAACAGGGGAGGGCGGAATAGAAAGACAAGAAGAGGGAAAAGAGAGAATATTTAAAATAAGTAAAATAACAGAAAGATCGCAGACAAGAAAATTGCCAGTGAAATTGGGAGAATCGTTGCAAGGAATAAATTGAAATAAAATAAAAATTAATTACAAATATATACAATTTTATTAGTCTACAACACTATTTTTAAATAAACAACAGTCAGAGATGACGAGTTTAGCAACTTTCTGGGTCATCTACAGCCGGCACAGTCTTTTATGCCGTGGAGAGGACCATGACGGCGTTCTGAAAAACAAGGTGATTTTACTAGGTGTTTTGACAGACATTGTTTACAAAAGCCTTAAAATTGGTAACTAATACCCCACGTTAGTTCCAAAAATAGTATTAGATATTGAAATTAAACTGAGTTCTTTTTGAATTATCACAAGTCAAAGGCACCAACCTGTCTTTCAATTTCCGTCTTCTCGGAACTGGCCTGCGCGCATTGACAATTTTGTCCTTCGCGGCCTGTTCTTTCTTCTTCCTCTCCTCTTCTGGGACTTTGAATTGGGCGTTCCTCTTTGCCTCCGCCGCTAGTTGGATTTGCATATCACTGCACAAAATTATAATTATATTTCAGCATCCATTCCTTCAGATATCACTAAATAACAACGTAGTTCGGTTTCTGTACCACCATGCCACAAGATTTTAAAGAGAACAAAGTCCCCCCTTCCGGCCCATGCGCCGCACGTCGCATTACTCTCATTCGGTTTCTTGTGCTCGACTGCATCGCATCGGTAAGTACTAACGCCGGCCACAGCCGGCGTCCCCTCTATACACTTGCAGCCTTTTAGCAATGGGTGGAAAACGAAAACTTCGCCAACGCATTGAGGAATTGGAACGAAAGCTCGCCAGACGCTGCTCTTCGAGAAGTAGGAGCCGTACTAGGAATCGGTCGGGATCGCGCCGTCGGCGTGGCAGTGGAAGACGTTCGTCCTCTAGGTCTTCCAGTGCCTGCACTTCTCGATCCCGCGACACTCGTCGTAGCCTACACCGACCGGCGCGCAAAGAGACGGCAAGGAGACGAGTTCGCAGCAATTCTCGAAACCTGCCAGGTCCGTCGACCGTTGCGCCTCGTGATGTCTACAGCCCGAGCGGCTTAGCTTCCTCGCAACATAATTCGCCCCCGAATACCGCTGTCTATAGCCCGGGCGGCTTAGCTTCGGTAACTCGCTCACCTCAGCAACCCTGCGCGGACGATGTTCTGAGCCTGTACGGTGACTGCGATTTGTCCGATGACATCGTTAAAATCCTAGGAGGGGCACCCGAAAATGCAAACATGACGGGTACAAAGCTCCATGAAAAATTGTCAGCAATATGGCAAACAACTTTGCAAAAGGGTCTTGGTCCGGAGGAGTTTTCACAATTAATTGAAAAACATAAAAGGCCATCGAACTGTGAAAAACTCACGCCACCGGAAATAAATCAGCTGGTCGCACAGGTCATGACGGGCGGCCATAAAAACCGAGACCAAACATTATCGAGTTCGCAGAATCAACTAACGGCCGCTTTGTCGGCGCTGGGGCAAGCAATTACTAGAATTCTCGTCTCGAATAACACCGAGGTGTCGCCGGAATTAAAAGACACTTTATTACATTTTTTAGGCGACACAGGAAGGTTGTTAACGAATTTATTTTATTCTCTCTCCACCTTGAGACGGTCACTGATATTTCCCCTCGTGAATAAAGAGGTCAGGGCCGTACTTGAAAAAACTTCGCCCACTGAACATCTTTTTGGCGACGAGTTGTCGGAAAAAATTAAGGAGGCCAAGGCCTTGCAGTCCGCGAGTTCCGGCATTAAGGCCACATACTCCACGTCCCTCAAAAAGCCGCCAGCAAAAAAGGGGGGGAGCAACACGACCCCTCAGACCAAAGCGTTAAACAGGCAGCGCCCGGTCCGTCGGGGGGAGACGAGACCTTACAAAGGGCAAACCCCAAAATCATACCACTACAAGGAGACGCGCCATCATCGGAATTAAATCAGGTAAACGATGGTTATGCCGGCAGGCTCACTCTATTTTATTCACACTGGCGTAAACTCACGTCAAACCCTTGGGTCCTGACCTGCATAAGGGGTTATAAACTTCCCTTAACAAAAATACCCACACAATTTCAGCCCCCCACTTCCGCGATTGCGCAGAAAGACTTGGGGTTTATGAAAAAAGCTGTTCTGGATCTTTTACGTCTAGGTGCAATTTCTCCATGTACACCGAGAAAGGGTCAATATTTGTCGCGCATCTTTTTAGCTGATAAGCCAAACGGCCAGAAACGGTTTATTCTAAACCTGAAACACCTTAATAACTTTATTATGTCTCCACATTTCAAAATGGAAGACATCAGAACCGCTCAGCGATTAATAACCAAAGGTTGTTTCGTAGCGTCAATTGACTTAAAGGATGCGTATTTTTTGGTGCCTATCATACCAGAGCATAGAAAATATTTGAGATTTATGTTTGATACCCAACTCTTTGAATTTAATTGCCTCCCATTTGGCTTGTCGTCGGCACCATATACTTTTACAAAACTTATGAAACCTATTACCCAGGATCTCAGAGAAAAAGGGGTGTCATGTGTCAATTATCTTGACGACTTTTTAATCCTAGGAGAAACTTTTGAGGAGTGTTCCAGAAATGTATCCATCACACATAAGCTCTTGACTTCTCTGGGTTTCATAATTAATACTGAAAAAAGTGTCCTAATACCGAGTAATCGTTGCAAATTCTTGGGATTTGTCCTAGACACTACGGAACTAAAAATTGAACTCCCGCCTGACAAGCGGCAAAAACTAAAAAACTGGATTCATTATTTTCAGAAACGGGAATCTTGTAAAATCCATCAGTTTGCTCAATTTATTGGCCTGCTCGTCTCGGTCTGTCCGGCCGTGAAGTACGGCTGGCTCTACACGAAGCGATTTGAACGCGAAAAAGTCAATGCTCTTAAAGTTAACAACTTCGACTACAACGCGAAAATGTCTATTTCCGTGAAACTAAAGTCGGATTTTCGCTGGTGGGAAACGCACATTGACAGTTCTTTTAATGATATCAGACCAGACTCCTTTTCATTGATAATTTTTACGGATGCATCCACTACAGGTTGGGGGGCCTGTGCAGCAGGAGAACGCACCCATGGATGGTGGACGGAGGCGGAGAAGGAAAAACACATCAATTATTTGGAACTTCAGGCCATCTTTTTCGGGCTGAAATGCTTTGCCGCTGACTTGAGAAACAACAACCTCCTCGTTAGATCAGACAATACCACGGCGATCTCTTACGTCAATCGTATGGGAAGCGTACGTTTCCCAGAACTGTCTGATCTTGCCAGACACATCTGGCAGTGGTGTGAATCAAAAAATCTTTGGATTGTAGCTTCTTACATTTCGTCAGCTGACAACTGGGAAGCGGATGCTGAGTCCCGTTTTCTTTCGACGGAAACAGAGTGGTCCCTCTCGTCGCCTGTGTTTAATACTGTAGCTGCAAGGTTTGGCCCCCCAGAGATAGATCTCTTTGCCTCGCGGCATAATACGAAATGCGAGACCTATATTTCACGATTTAGAGATCCTGGCGCAGCGGGAGTAGATGCCTTTACAGTCTTTTGGGGTGACCGTTTTTTCTATGCCTTTCCCCCTTTTGCTCTCATCCTTCGCAGTTTACAAAAGATACTTTGTGACAAAGCCGAGGGCGTCATCGTAGTACCAAACTGGCCTTCTCAACCGTGGTACCCTCTTTTTAACAAGTTAATGGTCCGAGAACCACTAGAGCTAGGGCCCAGTGATGACATGCTTTTTTCTCCTTACAGTCCTGCCCGCCACCCATTGTCGGATACGCTTTCCCTGGTGGCAGCAGTTGTATCAGCGAAGCCCTCCGGCGGAAAGGCGCCCCGGTGGAAACACTCAACACCATTCTTACCTCCCTATCGTCGGCTACGATGAAACAATATTCGACCTGTTACAAACTTTGGTGGGTATGGTGTGAGAGGCAGAACATTTGCCCGTTTAATGGTACAACAAAAGATGTACTGTCATTTCTCCAAGAATTACTCAGCAACGGTCATTGTAAGTATGGCTCCTTTAACAACCATCGCTCAGCACTTTCGCTGATCTTACCGGGATCTGTGGGAGAAGACCCCTTGGTGAAGAGATTCATGCGAGGTTTGTCACGATTGCGACCATCAGAACCAAAGTACAATACAACATGGGACCCACAACCTGTGTTGGCATTCGTTGCAAAGATGCAAACCTCTGACCTGAAAGAACTATCACGAAAACTAGCCACCTTATTCGTTCTTGCGACCGGCCAACGTCTACAGACAATTTCGTTAATTCGAGTTTCGTGTATTAAAAAATCCGAGGATGGCTTACGTATCTTTATACCGGATTTTCTGAAAACCTCAGGCGTCAACCGCCCCCAGCCGGTTCTCACGATCCCATATTTTGAAAACGCTGATCTTTGTTTGGCCCGCACGGTTGAGGCGTACTTAGACGCAACACGTAGCCTTCGAATCGAAGAGGATTTTCTGTTTCTAACCTTTAAGAAACCCCACGGAATTGCGACCAAACAGACGCTTAGTCGTTGGGTGAGGGAGATTCTTCATTTAGCGGGAGTAGACACCAACCAATTCAAACCCCACTCGGCACGCCACGCATCGACTTCAGCGGCGTGTAGGTTAGGAATCCCCATCGAGCAAATTAAACAAACAGCGGGATGGAGTAAAGATTCCGAAACTTTTGCTCGCTTCTACAATCGTCCTCTGATGAATTCGGCTCCCTATGTGTCAACAATCTTAAACTTAGGCGTTTAACCGCCCTCAGTTCTTGTTTTAAGAATGTTTTGTTATGTTAATGCTTCTTCTGTTTGCCTAGTTGGCCATTAAAGAGTTTGTCGTTGCAACTTATCTTTAAAAATCTACGTTGTTATTTAGTGATATCTGAAGGAATGGATGCTGAAATATAATTAAACGATCAAAAGAACTTACCTGAAGTTCGATCGTAATTATATGAAGCATCCATTCCGAAGATATCACCTCCCACCCACCCGTAGGCCCCGTTGCACGAAAACTCTTCACACTTTGAATACAATGAGAGTAATGCGACGTGCGGCGCATGGGCCGGAAGGGGGGACTTTGTTCTCTTTAAAATCTTGTGGCATGGTGGTACAGAAACCGAACTACGTTGTTATTTAGTGATATCTTCGGAATGGATGCTTCATATAATTACGATCGAACTTCAGGTAAGTTCTTTTGATCGTTTAATAAGTCTCTGTAACACCCACAAATATTTTCCTACTTACATAAAATTTCCCCATTGAAAATCGGGTAACTCTTTGTCTGGATCTGTTTGGATCCGGCTGTAGTTCTCCCTGAGTGCCTCGTCTTCCGCCACTTTTTTGCACTGCATATCGCTGTGTAACAAAATACATATAAAAAAAATACTAAGTTCCTGTAACACCCTTTACAAACATTTCAGTAAGTTTGGTGGATTTTATACACAACTTACATGAAATTCCCCCATTCAAACGCTGGTAGCTCCAAGTTCGCTGCTTCGTAGGCGTGGTCCTTGTGGACTTGTCCTCTGTACATCTCCATTGCCTACAAATAAATAAATAAAATGTATACTCAAGCCACACTTTTGTCACAATTTTGTATCAATTTTTTCGTGGACGCTATTGGATGGTGTGAAACTTACGAAAAGTTAAATTGAAATTGTCTTCAGTCTACAACGACACTGAGTACACTGGTCTTGTCATTGGGATTGCTAGTTTTATAGCAATTTAGTGGTAGGTTGATAAACCCTTCCAACCAGAAGGGGCGTTCAGGTAAAACAACCCCTCCATCGCGATTGGACGATGTTCTTCTGCTTCAAATTTTTAAGACGCTTTCTTGCATTTTCTTGCATATTTAACAAAAGTGAATTAATTTCATTTATTAGCCTGGGGTATTAATTGTGGTAATTAGGGTCTTTATGAATTTTTTTTTCTAAAGGGCGAAATTGCTTTAAAACGGATTAAGTATAGTTTTCATTTTTATATCTATTAATAATAACATTAATAAGAATTAATAATTAGATAATAAACAATATATTCTTAATTTCATTAAACGGAACAACAAATAACAACTCTGAAATTGAAAAAAATATTTTTTTACAAAACAAAATATCAGAATTATGATTACATAAATAGAATATAAAGGTGAAATATAAATCAAGCCCTAAAGGCATTTTGGATTTTCAGTTTCACATTTTTGGGTTCCTTTTGACATTGCTTTTATTGTTATTTTTTTTTTTGATTTGCTAGGGTTCTTCAGGTTTTTTGAGTTTCTTGTCACATAATAATTTGGCTTTTTAGATTAAAATTTTAGAGATTTTAGATTGTGATTTTTCTTGACATTCGCTATCGAGTTCTTTTGGCACTTTGGGCTTTTTTTGCTTCCTTTGGTTTTTTCCTCTTGATTTAGATTGGATCTTTTCTTTAGATTTGAATTGTTTTCACATTGTCGAATTCTGATGTTTCCAGGTTCTCAGGGTTTAGACTTCTCAGATTTTTAGAATAAAAAGAAAATAAAAAACAAACAGATCAGAATTATAAACACATAAATAAAATGTAAAAAATGAAAGATAAATCAGGTCCAAAGGTTTTTCAATTTTTGTTTTTTTAGGGTTCCTTTCGACATTTGCTTTTATTTTATTTTATTTTTCCTGCATTTGAATTGTTTGGGTTCTTCGGGTTCTTTTGGTTTTTGTCATTTAATAATTTGGATGTTAGAAACTTTGACTTTGTCATTAGCTATTTCTGATTCTTTGGGATTATCGGTTTCCTTTGGTTTTTAGTTTTCTTGATTCTGATTGGATCTTTTAGACTCAGGTTCGTACCTTTGGATTCTCAGCCTTCTCTCAGATTCTCAGAATAAAAATAAAACAATAAATAAATAATTTTTTTGACATTGGCTATCTTTGGTTCTCTTTGTTCTTTGGGTTCCGTCCTTTTTCTATCTTTTGATTCGTTCGGGTTCTTCAGGTTCTTTTAGTTTTTTGTCATTGAATAATTTAGGTTTTTTGAAACTTTGGACTTTGATATTAGCTATCTCAGGTTTTCTTGGTTCTTTGGGTTTTCGCGGTTCGTTTGGTTTTTTGTTCTCTTGATTCTGATTGGATCTTTTCGTTAGACTTGATTTGTTGGTTTCTAATTGTCAGTTCTGATGTTTTCAGGTTTTCAGGGTTTAATACTTTCAGATTTTCAGGCTTGAATTTTCAACCTTCCAGATTTTCAGATTCTCAGAGTAAAAGTAAAGATATACATCAGAATTATAATTACATAAATAGAATATAAAGGTGACATATAAATCAAGCCCTAAAGGAATTTTGGATTTTCAGTTTTCAATTTTTGGGTTCTTTTTGATATTGCTTTTACTGTTATTTTATTTTTCTTGCTTTGATTTGCTAGGGTTCTTCAGGTCCTTTTAGTTTTTTGTCACTTAATGATTTGGATTTTGAGATTAAAATTTTACAAATTTTGAACTGCGATTTTCCTTGATATTCGGTATCTTGAGTTCTTTTGGCACTTTGGGTTTTTCTGCTTCCTTTGGTTTTTTTCTCTTGATTTTGATTGGATCCTTTCTTTAGATTTGAATTGTTTTCACATTATCGAATTCTGTTTTTTTTTCAGATTCTCAGGGTTTAGACTTCGCAGATTTTCAGAATAAAAAGAAAGTAAAAGATAAACAGATCAGAATTATAAACACATAAATAGAATGTAAAGAATGAAACATTAATCAAGTCAAAAGGTTTTTCAATTTTTGTTGTTTTTGGGTTCCTTTCGACATTTTACTTTAACATTTTTCCTGCATATAAATTGTTTGGGTTCTTCGGCTTCTTTTGGTTTTTTGTCATTTAATAATTTGGATTTTAGAAACTTCGGACTTTGATATTAGCTATCTCTGGTTTTTTGGGATTATCGGGTTCCTTTGGTTTTTAGTTCTCTTGATTCTGATTGGATCTTTTAGACTCAGGTTCGTACCTTTGGATTCTCAGATTTCTCTCAGATTCTCAGAATAAAAATAAAAGATAAATATAAATCAGAAATGAAAAACATAAATAGAATATAAAAAATAAAATACAAATCGAGCCTTAAGGGCTGTTTGGATTTTCAAGATTCTAAGGTTCCTTTCGATATTTTCTTTTTGTTGCTTTTGATTTGCTTTGGTTCTTCAGGTTCTTTTGGTTTCTCGAGTTCCTTTGGTTTTTGTTCTTTTGATTCTGATTGTATCTTTTCTTTAGATTTGATTTGATGTTTCCAGCTTTTCAGATTCTTAGAGTAAAAGTGAAAATAAAAGATAAATATAGGTCAGAATTATAAACATAAAAAAGTTAAAAAAAATCATTCTAAGGTTAATTTACTTCATTGTTTAATTTTTAATTTAATACATAATATACTTCTAGCGAAAGGAACTTTGTTGCAAGCGGGTGTCCCGCTACACCTTTCGTACTTTTTTATTTATTTTTTCTACGAAAAATATTTTTTATAGTTTGTTTGTATTAAAATATTCTTGACATTTATGATTCATATAATTGCGTTTTCAAAAAAATACTGCCTTGTGATAAAAATCTCTGCCAATTTAAATATAAGGGTCGTTAATGGTGTTATTAAAAAAGGTAGCAAAGGAGAGTTTTATTTTTAATTCTCATCTTTTCAGAGTGTACAGAAGTTTACCAATTTAGATTTTTTAAACACACTTGGATCTCATTAATCGTGCAGTGTTTATGCACCCTATTTGATTCTCGTAATTTACTAACTATTCAAAACTTTCAAAATCAAAAATTGAACTGTTTGAAGCGCTGAAAATTTAGTTCATGGCCTGTCAAGTCTAATTTTCTTATCGTGAATGGTAAACATTTTGAACAGTTGCCATTGCGGCCCATAACCGAGTCGTCCTGAAAGAATTCTTTCTGTATTTTTATTTTTAAATAATCCTCAATACTTCAGTTATTGTCGTGCCGTCTAGGTTTGGTGATTAGGGTCTTTGTGGAAACAGCTAAATTGCTTTATTTTTGTTTAGTACCACTCCGGTATTTATTTTGAATTGTGTTTTTCTGACTTGCGGTAACCCCCAATTGAACTCAAGAATGGATTTAATTTTATGACTGCTACCTGTGGTTTTCCAAAAGGATTCTCCGAATGACAAAACCTATTTGGAAACCCATTAAAGCTACCTAAATCCGTGATAACGTCGTCAGTTGCAAGCCTAATTCTCGTTTAGAAATTTATTACTTCTGATATTTAAAAAGAAATTTGGAGACCCAATCACTATACACTGTTGTGTTTTCTATTTTACATTCGCATAGAGTTTTTTGTTTTGATTTCAACGTTATCAAATAATTAATAGGTTACATAAAGGAAAAATAAATAAAACGGGGCTAAAGTTTAAATTAGTAAAATTTAAAAAGCTGTCTAATTTTATCGGAATTTAAGAAAAAAAAGTTTGTCCTGATGTTTTACAGATATTTAGATGTGATCGTGACTTTCAAAGAATTGATGGAGTCTCCAGCAGGTGTGGTGGTTCTGCTAGCCGCTCGTTGTCACTTCAGAGCATCGATAATTGATTTAAAAGGGTTTGGTTCTTTAAAATGTGATTGGTGTCAAATGTTTATTAGGTCGCAGTTCTCCTGGAATCTCTGTTGAAGAATTTAAACTTCTCTTTAGTTTATTTGTTAATTTGGCAATGGTATCTAATCAGCGTATTATTACTGTGTGTGATTTCAATATCTCAGATTATGATCCTGATTTAGCTCCTGCGCTAATTGGTGATAACAAGCTCGAAAATGAAACTTTAAATTAGCTGATTTAGTATCCTGACTGGTCTGATCTTCCAAATAAATTGTCAACAATTAGTAAACTTAACAATTATAATAATAAAAAAACTAAATAAAATTCTCTATTTCTTCTCCCCTCCCCTTTCCTCTTCTCCCTTCTCCCTCCTCTTCCATACCTCTTTCATCCATTTAATTTCCCTTCCATCTACATTCAGTATTTCCACTCATTCTTTCCTCTCTCTTTGTTTCATCTCACTGCACTCGTTCCACATATGCTCAATCGTCTCTCTTTCCTCATAGCACATTCTACACATTATTCCTCCATCTTCTGCCCCATACCTATTTTCCCTCTCTTCATTTCCGCACCTAAACCTCGCCATCATCTTTCTTTCTTTCTCGCTCTCCCTCCCCAAATACTTCGGTACTTCCTCGATCATGCATCTTCCGTACTTCCCGTTGTATCTGGATTCTCTAATTCTTTCCCTCCTCTCTTGTCTATCTCTTTCACTTAGTTCTACATTCATCCACACGCCTCTTTCTCTCAGTCTCTCTATTTCTTTGCTTGCATACCCAATCCTCCTGTAGTAATTCTCCCTATCATTCTCCTCTGAATTCTTTTTTTTTCTCTCCAGCACTCCTTTAGTATCCTACATTCTTTCCTCCCTTCCATCCTGTCTTCGAACTTGACCGCTCTCTTTCCCGCTTTCACTCTCAACCTATTCCTCTTGCATTCTTCTCTCACTATGTACCCTGGCGTTTCTCTCTCCACCCCTAGCACCCACCTCAGATATTTCTCTTGCACCCTCTCTATCTCCTCTTGTTCTTTCCATCCCCAGACCTCTGCTCCGTACAACAACACACTTTCAATAAGACTTTCAAACATCATCATTCTTCTCTTAAAATCGCCTCCCCACCTTCTCTCTCCTATTCCCCATACACATCCTATCACCTTGTTCGCTTTTCTTGTCAGTTCTCTAATATGTGCCTTATCTGTGGCTCTTTCATTGAACACATACCCCAAGTATTTGAATTCTTTTACTTGTTCTATTACTTCTCCCTCCCATCTCCAATCACTCTCTTCGTTCTTCCTCTTTCTCTTATTGAACACCAGCATTTTTGTTTTCTCTACATTCACTGCTAGTCTTTTCTTCTTCACATATTTTCCTAAACTCTTTATCATTTCCTTCATTTCTGTTTCACTCTTTGCCATCATTACCACATCATCCGCAAACGCCAGGCTCCACACTTTTTTTCTACCTAGCACACACCCCACCGCTTGTGGTCTCTCTAACATTCCGTCCATATCTGCCGCGTACATCGTGAACAACAAGGTGCTGAGCGGGCAACCTTGCCTGACTCCCTTTGTTGTCACAAACCATTCACTTTCCCTCTCCCCTACTTTCACTTTACTTTTTGTCTTCTCATATATCTCCTCCACCTTTCTGACCAGCCATTCATTTACCCCTTTCTCCCTCAGGCACTCAAACATCCTCTCTCTGTCCACCTTGTCAAAAGCCGCCTTGAAGTCTACGAATAATGCATACACCCTCCCCCCTTTCTTCTTTAACTCACTCTTCGTCAAATGGTCCAGGATGTATACATTATCCATAGTTCCCCTCCCCTCTCTAAATTCTGCTTGGCTGTCTGGTAATGCTCCCTTTTCCTCTATCTCTCTGCTCATCCTTTCATTCAGAATTGATGCATACAACTTGTACCCTGTGTTTAGGAGAGTTATCCCTCGATAAATTATGGGTGAATTATCCCCTCTCTCCACCCGGGAATCCTTCTCCTCTCCACACCCCATTCATTACCTCCACCAGCTTCTCTAGCACTCTTCTCGTCCCATACATCCACGACTCATTCTGTATTCTATCCCCCCCTGGTGCCTTCCCTTTCCTCAGTTTCTTCACATGCCTCTCCACCTCTTCCATTGTAATTTCTTCTCCTTCAGGTTCTACTCGGTTTCTCTTCGTCTCTATTTCCGTTTTCTTTTTTTCCTTTTCTCCCTCCAGCAGCCTCATGAAGTACTCCTCCCACTCATTCATCGTTATCTCCTCGCTCCCATTTTCTTTTTTCTTTCTCTCTCTATTAATATAGTTCCATACCTCCTTCTCTGTTCTTATTGCTTTTATCTTTTCCTCCTCTCTTTCCTTCTTCTGCCTCTTATTTTCCCTGCATGTCTCTCTGTATCTTCTTTTCTCTTCTAAAAAGCCACTTCTGTTTCCTTTAGTCTTTCTCCACTTTCTTAGTTCTTTTATTGCTTCCTTTTTACGTTGCTCACATTCTTTGTCCCACCATTTATTCTTTCTTTTTGTTCCTCCACCTCTTACTGTTATTTCTCTTTTTGCCGATTCTTTTTCCAATATTTGTACCAATTCTTTCTCCATTTTCCCTACTTCTTGTTCTTTAAATCTTGCTTTTTCCAGTTTTCTCTTATACTCTTCCACCCCTTGCTCGTCCCATACTTTAATTATCACCTTCCGCATTTCCTCTATTTTTTCTTCTTCTCCTCTTTTCTCTTTCCCCCTTCCTATACTTATCTCTATAGGCAGATGGTCTGACTCTACTCTTTCCCCTATTCTGAATTCTTCGACTTCTTCCCATGCTTCTTCGTTTACTATTCCGTAGTCTATCACCGTCTCTCCTCTACCGCCTATGTAGGTCCATTCTCCTTCTTCGTCCCCTTGTTTATTTCCATTCAGCACTTCCCATCCTTTTTCTTCTATCCATTCCATCAACTTCTTCCCTTCCGCGTTTTCTTTCTTGTCTTTGGATTTTCTTTTTCCCTCTCCTCTCTCTTCTTCCCAATCCCTGGCTATTCTTTCCCCAATTCTCCCGTTAAAATTCCCTCCTAGAAGCAGACATTCTTCCCTGTTGTCTTTTAATGTTTCTTCTATCTTGCTTATTGTTTCTTTCATCTCTTTGCTGTACACTGTCACTATTTTCCACCATTTACTGTCTATTTTAACTTTTCTCACCATGTGACTTTTCTCTTCTCCCTTCTTTTTAGTATTCTCTTTTATTCCTTTTTTTACCCCTGTTATTATTCCCCCTGCTGCTCTTCCTTTTTTCTTTCCCCTTCTCGCCCCTTGCCATTCCCAGTTGAACTCCTTTGGTAACAGTTTTTCTATTTTTTCCCCAGCTTTCTGACCATGTTTCTGTTAATCCAGCAATATCGAACTCCTTCACATAGTCCCAAAAATCTTCTTTTTTTTCCCTAGTCCCGCTACATTCCAAAATAGTGCCCTCACCCCTGTTTTTCTCGTTACATTCTTTGCTTTCCCCCTTACTTCCTTAGTTTCCCTCCTACTTCCTCCTTTGTTTCTTTTTTCCCGTTTCATTGTCCTTTTTTCTTTGCCGTTGTCCCCCTTTTTCCTTCCTCCCCTTCTTCTTCTTCTTATTGGAAAACCTCTAGACTCTCTCTCTTTTCATTCCATCTCCATTGCTCCCCGTCTACTATTAATTTCCTGTATCCCACTATTACTTCTTTCCCTTCTTCCCTTTTTTCCTTCGCCATACTTCTTAGTTTCTTCTGTAAATCTCTTTCTTTCTTTGTGAGGTCGTTGTCTATGTATATCCCCCTTGTTTCCCTCTTCTCCCTCAATTTTCCTTTGTGCTTCATTATTCTTTTCTTCTCACCCCACCCCTCCATCTCCACCAATACTTGATCCTTGTTAATCCCGTAACAATCTTTTACTTTACTATCCCCTACATTTTCCTTCAAAAACTTCTCTACATCCTCTTTTTTTACATGGCTTTTTCTTTTCCCGTCCCATCCTGTTATCACGATGTTGTTCTTCCTCTTTCTTCTCTCTTCGATTTCCATTCTCTCTTCCAGCTTTTCCACTCTCTCCTTCCACCAGTCTCTCTCTCCTTCCCATCTCTTCTCCTTCTCTTTAAATTCTTCTCTCTGCCTCTCTATCTCTCTCTTGAGTTGCTTGTTTTCTCGTCTTATTACTTTCATCTCCTCCTTCAACTCTTGCAACAGCTCCAATATTTTTTTCTCCATCCGTTTCCTTCTCTTTCTCTGATGTCTTCTGTGTTTTCTTTACTCCAGGAGACCTCGGCGTCTTTGTACTTTTTTGAAAAAAATTCTCTTCCTCCTCTTCTTGTTTTTCTGTTCTACCCTTCCCTTTTCTCTTCCTTTTCCTTTCCTCCAGGTAAGAGTCCAGGCTTCCCTGACTGAGTGAGCGGTTTCTATCGTCTTTGTTCATCCGCTTCCTGTGGCGCCTCCTAGATGTCGTTACGTTCCGGCTTCGCCGATTTATTCTTTTTCCTGACTATATCTCATCTTCCCTGCCCAATTCTTTCTTCCTACCTTTCTCGCTTTTCTCAATATCTTCTCTAATTTTTTGTTTATATCACCTTCTATTTCTCTATTTTTCGCTACTTAACCTCTCTACCACATGTTTAGCTTTAGCTCGGTAATACAGGAATCATTTATTATTATCTAATTAATTATTAGAAAAAAAATCCATACAGACCCTAATTACCAAAATTAATACCCCAAGCTAATAAATGAAATCAAATTTCGTGAGAAATGCAAGAAAGCATCTTGAAAATTTGAAACCGAAAATCATCTTCCAATCGCGATGGAGGGGTTGTTTTACCTGAACGCCCCTTCTGGTTGGAAGGGTTGTATGAACCTACCACTAAATTGCTATAAAACTAGCAATCCCATTGATAAGACCAGTGTACTCAGTGTCGTTGTAGACTGAAGACAATTTCAATTTAACTTTTCGTAAGTTTCACACCATCCACTAACGTCCACGAAAAAATTGATACAACATTGTGACTAAGTGTGGCTTGAGTATACATCTTATTTATTTATTTGTAGGCAATGGAGATGTACAGAGGACACGATCAAACGTACTTGGAGTTACCACCATTTGAATGGGGGAACTTCATGTCCGTAGGAATTTTTTTTTGTGTATCAAAATCCACCAAGCTTACTGAAATATTTGTAAGGGGTGTTACTGGGGAAATTTTATGTAAGTAGGATAATATTTGTGGGTGTCACGGAGACTTATTATTATTTTATGCAGTGATATGGAGGTCCAACGAGCGTCGGAGGCGAGAAAGAACGCTCAATTTAGGGTAATTGAGTGTTCCGTCATATGCGGCCGTTTGGACATAGATCCAATCCTAGAAGAAGCGAGGAAGAAGGACGCGAAGGACGAAATGGTCAATGCGCCCAGAGCGGTTCTGAGAAAACGAAAATTGGAAGACTGGTTGGTGGAGCCTTTTTTTTCATTGACACAAAGAACAATTTTGAGGATAAAACTATTTTTGGAACTAACGTGATGACTACGGGTATTATAGGTACCAATTTTAATACACATTAGTAAACAATGTCGGTCAAAACACCTCGTTTTTCAGAACGCCCTCACGGTCCGCACCACGCCATAAAGCACTGCGCCGGCTGTAGATGTCATCAGTCCAGCACTGACACAGAAAGTTCCTGAAACTCGTTATCTCTGACTGTGATCGACGAAGATCTCTTTCAATCTCTCTTTCAATTTAAGAAGAATGTTGTAGACGAATAAAATTGTATATATTTTTAATTAATTCTTATTTTATTTCAATTTTGATTAACCGCTACAGACGGATTTCTGCTTTATTTTGATGATTCTCCCAATTTCACTGTCCGCTTCTGGCGATTTTGCTGTTATTTTACTTATTTTAAATATTCCCTTCTTGTCTTTCTATTCCGCCCTCCCCTGTTCCTTCTTTTCTCTCCAGATTTTATACAAAAAAATCCTTGAAAACTTCTTCCCGCCCTATACAACTCTTTCCCATTTCCTCTTCCCTCACTTCGAAATATTTCCCAGGATTCCATCTTACACTTTTTTACTTTATTTCTTTGGTCCGTATAAGGTGTTCTTCGCTTTGATTTCTTGTTTTACCTCGTCAAACCACCACGACGTCTGTTTGGCTGATTCGTTTTTTTTAACACCGCACACATTCTGTGTCGCTTCAAAATAAAGGCTTTCCACCTGATAGGTTTTCTGATTTTAAATTTACTTCATCATTTCTCGTGTTTTTGTTTTTTTTTTAATTTACAAATCCACAAGATAGTAATATAATAGTTAGTCCGATACAAGCAGCACATTGTATGAAGTTGGTAACAATTAAAGTAAGGAATAATTTATGACTAACCCTAATAAACAGTAAGTACCGATAAACTCAGGAAATGTTGAGTCAGTGCAAAAGTTGACGCCCATGTCTCTATTGGAAACACCCTCTCGATATTTATTTTTAATTGCCATTTTAAGCAAAACCGAATGTCGAAATTAATTGATTAATAAATCTTTAACTATTTCGTTTCCTTCTTGTGTATTTTGTTTGTAAACTATATTTAACTACTTTTGTATTCGTCGTAGGGCTATTCAGCCTCTCAGAACGTCGACCATCGTTGATCTTCTGTTCAAACCTCAGAGCCCCTGAGGGTTATTTAACTACTTCCTTTCCTCTGTTGTTCTCTGGTTTTAGTTTCGGATTTAGGGACTGTCTTTAACTATTTCGTTTCCTTCTTTGTTTTCGGATTTTGGTAGTATCGTTTACTATTTTGTTTCCTTCGTTGCGTTTGGCTTATTTACTTTTCTCTCTTGATCCCGGGTTTAGGATTTGCTTTGACTGTTTTGTTTTCTCGCTGTTCTAGGGTTTTAGGACTGATTTTCACTATTTCGTTTCCTTCCATCTGTTTGGGTGTAGTTTTATTAAAAAAATAAATAAATAAGATGGAATAATTTCTTTATGTACCCAAACATCAGGGGAGGGGCAAATTTATATTTAGTTGTAGTTTTCCAGCCTCTTACTGAAAACGACTCTCGCTCGTTCACGTCGGTGACTGTAATGGACTGCTTTCGGCCGAAAACAAAATGCAATGTTTTATTTGTTCCCAGTCGATTCATGTTCACCGATTAAATGTAATGTTAATAACTAATTTGACTGAATTACTGTTTCTTTCCAATTTTTAAGGTTTTCTTGCCTCCTTGATGACATCAAAAACTGCAACCAAATCATTTAATTTGAGAAAGAAGAAATGCAACAAACAGTGGAAGGAGCCATCTTAGTAGGATTTAAACAGATAATCATCGTCCAATCGCGTGGTAGGGGTTGTTCTACCTGAATGCCTGTTCCGATTGGAGGGGTTGTGACCAGTAATTAAGCTTAAAATTTATCCGCTTCTTTCGAGTATTTTCCAAAGTGTTCTTATGTATGAAAGTATAGCATTAAAATTTAAAATAAACTTTAGTTCCAAAATGTGACATAAAAGTGTGCAACGAGACCGCACGGACTAACAATTCTGTCAGTTGGTTCCGTAGTGTAGCGGTTATCACGTCTGCTTTACACGCAGAAGGTCCCCGGTTCGATCCCGGGCGGAACCACTATTTTTTTTTGCGTGCAATGCAAAAGACATTAAAAAAGTCAAATTCATATTTTGCTTTGGTGATTTCCGAATATTGCAGCTAACGTGTGTTTTTTTTTTGGCGTCAGAGTTGGCGATGACTGAGTTTATGTGAACAGGCCACAATTTTTTCTCTGGTTTTATTTAGGCGGTTATGTGATGTCGTTTATTTCTTCGTTTGTTATAACACTACACCTGCTTTTAATAGCATTAACGTTTTGAACTGTCCCTTAATTAAATTAAAAGTGAGGTTAGATGACTAGGTTCAGATGTCAAATTAATAATTGTCACTTCGATGGTACGTTCACAGTTAAACATTCATGGCTAACTTAGAAGCCAAATTTAAAAAAAAGCACCCGTTATTTGATCAGTATCAAAATGGATGTTACAAAGACTGACGCATGTTCTAAATCGTGTTGTTATCTTAAAAGATTATCTAAACTCAGGATTCAACTCAAAAGCTACAGTCGAATACTTTGAGCACAAACTCATTATTTTGACATTTTTACAAACAAAGTAAGCTGTGACGCGACATCTGTGAATTGACATTTGAACTTTTGGTGTTTTAAGCTAACGAAATCGGATGAATTTAGTAGTTCCGGAACAATTTTCGTGTTCCAAAATATTTCATACATGGGGGCTGCCGTTTCCAGTGCTCAGTTTACCGTAGGTTGCCACATTGTCACTTTGAAGTCAAACCACCGGTGAGTGTCAAGTGGTGCACAACCCCGTCTTGAACTGACATGCTCGATGTTTGTGGGTTATTTGGAGCGAAAATTACTTCAAGAAGACCTTTCGTTTACTTGAGGTCGAAGAATTTCAATAATTTGGCGTAATTAATTCAGCGGCAGCGATCATAGTCGGCTTTGGCGCTAGTGACAAATTTTTAAAATGACAGGTTGGGTTGTGGTGTTTTATTTTGTGTGTTTTTGTTAATTTTATGTATTTCAGAGTGTTGCTCCGGGTGCCACAAACAATGGGGGCTGTTTGCAGAGCGGAATTCAAGGTAGGATTACGATTTTATTTTATTTTAATTTCAAACTGATGGACCGGTCCATTGTGGAGGAGTCGCGGGGTGTTATGTCGTAGTGAATAACGGCACTTTTAAATTACACATTCAAGTTTTTGGAAAATTTGAAATGGAATCTCAGCTTTCTCTAATTTCCAAAATTTTCAGGGTTTTTTTGATTTCCCAGTATGTACCTAATTCTTTTCGCAACTCATGTTTTTATTTATAATTTCGTCTTTAGTCCTATAGTTTTATTTTATAGTTACAGTTGTGGACACTCAACACAGTCTTTCTATCATAATCTTATTTTTGGCAATTGTCAGTGGGTCAGTCACAAATCTTAAATGACACGTAACGTCATCAGCATCAGTCGACAATAAAGTATCGATTACAATGATTTTTTGGAAGGAATGTCAAAAAAAGGTGTCCAGTGTTGGGTGTCCACAATTGAACTGGTTTCTCGTTTAATTTTCGGTTATTCTTCATTTCCTATTTATCATTTAGCTTTTTACTTCCTCCCTTGTTCCTTTTGCAGTTCACTCTTCTTGTTTCTTTGTCTTGCAATTCATATTCCTTATTTGTTTATTATACGTTATTTCTCATTATTCATTATTTCTTCATTTCTCATATCTTCTTAATTCTCCACTTATTCTTTTACGTTTGTAATCTGCATTTTGCATTTATTTTATACTTTAATTTATAATTTATTTATTCCTCTTCATTCATAATTTTTGTAACATATTTAATGGTCTTACTGATTTGGACGTATTTTACTTTTATTGTCGATTGGTCTTTTGTATAATTTCACAGGCGCTATTTTCTATTATGATGTGAGACGTACATAGCTACACTTGTGCAATATTTGTTGCCTATATTACAATTATCTAAACGCTAGACTTCAAATTATAATTACATAATTACTTAAATTAACAATTAAAAATTATTACAGATAATTATGACAGTTCTGGATTATTATGTTTGTACATTTGCTTAAAATTGTAATTTCATCTAAATTCATCAAATGTCCCGTATCAAAGTGATCATGATGATGGTAGACTATAGCGTTTCTTTCTTTCTTTCTTTTTTAAATCAAATCTTATGTAGTATATTACAAACCGTTTCATAAATGTGAGAAAATATACGTAGGACGTACCAGTCAATATTTAAGTATGTCGGAGATTGACCCTTCCCCTCTATGCTGGATCATCACGCACTTGATTCATAACAAAATAACAACAAAATCGAGAAGTACTGCAAAACAGGTGATCCCGGGTGTGCTTCCCTCGAGAGCTCGTGACTAACTGTTCCTTGCGTCGCGTGATCCTCCAAGCACTATCACCGATTTCACCCAAGTATGCAACCAACTTGGCGTTTCACAATATCCCGACAAGTAATATTTTTTAATTTAAAAGAGAATTTAGCGGGGTTGCAATCAAATATTGCAAAAATGTAGATTGGCAACACTGGGAGATTGTTATTCATATATATGTACATATATTTTTTTGATAGATTCGAGCTAACTTTATTTTTTTTTCAAATTGCCCTGTATGTATTTTTTATTCATTCTTAAAGCGAATATTTTTTTAATATTAAAAGACAAAAATAATTTTATTTTGGTGAGAAAGAAAGTCAAGTAACCTAACAAAAGACTGAAAGATTATTTTAAATATTTTCTCGGCAAGACATTATACCGTTTAAGTGAGTGGGCGAAAAACATTCATTCATTTCTCAAGTTTCTACATCTTCATTTGTCTCAGAATTCCTTAAGTTCGCAGGTTAATAGATTTCAAATTCTTCAAATTTCTATAGGTTCTCCAAGTTTTTAGGTTGTTCAAGATCTCTCCTAAGATCCCGGGTTATCCAAGATTTCAGGTTCTTAAAACTCTCCAATTGCTCCAATTCTTAAATTTCCTAGAAATCTCAGTTTTTGTACATTGTTATATATTTTGTGCTTGCAGCATATCAGTCCTCAGGTTCCTCAGATTCTCAGGTTTCGCAGGTTCTGCCAGTGCACAAACTAGATTTCTCAAGTTTTCAATTTCTTACCTCTTTATGGCCTCCGATTCCTAGATTTAAAATTCTTCAAGTTCTAAGACTCAGGTTCTCAATTGGCTCAATTTTTTTCAATTTTTTCAGTCTTCAAGTCCTTCAGTTACCTACTTAAGTCCTCAGATTTCTCGTTCTAAAATTACATTTTTAATGTTCTCCAGTTCCCAAGATCTTAAGTTCCTCAAGTTTTTCAAAATAAGTACCAGGTTCTTGGGTTACTCAAGCTGGTAAGTACCATAGGAACTCGGGTTTTTCCACCTCCAGTTTCTTCAAATTCTCAGGTTTCTCTAGCTCTCAAGTTTCTTAAAAATCTCAGGTTTTTAGGTTGCTCTAGGTCATACGTTGTCTATATTCAGGAGTTCGGGTTGTCTAAGCTCTCAAGTCTCCCAAAATCTCGGGTTTTCCACGATTACAGGTTCTTCAAATTCTTAGGTTTCCCCAGTTCCCAAGTTCTCAAAAATCAGGTTTTTGGGTTGCTCAAGATTCCCTAAGATCTCAAGTTTTGCAAGAATTTTAGTTTCGTAGGTAAGTCAGGCTTATAAGTACCATAGGAACTCAGATTTTTCAATATCTCAAGTTTCTCAAAATATCGGGGTTCCCTGGGTTTCAGTTTCTTCATATCCTCACGTTTCTCTAGCTCTCAAGTTTTTTTTTTAATCTCAGGTTTTTAGGTTGCTCTAGGTCATAAGTTGTCTAAGTTCAGGAGTTCGGGTTGTTTAAGCTCTCAAGTCTCCCAAAATCTCAGGTTCTCCACGATTTCAGGTTCTTCAAATTCTAAGGTTTCTCCGTTTTCCAAAATCAGATTTTTAGGTTGCTCAAGATTCCCCAATATATCAAGTTTTTTAAAAATTTTGGTCATAAGTTTCATAGAATTTCAAGTTCTCAGGTTTCGCAAAATAATATTTCCAGGATTTCCGGTTTTTAAAATTCTCAGATTTCCCAAGTTTTCTAAAATAAGGTTTTTAGGTTGCTCAAGGTCATATGTTTCATAGGAACTCAGGTTTTCCAAGCTCTCAGATTCTTCAAATTCTCGGCTTTTCCAAAGTCTCAGGTTCTTAAGTTAATCAAGGTCATAAGTTCCTCAAGATCTCAGATTCTTCGAGTTCACAAATTATTTCTCAAATTCTCATATTCTTCAAGTGCACAAACCATATTTCTTAGGTTTTCAACTTTGCTGAGTTTCCCAGTTAAATTAGATACCTAGGATTCTCAAGACTCGATTTTGCAAAGTTTTGCAATTTTCTATATCTTTATTGTCTCAGATTTTCCAAGTTCTCAAATTCCTTAAGATCGCACGTTCCTAAATTCAAGTTTTCTCAGATTTCTTAAGTTCTCTAAGATCTTAAGTTTTCCAAAATTCTTTGGTTACTCGAGGTCATAAGTCCCTCAAACTCAAGTTTTCCAAGATCTCAGGTCCTTCAGTTTTTAACTTATGTGTCTCAAAGTCTGTTGCTTTCTAAGTTCTCAAGATTTCCAAAATTTCAGGGTCTTAGGTTACTAAAGTCCATAAGTTCTTAAAATATTAGGTTTTACAACTTCCCAGTTTTCAGGTTGGCCAAAATTTTTCTAAAGTTTCTTTGTTTCTCAAGTTTCAAAAAAATTTTGGTTTTTGAGTTACCCATGCTAATTCTCAGGTTACTCCAATTTTCGAATTACGTCTCTCAAGGTCTAAGGTTCTCAGCTTTTCCAAGATCTGAGATTTCTCAAATTCTACGGTTTCTCGAAACTTCCAGTTCTCAGGATCTTCAATTCTGAAATACTCACATCCAGTTCAGAAGTTTTAAAATTTCCTCAAATTTTTCTTAGTCCTCAAACTCAAGTTTATGACTGCTAGGGCATAATTTACATGGGAATTCAGGTTGTTTGAGATCTCAAGTTTCCCAAAATCTTGGGTTTTTCACGATTTCAGGTTCTCCAAATTCTCAGGTTTCTCCAGTTCTCAAGTTTTCCAAAATCTCAGTTTCTTCAGGCACGTTCCTAAATTTCAAATTCCTCAAGTTTTAAGGTTCCCCATGTTCCTCATAGTCTTACTTTCCGCAGGATTCTTAAGTTCTCTGATGTCCCTAGCTTTCAAGTTAGATGAAAACTTCTCAGATTCTTAGGTTCTTAAGTTTTCAAAAATTTTGGTTCGTTGGTTACTCGAGGTCATGAGTCCCTCAAACTCAAGTTTTCCAAGATGTCATATTTTACAGTTTTTAACTTATGTGTCTCCTAAGTTCTCAAGATTTCCAAAATTTCAGGGTCTTTAGGTCACTAAAGTCCATAAGTGCTTAAAATATTAGGTTTTACAACTTCTCAGTTTTCAGGTTGGCCAAAATTTCGGGTTCTAAGGGATTTCTTTGTTTCTCAAGTTTTAAAAAATCTTGTGTTTTTAAGTTACTCATGATTATATATTCCGTTCGATCTCAGCTCTTTCAAGATCTCAAATTCTCAGATGCTCCGAAATCTCGGGTTTTCCAACAGTTCAGGTTCTGCTAATTCTCAGCTTCCTCCAATTCTCAAATCACGTCTCTCAAAGTCTAAGGTGTTCTATGTTCTCAACTTTTCCAAGATCTGAGATTTCTCAAATTCCACAGGAATTCATGGGAATTCAGGTTGTTCAAGATCTCAAGTATCAAAAATCTTGCGTTTTCAGGATTTCAGGTTCTCCAAAATCTCAGTTTTTTCAAATTCACATGATGTTCAAGATCTCGACTTTTCCAAGATTTCAGTTTCTTCAAATTGCCTAGTTTTTCCAGTTTAGGCTTTCAGGTTGCTCAAGGTCATAAGTTTCATAGGAATTCTCAGATTCCACCAGTTTTCAAATTTTGCCTCTCAAGGTCTAAAGTTTTTCCAGTTCGCGGGTTAAGTGTCTCAAGGTGTCAAAGTTCATTTCAAACACATCTGGGCCTTAAATGGCAAATGTCTTAGGTTTTCAAGATTTCAGTTTTGAGGTTGCCCAAAATCTGTTTTGCAAAGTTTTTAAATTTCCACAATCTCAGATTCTTCAAGTTCTCCGGTTTTACAGTTTTTATCTTATATATCTCAAGTTCGTTTGATTCCTAAGTTCTCAAGATTTCCAAAATTTCAGGGTTTTAGGTTTTCCAAGTTCTGTTTTCAGGATTCCCAAACTCTGAAGGTAAATCTTTTAAAATTATTATTATTTTTACCTTATCTATACGAATCAACAAAAAATTACAAAATATCAGCAAGATACACCCTCAAAGGTTTTTTTTTACACGTTGTATGTTTATAATGTTATAATTTAAAAAGTGCAGTCTTATTGTAATATAGGCAACCAACATCACGCCCGTAAGCAATAATATATATTTTTTTATTTGTCCACTCATGTGGCAACCTCGAACATACTGGAGGCGTTTGTAAGCAAAAATTAGGTTAGGTACTCCGAGAATGGCAGAAAAATTCCTTGAAAGCGTTTCTTCGAATTTTCGATAACTGAGCGTTGTATCCATCAAATAGTTTATTAAAGCAGCCTTTAATTTTTTGCTCAACATTTTTTTTTTTCTTTGCGGCATAATTCAATTTAAACAAGAAGAATGTTCTTAAATCCAAGTGGAGTAAATTTAAATTAAAATTTAAATATATCTAAGTCGAACTCCACAAACTTTAATAACTGAAAAATTACTAATGGTACATGTTTCGGCAGAACACTTCTGCCATCATCAGGAGAGTACGTGGAAAGAAGTGCCGAGAAGAAAATTAAGGAAAATAGAGTAAACAAAACAGAGAAAAGTGAAGAAAACAGCAGAGAAGGGGAAAAGTAATATAAATAAAAGATAAAAAGAGATAGAGTGCGAGGAGTGGAGAAAAACCAGAGGAAGAAACAGTAACGTCAACAACAAAGAACGCCGGCAACCAACAATACACGGTACAGTGTAGAAGGTTTCGGACCGGTACGAAACAGGGGGAACACAAAAGAGGAATTCAAGAAGATAAAAAGGAAACTAAAAGAAAAAGAGACAAGAGAAGAAAGTCCAGTCGCTTTTCAAAAAAGTAGAAAAACAGCAAGATCTCCAGGGGAAGAAAGAAGGCAAGAAGAAGTGGAGGAAATCCTGGACCTTAAGCAAATCAATGAAGACACAAGAGAGCTCAGCTCAGGAAAGATATGGAAGAGCTGAAGAGGGAAGTAAACCAACTGAAGAAACTGAACGTCATGAGAAATAAAGAAAAAGTAAGAAATAAGATAGGACCGAAAATCTTTGTAAACAACGACCTAACAAAAAAGATAAGAGAGATAGCGAAAATGAAGAAGGAAGCAACTGGAAAATTTTTAAAGTAGAAAGGAAAAAATCGGGAAAGAAAAAGCAGACAGAAGAAAATAAAAGGAAGAATAAAATTGGTATATTAGAATGTAGCGGGGATAAGACACAAAGGAGAAGACTTCTGGAAATACATAAGTGAATTTGACGTAATTGGAATGGTAGAAACGTGGGTAGATGAAAAGGAGTAGAAGAAGATAGAAGAGAGAATGCCGAGAGACCACTATGTATGGAGATGTCAAGCAGTAGAAAGGAAAAACAAGAAAGGATGAGCGAAAGGAGGCATCATCACAGGAGTAAGGAAAGAAATTGAGGACGAAATAAAAACATAACAAGAACTACAGAGAACTGGAATAACAGAAAAAAATCTAAAACTAGGAACAAGAAAAGTTAAAATAATCACAGTATACAGTAAAGAGATGAGGAAAACAAAACAAATGTTAGAAGGGACCGTAAGTGAAACAGAAAAAAGAAATGTAATAATTGGGGGCGACTTTAATGCGAGAATTGGGACAAGATTAGGAAGACGGAATAATGAGACAGAAGATGCGAGAAGAACATCGAAGGACAAGACAGAAAATAAAGAAGGAATAGAAGAGAGAGGATACGAGGTACTGAGCGGGAACTGGGAAGAGGATACAGAAGAATTTACGTACGTGGTGATTACGCAATAGTTAGAAATAGAAATCGCCGGAGAATAAATAGAAAGAAAAAAACCCGAGAAAAAAACAATTATAAAAACAATCTGGGCAGAAGAAAACATATAAATACACAGAAGTGCGCTACAACATATTGAAAGAGAAAAAGAAAAACAAAAAGACACCGAAACAAGAATGAAAGAACTCGAAAGGAGAATGAGAGAAGCGATGACAACAAAGAAAATAGAAGTGGAAGAATGGGAAGAAATAGATGGTGGGATATAGAATGCAAAGAAATGAAATTTATTATTTAAATATTTATCCTTCTTGGCTTCTTCGTTCTCATTTTTTCGAGCCTTGGGAATCTCTTTTTGCCATTGTCTCTCCAATTGTCTCTATCTCACTGCTTTTTTCCAGTCTCTTTTTCTTCCTAAGGACAAGGAGATTATGAGATAAATAGAGAAATAGATCAAAGAATAAAACGTTCAAGTGATAAAGAGTAAAAAGATAAATAGACAATAAGTAACAAAAGAGTAAAAATGAAAAACAAAGAAATAAAAGGAAATGGAAAATCAGAGGAAATTGAAAAGCAAAAAAGTAAAACAAAATAAAGATTAGAAGGACAGAAAGGAGGAAATGAAGAAGCAAAAGGTGAAAGACAAAGAAGAGGAAAATACAAAAAGAGAATATAGGAATACTAAAATATATTATAAAGGTATAGAGAGACAATGATAAAAAAGAGAAGGGGACATAGACAAACAAAGAGATAGAGACAAAGTGCAAAAAAAGGCAAAAATAGAAAAACCAGAAAAAAAGGACATCAGAAATTAATATTGTGAGAATTATATAGGGGAGAATTAAATAAAGTCATCAAGACCGAAAGACAAAGTACTAATAAGAATAAAGAAGCAGATAAAGGTATGAAGAGGTAATAAAGAAATAAGAAAGACGCGAAAAGCTCGAATGACAAAAAGACAAACATACAAACAAACAAAAAGCAAAGCTACGAAAAAGACAAAGTAACAAAAAGCTATAGCTAAATAAATAAATAAAAAACAAAGTGACGAAAAGACCAGGAAAAGGAAATAGTCAAAGAGAGACTGGGACAAAAGGATAATGACAACGAAATTGATCAACAATATAAAAAGATCAAGAAGTAAAGGGACCCAGTGTCAAAAATACATAAAATAGGGAACAAACTAACAATCAAGGAGGCAATGACTTTTTTTGTTCTTCATTTACATCCCTGTAGTACCGTAATGCAACAACAAATTTATACTTCTCCTTTTCAATTCTCATCCTCTGTTTTCATCTCTCTCATTTTAATTTTCATTCTCCATTTATATTTTTCTATTTTCTGTTAGTGAGCATTGGTCTCTCTCAGTTCCATTTCCGCCATTGTGATTTTCATGCCTGTTTTTATCTTCCCCAGTCTGTTCTTCCATGTGCTATTTTGACGTGACAACTTCTTATTATTCCTTCGGCCATCTTTTCAAAAAGTGAACGTCACGAAATTTTGCTTTCCAGCCAGCGGCAATTTATGCCTCACTCAAGCTCACTTAGCTATCTCGGCCGATATGACGATGGAGTTGACAATTCTACACATAGCAAGACACGAATGTAGCGTTATTATGTTATTATTATACATTATAACGAAATGCAGAATTAAATGTAAAATGACAATATGCTAGTGACATTTTATGCAGATGCAACACAGCTTAAAGATTTATTAAAATAAGGTCGACCGCTACGTGAGACAATTACTCATAGATGGCGTTGGGAGCTAACTCTCGTTTCTAATAGACTTATTAAGACCTTTAATTTCATTTTGTTGTCACTCGCCTCCCTCTTGGTTTTTATTACTAAAAAGTCAACATGTTTTTAAACAATTTTATTTCTAAGTACATGAATATTGAAAAACGATAATTTAATAGTATACAAAATTTAGACGCAAGTATGTACAAATTCCCATATTCGTTGGTAACTTTAACTCTTACAGATAACATAAATAAGTAACATTAAATTAAAGAACAATGACTAGAAAAATATTAAATAAGTAATCAAGTAGTAGTCAAGTACAAAATTATAAATCACTTAATCATTGTAATACTTCAATTGTCATAATAAACATTAATACAAAGCCTTTCCGGCCACAGAAACACGAACGAACAACAATCGATGAAACCCAATCATCACTGAATTCGAGGCGATCGCTCTTTCTTTCTGTACCATCCTCAAGCAAGCAGAAAATCCATTCAATAATCGTCACAAAATTTTCAAGACTTGACACTCACTGCAGAGAGGCTCCTCGAGAAGGGACCTCTTCGTTTTTCGGGCGCGGGGTACTTCAGATCCTCGAACACCTGTAAAGAGGGTACAATGAAACACTCGGTTCGCTCGGGGGTGCGAGTGAGACTTACCGAAATCAGTCTATCCAGTCCGAAAAGGAGTCCTTCCTCGTGGTTTCCCTGTTCCCACGGCCGCCTGTGGTCCACAGTCGTTCCGTTGGACAGTTTATTGGTCTTGGCGAAGTCGATCAGCCAAACTCCGACCTTGTGGTCGTCGTAGATGATAAACAGACTGCTCCCGACGACTTCCCTCGTCTTGAAATAGTCCGATTGTTCGATTTTAGTCCTAATCTCGCACAGTCTTTGCAGCAGTCTTTGTCTGACGTCTTCCCTCCCTCCCAGAAACATGTCCAGGGTGTTGAACACTTCCGACGACGATTTGACTTTCTTCAAGTCTGTCACTGGCGGTGATCCCCTGCACTTCATGGCCTCGATGCGAAAGCCGTGACTACACGTCGACGATTGCAGCTCCCTGAACTGCATGTACCTCAGCTTGGTCACAGCCTTCATTCGATGCTCCTCTTCGGTCGGAGCCGAGGGATCGATGGCCACCATCTTCTGGTAAAGATCGGCTCGGGCCGCAGTCTTCTTCACTTCGGACTCGAGGAACGTCCTGGTCCCCATCTTCACGTCCACCACGTACGGGTCTTGGAAACCGTGAAGGAGGTCTTGTAACTCGATGAACTTTTCCCCTTGGTACTCCACTTCGCGGTAGTACTTGGGGATGATGTCGCACAATAGGGGATCTTGGGACAGTTCCTCGTACACCAGTCGTTCGGTGTCGTCGATTCCCCCGGAGCGCTTCTTCCAGACGGTACCCGGACCGGCCGGTGCCAGACTGTCGGGGTGACCGCTCAACTGGAACCAGTTGGAACTCCGGCTCTTGAGCAGGACGTCACTGGCTGGGGCGCTGAGATCGAGCGCGTTCTGCAACGAAAGAGGTGCTGTCAGAGCGTGATTGGCAGATGATGAGCGCGTGCATGTTGGGTAATTAGGATCAAGGATGTTGGGTCAATGATCGGGATGGTGGTGGCGAAAATTTTGTTTGTGGGTCGTTTCCATTCTGGCATTTGCTACAATTCTAGTCCTAATCTTGATATCATTTATATTTAAAATAGAAGGTGTTTTGATTCTCTATAGTGTATATTTTAGGTTACTAATTTGGAAAAAAGAAGATTTAAGGAGTTGAGAAAACTAAATTTATCCCAGAGAACTTTAAGATGCAGACGCTAATATTGAAACACGAGGGCCTGGATTCGGCGGCCAATTAGAACTAAAAACGTTCGCTTTCTGCTTATGCTAATTTCGGACGTCACAAATTGCAAATCCGGCCAAGAATGCTCGGAATTTTAAAGAACTCCAAGGCATTCCGACACCTTTCCTCCTTGTTTTTTTTTTTCACCCGAATACCTCTTTGTCTGTCTAACGTCAAATCCTCTGTAATTGGCAAAACGAAGTGTCGAGACGACGTCATTTACGTAATTGACCATGCCGGAAAATTATGTATTCCACATTTTAGCCGGCCTTCGACACTGTAATTGTGACTATTAGCCACGTAGGTTCCAACGAGCCTTTCTTCGCAAATAAATTATTCAAGAGCGAGCCTTCCTAATTTTGAAAATTGCCGCGATAAATCGTCGGGTGATTCACCGGTCTTGAAATAACTGTCGGTTTATTGTTCTCGTGCGCTCGGGGAGTATCTAAGTAAGGTTGGGATCTTCAACACAGCACAACGTCCCACATTTACGAAACTTACAATTGCCAAAAATTTAAGCAGCGACATGTCTTCCTCGTTCCCTTTGTCCCCCACGGCCAATTTCGATCCATTTATGGCACTTTTCGTCTCCGCCAGCTTGAGGCCGGCCGATTTTCGCCATCTCTTGAAGGCGCCGTGCGGCGATCCTGCCCGGACGGATTTCGGATGTCTTTTCCAAATATCCGTCACTTCGATATCCTTATCGCCATTCTGCAATGGAAGAACACAAAATGAGTTTTGACCTCAACACGTTCCATAAAAGACGAACGCGCGTCAAACGCAAAGGATGTCGAAGAGAAGCGACCCTGCGATCTCTACCGCAAATATTTGGACGAGTGTTTGTCCATCTCATTTGGTACTATTTAGAAACGAGCACTAAAAGGTGGATCGATTGACGCAATTATTTCTACTTTTCCACGGTGCCGGACTGACGCAAAACTGACTGACAAAAAGTGGTACCGGTAAAATAAGTTGGTTGACCACCCTGTACCAAAGAGCGGTATTGGTCAAAGGGTATCAAACACTATCGAGCTCGAGCGGAAATATTGGCGCCATTCACGATGTTTTGATACTTTTTCATTCACGAAACACGGTCCGATTTCAAGCACGAATCGCGGTCTCTGCATCACCACCCTTACCGTAAATCCTCGGCACTTGAAGCAGGCGAACTCCGAAATAAATCCAGAATAGGTATCCTTCCCTTTGGACGCCACAAAATTAACGACAGCCGGTACCATGGCGACTTGGTTAACGCACATGTTTAAAAATCACACAAATGAAGAACTAATGTCACTAGTCTACCGCAACGTGTACGATCGAACCTCACTGCGTCGAATACTCATCGTAATGGTGACGGACAACTGATTTCTCTTACTCGAGGCGCGACATAGTTATTGAGGCGTTTCGTTTTACGTCACCTTCCACTTCCACCGCGCGCCTGTGTTTAAAACTAGGATAATTTTGTATACAAACAGAAGCGAGACTGACGCGGCGGTCCTCCACGGACGCACGTCTTCGCTTTGACGGTTTACGTCCGGATGGAAGTCGTAAAAGTAATGGGAACAGGGGAATTTAAAACGCGGGTCTTCTGGAACCTCCGTTAAAACGTAATCCATTTGTTTTGCGACGTAAAAAATGCGTTGTTTTATCAGCAGATGTTGAAATAAGTTTGGTAAAACCATAATCGTAATTTTTTCAGAAACAATTCGGATTCTTGATAATTGAGATTACCTACGAGACGGGGTTACAGAAGCAGATCGTGTTAATACGGATCAATCGGTAATGGCTTTTCGTAACAACAGATGGAAAACAGCAACACATTTTATAATACACAGTTTAATTAGTGGAACAGAATACGTTCAAATACAAAAAATGTTATTTGATCCAACTTCCTTTTCAACAAAACCACTCTTTGGGCCCCTTCCTGTTTGCTTCATACAGCCTCATCCAAGCCAGAACCTTGCGTTCGTGGTGGAACTACTTCGGATTACTTTTAATAAAACGCGATAGTAGGTGAAGTTCACCGCGGGTCAGCTAGTCGTTAATTACTATTGGTGTCTTTTGGTGTTGTCTCTGGTTATCGCACGCCACGTGAAAACTTTTTTACACGTGTGGCATACAACATTTTTTCCAAGCTCGTGTCAACTCAGTTTTCTGATTTCCAAACAGAACGGATACTACTAACGATAGAAATAGATTTATTATAAATTTAAAATAATTTTTTTCACTAGCGCAATAAAACAAGTTCAGGCAGAAGCTCTTTAGCAACATGTCTACAATCTTATAATGTATATTCACAAAGCTTTTAATATGTAAATAAGTATTTTTGTTCTGTTAATTAAACAATTATTACGTAGGATAATGATAGCGGCTAGAAAAACAAAGTTGGGGACAAAAGTGCAGTCGTTGTCGGCGATTTCCTTCTCATTAAAATCGATGTACCTAGACAATAATTTCCTGCCGATATTAGAATTCAATAATTCGAAATAATCGTATGTATTGAGCAAACGGAAATTATTTTTCTAATAGTGGACGTATATGGGCAATTCTCATTTTCGACAAAAATCGGTGTGCACACCATAGATGAAATAAAGCTTTAAAGCATCAAAAATGTCACTTCCGTGGGTGTGCGTGATCACTCCGCTTTCGCGAGAAAAAAAGAAAAAAATAGTACAATAAAATTTCTAGGTTTTTTTTTGTCACTTCCATGGACCCATCACATCCCTTATTTTAAAAAATATTGCGCGTGGAACAAAACCCAAATGTCTGTAGACGCATCTTAAGCCAGTGATCCGTTGGGAGAAATAGAAGAAGTAGAATTAGTAGAAAGAAGACTCACTACACCAAGAAGGTTACTCACTGGTGGACGCAAGTCATAGGAAATTTGCTCGAATGACTGCACCACCACACTATAACTTGGCAGAAAATACTATTACTCATTTGTAACCTGAACAACAATCAATCAAATCATCATTGATCTTTGAACCGCTAAAATTCAAATAACAGTCGAAATCCATATCAAGCACCTGCTTAGAAAATTCTAAAGATAACAGCTATACCACCCACTGGATTGTGATTTATTTTATCGTATTCCTATTTATGGTCCACGCTACTAATAGAATACTGACTGAGCTAATTAGAGTGAATATGGAGGTTTATTTTTGGCACACCCAAAGCCGTTTAATTTATGACACTGTTAATGGATCTGATGTTACTTTTAGTGGATTCTTACTTGCAAATGAACATTTTAAGTGGGAAGGTTGGCGGGAGAGCTAATAATAGAAAGAAAATTAAAATTTGAGTAATTAAAAACAACTCAAAACACTCCTTGGTTTAACCCACAGGTACTCCTCATCAGGGCCGTAGGTTATCCTCCTGCATTTTCTAATTCGTCCACTATGAACCAACTTCTCTTTTGGTATCATATGTATTGTGATCCCAACTTTATCGTCTCTTCTATTTTGTTATCTTTATACTCGTAATTGATCATTTTGATTACGCTCTGTTTCGAGGTTTTACCATTTACGCACTGGACTCACAATTTTTTTCACAAAGCGCGGGAAATTCTTTCTAAATTTAGCAATCAATCAACAATAAAAGTTCCTTACGTTATTAATAATTTACGTCTTTAATATAGTGGTAGGTTATTCAGAGGGAATTCATAATTATTTGCAATGATTCACAGTTCAGGTTCCAAACGAGCAAATCGTCGATGGGGAATGTGCAATTAAGTACAAATTACCCGTTACGCATTATTTATTTATGACCTGAAATTGAAGTTTAGACTTATAATAGTTATTTTATTTAACGATAATAATTTTAATAAACGATAAATATGACGTTAGCACTGTACAAGATTGTGAAGCTCACATTGGCTTGATGGTGGATAAATACTGTTGCGAACGTCCCTACAGATGCACATCTGAAGATAGAAAAGAAAACCAAATATGAAAACTACTAGAGAAAATTTTTATTGAGGAATCTTATATCCCATCTCAATCACAACCATTTCCATTAATTGAAGATTTCATGATAAAAACTGTAAACTGAAATATATGCAGCGGCCGTCGCGTCGGCCTGTTGGGAAACCCAAAGGGACGTAAAACCTTTCCCTGACTGGCGGCGTTCACGCCCCTATATCTTGAAATAGCGGAAAGACCCTCTTAGGAGTCTCTATGCCGTTGAAACTGATTAGATAATGTCAACAACGGCTCAAATACAGAAAAGAAACTGTCCCAGATTGCTTTTGAATTTATTGAGATCTTAAAATCCCTCAAAGCCTCCATCATTTTTGATGATATTTTGAAATAGCGGGAGGGCACTCTTAATGGTCTCTATGGCGTTGAAACTAATTAAATAATGTCAAAGAAAGCATAAAATCGATCAGCGCATCCACCATTTTTGATGATATTTTGAAATACCGGAAAGATACTCTTAGAAGTCTCAATGAAGGTGAATCTCAATAATAATGTCAAAAACGACCCATATGAAGAAAAAAAAATCCCAGCTGGCTTCTGAATTTTTTGGGATTTTAAATTAGCTCAGCGCCTCTGCCATTTTTCATGATATTTTGAAATCACGGAAAGACCCTCTTACGGGTCTCTATGCCGTTGAAACTGATTAGATAATGTCAACAACGACTCAAATACAGAAAAGAAACTGTCCCAGATTGCTTTTGAATTTATTGAGATCTTAAAATCCCTCAAAGCCTCCATCATTTTTGATGATATTTTGAAATAGCGGGAAGGCACTCTTAATGGTCTCTATGGCGTTGAAACTAATTAAATAATGTCAAAGAAAGCATAAATAACCAAAAGAAACTGTCGCAGGTTGTTTTCGAATCTATAGGGATCTTAAAATCGCTCAGCGCATCCACCATTTTTGATGATATTTTGAAATACCGGAAAGACACTCTTAGAAGTCTCAATGAAGGTGAATCTCAATAATAATGTCAAAAACGACCCATATGAAGAAAAAAAAAATCCCAGCTGGCTTCTGAATTTTTTGGGATTTTAAATTAGCTCAGCGCCTCTGCCATTTTTCATGATATTTTGAAATCACGGAAAGACCCTCTTACGGGTCTCTATGCCGTTGAAACTGATTAGATAATGTCAACAACGGCTCAAATACAGAAAAGAAACTGTCCGAGATTGCTTTTGAATTTATTGAGATCTTAAAATCCCTCAAAGCCTCCATCATTTTTGATGATATTTTGAAATAGCGGGAAGGCACTCTTAATGGTCTCTATGGCGTTGAAACTAATTAAATAATGTCAAAGAAAGCATAAATAACCAAAAGAAACTGTCGCAGGTTGTTTTCGAATCTATAGGGATCTTAAAATCGCTCAGCGCATCCACCATTTTTGATGATATTTTGAAATACCGGAAAGACACTCTTAGAAGTCTCAATGAAGGTGAATCTCAATAATAATGTCAAAAACGACACATATGAAGAAAAAAATAATCCCAGCTGGCTTCAAATTTTTTTGTGATTTTAAATTAGCTCAGCGCCTCCGCCATTTTTCGTGTTATTTTGAAATAACGTAAAAACCCTCTTACGGGTCTCTATGCCGTTGAAACTGATTAGATAATGTCAACAACGGCTCAAATACAGATAAGAAACTGTCCCAGATTGCTTTTGATTTTATTGAGATCTTAAAATCCCTCAAAGCCTCCATCATTTTTGATGATATTTTGAAATAGCGGGAAGGCACTCTTAATCGTCTCCATGGCGTTGAAACTAATTAAATAATGTCAAAGAAAGCATAAATAACCAAAAGAAACTGTCGCAGGTTGTTTTCCAATCTATAGGGATCTTAAAATCGCTCAGCGCATCCACCATTTTTGATGATATTTTGAAATACCGGAAAGACACTCTTAGAAGTCTCAATGCAGGTGAATCTCAATAATAATGTCAAAAACGACCCATATGAAGAAAAAAAATTCCCAGCCGGCTTCTGAATTTTTTGCGATTTTAAATTAGCTCAGCGCCTCCGCCATTTTTCATGATATTTTGAAATCACGGAAAGACCCTCTTACGGGTCTCTATGCCGTTGAAACTGATTAGATAATGTCAACAACGGCTCAAATACAGAAAAGAAACTGTCCCAGATTGCTTTTGAATTTATTGAGATCTTAAAATCCCTCAAAGCCTCCATCATTTTTTATGATATTTGAAATAGCGGGAGGGCACTCTTAATGGTCTCTATGGCGTTGAAACTAATTAAATAAAGTCAAAGAAAGCATAAATAACCAAAAGAAACTGTCGCAGGTTGTTTTTGAATCTATAGGGATCTTAAAATCGCTCAGCGCATCCACCATTTTTGATGATATTTGGAAATACCGGAAAGACACTCTTAGAAGTCTCAATGAAGGTGAATCTCAATAATAATGTCAAAAACGACAAATATGCAGAAAAAAAAAACATTCCCAGCTGGCTTCTGAATTTTTTGCGATTTTAAATTAGCTCAGCGCCTCCGCCATTTTTCATGATATTTTGAAATCACGGAGAGACCCTCTCACGGGTCTCTATGCCATTGAAACTGATTAGATAATGTCAACAACGGCTCAAATACAGAAAAGAAACTGTCCCAGATTGCTGTTGAATTTATTGAGATCTTAAAATCCCTCAAAGCCTCCATCATTTTTTATGATATTTGAAATGGCGGGAAGGCACTCTTAATCGTCTCCATGGCGTTGAAACTAATTAAATAATGTCAAAGAAAGCATCAATAACCAAAAGAAACTGTCGCAGTTTGTTTTCGAATCTATAGGGATCTTAAAATCGCTCAGCGCATCCACCATTTTTGATGATATTTGGAAATAGCAAAAAGACTTTTGGCATTTGATGATGACAAAAATGGCTCGAATAAGTAAAAGAAACTGCTTCAGGTAGCTTTTGAATCTATTGATATTTTAAAATTGCTCAGCGCCTGTACCATTTTGCTGATATATTGAAATATCCAAAAGACACTCTTTGGAGTGACAAGCAAGTTTATTTTTGTAAAAATTTAATTGAGTCTGTTAGGTAATCATTAATATTAATACAAAAATAATAACAATAAAAAATTTGAAAGACAAGCATTGGAACAATTGACAAAATAAAAAAAATGGTTAGGAATTTGGAGGCATGAGAAACCAAAACGAATATTAAAGAACCAAAAGGGAAACTTATAGGTACGTTGTTCAGAGGGAATTCATAATTTACAATGATTCACAGTTCAGTTTCCAAACGAGCAAAACGTCGATGGGAAATGAGCAATTAAGTAGAAATTATTTGAGGTGACTAGATTTTTAATCTTCAAAAAAATACATTGATTGGTACGACCGAATAATTGGCACCCCTGTCCGTTGATTTTGTTTTTTTTTTTTTGTTGGAGTAGAGAGGTATCTGAATTTGAATCAGATCTTTTAGGCATTAAATATTTAAACCGTTGATTGATTAAGTACTAAATAAATCATTCATGACATTTTGACAAAGCACCAAACGTTATTGATTTACACTTGCGCAATACGCGTACTTGACTAAGGTTACAGTATGTTGTGAATTCGCAAAAAGAATGTGACTAAATTTATTAACGTCATTCACTGTATTTGCAGAATTTCAATTCAATAGAGGCAAACTTACCGAATAAGACCACTGTGGGAATTTTCCACCTACCCAGGATGTTCCTACAATCTAATTCGGCGTTAACTGGGTTAACGGTTTAGCGTGCAAATATTTATTTTACTGTGAACTGGTGCGTATATGAACTAATTGACTGTCAGGTTGATTTGTTACATATCCGGCTTGAAGGACCAAAGGCTTCAGCAAGAACATTTTTTACAAATTTTACCTGCAATTACCTCGTGATACTTTAATCACCGGTTCGTCAGCGGCTTCCTCATTTGGAAAAGCTCACTCGAATCACTGGAAGCAATTTTCGTGGTTCTATGAGGTTTAGATTAATCACCGTTTGCGTAACGACTTAACGGATGGTGTGTCATTGAAACGAAATAAAAATTGACGCAGGTCATCCGATGGAGGTAGTTTTTTGGAAATTTGCGCCGTAAAGATCACATCTCGCAGAACAACCGCAAACACGTAGACGCTTCCTGTGTTTACTGTTGATAACCAGCGATTATTACATGGAGATACGTCAATGCACGTGTAGGACAGCAAATGGTACTTTTTCAGTGGAAATCGAACTTTTGTTCGATTAGTAACGTCAATTTTACGCTTGGACGATAACCTCCCACGACTCCCACGTTCTAACCGTGAAGGTAGCGCGATTGCAGCGCGAAATTTTTCTTTCGTTCCGCTTGTAGAAAGCGATAAAGGCCTTTGGTGAACACCTAAAAGAAGAATGGAAGCAAGATAAATTTCAACACGGAACGTAGGGTCTACTGAGTAATTAAAAGGGTGGTGTTATGTCTATTTATATACGAATGATTGTGCTAATTTACATACCGGCATCGTGATCACAACTGAGCATCTGTGTAGAGATCGTAAACTTTGGCCTTTCACGCCCGTCAATTAAGAGTCTGGGGCGATACATAACTACGACAACACCCCTTTTTGTAGACAGGGCTTCAAATTCAAAAGGCCGGGACAATAGGAGTCAATTTTGCAATTCACTGGTGCAGCCAACCCATCGAAGTATCACCCGTTACGCAAGCTGGACTCTTTAGACCCTTCTTCTGGAGTTGGCACAAAGTTTCGGGGCTATTCAGGATTTCTCAGTATTCTCTACGACTTTTTCTGATGTTTGAGACTCAGCATCTGGGCTACTAAGAATTTGAGCAATTAAGAAGTTTAGCAGAAGAACTCGTCGAGTTTAGGGCACATCTTCAATGTTTCTAATCTCTACCATAGCAATCTTGACCAATTTTTTTTTAGACACATATTTTGTGTAATTTTTTTTTCATAAAAGAATCTTACCGAATTAGAGCTCGAGCTCTCTCAATTATCGTTTAGCTGCCAACAACTGTCACATAACTATAACTTTGGAGCTCTCGTGTAATTACAAGGGAAAAATTCTGTATGTTTTTTATATACTTGCAAGATTGAGTCTTGAGAATTCATTTCATCATTTCAGGGTTGGCGATTCTTCCTCCCGGAACATCAAAGAAGAATAAAAAAGAAGACAAAAAGAGACAACATCAGAGAAGAATACAATAGAAGACAAAGAGAAGAAATTGAAGATAGTCCCAGGAGTATCAAGGTACATATTAAAAAAAAGAAATATAAAGTAAACTAAAATTTTCAGTTGAAATTGAAGATTATTTTTCGATACAACTTCGAACATTTTTGTGACTGCATTATTATTTTTTTTTTTAATTAGTTTTCTTCGTCACACGCAGCTGTGACATTGTTTGTTTTTTTTTTGCTCATCACGTTAAGCAATCTGATGGTGTTATGGGCCTTTGTCGTGCACATTCCGTTGACAAAACAAGCACGTTGAGAAATCGTTTAATTCCTCACGATTTTCTATAAAATTGAATGCCATTGAATTAAAATTTAAATATATTCAAGTCATACTCCACAAACTTTAAAAATCACAATAGGAACATGTTTCGGGAGAAAACTACTCCCATCTTCAGCCCTAATTTTACAAAAGATTAATGATACAATTGATGAATAACAGTGGGGGTTCTTACCTTAAAGAATGTTTATGACGTTTTGAAAAGGTTACATGATTTTAAAAGATTTGGTTAAAATTCGGTTAAATCGGTTTGTTCAAATACGGTTAAAAATAAACGAGATACAAATTTTTTTTCCGTAACCCTGTATATAGTCGAATGTCTAAACTTCAATAAATTTGTCTTTGGACAGATGGCGAAGCAACACAAAAATAAAACCAAATGTAATCTAAATTATTATTTTTTTTTTTTTTTTAATTAAAAACATTCAATTGAGTTATTTTCCATCCCGGGAACATAACGAACAAAACAAAAATTTTTTTTTTTATAATTTTTGCAGTTTATCCTAATTTTCCAACTTTACTTTCTAATTGTCTCGAATTTTATTTTCCTGAAAACTTTTCCAAAACGAACAAAACAGAAAAAAGAATTACGCATATCCATCGTTCGAATCGTGAGTTAAGGTCTTGAGTTCATACAAAAATCTCATAGAAAAAGCACTTTCAGTTTTTACCGACTTTCCAATTTTCGACCATATCTAGACTCAATATATAAAAAAAAAACACAGTGGCAGATGCCATGAAAAATAGCAAATTGAAAAATGTGCGTAAGCGGGTGCCATTTTCGCAAAGTAGACTCAGACTTTGGCTCTCAATAAATTATTGTGATCTAAATCAAGTGGTAGATTCAGACTACAGATGACAGATGGATTAATTTTGGTGTGGCGAAAATTGCTGTTTTCTCATAAAATTATTGCTATTGCTATAGGGTGCATAGATGGAGTCCAATGGAACTCAGGTAAGTGCCTTTATATATTTGTTGATCTTATTGGACTATAACTGGGTGGGACTTGCACATATTAAAACTAACGTCTATACCTTTGTTAAATATGATAAAAAATTAAAAAAAAAAGGAATAAAATATCTCTTCCACTTTGGAAAAACAATCCTGACAAAAATTTCCTGCAAGAGAAGATATCAAATATATAATAAGTGACATATGAGGTTACAATAATGTTGGATGGAAAAAATTAATTGAAAAATGAACACAGTGAATTGATTAATGGGATTATTCTGTTCATTTAAATAAGACCCGCTTTCCAGTTTCAAGGCTTTCCTTATTTCCAAAGTCTCAAGAAAATATAATTTCCGGCTTTTATTGCATTTGTGAATCAATTTGGAATTGGATGGTGAAAAACTATGTTTCGTTATTAATTAATATATGATTTGCCTACATAGAATGACTCGCAAGGAGAGCAGTTCAATCTGTATATACCGGATGGCGTTTTGGATCTTTACCATGTGCCGTACGACGACATTTGACAGTCTGCAATTCATTTCAGTAAACAAAAAAAGGTGTAAACACAGAATTGCGTTTAGAAAAGGTATGCACAAACAATATCTTGCAACAACAAAACAATTTCGGAGTTCAAAGTCGACTACTGCCGTTGCATTTCAACTCTTTATCAAAATGGCCAGTGTGTCAAATGTCAGATTGGCTAAGGTCAGTGAAGCTTTCGAAAGAATAAAGGTCGCAGATCGGTGCAAACAAAATTTTATTAGAAAGATTTGCGTCGTGAGGTTTATTTAGTTAACCGGCAAATTGTTTGATATCCCGATGACATTGAAATTTGCAATCGTTGTCAGGATAGCGAATCTTTGGGCTGTTAACAGGTCAGTATCCGAGGCTAAAATTAAATTTGGACCAATGATAACCGTCGTGTTATTCAATACGTTCTTTCAAAACGGGGCTGATAAGACATAAAAATAACATAAATTTAATTACATCAATCCGCTTAAAGCACTTTTTTACAACACACACGTGTATTTACTTAATTTATTTGTTTGATTAGTGCCACTTTGGAATGGACTGCAAATACGAGAAATAAAACCGGGAATAAAGTACACAAAATTAATTTCGCATTTTTAATTGAAAATGCACACACGGTGCCGTACAAATTCTACAACCTGGAAATGTCGCAAACTCTCCTCCGATTTTCATTACGAAACCGTTCAAAATTTTGGCGCCACCACGCGCTAACTCCAAACCAAACAATGAATCGCGTACGTACGTCAAGGAATATTTGTAATTTAAATTTCGATAATAAAATAAAAACCGATAGATAGACCGAAAGAATATGGTCGAGCGTAAACAACGGTCATTACCATAAATCACCATTAAATAGCTCAAAAATGAATCACGCCGGATTTCGAAAATCGAAAGGGGTCAGAAATTTGCATAGAACGTGCTCCTAATTATAGAAAACAGTGGATATCGCTGGCGTTCTCTGTGCAAATCATGAATCACGTTCCTGAAAAAATAATCGGTTTTCAGCGAAGGAAGAAGCGTGACTGGATGACGCAGGAGGTGCGTCTTTACGGAAGATCGGGAAAAAAGATTAGACGTGGTTCTGGCGTGCAACAGACGGATCGGTATTTGATGGACGTATTCATTGAATTGAATGAACTGTAGTTGTCGTGTTGACGTGGAAAAACAGTTGTTCATAAAGTCAGCAATGAAAGGCAGGATATTTGACGAGTCATGATATCCCCGTCCCATTTTACAAATCTTTTAAGTCAATGTGTTGTTCTATTTTAATCAAATCTTACCACTTTATTGTCTTCTCCAAAATGCAAAAGTTCTATGGCTCTAGTTTTATTTTAAAATTTTGACAGCTTTATTCTTTGTTCTTTTAATACTTTTGACCGTTTCCCGCCCGTTTTATGTTGTATTTCAAGAAATTGAAGATATCCACGACCCAAAGTTTCCAAATTTGGGAATACAAAATTTAATAATTCTGAATTTACAGGATATAAAATTTTCAATTTCCAAGTGTCAAGGACTAAAAATTACATTCTCAATATCGACGAATCAATCTGCAATTCGGGATTTTCAGGGTATAACGATTCAATTTCGGGATTCAGAGATTCAAGATTTCATCGATTCGAAATGTTGCCAGTTCAGGAATTGAAAATTTCCACGACCCAAAGATTCCAAATTCGGGAATACAAAATTTATGCATTCAAAATTTACCCGGTTTTAAATTTTCAATTTTCAAGTGTAAAAAGTCAAGATTTCAACGATTCAAAATTTGGGATATTCAGGAATTCAATATGTCTAAATTAAATTCGCAATATCCTCTACTCAATCTGCAATTGAGGATTCTCAGGGTATAACGATACAAATTAATTTAAAATTTGCAACTTCTGGAATTCAACATCTCAACAATTCAATTTCGGGATTCAGAGATTCAAGATTTCATCGATTCGAAAAGTTGCCAATTCAGGAATTGAAAATATCCACGACCCAAAGATTCCAAATTCGGGAATACAAAAATTATGCATTCTAAATTTACCCGGTTTTAATTTTTGAATTTTCAAGTGCAAGAAATCAAGATTTCAACGATTCAAAATTTGGGAAATTCAGGAATTCAATATGTCCAAATTAAATTCGCAATATCCTCGAATCAATCTGCAATTGAGGATTTTCAGGGTATAACGATACAAATTAATTTAAAATTTGCAACTTCTGGAATTCAACATCTCAACGATTCAATTTCGGGATTCAGAGATTCAAGATTTCATCGATCCGAAATGTTGCCAATTCAGGAATTGAAAATATCCACGACCCAAAGATTCCAAATTCGGGAATACAAAAATTATGCATTCTAAATTTACCCGGTTTTAATTTTTGAATTTTCAAGTGCAAGAAATCAAGATTTCAATGATTCAAAATTTGGGAAATTCAGGAATTCAATATGTCCAAATTAAATTCGCAATATCCTCGAATCAATCTGCAATTGAGGATTCTCAGGGTATAACGATACAAATTAATTTAAAATTTGCAACTTCTGGAATTCAACATCTCAACGATTCAATTTCGGAATTCAGAGATTCAAGATTTCATCGATTCGAATTGTTGCCAATTCAGGAATTGAAAATATCCACGACCCAAAGATTCCAAATTCGGGAATACAAAAATTATGCATTCTAAATTTACCCGGTTTTATGTTTTCAATTTTCAAGTGCAAGAAGTCAAGATTTCAACGATTCAAAATTTAAGAAATTCAGGAAATCAATGTCTAAATTAAATTCGCAATATCCTTGAATCAATCTGCAATTGAGGATTCTCAGGGTATAACGATACAAATTAATTTAAAATTTGCAACTTCTGGAATTCAACATCTCAACGATTCAATTTCGGGATTCAGAGATTCAAGATTTCATCGATTCGAAATGTTGCCAATTCAGGAATTGAAAATATCCACGACCCAATGATTCCAAATTCGGGAATACAAAAATTATGCATTCCAAATTTACACGGTTTTAATTTTTGAATTTTCAAGTGCAAGAAATCAAGATTTCAACGATTCAAAATTTGGGATATTCAGGAATTCAATATGTCTAAATTAAATTCGCAATATCCTCGAATCAATCTGCAATTGAGGATTCTCATGGTATAACGATACAAATTAATTTAAAATTTGCAACTTCTGGAATTCAACATCTCAACGATTCAATTTCGGGATTCAGAGATTCAAGATTTCATCGATTCGAAATGTTGTCAATTCAGGAATTGAAAATATCCACGACCCAAAGATTCCAAATTCGGGAATACAAAAATTATGCATTTTAAATTTACCCGGTTTTAATTTTTGAATTTTCAAGTGCAAGAAATCAAGATTTCAATGATTCAAAATTTGGGAAATTCAGGAATTCAATATGTCCAAATTAAATTCGCAATATCCTCGAATCAATCTGCAATTGAGGATTCTCAGGGTATAACGATACAAATTAATTTAAAATTTGCAACTTCTGGAATTCAACATCTCAACGATTCAATTTCGGAATTCAGAGATTCAAGATTTCATCGATTCGAATTGTTGCCAATTCAGGAATTGAAAATATCCACGACCCAAAGATTCCAAATTCGGGAATACAAAAATTATGCATTCTAAATTTACCCGGTTTTATGTTTTCAATTTTCAAGTGCAAGAAGTCAAGATTTCAACGATTCAAAATTTAAGAAATTCAGGAAATCAATGTCTAAATTAAATTCGCAATATCCTTGAATCAATCTGCAATTGAGGATTCTCAGGGTATAACGATACAAATTAATTTAAAATTTGCAACTTCTGGAATTCAACATCTCAACGATTCAATTTCGGGATTCAGAGATTCAAGATTTCATCGATTCGAAATGTTGCCAATTCAGGAATTGAAAATATCCACGACCCAATGATTCCAAATTCGGGAATACAAAAATTATGCATTCCAAATTTACACGGTTTTAATTTTTGAATTTTCAAGTGCAAGAAATCAAGATTTCAACGATTCAAAATTTGGGATATTCAGGAATTCAATATGTCTAAATTAAATTCGCAATATCCTCGAATCAATCTGCAATTGAGGATTCTCATGGTATAACGATACAAATTAATTTAAAATTTGCAACTTCTGGAATTCAACATCTCAACGATTCAATTTCGGGATTCAGAGATTCAAGATTTCATCGATTCGAAATGTTGTCAATTCAGGAATTGAAAATATCCACGACCCAAAGATTCCAAATTCGGGAATACAAAAATTATGCATTCTAAATTTACCCGGTTTTAATTTTTGAATTTTCAAGTGCAAGAAATCAAGATTTCAATGATTCAAAATTTGGGAAATTCAGGAAGTCCAAATTAAATTCGCAATATCCTTGAATCAATCTGCAATTGAGGATTCTCAGGGTATAACGATACAAATTAATTTAAAATTTGCAACTTCTGGAATTCAACATCTCAACGATTCAATTTCGGGATTCAGAGATTCAAGATTTCATCGATTCGAAATGTTGTCAATTCAGGAATTGAAAATATCCACGACCCAAAGATTCCAAATTCGGGAATACAAAATTTATAAATTCTTAATTTACCCGGTTTTAAATTTTAAATTTTCAAGTGCAAGAAGTCAAGATTTCAACGATTCAAAATTTGGGAAATTCAGGAATTCAATATGTCTAAATTAAATTCGCAATATCCTCGAATCAATCTGCAATTGAGGATTTTCAGGGTATAACGATACAAATTAATTTAAAATTTGCAACTTCTGGAATTCAACATCTCAACGATTCAATTTCGGGATTCAGAGATTCAAGATTTCATCGATTCGAAATGTTGTCAATTCAGGAATTGAAAATATCCACGACCCAAAGATTCCAAATTCGGGAATACAAAAATTATGCATTCTAAATTTACCCGGTTTTAATTTTTGAATTTTCAAGTGCAAGAAATCAAGATTTCAATGATTCAAAATTTGGGAAATTCAGGAAGTCCAAATTAAATTCGCAATATCCTTGAATCAATCTGCAATTGAGGATTCTCAGGGTATAACGATACAAATTAATTTAAAATTTGCAACTTCTGGAATTCAACATCTCAACGATTCAATTTCGGGATTCAGAGATTCAAGATTTCATCGATTCGAAATGTTGTCAATTCAGGAATTGAAAATATCCACGACCCAAAGATTCCAAATTCGGGAATACAAAAATTATGCATTCTAAATTTACCCGGTTTTAATTTTTTAATTTTCAAGTGCAAGAAATCAAGATTTCAATGATTCAAAATTTGGGAAATTCAGGAATTCAATATGTCCAAATTAAATTCGCAATATCCTTGAATCAATCTGCAATTGAGGATTCTCAGGGTATAACGATACAAATTAATTTAAAATTTGCAACTTCTGGAATTCAACATCTCAACTATTCAATTTCGGGATTCAGAGATTCAAGATTTCATCGATAAGAAATGTTGTCAATTCAGGAATTGAAAATATCCATGACCCAAAGATTCCAAATTCGGGAATACAAAATTTATAAATTCTTAATTTACCCGGTTTTAAATTTTAAATTTTCAAGTGCAAGAAGTCAAGATTTCAACGATTCAAAATTTGGGAAATTCAGGAATTCAATATGTCCAAATTAAATTCGCAATATCCTCCAATCAATCTGCAATTGAGGATTTTCAGGGTATAACGATACAAATTGATTTAAAATTAGCAAGTTCTGGAATTCAACATCTCAACGATTCAATTTCGGGATTCAGAGATTCAAGATTTCATCGATTCGAAATGTTGTCAATTCAGGAATTGAAAATATCCACGACCCAAAGATTCCAAATTCGGGAATACAAAAATTATGCATTCTAAATTTACCCGGTTTTAATTTTTGAATTTTCAAGTGCAAGAAATCAAGATTTCAATGATTCAAAATTTGGGAAATTCAGGAATTCAATATGTCCAAATTAAATTCGCAATATCCTTGAATCAATCTGCAATTGAGGATTCTCGGGGTATAACGATACAAATTAATTTAAAATTTGCAACTTCTGGAATTCAACATCTCAACGATTCAATTTCGGGATTCAGAGATTCAAGATTTCATCGATTCGAAATGTTGTCAATTCAGGAATTGAAAATATCCACGACCCAAAGATTCCAAATTCGGGAATACAAAAATTATGCATTCTAAATTTACCCGGTTTTAATTTTTTAATTTTCAAGTGCAAGAAATCAAGATTTCAATGATTCAAAATTTGGGAAATTCAGGAAGTCCAAATTAAATTCGCAATATCCTTGAATCAATCTGCAATTGAGGATTCTCAGGGTATAACGATACAAATTAATTTAAAATTTGCAACTTCTGGAATTCAACATCTCAACTATTCAATTTCGGGATTCAGAGATTCAAGATTTCATCGATAAGAAATGTTGTCAATTCAGGAATTGAAAATATCCATGACCCAAAGATTCCAAATTCGGGAATACAAAATTTATAAATTCTTAATTTACCCGGTTTTAAATTTTAAATTTTCAAGTGCAAGAAGTCAAGATTTCAACGATTCAAAATTTGGGAAATTCAGGAATTCAATATGTCCAAATTAAATTCGCAATATCCTCCAATCAATCTGCAATTGAGGATTTTCAGGGTATAACGATACAAATTGATTTAAAATTAGCAAGTTCTGGAATTCAACATCTCAACGATTCAATTTCGGGATTCAGAGATTCAAGATTTCATCGATTCGAAATGTTGTCAATTCAGGAATTGAAAATATCCACGACCCAAAGATTCCAAATTCGGGAATACAAAAATTATGCATTCTAAATTTACCCGGTTTTAATTTTTGAATTTTCAAGTGCAAGAAATCAAGATTTCAACGATTCAAAATTTGGGAAATTCAGGAATTCAATATGTCCAAATTAAATTCGCAATATCCTCGAATCAATCTGCAATTGAGGATTTTCAGGGTATAACGATACAAATTAATTTAAAATTTGCAACTTCTGGAATTCAACATCTCAACGATTCAATTTCGGGATTCAGAGATTCAAGATTTCATCGATTCGAAATGTTGCCAATTCAGGAATTGAAAATATCCACGACCCAAAGATTCCAAATTCGGGAATACAAAATTTATAAATTCTTAATTTACCCGGTTTTAAATTTTAAATTTTCAAGTGCAAGAAGTCAAGATTTCAACGATTCAAAATTTGGGAAATTCAGGAATTCAATATGTCCAAATTAGATTCGCAATATCCTCCAATCAATCTGCAATTGGGGATTTTCAGGGTATAACGATACAAATTGATTTAAAATTAGCAAGTTCTGGAATTCAACATCTCAACGATTCAATTTCGGGATTCAGAGATTCAAGATTTCATCGATTCGAAATGTTGCCAATTCAGGAATTGAAAATATCCACGACCCAATGATTCCAAATTCGGGAATACAAAAATTATGCATTCTAAATTTACACGGTTTTAATTTTTGAATTTTCAAGTGCAAGAAATCAAGATTTCAATGATTCAAAATTTGGGAAATTCAGGAATTCAATATGTCCAAATTAAATTCGCAATATCCTTGAATCAATCTGCAATTGAGGATTCTCAGGGTATAACGATACAAATTAATTTAAAATTTGCAACTTCTGGAATTCAACATCTCAACGATTCAATTTCGGGATTCAGAGATTCAAGATTTCATCGATTCGAAATGTTGCCAATTCAGGAATTGAAAATATCCACGACCCAATGATTCCAAATTCGGGAATACAAAAATTATGCATTCCAAATTTACACGGTTTTAATTTTTGAATTTTCAAGTGCAAGAAATCAAGATTTCAACGATTCAAAATTTGGGAAATTCAGGAATTCAATATGTCTAAATTAAATTCGCAATATCCTAGAATCAATCTGCAATTGAGGATTTTCAGGGTATAACGATACAAATTAATTTAAAATTTGCAACTTCTGGAATTCAACACCTCAACGATTCAATTTCGGGATTCAGAGATTCGAGATTTCATGGATTCGAAATGTTGTCAATTCAGGAATTGAAAATATCCACGACCCAAAGATTCCAAATTCGGGAATACAAAAATTATGCATTCTAAATTTACCCGGTTTTAATTTTTGAATTTTCAAGTGCAAGAAATCAAGATTTCAACGATTCAAAATTTGGGAAATTCAGGAATTCAATATGTCCAAATTAAATTCGCAATATCCTCGAATCAATCTGCAATTGAGGATTTTCAGGGTATAACGATACAAATTAATTTAAAATTTGCAAGCTCTGGAATTCAACATCTCAACGATTCAATTTCGGGATTCACAGATTCAAGATTTCATCGATTCAAAATGTTGCCAATTCAGGAATTGAAAATATCCACGGCCCAAAGATTCCAAATTCGGGAATACAAAAATTATGCATTCTAAATTTACCCGGTTTTAATTTTTCAATTTTCAAGTGCAAGAAGTCAAGATTTCAACGATTCAAAATTTGGGATATTCCGGAATTCAATATGTCTAAATTGAATTCGCAATATCCTCGAATCAATGAGGATTTTCAGGGTATAACGATACAAATTAATTTAAAATTTGCAAGCTCTGGAATTCAACATCTCAACGATTCAATTTCGGGATTCAGAGATTCAAGACTTCATCGTTTTGAAATGTTGCCAATTCAGGAATTGGAAATATATCCACGACCTAAACATTCCAAATTCGGCAATACAAAATTTATACATTCAAAATTTACCCGGTTTTAAATTTTCAATTTTCAAGTGTAAAAAGTCAAGATTTCAACGATTCAAAATTTGAGAAATTCAGGAAATCAATGTCTAAATTAAATTCGCAATATCTTCGAATCAATCTGCAATTGAGGATTCTCAGGGTATAACGATACAAATGAATTTAAATTTTGCCAGTTCTGGAATTCAACATCTCAACGATTCAATTTCTGGATTCACAGATTCAAGATTTCATCGATTCGAAATGTTGCCAATTCAGGAATTGAAAATATCCACGGCCCAAAGATTCGAAATTCGGGAATACAAAAATTATGCATTCTAAATTTACCCGGTTTTAATTTTTCAATTTTCAAGTGCAAGAAATCAAGATTTCAACGATTCAAAATTTGGGATATTCAGGAATTCAATATGTCCAAATTAAATTCGCAATATCCTTGAATCAATCTGCAATTGAGGATTCTCATGGTATAACGATACAAATTAATTTAAAATTTGCAACCTCTGGAATTCAACATCTCAACGATTCAATTTCGGAATTCAGAGATTCAAGATTTCATCGATTCGAATTGTTGCCAATTCAGGAATTGAAAATATCCGCGACCCAATGATTCCAAATTCGGGAATACAAAAATTCTGCATTCTAAATTTGCCCGGTTTTAATTTTTGAATTTTCAAGTGCAAGAAGTCAAGATTTCAATGATTCAAAATTTGGGAAATTCAGGAATTCAATATGTCCAAATTAAATTCGCAATATGCTTGAATCAATCTGCAATTGAGGATTTTCAGGGTATAACGATACAAATTAATTTAAAATTTGCAACTTCTGGAATTCAACATCTCAACGATTCAATTTCGGGATTCAGAGATTCAAGATTTCATCGATTCGAAATGTTGCCAATTCAGGAATTGAAAATATCCACGACCCAAAGATTCCAAATTCGGGAATACAAAAATTATGCATTCTAAATTTACACGGTTTTAATTTTTGAATTTTCAAGTGCAAGAAATCAAGATTTCAACGATTCAAAATTTGGGAAATTCAGGAATTCAATATGTCTAAATTAAATTCGCAATATCCTCGAATCAATCTGCAATTGAGGATTTTCAGGGTATAACGATACAAATTAATTTAAAATTTGCAACTTCTGGAATTCAACATCTCAACGATTCAATTTCGGGATTCAGAGATTCAAGATTTCATCGATTCGAAATGTTGCCAATTCAGGAATTGAAAATATCCACGACCCAATGATTCCAAATTCGGGAATACAAAAATTATGCATTCTAAATTTACACGGTTTTAATTTTTGAATTTTCAAGTGCAAGAAATCAAGATTTCAATGATTCAAAATTTGGGAAATTCAGGAATTCAATATGTCCAAATTAAATTCGCAATATCCTTGAATCAATCTGCAATTGAGGATTCTCAGGGTATAACGATACAAATTAATTTAAAATTTGCAACTTCTGGAATTCAACATCTCAACGATTCAATTTCGGGATTCAGAGATTCAAGATTTCATCGATTCGAAATGTTGCCAATTCAGGAATTGAAAATATCCACGACCCAAAGATTCCAAATTCGGGAATACAAAAATTATGCATTCTAAATTTACACGGTTTTAATTTTTGAATTTTCAAGTGCAAGAAATCAAGATTTCAACGATTCAAAATTTGGGAAATTCAGGAATTCAATATGTCTAAATTAAATTCGCAATATCCTCGAATCAATCTGCAATTGAGGATTTTCAGGGTATAACGATACAAATTAATTTAAAATTTGCAACTTCTGGAATTCAACACCTCAACGATTCAATTTCGGGATTCAGAGATTCGAGATTTCATCGATCCGAAATGTTGTCAATTCAGGAATTGAAAATATCCACGACCCAAAGATTCCAAATTCGGGAATACAAAATTTACCCGGTTTTAAATTTTGAATTTTCAAGTGCAAGAAGTCGAGATTTCAACGATTCAAAATTTGGGAAATTCAGGAATTCAATATGTCTATATTAAATTCCCAATATCCTCCAATCAATTTGCAATTGAGGATTTTCAGGGTATAACGATACAATTTGATTTGCAAGTTCTGGAATTCAAGATTCCATCGATTCAAATTCAGGAATTGAAGGTATCCTTAACCTTAAAGTTCTCAATTTACACGATTTAAAAGTTTCAATTTCCAAGTCAAGATTTCAACGATTCAAAATTTGGGAAATTCAGAAATGTGTGAAGGATTAACACATCACGTTAGTAACGAGATTTGTCCTTTGCAGTGTTGTTTTCGGATTAGAGTTGAGTACTTCAGTGATCGTAATGAAGTAATGCGTAATCTGTCCCACACTGATTAATCCGTAAGTGTATAAGTCTAATTACAATACATGCAAATTTTGTTTTACCAACATTATGTATAAATCATTTATGAAGACTCGACAGTTTAGGATTGGTAATTCATATCAGTTCCCATTGTTGGACGTAGTTTTCAGTGTTTTAAAAGTGGTGTACGTCTGGCGGAGATCCGCCCTTCGGCCGTCTAGCCGCTTTTCCGGTTTTTTAGCCGTGACCCCGCAAGTGATTAGTTTAGGTAGCTTTTAGACAGTCGTAAGACATCGTTGCTCTTTTTTATGCCAGTTTTGAGGTTTTAGGGTAAGGGTAAATGTCAGATCTATTTCCACAACGAAATAGAACGCTAAACCTCCTGCCCAAATTTTTGTGTTCCTCAGTCCGGCAGTTCCTTACCCTCTCGAGTTCCTGAGCCTCGCAGATTAAGAGGAAAGACCCCAGATTGGGCGCCAATTTTATAATACACAATCCCCTGGACTATTCTACTACTCTTGTTTTCTTTATCTCAGTGGGGTTCGTCTGGAGGGCTGGGATAAATAGGACGCCACGAGTTCAAACAGGCACTGACTTGTCTTCCTCAGGTTTTCCTTTTGCTTATCATATCAAGTACCTCGGGTAAAATGATTGTCTCATTATGAGGTATATAATTTTCACGACACTCGACTACGGAACACGAAGACACCGGCGTTAATACGTTAATGCGTTAATGTTATTAGATACGACTATCTAACACTTCCATGTTGTGGCAGAAAACAAGTTGAAAGTCTGCAAATAACACAGGAGCAAGTATTTGAACGTCAGTTTTAGGACGTCAAAGTAAAATGCAAACCTTTTAGCTTTACAAATATTTAAATCTAGTTGACGAGGTTGCGATACGGTCCTATCGTTTGTTTCGTTCTATGGCAGTAAACAAACGAAAGGCCACTATATTTTGGAAATGAATTCCTGGAGCTACTTCAGAAAGAAATTTCTTCTCTGCTATATATTTTTTTTTTTTCGTTTTTATTTATCCAAGTCTGCATGGCATTTAGTCTTACCAAGTCTTGAGTTTTCATTCATGTTTTCTTAATTTACATTTGTAATTTACACCACTCATTGTTCCAAGTGTAATTTATATGTCGCGTATTTGGTATTGTCTCTATTTTTTAAACTTTGGTAGCGACTCACAATGACACTGATGCGACAGTAGCAACGGGAGTTGTCTCCAAAAAATCTACCGCTGAAAGAGATGATTGACCTGCAGAATCCTTCTTACGTTGTCTAGGTCGTTCTCAGATGAAAACTTGTTTCTGAAGCTAACATTTATGTTATGCATGTAACGAGTCCTTTCCGGCAGCTACTTTGTGTTGAAGTTGTCATTCATGATGGCAGCTCGGTGCGGCCTAAAGAATAATTTGCGGTAATGTTACGGCCACTGCAATTCTACAAATTGGTTCTTTATTCAAAAACGACACGTTGAACACCACAGGCGTTGACGCACGTCTGTAATTGCTCGCAAATCTGAATGTTCCCAGAGCGTCACCAACGATAAGGTGTTGCATAAGGGACCTTTTACCTTGTGATTTCTATAAATTGATTTAATACTGTATTGATATTTCCTTCATCGAGTCGCTTCCTGAATTAGCAATCAAGATCTCCTTTATTTTCTAACTAATGTTTTCTCAGTCTAGAGTCAAAAACACGTGAACTTGGTCATTTACACTAATTTATATACAACAATGTGCTTACAAACGCCGCGATTTTTATCACCGCGCGACAGGCGACCAATACTGACGTCACACGCTTCCTATTCTAAAAAACTAAAACTACGTGTTTGCGCGGAATTGGTCCATGCGAAGTTATAAAATTGGCGCCCAACGTGGGGCCCTTTCTTTTTGTATGTGTTTTGCTAGTTTACTGATTAATTTTTTTCGTGTGACACATTTTAAGAATATTATTGAGTGCTCGTTATCAGCCGATTCCTCAAGGGTCGAACCTTAACTCTTCCATTAGCATTCACATCCACATGCTACTATTCTCGCCGCACGTTTGTTTATAGCTGACTTCACCTTGGGTGGAAAAATAGACACCATTGTTCCATAAAATTATGATTGCCGTCCGTAATCGCGTCGAAGGTGATGGTAAAAATGGACCAAATAACCGGCTGGCCACAACGCGCCGGATTTATTGACCTCTGCATAAGTGGAACCGGACGCGGAACCATCCTCTCAACCCAGACCCAGATTTTATGCGCTCTTGATTACGAGCGCCCACAATCGGGTTATCGTTATTGTTCCCCGGAATTCGATGAACGAACGGGGGCAAAAAATGTTTATCTGCCTTCGGATGACCCGGGGTTTGTTCGACACCACAAGGTGCATCTTTTGTTGGTACATCTTTTTTTATTCAAAACGTGCTTCCCGGGTTTAAAATAGACAGCCTTCCGGCACATGTTGTTTTCTTAGCCGGTAATGAGTATTCGCAACGTTGAACCCATTCGGAAGGATTTCAATACGGAAATCAATACAGTCCACGTCTGCGGCATACGTAATCCGACAGCGGCGTGACGCAGGTTCCAGAAGTACCTAATTCAAGTCCGACCACACGCATTGTAATTGCGAAATTAAAGACCAGTACCACCTACGAACCGCCGCTGCAAACAAGGGCCCGCCCGGGCGTGATGGTCCAGCACCCATGACAATGACGTCTGGCACTGTTTTTGTTTTGTGACTTTGCAGCTTTATCATCGCTGAAAGTGAAACGAAATTTTTTGTTCGCCCGCTCAATATTTTTAGAAAATGGTACAGTTATTGTGAAGCGTACTTGACACACTTGTATAATTACCACTCAAGTGCTTTTAATGTTCGATGTTAAGTACTCATCAAACCATCATGCATGGTGCAAAAATGTCAGTCCCCAACATTGCACAGACGTTAATTGTTTCTTCGAAGTGCCGAAACAGAGATTCTAATTATAAATCCCTCCATAGACCATTAATGCTGGTAATGATTACGATTGCCATAAAAGCACATCATTGGTTCGTCAATCGCGAATTTGGTTGACGTATCTAGGCCAAAGTTGTAATTTGACGACAAGAAGTTGCCATTTTGAACAGCACTGTACGTGTAGAGGAAGAGACCCAATTTTGTCAAAAACTTTGTCCATGCGCATTGTTTGTTTTTACAGCACCACTGTTTGTCAACAGAAATTGTTTGTAAACATTCTGAAGAAATCATTAATCAGTTCCATGTTTTACTTTACATAATTCTATAACAATCAGCAAATTAGCACTCCCGTGGCTACAAATCTCTTCATAGAAGACATGCAGAACTAATTGGTACGACCAACTTATCTTCAGATTGTCCCATAACAATCCGCAGTTTATGGCCACAAACCACTGGTCTACTACGCAGTTACTGCGGTTAAGTAACGCAATTCCACGCACTTCAGCAGCGATGTTCCGATTTACATTTTACAACCATACAAGAATTTAATGTAATCGGAATATAGAATTTACGAGGAGTGCTTTATCAACAATGATGTGCTAATGCAAAAGTAATGTATAGCTTTTTAAACTGAAAACTTCACACTTCATAAGCCGAATCGTGTTTATTGGTCTAAGCAAGCTTCGGAAATAGCAGCGATCTAAAATAACTAAAATGTTTGATCGGAAACGGGAACATATTTTAGTATTTATTTTGTTAAAATATCCGCTCCTTACCTACGAAAAATCAACATGGTAACTCAGCATGACAGGCTGATTATATCAGTACTAATTGCACAAATAAAAACATCTGTTGCATCTAAGAATGACGCAAATGGATGGCTTTCTAACCTCAAAGACGTCAGTTCCGAATAACTGAAAGCGCTTAATTTTCTGTTACTTTCACTTGCCTAATGGTAACATTCAAGGTTTTTAAATTTTTCAACATCATTTCTTTCTGGGAACAACTGTGAATATCTTACTTAAGCTTCTACAGTTATGTGCTTCAGTTATAGAGTTATGTATTTTGTATTGTTACTTTCGATGTCTAACGGCGCTGTCCGCGTTCAAACCAACATTTCACATTGATTAAAAAATAGAACATGTTTCTAGTCAAAAAAATTTGACCTACAGATATGATAATATTACATAACTTGCCCATTAAGATTGTGCAGCTTTGAATCACCCTGTACATTATAACACAGAAATTTGGTAATCTGGAAATTCTCGAACCTTGAAATCGTTGATCATTAAAATCTCTTAATGAAAGAACCAACAGAAAACAAGAAGGAACCAACCATATAAATAATAAAAAGCTAGCAATCAGGACTGAGACAAGGAAATCATTAGGAGTTAGGAAGAATCATAATATAAAAATTCTAAAATGACAAATGGAATTGACAATGAAGAATTAACAGAACACAAAAAATAATTAAAAAAAAAACAGAAAAAACTAATAGAGGGGAATTAGAAGGAATCAGCACCACTCGTGAAGTATTAAAAAGAATTCTCAGGGATAGGGAATAAAGAAAAAAAAATTGAGACAAGGGAACCGGTGGAAATTAGTAAGAATCAGGAGAAAATAAAAATACGAAAATGACAAATGGAATTGAGAAATCTGAAGGAATTACCAGCACTCATGAAGTATTAAAAGGAATTCGCAGTGATAAGGAATAAAGAAAGAAAGAATTGAGACAGGGGAACCGGTGGGAATTAGGAAGAGTCAGAAGGCCTAAGACATGAGAAAATAACAATGCGAAAATGACACATCAAGTTGAGAAAGGAGAACTAACAGAAGACCAGAAGAAGGAATCAAGAAAGAATCGTGGAAGTTATGAGTGCAGAAAATAGAATAGAAAAGCATCAGAAGGAATCAGCACCACTCGTGAAGTATTAAAAAGAATTCTCAGGGATAGGGAATAAAGAAAAAAAAATTGAGACAAGGGAACCGGTGGAAATTAGAAAGAATCAGGAGACCGAAATCAAGAGTAAATAAAAATACGAAAATGACAAATGGAATTGAGAAATCTGAAGGAATTACCAGCACTCATGAAGTATTAAAAAGAATTCGCAGGGATAAGGAATAAAGAAAGAAAGAATTGAGACAGGGGAACCGGTGGGAATTAGAAAGAGTCAGAAGGCCTAAGACATGAGAAAATAACAATGCGAAAATGACACATCAAGTTGAGAAAGGAGAACTAACAGAAGACCAGAAGAAGGAATCAAAAAATAATCGTGGAAGTTATGAGTGAAGAAAATAGAATAGAAAAGCATCAGAAGGAATCAGCACCACTCGTGAAGTATTAAAAAGAATTCTCAGGGATCGGGAATAAAGAAAAAAAAATTGAGACAAGGGAACCGGTGGAAATTAGAAAGAATCAGGAGACCGAAGACAAGAGTAAATAAAAATACGAAAATGACAAATGGAATTGAGAAATCTGAAGGAATTACCAGCACTCATGAAGTATTAAAAAGAATTCGCAGGGATAAGGAATAAAGAAAGAAAGAATTGAGACAGGGGAACCGGTGGGAATTAGAAAGAGTCAGAAGGCCTAAGACATGAGAAAATAACAATGCGAAAATGACACATCAAGTTGAGAAAGGAGAACTAACAGAAGACCAGAAGAAGGAATCAAGAAAGAATCGTGGAAGTTATGAGTGAAGAAAATAGAATAGAAAAGCATCAGAAGGAATCAGCACCACTCGTGAAGTATTAAAAAGAATTCTCAGGGATAGGGAATAAAGAAAAAAAAATTGAGACAAGGGAACCGGTGGAAATTAGAAAGAATCAGGAGACCGAAGACAAGAGTAAATAAAAATACGAAAATGACAAATGGAATTGAGAAATCTGAAGGAATTACCAGCACTCATGAAGTATTAAAAAGAATTCGCAGGGATGAGGAATAAAGAAAGAAAGAATTGAGACAGGGGAACCGGTGGGAATTAGAAAGAGTCAGAAGGCCTAAGACATGAGAAAATAACAATGCGAAAATGACACATCAAGTTGAGAAAGGAGAACTAACAGAAGACCAGAAGAAGGAATCAAAAAATAATCGTGGAAGTTATGAGTGAAGAAAATAGAATAGAAAAGCATCAGAAGGAATCAGCACCACTCGTGAAGTATTAAAAAGAATTCTCAGGGATAGGGAATAAAGAAAAAAAAATTGAGACAAGGGAACCGGTGGAAATTAGAAAGAATCAGGAGACCGAAGACAAGAGTAAATAAAAATACGAAAATGACAAATGGAATTGAGAAATCTGAAGGAATTACCAGCACTCATGAAGTATTAAAAAGAGTTCGCAGGGAAAAGGAATAAAGAAAGAAAGAATTGAGACAGGGGAACCGGTGGGAATTAGGAAGAGTCAGAAGGCCTAAGACATGAGAAAATAACAATGCGAAAATGACACATCAAGTTGAGAAAGGAGAACTAACAGAAGACCAGAAGAAGGAATCAAAAAATAATCGTGGAAGTTATGAGTGAAGAAAATAGAATAGAAACGCATCAGAAGGAATCAGCACCACTCGTGAAGTATTAAAAAGAATTCCCAGGGATAGGGAATAAAGAAAAAAAAAATTGAGACAAGGGAACCGGTGGAAATTAGAAAGAATCAGGAGACCGAAGACAAGAGTAAATAAAAATACGAAAATGACAAATGGAATTGAGAAATCTGAAGGAATTACCAGCACTCATGAAGTATTAAAAAGAATTCGCAGGGATAAGGAATAAAGTAAGAAAGAATTGAGACATGGGAACCGGTGGGAATTAGGAAGAGTCAGGAGGCCTAAGACATGAGAAAATAACGATGCGAAAATGACACATCAAGTTGAGAAAGGAGAACTAACAGAAGACCAGAAGAAGGAATCAAAAAAAAATCGTGGAAGTTATGAGTGAAGAAAATAGAATAGAAAAGCATCAGAAGGAATCAGCACCACTCGTGAAGTATTAAAAAGAATTCTCAGGGATAGGGAATAAAGAAAAAAAAATTGAGACAAGGGAACCGGTGGAAATTAGAAAGAATCAGGAGACCGAAGACAAGAGTAAATAAAAATACGAAAATGACAAATGGAATTGAGAAATCTGAAGGAATTACCAGCACTCATGAAGTATTAAAAAGAATTCGCAGGGATAAGGAATAAAGAAAGAAAGAATTGAGACAGGGGAACCGGTGGGAATTAGAAAGAGTCAGAAGGCCTAAGACATGAGAAAATAACAATGCGAAAATGACACATCAAGTTGAGAAAGGAGAACTAACAGAAGACCAGAAGAAGGAATCAAAAAATAATCGTGGAAGTTATGAGTGAAGAAAATAGAATAGAAAAGCATCAGAAGGAATCAGCACCACTCGTGAAGTATTAAAAAGAATTCTCAGGGATAGGGAATAAAGAAAAAAAATTGAGACAAGGGAACCGGTGGAAATTAGAAAGAATCAGGAGACCGAAGACAAGAGTAAATAAAAATACGAAAATGACAAATGGAATTGAGAAATCTGAAGGAATTACCAGCACTCATGAAGTATTAAAAAGAGTTCGCAGGGAAAAGGAATAAAGAAAGAAAGAATTGAGACAGGGGAACCGGTGGGAATTAGGAAGAGTCAGAAGGCCTAAGACATGAGAAAATAACAATGCGAAAATGACACATCAAGTTGAGAAAGGAGAACTAACAGAAGACCAGAAGAAGGAATCAAAAAATAATCGTGGAAGTTATGAGTGAAGAAAATAGAATAGAAAAGCATCAGAAGGAATCAGCACCACTCGTGAAGTATTAAAAAGAATTCTCAGGGATAGGGAATAAAGAAAAAAAAATTGAGACAAGGGAACCGGTGGAAATTAGAAAGAATCAGGAGACCGAAGACAAGAGTAAATAAAAATACGAAAATGACAAATGGAATTGAGAAATCTGAAGGAATTACCAGCACTCATGAAGTATTAAAAAGAATTCGCAGGGATAAGGAATAAAGAAAGAAAGAATTGAGACAGGGGAACCGGTGGGAATTAGAAAGAGTCAGAAGGCCTAAGACATGAGAAAATAACAATGCGAAAATGACACATCAAGTTGAGAAAGGAGAACTAACAGAAGACCAGAAGAAGGAATCAAAAAATAATCGTGGAAGTTATGAGTGAAGAAAATAGAATAGAAAAGCATCAGAAGGAATCAGCACCACTCGTGAAGTATTAAAAAGAATTCTCAGGGATAGGGAATAAAGAAAAAAAATTGAGACAAGGGAACCAGTGGAAATTAGAAAGAATCAGGAGACCGAAGACAAGAGTAAATAAAAATACGAAAATGACAAATGGAATTGAGAAATCTGAAGGAATTACCAGCACTCATGAAGTATCAAAAATAATTCACAGGGATAAGGAATGAAGAAAGAAAGAATTGAGACAGGGGAACCGGTGGGAATTAGGAAGAGTCAGAAGGCCTAAGACGTGAGAAAATAACAATGCGACAATGACGCATCAAATTGAGAAAGGAGAACTAACAGAAGACCAGAAGAAGGAATCAAAAAATAATCGTGGAAGTTATGAGTGAAGAAAATAGAATAGAAAAGCATCAGAAAGAATCAGCACCACTCGTGAAGTATTAAAAAGAATTCTCAGGGATAGGGAATAAAGAAAAAAAAATTGAGACAAGGGAACCGGTGGAAATTAGAAAGAATCAGGAGACCGAAGACAAGAGTAAATAAAAATACGAAAATGACAAATGGAATTGAGAAATCTGAAGGAATTACCAGCACTCATGAAGTATTAAAAAGAATTCGCAGGGATAAGGAATAAAGAAAGAAAGAATTGAGACAGGGGAACCGGTGGGAATTAGGAAGAGTCAGAAGGCCTAAGACATGAGAAAATAACAATGCGAAAATGACACATCAAGTTGAGAAAGGAGAACTAACAGAAGACCAGAAGAAGGAATCAAAAAAGAATCGTGGAAGTTATGAGTGAAGAAAATAGAATAGAAAAGCATCAGAAGGAATCAGCACCACTCGTGAAGTATTAAAAAGAATTCTCAGGGATAGGGAATAAAGAAAAAAAAATTGAGACAAGGGAACCGGTGGAAATTAGAAAGAATCAGGAGACCGAAGACAAGAGTAAATAAAAATACGAAAATGACAAATGGAATTGAGAAATCTGAAGGAATTACCAGCACTCATGAAGTATCAAAAATAATTCACAGGGATAAGGAATGAAGAAAGAAAGAATTGAGACAGGGGAACCGGTGGGAATTAGGAAGAGTCAGGAGGCCTAAGACATGAGAAAATAACAATGCGAAAATGACACATCAAGTTGAGAAAGGAGAACTAACAGAAGACCAGAAGAAGGAATCAAAAAAGAATCGTGGAAGTTATGAGTGAAGAAAATAGAATAGAAAAGCATCAGAAGGAATCAGCACCACTCGTGAAGTATTAAAAAGAATTCTCAGGGATAGGGAATAAAGAAAAAAAAATTGAGACAAGGGAACCAGTGGAAATTAGAAAGAATCAGGAGACCGAAGACAAGAGTAAATAAAAATACGAAAATGACAAATGGAATTGAGAAATCTGAAGGAATTACCAGCACTCATGAAGTATCAAAAATAATTCGCAGGGATAAGGAATGAAAAAAGAAAGAATTGAGACAGGGGAACCGGTGGGAATTAGGAAGAGTCAGAAGGCCTAAGACATGAGAAAATAACAATGCGAAAATGACACATCAAGTTGAGAAAGGAGAACTAACAGAAGACCAGAAGAAGGAATCAAAAAAGAATCGTGGAAGTTATGAGTGAAGAAAATAGAATAGAAAAGCATCAGAAGGAATCAGCACCACTCGTGAAGTATTAAAAAGAATTCTCAGGGATAGGGAATAAAGAAAAAAAAATTGAGACAAGGGAACCGGTGGAAATTAGAAAGAATCAGGAGACCGAAGACAAGAGTAAATAAAAATACGAAAATGACAAATGGAATTGAGAAATCTGAAGGAATTACCAGCACTCATGAAGTATCAAAAATAATTCACAGGGATAAGGAATGAAGAAAGAAAGAATTGAGACAGGGGAACCGGTGGGAATTAGGAAGAGTCAGAAGGCCTAAGACGTGAGAAAATAACAATGCGACAATGACGCATCAAATTGAGAAAGGAGAACTAACAGAAGACCAGAAGAAGGAATCAAAAAATAATCGTGGAAGTTATGAGTGAAGAAAATAGAATAGAAAAGCATCAGAAAGAATCAGCACCACTCGTGAAGTATTAAAAAGAATTCTCAGGGATAGGGAATAAAGAAAAAAAAATTGAGACAAGGGAACCGGTGGAAATTAGAAAGAATCAGGAGACCGAAGACAAGAGTAAATAAAAATACGAAAATGACAAATGGAATTGAGAAATCTGAAGGAATTACCAGCACTCATGAAGTATTAAAAAGAATTCGCAGGGATAAGGAATAAAGAAAGAAAGAATTGAGACAGGGGAACCGGTGGGAATTAGGAAGAGTCAGAAGGCCTAAGACATGAGAAAATAACAATGCGAAAATGACACATCAAGTTGAGAAAGGAGAACTAACAGAAGACCAGAAGAAGGAATCAAAAAAGAATCGTGGAAGTTATGAGTGAAGAAAATAGAATAGAAAAGCATCAGAAGGAATCAGCACCACTCGTGAAGTATTAAAAAGAATTCTCAGGGATAGGGAATAAAGAAAAAAAAATTGAGACAAGGGAACCGGTGGAAATTAGAAAGAATCAGGAGACCGAAGACAAGAGTAAATAAAAATACGAAAATGACAAATGGAATTGAGAAATCTGAAGGAATTACCAGCACTCATGAAGTATCAAAAATAATTCACAGGGATAAGGAATGAAGAAAGAAAGAATTGAGACAGGGGAACCGGTGGGAATTAGGAAGAGTCAGAAGGCCTAAGACGTGAGAAAATAACAATGCGACAATGACGCATCAAATTGAGAAAGGAGAACTAACAGAAGACCAGAAGAAGGAATCAAAAAATAATCGTGGAAGTTATGAGTGAAGAAAATAGAATAGAAAAGCATCAGAAAGAATCAGCACCACTCGTGAAGTATTAAAAAGAATTCTCAGGGATAGGGAATAAAGAAAAAAAAATTGAGACAAGGGAACCGGTGGAAATTAGAAAGAATCAGGAGACCGAAGACAAGAGTAAATAAAAATACGAAAATGACAAATGGAATTGAGAAATCTGAAGGAATTACCAGCACTCATGAAGTATTAAAAAGAATTCGCAGGGATAAGGAATAAAGAAAGAAAGAATTGAGACAGGGGAACCGGTGGGAATTAGGAAGAGTCAGAAGGCCTAAGACATGAGAAAATAACAATGCGAAAATGACACATCAAGTTGAGAAAGGAGAACTAACAGAAGACCAGAAGAAGGAATCAAAAAAGAATCGTGGAAGTTATGAGTGAAGAAAATAGAATAGAAAAGCATCAGAAGGAATCAGCACCACTCGTGAAGTATTAAAAAGAATTCTCAGGGATAGGGAATAAAGAAAAAAAAATTGAGACAAGGGAACCGGTGGAAATTAGAAAGAATCAGGAGACCGAAGACAAGAGTAAATAAAAATACGAAAATGACAAATGGAATTGAGAAATCTGAAGGAATTACCAGCACTCATGAAGTATCAAAAATAATTCACAGGGATAAGGAATGAAGAAAGAAAGAATTGAGACAGGGGAACCGGTGGGAATTAGGAAGAGTCAGGAGGCCTAAGACATGAGAAAATAACAATGCGAAAATGACACATCAAGTTGAGAAAGGAGAACTAACAGAAGACCAGAAGAAGGAATCAAAAAAGAATCGTGGAAGTTATGAGTGAAGAAAATAGAATAGAAAAGCATCAGAAGGAATCAGCACCACTCGTGAAGTATTAAAAAGAATTCTCAGGGATAGGGAATAAAGAAAAAAAAATTGAGACAAGGGAACCAGTGGAAATTAGAAAGAATCAGGAGACCGAAGACAAGAGTAAATAAAAATACGAAAATGACAAATGGAATTGAGAAATCTGAAGGAATTACCAGCACTCATGAAGTATCAAAAATAATTCGCAGGGATAAGGAATGAAAAAAGAAAGAATTGAGACAGGGGAACCGGTGGGAATTAGGAAGAGTCAGAAGGCCTAAGACATGAGAAAATAACAATGCGAAAATGACACATCAAGTTGAGAAAGGAGAACTAACAGAAGACCAGAAGAAGGAATCAAAAAAGAATCGTGGAAGTTATGAGTGAAGAAAATAGAATAGAAAAGCATCAGAAGGAATCAGCACCACTCGTGAAGTATTAAAAAGAATTCTCAGGGATATGGAATAAAGAAAAAAAATGAGACAAGGGAACCGGTGGAAATTAGAAAGAATCAGGAGACCGAAGACAAGAGTAAATAAAAATACGAAAATGACAAATGGAATTGAGAAATCTGAAGGAATTACCAGCACTCATGAAGTATTCAAAAGAATGCGCAGGGATAAGGAATAAAAAAAGAAAAAAATGAGACAGGGGAACCGGTGGGAATTAGGAAGAGTCAGGAGGCGAGAAGATGCGAAAATGGCAAATGGAACTGAGAAAGAAGAACTAACAGAAAACAAGAAGAAGGAACGAAAAAATATACCGAAAATTAGGAGCGAAAATAAATATATATTTTTTTGTTAAGTTTCGTAAAATGTTACTTTTATACAGGCAGGAGTAGAAATCAGTTTCTCTGATGTCAAAATCGTAACAGAACAGACAGGAGGGTCGAGTATTTTTCCTTATTTTCTGATACAAATCTTACAAGCGGCTTTTGGGACGGGGACCCCCTTAGTCGAGTATTTTCCTTTATTTTCTGATACAAATGTTACAAGTGGCTTTTGGGACGGAAGGCCCCCTTGGGACAGAGGCCCCGTTGGGAGAGAGGCCCCCCTTGGACGAGTTTATTTCATTATTTTCTGATACAAATGTTGTAAGTGGCTTATGGTAACCAAAATAAGGGAGCCCGCAAGGGGATGCATCGTTTTTGATATGGTACGGGCTATACGCAAATCTAATATTTTACGTGCGGATTTACCAATTCTTCTCTTGAACTGTCGGGTTTTCGTGGTTTCGCTTGTGGACAAAATAGTATATATCAGGAGGGAATGCTATTTTTCCCTCGGTGCTTTGCAAAATTATGCACTTTTCATCATAAGAGCGCATAATAATTTCAAGGTGTCTAACGAACTGCAACCGCAAGAAGAGGATACAATACAAACATGGAAATATTACTATGACCAACAAGTTGAGAAAAGTGCTCACCAATTCAATTAAACATACAGTTACAAAGGCATTGAAAGTACACAATGGAAGTGTGAAATCGTGGGGCTGATTCGTCACCGTCTAACAACAACAGACTCATGCCTGACCCTTGTGTGACTCCACTTGTTTCTCACAGCGCCATTCAATTCGATTTTCCTTGCCCCCCGATAGTGATGTAAGTTTGAACGAAATCTAAAATTAAACGCCCACAGTGATAATAAGAATCACACCAATTATAATATGCATGCAATTACATAAAACTTGGACAAATTGAGGCATCGCCATCAATCACACGAACCGCCAAGAAATCGTTTCTCTGCTCCCCGTCCTTGACATATCGTTCTTTTGACACCTTCCCGCTAGATTTGCATTTCATTTATTTACGAAACTTGCAGTTTAATCACGCTTCGCAGACGGAATGCCAGTTTTGACGTCACAGGTGTACAATTGACTGACCTCGCTTTGACCCCAACCTTGGATTCGTTTTTAACTACCAAATTGGTAACTTACTAACCGAAGTGCATTGTCTCGGTTCCCGGCTTGAGGATTCTGGGAGGAAGACAACGGATTCGTCGGGCGCGTTTGGTCACGTCCTGGTGAACTCGCTCCTGGTTTTATCAGTTTATCGGTCGCGGATGATGTGGAAAGTTTTGTGCTGAGTAGAAAAATGCGAGATTTCCGTTGGAAAATTTTTATGCACACATATTTGCCCCGTTTTCCTATTTCCACTATCATTGCTCAGTACACGAACACTCAAAAATACCCAATCGATGTATTAATAAAAGTAAATAATATATTTTTTTTATATATTGATTCCGCATGGATTTATTTGGATGGCTGTAAATTCCTGAAATATGATAAAAAACCTCCATCGGTTTTCAGAAATTGGTTTACATCCTCGACGAGTTCGACATTGCTTAGAACATAACGGAGGACCTTTTGAGCATTTTTTTAAGAATAAATAATAATCGTATGTGAACAGTTATAGACATTTTTTTAATTTCCAAAGGGCTCTTCGATTAATGTTCCTCTGAATCACTGCGCATTTACTATAATATGTAATTTCTTTCTACTTCAAGTTTAGTATATTTTCAGATAACGTATCGCTATTATAGTTACCTTAACTTTATCTAATCTCTTTTCGCTTGCGCGTCGGCTAATCTTAATGGTGATGACACTACAACCTTGAAATAACACTGGGAATGGAATAGAAGAATTGCAACTAAAAGATGTGCCTCAAAATTGCTTATTTCAGAATTGTAATTTTGAAATGCTGAATTTTGAGTTTGGGAACTTTTGAATTGCTGAATTCGGAAAAGTTGATTCAATTTACAAATTTTGTATCTTTAACTTCAAAATAAGCGGTCGTGAATTTTGAATTGGTGAAATCTTGAATTCCCCAATCCTTACATTTCGAATCGCTGAAATCTTGAGTTCCGAAATCTTTACAATTTCGAATCGCTTAAATCTGGAATTTGCTTGAAATCTTGATATCCCGTGTTTATGAATTTGCAAGTTTTAAATTAATTAATTAATTTGGGAATTCGCACATTACAAATCGATGTAATATTTTCAATTCCAAAATTAAGAAATTTTGTACTTTTAAAATTTAAAATAACTCCTGACTGAGAAGTTGCAAATTTTGGACCTCCTTATGTGGAAAATTTAAATCCGTGAAATATTGCATTGTTTAGTTATTGCTGAATTTCTAAATTTCGAATTTGTGAATTTGGGAACTTGTAAATTTTGAATCGTGCACATCCTTATTTTGAAAAAATTATAAATCATAAATCCAAAGATTTGGAAATTTTGAATTGCTGAATCCGGAAAAGTTAATTCGATGAAATTTGGCATTCTTTAATTTGCAAATTTTGTATCTTTAACTTCAAAATAAGGATCCTGAATTTCTGAATTTGAATTGGTGAAATCTTTAACCTTCGGATCGCTGAAATCTGGAATTTGCTTGAAATCTTGATATCCCGAGTTTATGAATTTCCAAGTTTTAAATTCTTTAATTCATTTGGGAATTTGCACATTACAAATCGATGTTATATTTTGAATTCCAAAATTAAGAAATTTTGCAGTTTTAAAATTTAGAATTCCGGACTGAAAAGTTTGAATTGAAATTTGAAAATTTTATTTTAGAAAACTGAAATCCTTGAAATATTGAACTCCTGAATTATTATATTTTGAGCCTTTAAAAGCTTCAATTCCTGAATTTGGAAAAATTAATTTTGAAGTGCTTAATTTCAAAATTTTGAATCTGAAATTTCGAATTCCTGAAATTGGAAATTTGTAAATTTGTAAATTTTGAATCGTGGACATCTTTATTTTAAAAATTTAAATACTCGAAATATTGAATTCCTGAATTATTGTTATATCGTGAATTTTTTAATGTGCAAAATTTCAGATGCTGAATTTCTAAATTTCGAATTTCTGAATTTGGGAACTTGTAAATTTTGAATCGTACACATCCTTATTTTGAAAAAAATTAGATGGTTGAATTAAATCATAAATCCTAAAATTTGGAAATTTTGAATTGCTGAATTCGGAAAAGTTAATGCGATGAAATTTGGAATTCTTTAATTTGCAAATTTTGTTTCTTGAACTTCAAAATAAGGTGTCTTTGAATTTTTGAAATCTTGAATTCCGAATCCTTACACAATTCCGAATCGGTGAAATCTGGAATTTGCTTGAAGTCTTGATATCCTGGATTTATGAATTTACAAGTTTTGAATTAATGAATGAATTAATTTGGGAATTCGCACATTACAAATCCATGTAAATTTCAATTCAATTAAAATTTAGAATTCCTAACCGCGAATTTGCAAATTTTGGATAGTGTATCTCCTTATTTTCTAAAAGTTAAATGCTTGATATATTGAATTCACATTTTGGGAAATATGAAATTCTGAACAAATGTAATTTTTAAATACTGAATTTCTAAATTTTTAATCTTTGAAATTTCGAATTTCTGAGTTTGGGAAATTTTAAATCGTAGGTATCCATCCTTATTTTGAAAAACTTAAATTTTTCAATTAAATTATAAATCCCAAAATTTAGAAATTTTGAATTGCTGAATTCGGAAAAACTGATTCGATGAAGTTTGGAATTCTTAAATTTGCAAATATTGTTTTTTAACTCAAAATAAAATGAAGAAGCTTTACACTTTTAAAATTTATAATTCCCAACTGAGAAGTTGCAAATTTTGGATGGTGGACCTCCTTATTTGGAAAATCGGTGAAACATTGCATCATTGAATTTCAAAATTATTGTATTTGCGGTCTTTAAAAGTTTCAATTCCTTAATTTGGAAAAATTAATTTTGAAACAATTTGAATTCCTGAATTCGGAAATTTGGAATCGTGGACATTGGAAAATTTAAATACTTGAGATATTGAATTCCTGAATTATTATATTCTGTGAACTCTCGAATTTGGAAAATATCAAATTTTGATTAAATGTAATTTTAAAATGCTGAATTTCAAAATTTTGAATCTTTGACATTTTTAATTCCTGAGTTTAGGAATTTGTAAATTTTGAATTGTATACATCCTTGTTTTGAAAAATTTAAGTCGTTGAGTTAAATTATAAAATTGGAATTGGAATTTTGAATCGATCAAATTTCGAGTTGGTGAATCCGGAAAAGTTGATGCGATTAAGTTTAGAATTCCTGAATTTGCAAATTTTGTATCTTTAACTTCAAATAAAGTGTTCTGAATTTCTGAATTTTGATTTGGCGAAATCTTGAATTTCTAAATTTGCAAATTTTGAGTAATTGAAACCTAATTTTTCGAATCGTTGAAATCTGTAATTTGCTTCAAATCTTATCCTCAATTTATGAATTTGCACGTTTTGAATTAATGAATTTGAGCATTTGGACATTACGAATCGATGTAATTTTGAATTCTTAAATTAATAAAGTTTGCACTTTTAAAATTTTGAATTCCGGATTGAGAAGTTTGAATTGAAATTTGAAAAATTTATTTTAGAAAACTGAAATCCTTGAAATATTGAACTACTGAATTAAAAAAAAAATATATGAATGAATTTAGGATTTTGTTAATTTTAAATAGGGGACATCTTTATTTTGGAATTTGCCTTCTAATCCTTCTAATATCGAATTCCTGAATATTTTGTAAATTCCTGAGTTTGTAAAATTTCAATTTTAGCATTATCAGTCTTGAATTGCTGAATTTCTGAATTGGAAAATTTCGTATTTTGAATTGAGATCTAGTTCCTGAATTTGCAGTTTGGCAAGTTTTGAATCGATGAAGTTTTGAATTTCTGAATTCGGAACCGTTGGATCGATGCCTCAAATTCCTGAATTTATAAATTTTGATCAAAATCCTGAATTTGGGAATTTGTAACTTTTGAATTGTACACATCCTAATTTTGAAAAATTCGAATCGGTTAATTAAATTACAAATTACTTAAATTTTTAATTGCCGCATTCGGAAAAGTTTTGAAATTTGGAAAAATCATTAATGCTGAATTTCAAAATTTTGAATTCCTGAATTTATTAATTTGTTAATTTTAAATAGGGGACATCTTTATTTTGGAAATTTTAAATCCTTCTAATATCGAATTCCTGAATATTTTGTGAATTCCTGAATTTGTAAAATATCAAATTTTGCATTATCAAAATCTTGAATTCCTGAATTTCTGAATTGGAAAATTTCGTATTTTGAATTTGAAATTTTGAGTCTGAGATCTAGTTCCTGAATTTGCATTGGCAAGTTCTGAATCGATGAAATTTTGAATTTCTGAATTCGGAACCGTTGGATCGATGCCTCAAATTCCTGAATTTATAAATATTGATCGAAATCCTGAATTTGGGAATTTGTAACTTTTGAATTGTACACATCCTTATTTTGAAAAATTCGAATCGTTAAATTAAATTACAAATTACTTAAATTTTGAATTGCCGCATTCGGAAAAGTTTTGAAATTTGGAAAAATTATTAATGCTGAATTTCAAAATTTTCAATTCCTGAATTTATTAATTTTAAATAGGGGCCATCTTTATTTTGGAAATTTTAAATCCTTCTAATATCGAATTCCTGAATATTTTGTGAATTCCTGAATTTGTAAAATATCAAATTTTGCATTATCAAAATCTTGAATTCCTGAATTTCTGAATTGGAAAATTTCGTATTTTGAATTTGAAATTTTGAGTCTGAGATCTAGTTCCTGAATTTGCATTGGCAAGTTCTGAATCGATGAAATTTTGAATTTCTGAATTCGGAACCGTTGGATCGATGCCTCAAATTCCTGAATTTATAAATATTGATCGAAATCCTGAATTTGGGAATTTGTAACTTTTGAATTGTACACATCCTTATTTTGAAAAATTCGAATCGTTAAATTAAATTACAAATTACTTAAATTTTGAATTGCCGCATTCGGAAAAGTTTTGAAATTTGGAAAAATTATTAATGCTGAATTTCAAAATTTTCAATTCCTGAATTTATTAATTTTAAATAGGGGCCATCTTTATTTTGGAAATTTTAAATCCTTCTAATATCGAATTCCTGAATATTTTGTGAATTCCTGAATTTGTAAAATATCAAATTTTGCATTATCAAAATCTTGAATTCCTGAATTTCTGAATTGGAAAATTTCGTATTTTGAATTTGAAATTTTGAGTCTGAGATCTAGTTCCTGAATTTGCATTGGCAAGTTCTGAATCGATGAAATTTTGAATTTCTGAATTCGGAACCGTTGAATCGATGCCTCAAATTCCTGAATTTATAAATTGTGATCGAAATCCTGAATTTGGGAATTTGTAACTTTTGAATTGTACACATCCTTATCTTGAAAAATTCTAACTGTTAAGTTAGATTACAAATTACTTAAATTTTGAATTGCCGCACTCGGAAAAGTTTTGAAATTTGGAAAATTATCAATGCTGAATTTCAAAATTTTGAATTCCTGAATTGGAAAATTTCGTATTTTGAATTTGAAATTTTGAGTCTGAGATCTAGTTCCTGAATTTGCATTGGCAAGTTCTGAATCGATGAAATTGTGAATTTATGAATTCGGAACCGCTGAATCGATGCCTTAAATTCCTGAATTTATAAATTGTGATCGAAATCCTGAATTTGGGAATTTGTAACTTTTGAATTGTACACATCCTTATCTTGAAAAATGCTAACCGTTAAGTTAGATTACAAATTACTTAAATTTTGAATTGCCGCATTCGGAAAAGTTTTGAAATTTGGAAAATTATCAATGCCGAATTTCAAAATTTTGAATTCCTGAATTTAGGAATTTGTAAATTTTAAATAGGGGACATCTTTATTTTGGAAAATTTAAATCCTTCTAATATCGAATTCCCGAATATTTTGTGAATTCCTGAATTTGTAAAATATCAAATTTTGCATTATCAAAATCTTGAATTCCTGAATTTCTGAATTGGAAAATTTCGTATTTTGAATTTGAAATTTTGAGTCTGAGATCTAGTTCCTGAATTTGCATTGGCAAGTTCTGAATCGATGAAATTTTGAATTTCTGAATTCGGAACCGTTGGATCGATGCCTCAAATTCCTGAATTTATAAATTTTGAATTGCCGCATTCGGAAAAGTTTTGAAATTTGGAAAAATTATTAATGCTGAATTTCAAAATTTTGAATTCCTGAATTTAGGAATTTGTTAATTTTAAATAGGGGACATCTTTATTTTGGAAAATTTAAATCCTTCTATCGAATTACTGAATATTTTGTGAATTCCTGAATTTGTAAAATATCAAATTTCGCATTATCAAAATCTTGAATTCCTGAATTTCTGAATTGGAAAATTTCGTATTTTGAATTTGAAATTTTGAGTCTGAGATCTAGTTCCTGAATTTGCATTGGCAAGTTCTGAATCGATGAAATTTTGAATTTCTGAATTCGGAACCGTTGAATCGATACCTCAAATTCCTGAATTTATAAATTGTGATCGAAATCCTGAATTCGGGAATTTGTAACTTTTGTATTGTACACATCCTTATTTTGAAAAATGCGAATCGTTAAATTAAATTACAAATTACTTAAATTTTGAATTGCCGCATTCGGAAAAGTTTTGAAATTTGGAAAATTATCAATGTTGAATTTCAAAATTTTTAATTCCTGAATTTAGGAATTTGTAAATTTTAAATAGGGGACATCTTTATTTTGGAAAATCCTTCTAATATCGAATTCCTGAATATTTTGTGAATTTCCAGTTTTGGAGCGATGAAATTTCTGAACTAGAACAGTTTAATTGATGCCTCATATTCTTGAATTTATAAATTTTGAATCTTTGAAACCTTCAAATCCCGAATTTGGGGATTTTGATTCTTGAGTTTCTGATTTTCTGAATTCTATATCGGTAAAGTCTTTTGAAATTATGAATTTGAGACTGCAATTACGAATCGATGTAATGTTTAACTCCCAAATTAAGACATTTAGCACTTTTAAATTTATAATTCCTCACTCGGAAGCTGCAAATTGTGGATGGTGGCCCTCTTTATTTTGGAAAATCGGTGAAATATTACATTTTTGATTTTGAGAATTATTATATTTTGAGTCTTTAAAAGCTTAAATTCCTGAATTTGTAAATTTTGAATCGTGGACATCTTTATTTTGGAAAATTTAAATACTTGAAATATTGAATTCCTGATTGTTATACATAATTGTTTTGTGAATTATGCCAATCGATGTAATTTTGAATTCCAAAATTAAGAAATTTTGCACTTTTAAAATTCGTAATTCCGTATCGTGTTGTTATTATAGTTACCTTAACTTTATCTAATCTCTTTTCGCTGCGCGTCGGCTAATCTTAATGATGATGATACTATAACCTTGAAATAACATTGAGAAGAATTGCAACTAAAAGATATGCCTCAAAATTGCTCATAACAAATAAATATAAATAGGTCACGATTCCACAAGTAAATAAATAATAATGGAGATATGTAAAACAAGAAGAAAGTAAAGGAAATGGATGTAACAGAAAATATAAATAATATGATATGAGATTTAAACAAAATTTTGTCTTCAAGATCTCGATCTTCACTGTTATTGTGATTACAACCGATAGTCAATATTGCGTAACCGTCTGCGCATCCCATTCACCTTTTTCGGCACCCGGAGACTTTTCGTGCAGTTTACTTCTGGTCGACGACCTTGCGTTTAAATATAAACTCGCGAAGAAATAATAATTTTTACGACACTACACTGGAGGACGAAATTAATTAAACATTTACGTCACGAGATAATTTTTTTCGCAAATCCACGAAACAAACACCGCTGAATATTAAGGATTCGTTGTTTCGTCACTCTTTGTCGATAACATTAATCGGTCGTAAACGGTTCTCGAGGTGAGTGCGGCGCTGATTAAACCATTCCGTGTACTATTAACACTCCATTCATTACCCTCGCGTACGTGATGTTTAAATGTCGAGAAAATTTCAACTTCTTGCCGACTGCAGAGAGATTCCGCGTTTGTTTATGCGGGATATGACGTTAATGGACGTAATTAATCGCTTTTAAAGTTATAATTACATGAAATGTCGACAGGTGGATGTTGATCAGGCGCGAAAGCCGGATAATGTTTATGCAGGCGCATCCACCATTTGTACCTCGAGACTCCACCAAAGTCTCTTATGAAAGAGTGCCAAAAATAACCATATCTGCTCTGCCTCAATTTTGTTATGATGTTCTCGAAACTGGGAATTTCATCACCCTGGCAGAACTTTATCAGAGTTCAACGCTATACACTAGTAAACACAAGTTTGGGATAATTTTTGGGACAGTAAATAATCCTTCGGCTGTAGATAAAGTTTGCCCACTGACGCAAACAATGGCTTCTGGTATACAAACAAGACGTTAGATCAGATGTTGCAACTCAAATTTCTTGTAAAAAAGGTTACAGGTTAGACGCAGTGGACGTCAGACTACCGTTCTATGCCAAAATACAATAGTCAAAAAAATCTAATGATGTAAATTAATCAGTACACTTGGTTTTATAAATATCCCTAGCAAAAGAGCGTGTGTCTCAACACGTGTATGGAAAGCAGTGTCCTGAGATAAAATTTTAATTAAGTTGCACTTGAACAATGACGCAAACACCGCCTTTTCTTATACAAATTCAGTCAGACAGACGTTGGTACCACATGAGACACTCTCGCGTGTCGCACGAGATAACGAAAAACAGAATTTCGATTCTAAAACCACGCACGGGGCAGATAAGAAAACGTCAACAGTCCATGTGTTGTTTGTGCGATATTTTTTCCAGAAAAGGGCCAGGCATCCCAGAAAAGGCAATCGTTATCTTAATGTATCTATTGCAGGTTCTAAAAATAGTGCACTTGCATAACTGAGCTGGAAATAACTTGCAAATTCCGTGCTTGTAAACACATTTTGAAAGCCATATTTGGTAAATACTGCTATAATAACCGTTATGAATAAGAATGTCCCGTCCTTGTGAACTATTTCCTATCCATTCCCTTGACCGTTGACGATAATACTTGATCGTGACGTTGTTGAAGACATTATTGATATAAAAATATTACAGCTGTCGAGTATTTTCATATTCGAAGAAGATCTCGTCGATTCTTTATGAATTCAAGATATTCCTCCTCCGAGAACCAATATTACAAAGATTCGAAATTTCCAATTGCATCCATCCAAGTTCTTCAAAATCATGTCCTCCAAGACAACAATTTCAACACCTTAAATTTACGTATTAAATATTACATCGATTCAAAATTTTCAAAATCCAAATTCCAATTTCATCGATTCGCGATTTGAAGGTGTCAAAGATTCAAAATTTATAAATTCATTTTACGCATCGATTCAACTTTTCCGAATCCAGAAAGTCAAAATTTCATCTATTCAAAACTTGTTAAACTGTAAATTCTGGAACTAGATCTCAGACTCAAAATTTCAAATTCATGAATTCAAAATACGAAATTTACAAACTCAGGAATTCACAAAATATTCAGGAATTCGATATTAGAAGGATTTCAATTTTCCAAAATAAAGATGTCCCCTATTTAAAATTAACAAATTCCTAAATTCAGGAATTCGAAATTTTGAAATTCAACATTAATAATTTTTCCAAATTTCAAAACTTTTCCGAATGCGGCAATTCAAAATTTAAGTAATTTGTAATTTAATTTAATTTTCCAATTCAGAAATTCAAGAATTCAAGATTTTGATAATGCAAAATTTGAAATTTTACAAATTCAGGAATTCACAAAATATTCAGGAATTCGATATTAGAAGGATTTAAATTCTCCAAAATAAAGATGTCTCCTATTTAAAATTAACAAATTCCTAAATTCAGGAATTCAAAATTTTGAAATTCAGCATTAATAATTTTTCCAAATTTAAAAACTTTTCCGAATGCGGCAATTCAAAATTTAAGTAATTTGTAATTTAATTTAACGATTCCAATTTTTCAAAATAAGGATGTGTGCAATTCAAAAGTTACAAATTCCCAAATTCAGAATTTCGATCAAAATTTATAAATTCAGGAATTTGAGGCATCGATTCAACTGTTCCGAATTCAGAAATTCAAAATTTCATCGATTCAGAACTTGCCAAACTGCAAATTCAGGAACTAGATCTCAGACTCAAAATACGAAATTTTCCAATTCAGAAATTCAAGAATTCAAGATTTTGATAATGCAAAATTTGAAATTTTACAAATTCAGGAATACACAAATTATTCAAGAATTCAATAGAAGGATTTAAATTTTCCAAAATAAAGATGTACCCTATTTAAAATTAACAAATTCCTAAATTCGGGAATTCAAAATTTTGAAATTCAGCATTAATAATTTTTACAAATTTAAGTAATTTGTAATTTAATTTAACGATTCGAATTTTTCAAAATAAGGATGTGTACAATTCAAAAGTTACAAATTCCCAAATTCAGGATTTCGATCAAAATTTATAAATTCAGGAATTTGAGGTATCGATTCAACTGTTCCGAATTCAGAAATTCAAAATTTCATCGATTCAAAACTTGCCAAACTGCAAATTCAGGAACTAGATCTCAGACTCAAAATTTCAAATTCAAAATACGAAATTTTCCAATTCAGAAATTCAGGAATTCAAGATTTTGATAATGCAAAATTTGATATTTTACAAATTCAGGAATTCACAAAATATTCAGGAATTCGATATTAGAAGGATTTAAATTCTCCAAAATAAAGATGTCTCCTATTTAAAATTAACAAATTCCTAAATTCAGGAATTCAAAATTTTGAAATTCAGCATTAATAATTTTTCCAAATTTAAAAACTTTTCCGAATGCGGCAATTCAAAATTTAAGTAATTTGTAATTTAATTTAACGATTCCAATTTTTCAAAATAAGGATGTGTGCAATTCAAAAGTTACAAATTCCCAAATTCAGAATTTCGATCAAAATTTATAAATTCAGGAATTTGAGGCATCGATTCAACTGTTCCGAATTCAGAAATTCAAAATTTCATCGATTCAGAACTTGCCAAACTGCAAATTCAGGAACTAGATCTCAGACTCAGAATACGAAATTTTCCAATTCAGAAAATCAAGAATTCAAGATTTTGATAATGCAAAATTTGAAATTTTACAAATTCAGGAATACACAAATTATTCAAGAATTCAATAGAAGTATTTAAATTTTCCAAAATAAAGATGTACCCTATTTGAAAATTCTTAAATTCAGGAATTCAAAATTTTGAAATTCAGCATTAATAATTTTTCCAAATTTCAAAACTTTTTCGAATGCGGCAATTCAAAATTTAAGTAATTTGTAATTTAAAAACAAGAAGAATGTTCTTAAATCCAAGTGGAGTAAATTTAAATTAAAAAATTTAAATATATCTAAGTCGAACTCCACAAACTTTAATCAGCGTAAAATTATAAATGGTACATGTTTCGGCAGAACACTTCTGCCATCATCAGCCCTAATTTAACAAGAGATTAATGATACAATTGATGAATTACAAGAGGGGTTCTTACCTTAAAGAATATAAAAAATTATAATTTTTTTTAATTTGTAATTTAATTTAACGATTCAAATTTTTCAAAATAAGGATGTGTACAACTCAAAAGTTGCAAATTCCCAAATTCAGGATTTCGATCAAAATTTATAAATTCAGGAATTTGAGGCATCGATTCAACGGTTCCGAATTCAGAAATTCAAAATGTCATCTATTCAGAACTGACCAACGCAAATTCAGGAACTAGATGTCAGACTCAAAATTTCAAATTGAAAATACGAAATTTTCCAATTCAGAAATTCGGGAAGTCAAGATTTTGATAATGCAAAATTTGAAATTTACAAACTCAGAAATTCACATACACTAAATTTGCAAATTTAGAAATTCAAGATTTCGCCAAATCAAAATTCAGAAATTCAGGACACTCTATTTGAAGTTAAAGACACAAAATTTGCAAATTCAGGAATTCTAAACTTCATCGTATCAACTTTTCCGGATTCACCAATTCCAAATTTCAAATAATTTTTCCAAATTTTAAAACTTGCGTCCGAATGCGACAATTCAAAATTTAAGTAATTTGTAATTTAATTTAACGATTCGAATTTTTCAAAATAAGGATGTATACAATACAAAAGTTACAAATTCCCAAATTCAGGATGTCGATCAAAATTTATAAATTCAGGAATTTGAGGCATCGATTCAACGGTTCCGAATTCAGAAATTCAAAATGTCATCTATTCAGAACTGGCCAACGCAAATTCAGGAACTAGATGTCAGACTCAAAATTTCAAATTGAAAATACGAAATTTTCCAATTCAGAAATTCGGGAAGTCAAGATTTTGATAATGCAAAATTTGAAATTTACAAACTCAGAAATTCACATACACTAAATTTGCAAATTTAGAAATTCAAGATTTCGCCAAATCAAAATTCAGAAATTCAGGACACTCTATTTGAAGTTAAAGACACAAAATTTGCAAATTCAGGAATTCTAAACTTCATCGTATCAACTTTTCCGGATTCACCAATTCCAAATTTCAAATAATTTTTCCAAATTTTAAAACTTGCGTCCGAATGCGACAATTCAAAATTTAAGTAATTTGTAATTTAATTTAACGATTCGAATTTTTCAAAATAAGGATGTATACAATACAAAAGTTACAAATTCCCAAATTCAGGATGTCGATCAAAATTTATAAATTCAGGAATTTGAGGCATCGATTCAACGGTTCCGAATTCAGAAATTCAAAATTTCATCGATTCAAAACTTGCCAAACTGCAAATTCAGGAACTAGATCTCGGACTCAAAATTTCAAATTCAAAATACGAAATTATCCAATTCAGAAATTCGGGAATTCAAGATTTTGATAATGCAAAATTAGAAATTTTACAAACTCAGGAATACACAAATACACTAAATTTGCAAATTTAGAAATTCAAGATTTCGCCAAATCAAAATTCAGAAATTCAGGACACTTTATTTGAAGTTAAAGACACAAAATTTGCAAATTCAGGAATTCTAAACTTCATCGTATCAACTTTTCCGGATTCACCAATTCAAAATTTGATCGGTTCAAAATTCCAATTCCAATTTTATAATTTAAGTCAACGACTTAAATTTTTCAAAACAAGGATGTATAAGATTCAAAATTTACAATTTCCCTAACTCAGGAATTCACCATCCAAAATTTGCAACTTCTCAGTTGGGAATTATAAATTTTAAAAGTGCAAAATTTCTTAATTTTACTTCGAGTTAAAAAACAATATTTGCAAATTTAAGAATTCCAAACTTCATCGAATCAATTTTTCCGAATTCAGCAATTCAAAATTTCCAAATTTTGGGATTTATAATTTAATTCAACAATTTAAATTTCTCAAAATAAGGATGTATATAAGATTCAAAATTTACAAGTTCCCAAACTGAGAAATTCGAAATTTCAAAGATTCAAAATTAAGAAATTTAGCATTATTTCAAAATTACATTTTTTTAGAATTTGAAATTTTCCAAAATTAAAAATTCACAAATCATAACAATCCAGGAATTCAGTATTTCAAGGATTTAAATTTTCCAAAATAAGGAGGTCTACCATCAAAAATTTGCGAATTCTCAGTAAGAAATTTTAAAAGTGCAAATTCTCAAAGCTCATTAATTCAAAACTTGCAAATTTATAAATCCTGGATATCAAAATTTTACGCAATTCCGTGTTTTAATGATTAAAAATTTGCTAATTTGGAAATTCAAGAATTCACCAAATCAAAATGGAGAAATTCAGGACAGCTTATTTTGCAAATTCTGGAATTTACAAAATATAACAATTCAGGAATTCAATATTTCAAAGATTAAAATTTTTCAAAATAAAGATGTCCACCATCCAAAATTTGCAAATTCTCATTGAGGAATTCTAAATTTTAAAAGTGGAAATTCTTAAAACTCGCTTATTCAAAACTTGCAAATTTATAAAATGATTAAAAATTTGCTAATTTGGAAACCCAAGATTTCATCAAATCAAAATTCAGAAATTCAGGACAGCTTATTTTGCAAATTCGGGAATTTATAAATCCAGGATATCAAGATTTTACGCAATTCCGTATTTCAATAATTAAAAATCTGCTAATTTGAAAATTCAAGACTTCACCAAATCAAAATTCAGAAATTCAGGACAGCTTATTTTGCAAATTCAGGAATTTACAAAATAGAACGTTTCAGGAAATCAATATTTCAACGATTTCAATTTTGTATATTAAGTAATTAACAAAATATAATAATTCTGGAATTCAATATTTCAAGGATTAAAATTTTTCAAAATAAAGATGTCCACGATTCAAAATTTAGAAATTTAACAGTTCAAAATTACATTATTCAAAATTTGAAATTTTCCAAATTCAGGAATTTACAAAATATAATAATTCAGGAATTAAATTTTTCGATTCCAAATTGGGCAGCTTCCAAACTAAGGAATTTAGGGTTTGCTTAGGCCGCCATTAAGTCTGGACATGCTGGCTCCCAGCCCTTTCATGAACGGGATGGAGCGTGGCACAAATATTTGGCAATTGATTTGAGAATTTCTAGTGTCAGTTTGTGCAGAGAAAAAATCCTGCTTCTCTCAATGAATCATCCATCAATTTCCCATCCGATGTTTATGTTTGAAGATGAAAATATCCTACAAGTGTTTTAACGCGTTTGTCCCAAATATTCTATTTTTACATAATGGTTTATTTTTAAAACCCACTTGACAGCAATTAATTTACGTTGTAAATAAATTTGACATGGTCCGGAAATTTATAGAAGTTCCTGAAAGTTCTACACGATTGACTTACCCTTCAGTTCGTAATCACTGATGGTACTCAGCACAGCACAAATACAGAAAAACGACTGCAAATCTTTTTACGATTTCCAATTATATCTGCGGCATCTAGACGCTACCAGGATATGGTGAAGTCAGCGTAATGCATTTATCAAAACAAGACAATTATTACAATAGTGGGCACCGTTAAACAAACAAGCAAAACAACGTCCTCAAAGGAAGAAAAATATGTTTTCGTCATCCTCCAAATAACGAATCCGATTCTCAGACGATCCCTGTGTGCCGTAACTCACGTAGTGATGTACGTCACACTTCCGGTTTCCCTACTGCATGTCAATCACCATCCTTTTGCCGAAAACACGGCTCAGGGCGAATCCTTAAAAATATTCAAGGATCGAATCGTATCCAGCAAAACAACGATCATCTAACATTTTTAACACCTCGGTTCCGCATAACGGCTGTAATTTTTCAACTTCAAGAGCGGCATGTGATTAATGGAAATTTTAAACAGAGATCGGTGGTGGTGAATCACTGTTTTGTTGGAAAAATGTGGTCGTTGTGCAGAGATAATTATACCATGGGCCGGCTAGTGGAACAGGATACATTTTAGGCGTTGATGTTGTTGGTCAATAAAATGCTGCGTCTGAGCTACTCTAGACGGTCGCTTCCGGAGACTGCTGGAAGTGGTCCTCTTTGCACGACCCCACGTGCAGTTTTACACATCGCTTTGCGTCAGCAGCAATCCCAGAATTCGCAATCGTAATCTTTTAGGAAAATATCTCGAATCTGTTGCGTTAGTTTGGTCGTAAAAACTCCCCACACAAAACAGTTGTTTTTAGCAGATTTCTTTTGGTAATGAAAGGGTTTATTATACTAATTAGTGGATAAAATATAGCAGCTAAAGCGATGTAGAGTACTATTGTTCACAAATGTGAGGGCTGGGACGATCGTAGAAAAAATGTTGTGTTCAACACGGGTAAATAGTTACCACACTCGAAGAGTTGGACCACTCAGGCCTCGGAGGACAATTTTCACATCGCGTGCACTAAACACCCACTTTGTAGACTTGTTGCATAAATTACTACCACCTAAAAGGAAAATTAGAAGTGGTAGGAAATAGCTAAGAGAGTCGCTAAAGGAAGGAAATAGTTAAGAGTCATTAAAAGGAGAAAGAGCAGCGGAACATAATATGTCGTTAAGAGTGTCACTAAAACGAGAACGATCAGCAGAAAGAAACGGTTAAGAGACTCGCCAAAATGAGAACAAGAAGCGGCAGAAAATAATTAAGAGAGTCGGTGAAAGAAGAAGAGGCAGCGGAATGAAACAGTTAAGGCACTCGCTTCAGTGAGAATTAGTAGTGGAGGGAAGAAGAACAAGAAAATATTTAATAGAGCCACCAAAGGAAGAAAAGCTGGTGGAGGGAAATAGATGAGAGAGCCACTAAAAGGAGAAAGGGCAGCGGAGAGAAATAGTTAAAAGACTCACTTAAAGGGAAAACTAGAAGTGGTAGGAAATAGCTAAGAGAGTCGCTAAAGCAAGGAAATAGTTAAGAGTCATTGAAAGGAGAAAGAGCAGCGGAACATGATATGTGGTTAAGAGTGTCACTAAAACGAGAAAGATCAGCAGAAAGAGATGGTTAAGAGACTCGCCAAAATGAGAACAAGAAGCGGAAGAAAATAATTAAGAGAGTCGGTGAAAGAAGAAGAGGCAGCGGAATGAAATAGTTAAGGAACTCGCTTAAGTGAGAATTAGTAGTGGAGGGAAGAAGAATAAGAAAATATTTAATAGAGCCACCAAAGGAAGAAAAGCTGGTGGAGGGAAATAGATGAGAGAGTCACTAAAAGGAGAACGGGCAGCGGAGAGAAATAGTTAAAAGACTCACTTAAAGGGAAAACTAGAAGTGGTAGGAAATAGCTAAGAGAGTCGCTAAAGCAAGGAAATAGTTAAGAGTCATTGAAAGGAGAAAGAGCAGCGGAACATGATATGTGGTTAAGAGTGTCACTAAAACGAGAAAGATCAGCAGAAAGAGATGGTTAAGAGACTCGCCAAAATGAGAACAAGAAGCGGAAGAAAATAATTAAGAGAGTCGGTGAAAGAAGAAGAGGCAGCGGAATGAAATAGTTAAGGAACTCGCTTAAGTGAGAATTAGTAGTGGAGGGAAGAAGAATAAGAAAATATTTAATAGAGCCACCAAAGGAAGAAAAGCTGGTGGAGGGAAATAGATGAGAGAGTCACTAAAAGGAGAACGGGCAGCGGAGAGAAATAGTTAAAAGACTCACTTAAAGGGAAAACTAGAAGTGGTAGGAAATAGCTAAGAGAGTCGCTAAAGCAAGGAAATAGTTAAGAGTCATTGAAAGGAGAAAGAGCAGCGGAACATGATATGTGGTTAAGAGTGTCACTAAAACGAGAAAGATCAGCAGAAAGAGATGGTTAAGAGACTCGCCAAAATGAGAACAAGAAGCGGAAGAAAATAATTAAGAGAGTCGGTGAAAGAAGAAGAGGCAGCGGAATGAAATAGTTAAGGAACTCGCTTAAGTGAGAATTAGTAGTGGAGGGAAGAAGAATAAGAAAATATTTAATAGAGCCACCAAAGGAAGAAAAGCTGGTGGAGGGAAATAGATGAGAGAGTCACTAAAAGGAGAACGGGCAGCGGAGAGAAATAGTTAAAAGACTCACTTAAAGGGAAAACTAGAAGTGGTAGGAAATAGCTAAGAGAGTCGCTAAAGCAAGGAAATAGTTAAGAGTCATTGAAAGGAGAAAGAGCAGCGGAACATGATATGTGGTTAAGAGTGTCACTAAAACGAGAAAGATCAGCAGAAAGAAATAGTTAAGAGACTCGCCAAAATGAGAACAAGAAGCGGAAGAAAATAATTAAGAGAGTCGGTGAAAGAAGAAGAGGCAGCGGAATGAAATAGTTAAGGCACTCGCTTCAGTGAGAATTAGTAGTGGAGGGAAGAAGAACAAGAAAATATTTAATAGAGCCACCAAAGGAAGAAAAGCTGGTGGAGGGAAATAGATGAGAGAGCCACTAAAAGGAGAAAGGGCAGCGGAGAGAAATAGTTAAAAGACTCACTTAAAGGGAAAACTAGAAGTGGTAGGAAATAGCTAAGAGAGTCGCTAAAGCAAGGAAATAGTTAAGAGTCATTGAAAGGAAAAAGAGCAGCGGAACATAATATGTGGTTAAGAGTGTCACTAAAACGAGAAAGATCAGCAGAAAGAAACGGTTAAGAGACTCGCCAAAATGAGAACAAGAAGCGGAAGAAAATAATTAAGAGAGTCGGTGAAAGAAGAAGAAGCAGCGGAATGAAATAGTTAAAGAACTCGCTTAAGTGAGAATTAATAGTGGAGGGAAGAAGAATAAGAAAATATTTAATAGAGCCACCAAACAAAGAAAAGCCGGTGGAGGGAAATAGATGAGAGAGTCACTAAAAGGAGAAAGGGCAGCGGAGAGAAATAGTTAAAAGACTCACTTAAAGGGAAAACTAGAAGTGGTAGGAAATAGCTAAGAGAGTTGCTAAAGGAAGGAAATAGTTAAGAGTCATTGAAAGGAGAAAGAGCAGCGGAACATAATATGTAGTTAAGAGTGTCACTAAAACGAGAAAGATCAGCAGAAAGAAATGGTTAAGAGACTCGCCAAAATGAGAACAAGAAGCGGAAGAAAATAATTAAGAGAGTCGGTGAAAGAAGAAGAGGCAGCGGAATGAAATAGTTAAGGCACTCGCTTCAGTGAGAATTAGTAGTGGAGGGAAGAAGAACAAGAAAATATTTAATAGAGCCACCAAAGGAAGAAAAGCTGGTGGAGGGAAATAGATGAGAGAGCCACTAAAAGGAGAAAGGGCAGCGGAGAGAAATAGTTAAAAGACTCACTTAAAGGGAAAACTAGAAGTGGTAGGAAATAGCTAAGAGAGTCGCTAAAGCAAGGAAATAGTTAAGAGTCATTGAAAGGAGAAAGAGCAGCGGAACATAATATGTCGTTAAGAGTGTCACTAAAACGAGAACGATCAGCAGAAAGAAACGGTTAAGAGACTCGCCAAAATGAGAACAAGAAGCGGCAGAAAATAATTAAGAGAGTCGGTGAAAGAAGAAGAGGCAGCGGAATGAAATAGTTAAGGCACTCGCTTCAGTGAGAATTAGTAGTGGAGGGAAGAAGAACAAGAAAATATTTAATAGAGCCACCAAAGGAAGAAAAGCTGGTGGAGGGAAATAGATGAGAGAGCCACTAAAAGGAGAAAGGGCAGCGGAGAGAAATAGTTAAAAGACTCACTTAAAGGGAAAACTAGAAGTGGTAGGAAATAGCTAAGAGAGTCGCTAAAGCAAGGAAATAGTTAAGAGTCATTGAAAGGAGAAAGAGCAGCGGAACATAATATGTGGTTAAGAGTGTCACTAAAACGAGAAAGATCAGCAGAAAGAGATGGTTAAGAGACTCGCCAAAATGAGAACAAGAAGCGGAAGAAAATAATTAAGAGAGTCGGTGAAAGAAGAAGAGGCAGCGGAATGAAACAGTTAAGGCACTCGCTTCAGTGAGAATTAGTAGTGGAGGGAAGAAGAACAAGAAAATATTTAATAGAGCCACCAAAGGAAGAAAAGCTGGTGGAGGGAAATAGATGAGAGAGCCACTAAAAGGAGAAAGGGCAGCGGAGAGAAATAGTTAAAAGACTCACTTAAAGGGAAAACTAGAAGGTGTTAGGAAATAGCTAAGAGAGTCGCTAAAGCAAGGAAATAGTTAAGAGTCATTGAAAGGAGAAAGAGCAGCGGAACATGATATGTGGTTAAGAGTGTCACTAAAACGAGAAAGATCAGCAGAAAGAGATGGTTAAGAGACTCGCCAAAATGAGAACAAGAAGCGGAAGAAAATAATTAAGAGAGTCGGTGAAAGAAGAAGAGGCAGCGGAATGAAATAGTTAAGGAACTCGCTTAAGTGAGAATTAGTAGTGGAGGGAAGAAGAATAAGAAAATATTTAATAGAGCCACCAAAGGAAGAAAAGCTGGTGGAGGGAAATAGATGAGAGAGTCACTAAAAGGAGAACGGGCAGCGGAGAGAAATAGTTAAAAGACTCACTTAAAGGGAAAACTAGAAGTGGTAGGAAATAGCTAAGAGAGTCGCTAAAGCAAGGAAATAGTTAAGAGTCATTGAAAGGAGAAAGAGCAGCGGAACATGATATGTGGTTAAGAGTGTCACTAAAACGAGAAAGATCAGCAGAAAGAAATAGTTAAGAGACTCGCCAAAATGAGAACAAGAAGCGGAAGAAAATAATTAAGAGAGTCGGTGAAAGAAGAAGAGGCAGCGGAATGAAATAGTTAAGGCACTCGCTTCAGTGAGAATTAGTAGTGGAGGGAAGAAGAACAAGAAAATATTTAATAGAGCCACCAAAGGAAGAAAAGCTGGTGGAGGGAAATAGATGAGAGAGCCACTAAAAGGAGAAAGGGCAGCGGAGAGAAATAGTTAAAAGACTCACTTAAAGGGAAAACTAGAAGTGGTAGGAAATAGCTAAGAGAGTCGCTAAAGCAAGGAAATAGTTAAGAGTCATTGAAAGGAGAAAGAGCAGCGGAACATAATATGTCGTTAAGAGTGTCACTAAAACGAGAACGATCAGCAGAAAGAAACGGTTAAGAGACTCGCCAAAATGAGAACAAGAAGCGGCAGAAAATAATTAAGAGAGTCGGTGAAAGAAGAAGAGGCAGCGGAATGAAACAGTTAAGGCACTCGCTTCAGTGAGAATTAGTAGTGGAGGGAAGAAGAACAAGAAAATATTTAATAGAGCCACCAAAGGAAGAAAAGCTGGTGGAGGGAAATAGATGAGAGAGCCACTAAAAGGAGAAAGGGCAGCGGAGAGAAATAGTTAAAAGACTCACTTAAAGGGAAAACTAGAAGTGGTAGGAAATAGCTAAGAGAGTCGCTAAAGCAAGGAAATAGTTAAGAGTCATTGAAAGGAGAAAGAGCAGCGGAACATGATATGTGGTTAAGAGTGTCACTAAAACGAGAAAGATCAGCAGAAAGAGATGGTTAAGAGACTCGCCAAAATGAGAACAAGAAGCGGAAGAAAATAATTAAGAGAGTCGGTGAAAGAAGAAGAGGCAGCGGAATGAAATAGTTAAGGAACTCGCTTAAGTGAGAATTAGTAGTGGAGGGAAGAAGAATAAGAAAATATTTAATAGAGCCACCAAAGGAAGAAAAGCTGGTGGAGGGAAATAGATGAGAGAGTCACTAAAAGGAGAACGGGCAGCGGAGAGAAATAGTTAAAAGACTCACTTAAAGGGAAAACTAGAAGTGGTAGGAAATAGCTAAGAGAGTCGCTAAAGCAAGGAAATAGTTAAGAGTCATTGAAAGGAGAAAGAGCAGCGGAACATGATATGTGGTTAAGAGTGTCACTAAAACGAGAAAGATCAGCAGAAAGAGATGGTTAAGAGACTCGCCAAAATGAGAACAAGAAGCGGAAGAAAATAATTAAGAGAGTCGGTGAAAGAAGAAGAGGCAGCGGAATGAAATAGTTAAGGAACTCGCTTAAGTGAGAATTAGTAGTGGAGGGAAGAAGAATAAGAAAATATTTAATAGAGCCACCAAAGGAAGAAAAGCTGGTGGAGGGAAATAGATGAGAGAGTCACTAAAAGGAGAACGGGCAGCGGAGAGAAATAGTTAAAAGACTCACTTAAAGGGAAAACTAGAAGTGGTAGGAAATAGCTAAGAGAGTCGCTAAAGCAAGGAAATAGTTAAGAGTCATTGAAAGGAGAAAGAGCAGCGGAACATGATATGTGGTTAAGAGTGTCACTAAAACGAGAAAGATCAGCAGAAAGAAATAGTTAAGAGACTCGCCAAAATGAGAACAAGAAGCGGAAGAAAATAATTAAGAGAGTCGGTGAAAGAAGAAGAGGCAGCGGAATGAAATAGTTAAGGCACTCGCTTCAGTGAGAATTAGTAGTGGAGGGAAGAAGAACAAGAAAATATTTAATAGAGCCACCAAAGGAAGAAAACCTGGTGGAGGGAAATAGATGAGAGAGCCACTAAAAGGAGAAAGGGCAGCGGAGAGAAATAGTTAAAAGACTCACTTAAAGGGAAAACTAGAAGTGGTAGGAAATAGCTAAGAGAGTCGCTAAAGCAAGGAAATAGTTAAGAGTCATTGAAAGGAAAAAGAGCAGCGGAACATAATATGTGGTTAAGAGTGTCACTAAAACGAGAAAGATCAGCAGAAAGAAACGGTTAAGAGACTCGCCAAAATGAGAACAAGAAGCGGAAGAAAATAATTAAGAGAGTCGGTGAAAGAAGAAGAAGCAGCGGAATGAAATAGTTAAAGAACTCGCTTAAGTGAGAATTAATAGTGGAGGGAAGAAGAATAAGAAAATATTTAATAGAGCCACCAAACAAAGAAAAGCCGGTGGAGGGAAATAGATGAGAGAGTCACTAAAAGGAGAAAGGGCAGCGGAGAGAAATAGTTAAAAGACTCACTTAAAGGGAAAACTAGAAGTGGTAGGAAATAGCTAAGAGAGTTGCTAAAGGAAGGAAATAGTTAAGAGTCATTGAAAGGAGAAAGAGCAGCGGAACATAATATGTAGTTAAGAGTGTCACTAAAACGAGAAAGATCAGCAGAAAGAAATGGTTAAGAGACTCGCCAAAATGAGAACAAGAAGCGGAAGAAAATAATTAAGAGAGTCGGTGAAAGAAGAAGAGGCAGCGGAATGAAATAGTTAAGGCACTCGCTTCAGTGAGAATTAGTAGTGGAGGGAAGAAGAACAAGAAAATATTTAATAGAGCCACCAAAGGAAGAAAAGCTGGTGGAGGGAAATAGATGAGAGAGCCACTAAAAGGAGAAAGGGCAGCGGAGAGAAATAGTTAAAAGACTCACTTAAAGGGAAAACTAGAAGTGGTAGGAAATAGCTAAGAGAGTCGCTAAAGCAAGGAAATAGTTAAGAGTCATTGAAAGGAGAAAGAGCAGCGGAACATAATATGTCGTTAAGAGTGTCACTAAAACGAGAACGATCAGCAGAAAGAAACGGTTAAGAGACTCGCCAAAATGAGAACAAGAAGCGGCAGAAAATAATTAAGAGAGTCGGTGAAAGAAGAAGAGGCAGCGGAATGAAATAGTTAAGGCACTCGCTTCAGTGAGAATTAGTAGTGGAGGGAAGAAGAACAAGAAAATATTTAATAGAGCCACCAAAGGAAGAAAAGCTGGTGGAGGGAAATAGATGAGAGAGCCACTAAAAGGAGAAAGGGCAGCGGAGAGAAATAGTTAAAAGACTCACTTAAAGGGAAAACTAGAAGTGGTAGGAAATAGCTAAGAGAGTCGCTAAAGCAAGGAAATAGTTAAGAGTCATTGAAAGGAGAAAGAGCAGCGGAACATAATATGTGGTTAAGAGTGTCACTAAAACGAGAAAGATCAGCAGAAAGAGATGGTTAAGAGACTCGCCAAAATGAGAACAAGAAGCGGAAGAAAATAATTAAGAGAGTCGGTGAAAGAAGAAGAGGCAGCGGAATGAAACAGTTAAGGCACTCGCTTCAGTGAGAATTAGTAGTGGAGGGAAGAAGAACAAGAAAATATTTAATAGAGCCACCAAAGGAAGAAAAGCTGGTGGAGGGAAATAGATGAGAGAGCCACTAAAAGGAGAAAGGGCAGCGGAGAGAAATAGTTAAAAGACTCACTTAAAGGGAAAACTAGAAGGTGTTAGGAAATAGCTAAGAGAGTCGCTAAAGCAAGGAAATAGTTAAGAGTCATTGAAAGGAGAAAGAGCAGCGGAACATGATATGTGGTTAAGAGTGTCACTAAAACGAGAAAGATCAGCAGAAAGAGATGGTTAAGAGACTCGCCAAAATGAGAACAAGAAGCGGAAGAAAATAATTAAGAGAGTCGGTGAAAGAAGAAGAGGCAGCGGAATGAAATAGTTAAGGAACTCGCTTAAGTGAGAATTAGTAGTGGAGGGAAGAAGAATAAGAAAATATTTAATAGAGCCACCAAAGGAAGAAAAGCTGGTGGAGGGAAATAGATGAGAGTCACTAAAAGGAGAACGGGCAGCGGAGAGAAATAGTTAAAAGACTCACTTAAAGGGAAAACTAGAAGTGGTAGGAAATAGCTAAGAGAGTCGCTAAAGCAAGGAAATAGTTAAGAGTCATTGAAAGGAGAAAGAGCAGCGGAACATGATATGTGGTTAAGAGTGTCACTAAAACGAGAAAGATCAGCAGAAAGAAATAGTTAAGAGACTCGCCAAAATGAGAACAAGAAGCGGAAGAAAATAATTAAGAGAGTCGGTGAAAGAAGAAGAGGCAGCGGAATGAAATAGTTAAGGCACTCGCTTCAGTGAGAATTAGTAGTGGAGGGAAGAAGAACAAGAAAATATTTAATAGAGCCACCAAAGGAAGAAAAGCTGGTGGAGGGAAATAGATGAGAGAGCCACTAAAAGGAGAAAGGGCAGCGGAGAGAAATAGTTAAAAGACTCACTTAAAGGGAAAACTAGAAGTGGTAGGAAATAGCTAAGAGAGTCGCTAAAGCAAGGAAATAGTTAAGAGTCATTGAAAGGAAAAAGAGCAGCGGAACATAATATGTGGTTAAGAGTGTCACTAAAACGAGAAAGATCAGCAGAAAGAAACGGTTAAGAGACTCGCCAAAATGAGAACAAGAAGCGGAAGAAAATAATTAAGAGAGTCGGTGAAAGAAGAAGAAGCAGCGGAATGAAATAGTTAAAGAACTCGCTTAAGTGAGAATTAATAGTGGAGGGAAGAAGAATAAGAAAATATTTAATAGAGCCACCAAACAAAGAAAAGCCGGTGGAGGGAAATAGATGAGAGAGTCACTAAAAGGAGAAAGGGCAGCGGAGAGAAATAGTTAAAAGACTCACTTAAAGGGAAAACTAGAAGTGGTAGGAAATAGCTAAGAGAGTTGCTAAAGGAAGGAAATAGTTAAGAGTCATTGAAAGGAGAAAGAGCAGCGGAACATAATATGTAGTTAAGAGTGTCACTAAAACGAGAAAGATCAGCAGAAAGAAATGGTTAAGAGACTCGCCAAAATGAGAACAAGAAGCGGAAGAAAATAATTAAGAGAGTCGGTGAAAGAAGAAGAGGCAGCGGAATGAAATAGTTAAGGCACTCGCTTCAGTGAGAATTAGTAGTGGAGGGAAGAAGAACAAGAAAATATTTAATAGAGCCACCAAACAAAGAAAAGCCGGTGGAGGGAAATAGATGAGAGAGTCACTAAAAGGAGAAAGGGCAGCGGAGAGAAATAGTTAAAAGACTGACTTAAAGGGAAAACTAGAAGTGGTAGGAAATAGCTAAGAAAGTCGCTAAAGGAAGGAAATAGTTAACAGTCATTAAAAGGAAAAAGAGCAGCGGAACATAATATGTAGTTAAGAGTGTCACTAAAATGAGAACGATCAGCAGAAAGAAACGGTTAAGAGACTCGCCAAAATGAGAACAAGAAGCGGAAGAAAATAATTAAGAGAGTCGGTGAAAGAAGAAGAAGCAGCGGAATGAAATAGTTAAAGAACTCGCTTAAGTGAGAATTAATAGTGGAGGGAAGAAGAATATGAAAATATTTAATAGAGCCACCAAACAAAGAAAAGCCGGTGGAGGGAAATAGATGAGAGAGTCACTAAAAGGAGAAAGGGCAGCGGAGAGAAATAGTTAAAAGACTCACTTAAAGGGAAAACTAGAAGTGGTAGGAAATAGCTAAGAGAGTCGCTAAAGCAAGGAAATAGCTAAAAGTCATTAAAAGGAGAGAGAGCAGCGGAACATGATATGTAGTTAAGAGTGTCACTAAAACGAGAAAGATCAGCAGAAAGAAATGGTTAAGAGACTCGCCAAAATGAGAACAAGAAGCGGAAGAAAATAATTAAGAAAGTCGGTGAAAGAAGAAGAGGCAGCGGAATGAAATAGTTAAGGAACTCGCTTAAGTGAAAATTAGTAGTGGAGGGAAGAAGAATAAGAAAATATTTAATAGAGCCACCAAAGGAAGAAAAGCTGGTGGAGGGAAATAGATGAGAGAGTCACTAAAAGGAGAAAGGGCAGCGGAGAGAAATAGTTAAAAGACTCACTTAAAGGGAAAACTAGAAGTGGTAGGAAATAGCTAAGAGAGTCGCTAAAGCAAGGAAATAGTTAAGAGTCATTGAAAGGAGAAAGAGCAGCGGAACATGATATGTGGTTAAGAGTGTCACTAAAACGAGAAAGATCAGCAGAAAGAAATAGTTAAGAGACTCGCCAAAATGAGAACAAGAAGCGGAAGAAAATAATTAAGAGAGTCGGTGAAAGAAGAAGAGGCAGCGGAATGAAATAGTTAAGGCACTCGCTTCAGTGAGAATTAGTAGTGGAGGGAAGAAGAACAAGAAAATATTTAATAGAGCCACCAAAGGAAGAAAAGCTGGTGGAGGGAAATAGATGAGAGAGCCACTAAAAGGAGAAAGGGCAGCGGAGAGAAATAGTTAAAAGACTCACTTAAAGGGAAAACTAGAAGTGGTAGGAAATAGCTAAGAGAGTCGCTAAAGCAAGGAAATAGTTAAGAGTCATTGAAAGGAAAAAGAGCAGCGGAACATAATATGTGGTTAAGAGTGTCACTAAAACGAGAAAGATCAGCAGAAAGAAACGGTTAAGAGACTCGCCAAAATGAGAACAAGAAGCGGAAGAAAATAATTAAGAGAGTCGGTGAAAGAAGAAGAAGCAGCGGAATGAAATAGTTAAAGAACTCGCTTAAGTGAGAATTAATAGTGGAGGGAAGAAGAATAAGAAAATATTTAATAGAGCCACCAAACAAAGAAAAGCCGGTGGAGGGAAATAGATGAGAGAGTCACTAAAAGGAGAAAGGGCAGCGGAGAGAAATAGTTAAAAGACTCACTTAAAGGGAAAACTAGAAGTGGTAGGAAATAGCTAAGAGAGTTGCTAAAGGAAGGAAATAGTTAAGAGTCATTGAAAGGAGAAAGAGCAGCGGAACATAATATGTAGTTAAGAGTGTCACTAAAACGAGAAAGATCAGCAGAAAGAAATGGTTAAGAGACTCGCCAAAATGAGAACAAGAAGCGGAAGAAAATAATTAAGAGAGTCGGTGAAAGAAGAAGAGGCAGCGGAATGAAATAGTTAAGGCACTCGCTTCAGTGAGAATTAGTAGTGGAGGGAAGAAGAACAAGAAAATATTTAATAGAGCCACCAAACAAAGAAAAGCCGGTGGAGGGAAATAGATGAGAGAGTCACTAAAAGGAGAAAGGGCAGCGGAGAGAAATAGTTAAAAGACTGACTTAAAGGGAAAACTAGAAGTGGTAGGAAATAGCTAAGAAAGTCGCTAAAGGAAGGAAATAGTTAACAGTCATTAAAAGGAAAAAGAGCAGCGGAACATAATATGTAGTTAAGAGTGTCACTAAAATGAGAACGATCAGCAGAAAGAAACGGTTAAGAGACTCGCCAAAATGAGAACAAGAAGCGGAAGAAAATAATTAAGAGAGTCGGTGAAAGAAGAAGAAGCAGCGGAATGAAATAGTTAAAGAACTCGCTTAAGTGAGAATTAATAGTGGAGGGAAGAAGAATATGAAAATATTTAATAGAGCCACCAAACAAAGAAAAGCCGGTGGAGGGAAATAGATGAGAGAGTCACTAAAAGGAGAAAGGGCAGCGGAGAGAAATAGTTAAAAGACTCACTTAAAGGGAAAACTAGAAGTGGTAGGAAATAGCTAAGAGAGTCGCTAAAGCAAGGAAATAGCTAAAAGTCATTAAAAGGAGAGAGAGCAGCGGAACATGATATGTAGTTAAGAGTGTCACTAAAACGAGAAAGATCAGCAGAAAGAAATGGTTAAGAGACTCGCCAAAATGAGAACAAGAAGCGGAAGAAAATAATTAAGAAAGTCGGTGAAAGAAGAAGAGGCAGCGGAATGAAATAGTTAAGGAACTCGCTTAAGTGAAAATTAGTAGTGGAGGGAAGAAGAATAAGAAAATATTTAATAGAGCCACCAAAGGAAGAAAAGCTGGTGGAGGGAAATAGATGAGAGAGTCACTAAAAGGAGAAAGGGCAGCGGAGAGAAATAGTTAAAAGACTCACTTAAAGGGAAAACTAGAAGTGGTAGGAAATAGCTAAGAGAGTCGCTAAAGGAAGGAAATAGTTAAGAGTCATTAAAAGGAGAAAGAGCAGCGGAACATAATATGTAGCTAAGAGTGTCACTAAAACGAGAAAGATCAGCAGAAAGAAACGGTTAAGAGACTCGCCAAAATGAGAACAAGAAGCGGAAGAAAATAATTAAGAGAGTCGGTGAAAGAAGAAGAGGCAGCGGAATGAAATAGTTAAGGAACTCGCTTAAGTGAGAATTAGTAGTGGAGGGAAGAAGAATAAGAAAATATTTAATAGAGCCACCAAAGGAAGAAAAGCTGGTGGAGGGAAATAGATGAGAGAGTCACTAAAAGGAGAAAGGGCAGCTGAGAGAAATAGCTAAAAGACTCACCTAAAGGGAAAACTAGAAGTGGTAGGAAATAGCTAAGAGAGTCGCTAAAGGAAGGAAATAGTTAAGAGTCATTGAAAGGAGAAAGAGCAGCGGAACATAATATGTAGTTAAGAGTGTCACTAAAACGAGAAAGATCAGCAGAAAGAGATGGCTAAGAGACTCGCCAAAATGAGAACAATAAGCGGAAGAAAATAATTAAGAGAGTCGGTGAAAGAAGAAGAGGCAGCGGAATGAAATAGTTAAGGAACTCGCTAAAGTGAGAATTAGTAGTGGAGGGAAGAAGAATAAGAAAATATTTAATAGAGCCACCAAAGGAAGAAAAGCTGGTGGAGGGAAATAGATGAGAGAGTCACTAAAAGGAGAAAGGGCAGCGGAGAGAAATAGTTAAAAGACTCACTTAAAGGGAAAACTAGAAGTGGTAGGAAACAGCTAAGAGAGTCACTAAAGGAAGGAAATAGTTAAGAGTCATTAAAAGGAGAAAGAGCAGCGGAACAGTAGTTGAGAGTGTCACTAAAACGAGAAAGATTAGCAGAAAGAAATGGTTAAGAGACTCGCCAAAATGAGAACAAGAAGCGGAAGAAAATAATTAAGAGAGTCGGTGAAAGAAGAAGAGGCAGCGGAATAAAATAGTTAAGGAACTCGCTAAAGTGAGAATTAGTAGTGGAGGGAAGAAGAATAGGAAAATATTTAATAGAGCCACCAAAGGAAGAAAAGCTGGTGGAGGGAAATAGATGAGAGAGTCACTAAAAGGAGAAAGGGCAGCGGAGAGAAATAGTTAAAAGACTCACTTAAAGGGAAAACTAGAAGCTGGTAGAAGGAAATAGTCAAGAGAATCATTAAAATGAGAAAGAACAGCGGAAAATAATAGTTAAGAGAGTACTAAAACGAGAAAGGGCAGCGGAAAGAAATAGTTAAGTGGGTCGCTAAAGGGAGAACAAGCAGCGGAAAGAAATAATTAAGAGAGTTAATGAAAGAAGAACAGGCAGTGGAAGGAAATAGTTAAAAGACTCACAAATTAAGGAAATATTTTGGAGAGCGGGCAAGGGAAGATAAGCTGCTGGAAGGGAGTAGTAAAGAGAGTCATTAAAAAAAGAAAGAGCAACGAAAAATAATAGTTAAGAGAGTCACTAAAAGGAGAAAGGGCAGTGGAGAGAAATAGTTGAAAGACTCACTTAAAGGGAAAACTAGCAGTGGTAGGAAATGCCTAAGAGAATCGCTAAAGAAAGGAAATAGTTAAGTGAGTCATTAAAAGGAGAAAGAGCAGCGGAACATAATAGTTAAGAGTGTCACTAAAACGAGAAAGAGTAGCGGAAAGAAATAGTTAAGATATTCGCTAATCAAAAAACAGGCAGCGGAAGGAAATAGTTAAGAGACTCACAAATTAAGGAAATATTTAGGAGAGCCGCCAAGGGAAGAAAAGCTCGTGGAAGGAAATAGTTAAGAGAATCATTAAAGAAATAGTTAAGAGAGTCGCTAAAGGGAGAACAAGCAGCGGAAGGAAATAGTTGAGAGAGTCGGCGAAAGAAGAAGAGTAAAACTAGAGAGACACAGAGCTATAAAGAACGGCAGATGTGTATGAGAAAGAACATGAGAAAGAGGATGAAAGAGACAAAACACAGTGGAAGAGAAAAGTCGAAAAAAATGAAGGTGAAAGTGGAAAAGAAAATACGAGATAATGAAATACAGAAGATGAGAAAAAAAAGAACACGAGAAAAATAAAGATGGGAAACAAAAGAACATAAAAATGTGCAAATGCGATCAGAGAAAATAAAATACAGAGATCGAAAATTAAATTAGTTAAAGTTGGTCATGCACGAAAAGCCACTTGTCGTAGTTTAATAATTATTTAATAAAATATCATTTGACCTTTAATAAATAATTCAACTAAACTACGGCAAGCACCTTCTGGTGCATGGCCAGTGTAATTTTTTTAACTTGATTTGTTTTGATGGCCGAAATTCTTTCTTGCTTGTCTTTTCATTGTTTTTTTTTTAAATGCTGATATTTACCAATTCGTCTTCTTTACAAAGTTCTACTTTGGCTATGTTTCTTCGTCACTCATATATTTTTTACTGTAATTATCCCAACTGGTGGAATCGATCTTATCTCCGCGGAGAACAACCTATTCTTTTATATCATTGCTTTGGAAAATCCCAGAGTCGCTCTAGCCAAAATAGCCGAAACAAATAAAACTACAGGATCGGGAGGCGTATTGGCGCCAGGGTGGAGACCCGACCCGTAACGACGTCACACGCTCCCTGCCTTAATTAATTCCTACTCTAAAAAACTAAAACTACGTATTTGCGCGGAATGGGACCATGCGACGCGTGTTACAGCAGGAGTTTTTATTTTACCAAAATCTGAACAAATACCTTGCACAATAACATAAGTGTTGTTATGATTTATATCGGTCGTTTACTTAAATAAAACATATTGAGGTTAGAACACTATTAATCCCTCAATTTCACTATGATTTTACGAGACTGGTCAGTGTTGTCAACAAAATACACAAACCACTATTTGCATGCTCTCTCTCGTCCCCTTACGTCGTCAATCATTGAAACACCGCACACGCATCCGTTTTCTCAGCGACGTTAATTAACGGCGCACATCCGTGTGCATTGTTAAGATTGCAGCGCGAAATTGTCGCCGTTGTCGACGATAATCCGACAAATCTAAAATATTATAAACGCCGCCTTTTAAGGACATAAATTACTCGGCTCTGTTATAATTTATTGGTGGTGTTGTGATTTTACACGTAATACGTAAATTACGTGCGATTATAACAAGTCGTTATTCGTGTCCTTTAATTTCACGCTTAAGTCCAAACATGAACAAATTAATTAACAGAAAGGAGCTAAATCGGGTAATTCATCGACCGGCGTCGCGAGTTTAGAATGTCTGTTGGATACCGAAAAATTCAGTGGAAAATATTGACTGTAGAGACAACTTACTCGGCTGTAATGGCAACACGGAACTCACCTGGAAAAAAAAGAGAACGTTTAGTTATTTAATCAGAGTCGAAGGAAAAGTAAATACACTTAAGTGCAATGAATTAAATTTATGAATGTCGGGATGCTTTTTGGGTCAGACTTTAATGAATAAGATAACTCTTTCTTAATTTCTTCGTTTGTCCTAATTCTTCAGCATTCTTCCTTAATGTCTAATATTTTTTTAGAGCAGTTTGTATTGACTTTTTAGTGTGAGATGGGAACCTCATGCAAAGGTTTGGTGTCGACTGACTAACTAACCGACAACTGCTTACAGGAAACAAAAAATTATATTAGGTCTGGATAAGTGATATATGAGAACCACTTTCCGTGAAAGAAACGATACCTCAAGTTCTCGGTCACCCAACATAAACATACAGATGGTATAACAAGATGTGAATACATTGATCTATTATGCCTACAAAATTCTAACAGTTTGTTTTTGAGTAGTTTTTTATTTGTGTAGAAAACTTTATTTTCAGCACTTAATTTAATGTACCTTTACTTTGGCTTTTCCTGTTCTTTCTTTTTTGCCACATTTCATTAGTTTTGTTTTCTGTTGGTTTATTACTAGTCTCCTAGACCTAAAAAAATATAAAAAAAATCTAACTAAAAAAAACAAATTAAAATCTCCGCGAAAACCGATTGAGAATCGCTGGCATGATTGAGGACTTTTTTGCTGGAACGAGTGCGGTGAACGGCTGCCAATTAATTACTTTCAGTTTCATTTCATTTTATTCTCTTTTTCATCAATAAAGTGTCTTCATTATCGGTTTCTTTTTCCTAATTTCCCTGTCCAGTTCTGTAAATAACTCCTTTTTTTTCTTCTATTTTTATTTCCTCCTTATTTTTTATATCTTCCAAAATCTGTTCCATTTACTGCTGTCAGATTGTTGATTTTTCATTGGATAATCAGCACAAAGTAAATTCCTTTTGTGTCGACCGAAGCGCGAAAATAACGATTGTTTTGGTCCTTCTAGTTTGTTTGATGTGCGCCCGAAGGTGTCCACGAAAAAAATGTTTACGAGTGCCGTTTATTATTTGCAAATATTAATAAGTGTCGGTACCAAACAAATATTTGCAAATCATAATCATTCGTTCGGTAAACATTTACGATGATTGTTTGTTTATAACCCAACGGTTTGCTCGGGCGCATCCACCAAATTCGCGACGGTAATGTGGCGGTTGTTTACTGAATTCGACATCAAAGTCCGGCATCGGTGTTAAGTCCACTGATATGACGAAGTGCAAGGAGCGATCGACAGTTAAAAATTTGATCCAGTTTTCGGATTCGAAGTAACTCCGGGGGCAAAGTCCGGTCGCGTCACTCACATCCGAATCTCCCAGATTCCCGATGAGCTTCAATGTTGACCATTGTCCCCTTTTTTGCGCTTGACCAATTCTATTTTAACGTCGCGTTGTTTTGCAATTGATAATATTCGTACGTTGCGCTATAAATAATGCTTTTTAAAACATAACGTGCGTCAATACGCTATCTAAAAACAAAACAATATTATGAAAATTGCTGCCAGCGACATTCGTCGCAACAGGGTATCATTGTTCAGCTAAATTCCCGCGTTGCACAATTGATAATTCAGCCGTAAAACGATGGTAGCGATGACCTCGGAAGACCGCCGCTGCATTTCCATTTTTAAAGACAAAAGACTACTTCCGGAAAGTGGGCGGAACGTGATTATAATTCCGTGATGGTTTATCGGTTCGGGACGACCTTAATCGATGAAGATTCGATCGCGGTTATGTTGATTGCGAGGGAAGTAAGGAAATTCGGCACGTCGTGAAGGTCGCCGGTAGATGTTTATAAATAATTTAATCTAATCGTTTAATTCTAAAGCGCTTGTTACACTCAAATCGCGTAGGTTATTTAATCTTGTTTTATTGGATGAGGTTGACGTTTGCGTGTGCCGTAAATTGCAACACCAACTGGCGGACATTGGGCAATTTGTTCATTGAAGATGATTTAGTACGGGTGTGGTGCCCACGAAATATTAGTATGTATACATATTTATTACCTTTACAGGTTTATAGTATCCGATACATTTCCCATAACTCAAATAAAATAAAATATAATATAATAAATAAAACTAAATAAATCAATAATTCAACACAATAACTAGCAGCTTTTATCCCTTCCCACTTATTGCCCCTCTTCTCCACTCAACCTTCCTCATCCATTCGATCGTCCTCATTCAAAATTTCTTCTCTACTCTCATCTCTCCCTCTCAATTCTACGCATTCCTTCAACAAATGCTCTATCGTCTCCTTTTTTTTCTCTCCACACATCCTGCACACTCTATTATTATCCTCTCGTCCTCTCTCTATCACTCTCTCCTCAAATCTTATTGCTCTTTTTCCTGCTTCTATTCTTACTCCATCTCTCTTTGTTTCCTCCATCATTATATACCCCGGTGTCTCTCTCTCTCTACCCCTAGCACCCATTTAATATTTTTTCCTTGCAACCCTTCCAATCCTTTTTGCTCTCTACATCCCCATATCTCCGCTCCATACATCATCACGCTTTTCACCAAACTATCAAACATCTTTACTCTCCTTCTAAAATCATCTCCAAATTTTCTCTCTCCTATTTTCTTATTTGCTTTTTTCACTAACTCTCTCACATGTGCTGTTGCTGTGTTTCTTTGATTCATCACATAACCTAAATACTTAAATTCTTTCACTTCTTCAATTTTCTCTTTCTCCCATCTCCACTCATTTACTTTTCTCCTACCACCCCCTTTTCTGAACACCATCATCTTGGATTTCTCTACATTCACCGTCAACTTTTTCCTCCTCATATATTTCTCGATGCTTCCTATCATTTCTTTCATACCTTTCTCTCGCTAGCACCACCAAATCATCCGCATATGCTAAAGACCATACTTTTTCTATTTAGGAGAGTGCTCCCCCTATAATTACTGACTGTATCCTTTTCTCCTTTCTTATATATGGGGCATATTATCCCCTCCTTCCACTCTTGGGGGAATCCCTCTCCCTTCCACACTCCATTCATTATCTCTAACAACCTGTCAACTTCCCTTTCCCTTCCATATATCCACGCTTCATTCTGTATACCATCCCTCCCCGGTGAATTTTTTCTTTTCAGTTTTCTTAGTTGTTGCTCTAGTTCTTCTCTTGTTATCTCTTCTATTTCTTCCACTCTTTGTTGTCTCTTTTCCTTTTCTTGTCTGTTTTCATCACCCCACAACAGCTCACTGAAGTACTCTCTCCATTCCTCCATAGTAATTCCATCACTCACTCTCTCCCTCTTTTTCTTTCTTTCCTTATTTATGTATCTCCATACCTCTTATTTCGTCTTTATACCCTTCATCTTTAGCTCTTCTTCCATTCGTTTCTTTTGCTTCTTCTCTTTGCATACTAAAATGTACTTCTTGCGTGCTCTTGGTTGCTTTTTCTTTTTTCCAATTTCTTAGTTTCCTTCTTGCATCCTGCTTCCTTTCCCTGAATTCTATATCCCACCACTCGTTCTTTCACAACCCCATCTTCTCTCTTATCTCTATCTCTTCTATTTTCTGTAGCGTTTCTTTTGTTATCGCTCAGTTTATTTCTGTTTCTTCGTATTTTGCCTCCTTAAGTCTTGCTCTATAATTTTCTTTTCCTTCTTCCGACCAAATATTTTTCACAATTTTTCTTCTAAACTCATTCACACTTCCTCTATCTTTCTCTCTTCCTTTTGTCTTCACTTCTAAAGGCATATGGTCCGTCTCCATTCTTTCTCCCACCTTGAATTTCTCTATTTCATCCCATGCTTCTTCATTTACCATAACATAATCAATAACTGTCTCCCCTCTTGATCCAATATACGTGTACTCCCCTTTCTCATCTCCTGTGCAGTTCCCATTAAGTATGCCCCACCCTCTTTCTTCTACTAAGCTAATCAGTACTCTCCCTTCTGCGTTTTCTGTTCCATCTTTTGTTGATCTTCCTTCTATTGCTTCTTGTTCCTCTTCTATCCGTCTTCTTTTTCCCACAATTCTTGCATTAAAATCCCCCCCAATCACCAAAGTTCCTTCTTCTTGCTCTTTTACTCACTCTTCTATTATTCTCTTCGTTTTCTTCATACTTCTGCTGTACACTGTTACAATTCTCCATTTTCTCTGTTTACTTTTCACCGTTCTTTCCATAATCCCTCTTTCTTCTTTTGCTTCAGTTCCATTTTCTCCTTCCAGTCCCTCTTTCACCCCCATTATTATCCCACCTTTAGCTCTCCCTTTCTTGCTTTCCCTCTCTGCATATTGACACTTCCACTTAAACTCTTTCGGCATTCTCTTTTCCAATTTTTCCCACCCACGTTTCTACCATTCCCACTACGTCAAATTCTCTCAAATACTCCCAAAGTTCATTCTCTTTGTTTTTTATTCCCGCTGCGTTCCAGAATACTATTCTTATTTTCTCCTTTTCTCCTTTATTCCTCTCCGTATTCGTTTTCCCTTTTCTGCCCTGTCGTCTTTTTCTTGTGCTCTTATTCAAAAATTTTCTGTACCTAACTCCCCCTTTTCTTCGTCCCACCTAAGCCCTTTTCCCTCTATCCTTATCTTTTTATAACCCACTTTCACCCGCTGTCCTTTTTGTCGCTCTTCTTTGGCTATCGCTCTTAATTCCTTCTGTATATCTCTTTCTTTCTTTGTCAGATCATCTTCATGTATACTCTCTTTCCTTTTTTTCTCTTAGTTTTCTTTTATTTTCCATAACTTTCCTCTTTTCCCCCCAGCTCCCAAGTTCCGCCACAATCATTTTTCCTCCATTTATTTTATACATCTCTCACAGTCACTTCTACCTCTAATTCCACCTTCATCCATTTTTCCAGTTTCTTCTCGCTCTCGCATTCCTCTTCGTCCAATCCCGTTACTACAATATTCTTTTTTCGCACTCTTTTTTCCTGCTCTTCCATTTTCTCCTCCAATTTTTTCTTCTAGTTCCATCTTTTCTCTTTCCCATTCTTCTTCCTTTTCATGCATCATAATTTTCAACTGTTCCAGTTCCCGGCTCTCTTCCTTGATCTCCCCTACATCAGCATCTCTTTCATTTCCTCATCCATTGCCTTTTCAACCGGTGATCTTTCCAACTTCTTACTTTTCCTAAAGGGGTCAATCCTCTCTTCCGACTCTCGTCCTTCTCTTTTTCTTTTGTAATCTTCTTCTCCCTCGCTCTCACTACCACTTTTTTTCATTGTATCTCTGCGCTTTTTTATCCGCTGATCTTCTCGAGCGCCGCAAAACACGTCCGCTCGGCTCAACTGCTCGAATCGGAATCGCCCACGAAATATTATTCTCCAGTGTTCTTTTCAGGAATTCTGATCTAAGAACGATTCCTCCACATGTCAAATGTGAGGTTCGCCCACATCTGAACGAAAAGAAAAACATGGAGAAAATATTTTATCAGGGGAAACTCAAACGATAATGATATATACAAAGAACGCCGTACTCACGAGATCATCTTTTCCAAAAGTGTTGGCGTAATGGCCGAATTTTCTGTCATTGGTCTAATCGGTGGATATTGATATTGAATGATAACAGCATTGATCTAGAACAGTCCACAGACCATGAGAACGTCTGGGAATGGTTGTTCCCATAAGATCATCAGCCTAGAAGATTCTGTCGCGGTGACGCTCGCAGAGGATGACCTCATCCTTCAAGAATATTCGATCGCGCCGAAAGGATGATCTCATTATTCCCGGAATAGAAGGAATCGAGAACGCCAGTAGGGGTATAAGAAGGGAACGAACGACGGAACGGGACAGTGTATTCGGACCATCGTGAACAAGTCGGTCAGCTCAGGCTACGTTGCAATATCAATCACGTCAGGTTCAAGCCAATGACATGACTGATGATAAAAACTCCCGCAGTTTCTACCCGACGACCGGAGTTTCCAATCGCCGGAATCACAAAGGAGCAAACGAAATTCGACCATGCAATTACGATCCTCGATCCGCGAATCGTCAGCGAAGTCCGGGACTTGGTGATCAACCCGCCAGATACGGACACTTAAGAAGGCATTCACCGCCAGATCGGGCACGAGTCAGGATCAGAAAACGCACCGATTGTTAGAATCCAAAGAAATGGGTGATTCTAAACCATCACAGTTCCTGCGAAGATTACAAAGTCTTGCAGCGACCGACGTCCCTGAATCTTTGGTTAGAACAGTATGGACGCGCCGATTGCCACAGTCATCCGGTGACAGGAATCGCTATGATAGACGCAGGCAGTCGCTACGTGTATTTGTTGGTGAAATAAATGACGCATTAATATATCTGGCACTCTACGTTCTAAAAGTACTCGAAAAATTCAATATGAGTGAAAACGCCCTCGGAACCGACTGCTAAATAAGAGAAATAGAAGGTGATATAAAGAAAAAATCAGAGAAGATATTGAGAAAAGCGAGAAGAGGTATTAGAGAAAGGTATGAAGAAAGAATTGGGCAAGGAAGAGGAGATATAGCCAGGAAAAAGAATAAATCGGCGAAGCCGGAAGATAACGACATCTAGGAGGCGCCACAGGAAGCGGATGAACAAAGACGATAGAAACTTTTTTCAAAAAAGTAAAAAGACGGCGAGGTCTCCTGGAGTAAATAAAACACAGAAGACATCAGAGAAAGAGAAGGAAACGGACACAGAGATGGAGAAAAAAATATTGGAGCTGTTGCAAGAGTTGAAGGAGGAGATGAAAGAAATAAGACGAGAAAACAAGGAACTCAAGAGAGAGATAGAGAGGCAGAGAGAAGAATTTAAAGAGAAGGAGAAGAGATGGGAAGGAGAGAGAGACTGGTGGAAGGAGAGAGTGGAAAAGCTGGAAGAGAGAATGGAAATCGAAGAGAGAAGAATGAGGAAGAACAACATCGTGATAACAGGATGGGACGGGGAAAGAAAAAGTCATGTAAAAAAAGAGGATGTAGAGAAGTTTTTGAAGGCAAATGTAGAGGATAGTAAAGTAAAAGATTGTTACAGGATCAACAAGGCTCAAGTATTGGTGGAGATGGAGGGATGGGGTGAGAAGGAAAGAATAATGAAGCAAAAAGGAAAATTGAGGGAGAAGAGGGAAACAAGGGGGATATACATAGACAACGACCTCACAAAGAAAGAAAGAGATTTACAGAAGAAACTAAGAAGTATGGCGAAGGAAAAAAGGGAAGAAGGGAAAGAAGTAAGAGTGGGATACAGGAAATTAATAGTGGACGGGGAGCAATGGAGATGGAATGAAAAGAGAGAGAAACTAGAGGTTTTCCAATAAGAAGAAGAAGGGGAGGAGGAAAAAAGGGGGACAACGGCAAAGTAAAAAGGACAATGAAATGGGAAAAAAGAAACAAAGAAGGAAGTAAGTAGGAGGGAAACTAAGGATGGAAGGGAGAATCAAAGAAGGTAACGAGAAAAACAGGGGTGAGGGCACTATTTTGGAATGTAGCGGGACTAGGGAAAAAAGAAGAAGATTTTTGGGACTATGTGAAGGAGTTCGATATTGTTGGATTAACAGAAACATGGTCAGAAAGCTGGGAAAAAATAGAAGAACTGTTACCAAAGGAGTTCGAGTGGGAATGGCAAGGGGCGAGAAGGGGGAAGAAAAAAGGAAGAGCAGCAGGGGGAATAATAACAAGGGTAAAAAAAGGAATAAAAGCGAATACTAAAAAGAAGGGAGAAGAGGAAGGTCACATGGTGAGAAACGTTAAAATAGACAGTAAATGGTGGAAAATAGTGACAGTGTACAGCAAAGAGATGAAAGAAACAATAAGCAAGATAGAAGAAACATTAAAAGACAACAGGGAAGAATGTATACTTCTGGGAGGGGATTTTAACGGGAGAATTGGGGAAAGAGGAGCCAGGGATTGGGAAGAAGAGAGGGAGAAAGAAAATCCAAAGACAAGAAAGAAAACGCGGAAGGGAAGAAGTTGATGGAATGGATAGAAGAGAAAGGATGGGAAGTGCTGAATGGAAATAAACAAGGGGACGAAGAAGGAGAATGGACCTACATAGGCGGTAGAGGAGAGACGGTGATAGACTACGGAATAGTAAACGAAGAAGCATGGGAAGAAGTCGAAGAATTCAGAATAGGGGAAAGAGTAGAGTCTGCCTATAGAGATAAGTATAGGAAGGAGGAGAGAGAATAGAGGAGGTGAAGAAAAAATAGAGGAAATGCGGAAGGTGATAATTAAAGTATGGGACGAGCAAGGGGTGGAAGAGTATAAGAGAAGACTGGAAAAAGCAAGATTTAAAGAACAAGAAGTAGGGAAAATGGAGAAAGAATTGGTAGAAATATTGGAAAAAGCAGCGACAAAAAGAGAAATAACAGTAAGAGGTGGAGGAACAAAAAGAAAGAATAAATGGTGGGACAAAGAATGTGAGCAACGTAAAAAGGAAGCAATAAAAGAACTAAGAAAGTGGAGAAAGACTAAAGGGAACAGAAGTGGCTTTTTAGAAGCGAAAAGAAGATACAGAGAGACATGCAGGGAGAAGAAGAGGCAGAAGAAGGAGAGAGAGGAGGAAGAGATAAAAGCAATAAGAACAGAGAAGGAGGTATGGAACTATATTAATAATAGAGAGAGAAATAAAAAAGAAAATGTGAGCGAGGAGATAACGATTAATGAGTGGGAGGAGTACTTCATGAGGCTGCTGGAGGGAGAAAAGGAAAAAAAGAAAACGGAAACAGAGACGAAGGGAAACCGAGTAGAACCTGAAGGAGAAGAAATTACAATGGAAGAGGTGGAGAGGCATGTGAAGAAACTGAGGAAAGGGAAGGCACCAGGGAGGGATAGAATACAGAATGAGTCGTGGATGTATGGGACGAGAAGAGTGCTAGAGAGGCTGGTGGAGGTAATGAATGGGGTGTGGAGAGGAGAAGGATTCCCGGTAGGGTGGAGATTTACCCCATTTACAAAAAAGGGGAGAAAAATAAAGTAGAAAATTACCGAGGGATAACTCTCCTAAACACAGGGTACAAGTTGTATGCATCAATTCTGAATGAAAGGATGAACAGAGAGATAGAGGAAAAGGGAGCATTACCAGACAGCCAAGCAGGATTTAGAGAGGGGAGGGGAACTATGGATAATGTATACATCCTGGACCATTTGACGAAGAGTGAGTTAAAGAAGAAAGGGGGGAGGGTGTATGCAATATTCGTAGACTTCAAGGCGGCTTTTGACAAGGTGGACAGAAAGAGGATGTTTGAGTGCCTGAGGGAGAAAGGGGTAAATGAATGGCTGGTAAGAAAGGTGGAGGAGATATATGAGAAGACAAAAAGTAAAGTGAAGGTAGGGGTGAGGGAAAGCGAATGGTTTGTGACAACAAAGGAAGTGAGGCAAGGTTGTCCGCTCAACCCCTTGTTGTTCACGATGTATGTGGCAGATATGGACGGAATGTTAGAGAGAGCACAAGCGGGGGGGTGTGTGGTAGGTAGAAAAAAAGTGTGGAGCCTGGCGTTTGCGGATGATGTGGTAATTGTGGCAAAGAGAGAAAGAGAAATGAAGGAAATGATAAAGAGGAAAATATGTGAAGAAGAAAAGACTAGAAGTGAATGTAGAGAAAACAAAAATGCTGGTGTTCAATAAGAGAAAGAGGAAGAACGAAGAGAGTGATTGGAGGTGGGGGGGAGAAGTAATAGAACAAGTAAAAGAATTCAAATACTTGGGGTATGTGTTCAATGAAAGAGCCACAGATAAGGCACATATTAGAGAACTGGTAAGAAAAGCGAACAAGGTGATAGGATGTGTATGGGGAATAGGAGAGAGAAGGTGGGGAGGCGATTTTAAGAGGAGAATGATGATGTTTGAAAGTCTTATTGAAAGCGTGTTGTTGTACGGAGCAGAGGTATGGGGATGGAAAGAACAAGAGGAGATAGAGAGGGTGCAAGAGAAATATCTGAGGTGGGTGCTAGGGGTGGAGAGAGAAACGCCAGGGTACATAGTGAGAGAAGAATGCAAGAGGAATAGGTTGAGAGTGAAAGCGGGAAAAAGAGCGGTCAAGTTCGAAGACAGGATGGAAGGGAGGAAAGAATGTAGGATACTAAAGGAGTGCTGGAGAGAAAAAAAGAAGAATTTAGAGGAGAATGATAGGGAGAATTACTACAGGAGGAATGGGTATGCAAGCAAAGAAATAGAGAGACTGAGAGAAAGAGGCGTGTGGATGAATGTAGAACTAAGTGAAAGAGATAAGGATACGGATAGACAAGAGAGGAGAGAAAGAACTAGAGAATCCAGATACAACGGGAAGTACGGAAGATGCATGATCGAGGAAGTACCGAAGTATTTGGAGAGGGAGAGCGAGAAAGAAAGAAAGATGATGGCAAGGTTTAGGTGCGGAAATGAAGAGAGGGAAAATATGTATTGGACAGAAGATGGAGGAAGAATGTGTAGAGAATATGTATTTGTATCATCAGTCAGTCGTCCAGACATTACCTAAGTCAGTCGATATTTACACCTTTGGACTGATCAACATGTTAAAGCAGTGAAAAGTCTACCGTAATGTGAGTGAGCTAAAGTTAACCGGATTTACTGATGTAGACTTCGCAGGATGTACTGAACGTCGAAAATCGACCAGGGACTTGTTCAGCAACTTTCGTCCTTTCTAAATTTACATTCTAATGATTTAAAACGCTTTATGGCACCCTCTCGAGCAGTACTTAAATCATTTTCTGCTTAAATGGTAAAGGGACCGCGTATTTACCAGTTTTCGAACGTTTATGCTCGTCATTAAATATTCTGAGTGAGTTATTACTGTTTCGTTTTTAAAAGAGTCCAGTTTCCAGAATTGTTTATTGTAAGAGGAATTTACAACAACCCCAGCGAGTTTGGTTTCTTGTATGTGCCAAGTCAAATAAAAATAAAACTGGCTTCGATTTGTAAGTTTCTAAACCAGTTCCATTTACAACCTTGTTGCAGTAAAATTAATTATAAACGTTATTACTTCCGAAACTCCTATCGGTGGAACCATAACTCAACCACTATTCCTATTCTAATCTCCTCTGATTTATTATGCAATTAAAGCACAACCTAATCTTTCCTTGTTGTAACAGCAGCAAACAGATTTTCATTAATCGTTTTTGGCACTCCTGTTTGTTTAACATGCAGCTCGTATTACCGCGACTATAAATTAACTCGATCTATTTTCATGGCGGTCGGTACAGATGTTTCGATCAGAGCTGCATCCGAAACATTGGATTGCGGCCAATCCGTTGTCAAACATCTAAGCGAATCCCCAATTATTCCGGACGGAATCTCAATCGTGTGAAGTTTTCCTTGCCAATGAAAGCACGTGTGATGGGAATCGCAAGTCCTGACCTTAAGGAGTATCGCAAGGTAGACGTGAAGTCTAGTGCGTCCGTTTCACAATGCAGACAGCGATTTATAGAGTTCTTCGGCACGTCCTCATAATAATTCCCGATGGCATTCCTTGGATTCTTTCAGATGATTATCACCCGATCAACTGTTATGAATTATTGAATAACGTCCTAGCGTTTCTGCTCCTTTGAAAATTCATCGCGGGATGTCGTTGACGTCAATGCTCTCGAGGAAAAGTGCGAATGATTGCGCCGTTGCAACGCCGCCACTGAGCCGATGCAGCGTTTATTTATTTAGAAGATCCATGTTTAGATATGTATGCCGCCAGCCAGTTGTGATTTTCCCCCAGTCGAATGACCTCTGAGACCCAAAAAAAATCGAAGAGATTACCTATTTATTTCCTCTAGATCGCGAACGTGTACTCGAATTGCTGGGTTCACGCAGTCCGTTCGGCGAAGTGATGGAAACTTCGGAGGTTGCAAAATTTGAAAAAAAGATCAACGAGACGACGCGTGCTCCGGAGTTCGACACGGTTCGAGTAAAACAAATTAATATAAATATATTAAGTTTAAGTGTACCGTACTCTGTACTATCAAATCTATAAACATTGGGATATGTCTTGAACGTGTTAATCAATGACGACTTTGAAATTAACTCGACACCAATCAAACTTGGGGCTGATACGACACCAAAATCAATAATAATTAGAACATGCATATAAATAATGACTACGTGAAAGGAATGGTGTTGGGTCCCATTCCGCTAATAACTTCGCGCCACCGCGATAGTGTACAGACGTGTAGTGTTAGTGTGGTGTTAAAGTAAGCACGTGACGTCGGCAACAGTTGAGACAGTCTAACGAGGATCAGGAAACAGGGACAATGAGATGATGAATAGTGACAAGGATGAAGAAATGAAAACAAAAACAACAGAAAATAAATAAGAAATAAGAGCAGTAATTAACAACACTCAATATATAAATGTGAAATGCGAAATAAGCAAAACAAATCGGTGTAATTAAATCTAATTAGAAATGAGAATAGAATACGCAAAGGGGAGAATGAGGAATAAATAATAATCAGAAAGGAATAAAAATTTAAAAAAGAACAAGTGAAATCAAAAGTGATGAAGTAAAAACGAACATTAAGGGAGAGAAAAAAACATTTCAATTAATTTGTTTTTGGACAGATTTATTATATTTATTTTTTATTATCTAGATTCGTTGATAAGCGCATCACTTGAGAACGGCTGGACCGATTTGTTTTTTTGTTTTTAAATAAGAACACCGCCACATACCGGGTTCAACTGTGGCTAAGAACCATCCAGTAAAAAAAAAATCATCAAAATCGGCCAGAAAAAAATTTTGGATCTCGACAGCAGCGCCGCCTATCGGGTCCAAAGGTGCATCCAATAATTACAATAAATTTTACCGAAATCGGTCAGAAAATTAAAAAAAAAAACGCATAGCGACAACAGCGCTACCTACGGGATCCAACTGTGGCTTAGAACCATCCAGGTGACGCCATAAGTATAAAGCTAAAATTCATCAAAATCGGAAAATAAAAAATAAAAATATTTTCTGGATCGCGACAACAGCGCCACCTACCGGTTCCAACTGTAGCTAAGAACCATCTAGGGTTCCACTCAAACACACACAAAAAAATTCGTCAAAATCGGTCAAACCGCTTAGGAGGAGAAGAATTACGAACACACGCACACCGGAATTTTATATAAAAAGCAAGAAAGAGAGTTACAGAAGAAATTAACAGGCCTAGCGAAGGAAGAATAGGGAGACGGCAAAGAAGTTAATAAAGAAATCAATAGTAACAGCTGGAAAAACAGAAGAACTGCTACCAAAAGTGGGAATGTCAGGGGGCAAGAAGAGGAACAAAGAAAGAAAAAGCGTCAAGGGGAATAATTAAGAAATTAAGGAGAAAAATAAAAAGAAGGGCGAAGAGGAAAGATACAAATATGGTGGACGGATTTCAACGGAAGGAAGACGAGAGGGGAGATAAAAAAAAATAAAATCTAAAGAGAAGGTAGAAAATGTGGAGGTTCCACTTGAGGAACCTGAGGAATCGGAAAAGTTAAGAAGTCTGAGGACTTGAGGAACCTGAAAACTTTATGAAACGGAAGGATTAAAAAAAAACTGATATAAACTTAAGGAACATGAAAGCTTGAGCGAACCTGTGGAATTAAGGAATCTAGGAACTTGAGGAACCTACAAGCTTAAGGAATTTGAGCACTTGACGAACCCGAGTTAGAAGAAATTGAGATAATGAGGAAACCTGTGGAACATGAAAAATTGTTGGAACCTGTGGACGAAAGGAACCTGAGGTATTGAAACTCCAAGAAGTTAGGAAACTGGAAAACTTAAAGAATATGAGAACTTGAGCGAACCCGTGGAATTAAGGAATCTGAGGACTTGAGGAACCTACAAGCTTAAGGAATTTGAGCAATTGAGGAACCCGATAAATTAGAAGAAATTGAGATAATGAGGGAACCTGTGGAACATGAAAAATTGGAGGAACCTGATCAATTGAGGAACTTAAGGAATAGGAAAAACATTGCAAATATCAGGAACATGAGGAACTTTTGAATTTCAAGAATGTGAGCAACCCAAATCTTAAGAAATCTGGGAACTTAAGGAACCTTAGGAATTGAAAAAAAACTGCAATAATGGAGAACATAAAGAACTTTGAAACTGGAAGAATTTAGGAGACTGGCAAACTTAAGGAATTTGAGAACTTGAGGAACCTGAATAATTGAGGAACCTGAGGAAATGGAAAAACATTGCGAATATCAGGAACATGAGGAACCCAAATCTTAAGAAATTTGAGGACTTAAGGAACTTGAGAACTTGATAAACCTGAGGAAATAAAAAAACTAAAATAATAGAGAACATGAGGAATCTGTGCAATTGAGGAACCCGAGAAATAAAGATAATCAGGGAACATGTGGAACATGAAAAGTTGGAAGGACTTGCGAACTTGAGGAACCTGTGGACGTAAGGAACCTGAGGAATTGGAAAAACATTGCGAATATCAGGAGCATGAGAAACCCAAATCTTAAGAAATCTGAGGACTTAAGGAACCTGAGAACTTGATGAACCTGAGGAATAAAAAAAAAGTGAGATAATGGGAAACATGAAGAATGTAGGACACTGGCAAACGTACAGAATATTTTATGACTTGGGGAACCTGTGGACATAAGCAACTTGAGAACTTGAGGAACCTGTGCAATTGCGGAACCCGAGAAATTGAGATAATGAGGGAACATCTGGAACATGAAAAGTTGGAAGAACTTGCGAACCTGAGGAATTGGAAAAACATTGCCAATATCAGGAACATGAGGAACTTATCAGGAACATGAGGAAATTATGAACTTGAAGAATTTGGGAAACCTAAATCTTCAGAAATCTGAGGACTTATGGAACCTGTGAACATGATGAACCTGAAGGATTAAAAAAAACACTGAAATATGTAATGGGAAACATGAGGAACTTTGAAATTTGAAGAATTTAGGAAACTGTCACACTTAAAGAATATGAGAACTTGAGCGAACTTGTGGGGTTAACGAATGTGAGAACTTGAGAAACTTGTGCAATTGAGGAATCCGAGGAATTGAGAAACCTGAGAAATAAAGAGAAATTGAGATAATGGGGGAACCTGTGGAACATGAAAAATTGGAGGAACTTGTGAACTTGAGGAACCTGTGCAATTGAGGAACCCGACAAATTAGAAAAAATTGAGATAATGAGGGAACCTGTGGAACATGAAAAATTGGAAGAACTTGCGAACTTGAGGAACCTGACCAATTGAGGAATTGGAAAAACATTGCGAATATCAGGAACATGAGAAACTTTTTAACTTCAAGAATTTGAGGAACCTAAATCTTAAGAAATCTGGGGGCTTACGGAACCTGTGAACATGATGAACCTGAAGGGCTGAAAAAAACACTAAAATGAAACATTAGGAACTTTGAAATTTGAAGAATTTAGGAAACTGGCACACTTAAAGAATATGAGAACTTGAGCGAACCTATGGGGTTAAGAAATCTGGGGACTTGAGAACCCTACAAGCTTTAGGAATTTAAGCACTTAAGGAACCTGTGGATTTAAGGAACCTGAAAACTTGAGGAATCTGAGGAATTGAGGAACCTGAGAAATTAGGAGGAATTGAGATAATGGGGGGGAACTTGTGGAACATGAAAAATTGAAGGAACTTGCGAACTTGAGGAACCCGACAAATTAGAAGAAATTGAGATAATGAGGGAACCTATGGAACATGAAAAATTGGAGGAACTTGTGGACGTAAGGAACCTGACCAATTGAGAAACCTAAGGAATGGAAAAAACATTGCGAATATCAAGAACATGAGGAACTTTTCAACTTCAAGAATATGAGGAACCTAAATCTTAAGAAATCTGGGGACTTACGGAATCTGTGAACATGAACCTGAATAATCGAAAAAAAAAATGAAATAATGGGAAACATGAGGAACTTTGAACTACAAGTTTTAGAAATTTAAACACTTAAGGAAGGGCTGAAAAAAACACTAAAATGAAACATTAGGAACTTTGAAATTTGAAGAATTTAGGAAACTGGCACACTTAAAGAATATGAAAACTTGAGCGAACCTGTGCAATTAAGAAATCTGAGGACTTGAGGAACCTAGAAGCCTAAGGAATTTGCGCAATTGAGGAACCTGAAAAATTTGAAGAAATTGAGATAATGAGGGAACCTGTGGAACATGAAAAATTGTAGGAACCTGTGGAGGTAAGGAACCTAAAAAATCTGAGGAATAGGAAAAATATTGCAAATATCGGGAACATGAGGAACATTTGAATTTGAAGAATTTGGGGAACCTAAATCTTAAAAAACCTGAGGACTTAAGGAACCTGAGAACTTGATGAACCTGAGGAATTTAAAAAAATGAGGTAATGGGGAACATAAAGAACTTCGAAACTTGAAGCATTTAAGAAACTGGCAAACTTAAGGAATTTGAATACTTGAGGAACCTGTGGACTTACCGAACCTGAGAGCTTGAGGAACCTGCGCAATTGAGGAACCAGAGAAATTAGAAGAAATTGAGATAATGAAGGAACCTGTGGTACATGAAAAATTGTAGGAACCTAACGAATTGAGAAACCTGAGGAATATGAAAAACATTGCGAATATCAAGAACACGAGAAACTTTTGAACTTGAAGAATTTGGGGAACCTAAATCTTCAGAAATCTGGGGGCTTACGGAACCTGTGAACATGATGAACCTGAAGGGCTGAAAAAAACACTAAAATGAAACATTAGGAACTTTGAAATTTGAAGAATTTAGGAAACTGGCACCCTTAAAGAATATGAAAACTTGAGCGAACCTGTGCAATTAAGAAATCTGAGGACTTGAGGAACCTAGAAGCCTAAGGAATTTGCGCACTTGAGAAACCTGAGCAATTGAGGAACCTGAAAAATTTGAAGAAATTGAGATAATGAGGGAACCTGTGGAAGATGAAAAATTGTAGGAACCTGTGGAGGTAAGGAACCTAAAAAATCTGAGGAATAGGAAAAATATCGCAAATATCGGGAACATGAGGAACATTTGAACTTGAAGAATTTGGGGAACCTAAATCTTAAAAAACCTGAGGACTTAAGGAACTTAAGAACTTGATGAACCTGAGGAATTTAAAAAAATGAGGTAATGGGGAACATAAAGAACTTCGAAACTTGAAGCATTTAAGAAACTGGCAAACTTAAGGAATTTGAACACTTGAGGAACCTGTGGACTTACCGAACCTGAGAACTTGAGGAACCTGCGCAATTGAGGAACCAGAGAAATTAGAAGAAATTGAGATAATAAAGGAACCTGTGGAACATGAAAAATTGTAGGAACCTAACGAATTGAGAAATCTGAGGAATATGAAAAACATTGCGAATATCAAGAACACGAAAAACTTTTGAACTTGAGAACTTGAGAATTTGGGGAACCTAAATCTTCAGAAAACTGAGCACTTAAGGAACCTGAGAACTTGATGAACCTGAGGAATTGAAAAAAAAATGATAAACTGGAAAACTTAAGAAATATGAGAACTTGAGCGAATCTGTAGAATTAAGGAATCTGAGGAACATGAAAAATTGTAGGAACCTGTGGAGGTAAGGAACCTAAAAAATTGCGAAACCTGAGGAATAGGAAAAATATTGCAAATATCGGGAACATGAGGAACTTTTGAACTTGAAAAATTTGGGGAACCTGCAAACTTAAGAAATATGAGGACTTAGGAAACCTGAGAAATTGGAAAAAAAAAACTGAGATAATAGGGAACATAAAGAACTTTCAAAATTGAAGAATTTAGGAAAACGGGCAAACTCAAGAAATTTGAGCACTTGAGGAACCTGTGGACCTAAGGAACCTGACCAATTGAGGAACCTATGGAATTTGAGGAATCTAAATCTTACGAGATCTGAGGACTTACGGCGGAACCTGAAAACTTCATGAACCTGGAGAATTAAAAAAAAACTGAGGTAATGGGAAACATGAGAATCTTTGAAACTTGAAGAATTTAGGAAACTGGAAAACTTAAAGAACATAGAACTTCAGCAAACCTGTGGAATTAAGGAATTTGAGCACTCGAGGAACCTGTGGAATTGAGCAACACGAGAAATTAGAAGAAATTGAGATAATGAGGAAACCTATGGAACATAACATATGGGAGGAAATTGCGAACTTGAGGAACTTGTGGACGTAAGGAACCTGACTAAGTGAGGAACCTGAGGAATAGGAAAAACATTCCGAATAACACTAACCTGAGGAACGTTTGCACTTTAAGAATGTGAGGAACCTAAATCTTAAGAAATCTGAGGACTTACGGAACCTGAGAACTTGATGAAACTGGGGAATTGAAAAAAGAACTGAGATAATGGGAAAGATGAGAGAGAAACTTTGAAACTTGAAGAATTTAGGAAACTGGAAAACTTGAGAACCTGAGAAGTTCAGCGAACCTGTGGAATTACGGAATATGAGGACTTGAGGAGTCTACAAGCCTAAAGAAGTTGAGCACTTGAGGAACTTATGGAACATGAAAAATTGTAGGAACTTGAGGAATTGGAAAAACATTACGAATATCAGGAACATGAGGAACTTCTCAACTTGAAGAATTTGAGGAACCTAAATCTTAAGAAATGTGAGAACCTAAGGAACCTGGAAACTTGATGACCTTGAGAAAAAAAGAGATAATGGGGAACATAAAGAACTTGAATACTTGAGGAACCTATGCAATTGAGGAACCCGAGAAACTAGAAGAAATTGAGATAATGAGGGAACCTGTGAAACATGAAAAATTGTAGGAACCTGAAGAATTGGAAAAACATTGTCTTAAGCAGTAAACTCCAAAAGTTTCACTTCTGTCGCGCGTGGACTCCACACACAAATTGTTTGATGATATCTAGAAGGGATTGACTGATTTCGATGAATTTTTTTTTTCGGGGCGAATAAGTATTAAAACAGTAAAAAATTACGAAAAAAATAAATTTCACCTAATAAGTTAACACAACATTTATTGATTCTGAGGCGGTACGAAGTTCGCCGGGTCAGCTAGTTACGAATAAGGGATAAATGAGCAATCAATCGAAACAGCAATTATGAGCAGCAAATGCTGTTTTAGTATGTAAAGCGAAATATTTTTAATACAGTTCGAAAGAGTTATTCTTTATAACTGTTATAGAAATAATTTTTGACCAGATAATAATCGGAATTTGTTAGTTCCCAAAAAAATAGTTCAATGAAGAATCAAATTCTTTGTAAATTTACGGAGTCATCAATCGGATGGACCAGGTTATTACGTCACGAGTACATGTCGTTAATAATGGCTGTATTAGTAGAAAGACAATTTGATGGCGTCTACACCCTTCACCTTCATATTTGACTAAATTGATAGTAAAATCACAATTCAGGGATCATTATTAGGCTCCATGCGGATTTTGAGGTAATCAGATGTGTACGATTAAGAATTTCAACACTGTAACACACAAAAGCCATTGATGTTGGTAATTAGACTTGCTAAATGGTGTCGTCGAGATAAATTAGAACTTAAAATTAGTAAGTGGTTGGTAAATCCCAGAAAATTAATAATGTAAATCTCGATCTAATACAAAGACTTGTGTGTGATTATATACAGGGTGTGTAACAACAAATGCACGATAGATAGTGTGGTATGCATCTGCGAATTGCCCAAGGCTGTCGTCATTTCGAACAATTTTTATATTCGCCTCGGCGAGTCCTTATGTGTTTCAATTGAAAGCAAAAGTGGTTTTTGTCAGTCGGAAAGGGTTCATCAGTAAAGACCCAGGTGTATCGTACGTAGTACTATACTTCGTGAATCACCCCGTATTTATTGTTTATATTAGTGCTTGTGGAGACCAGATTATGTTATTGACGGTATTCGTAATTTTATCTTGAGTAAAAAATTCCCACGGTTGAGTTGAAGATGAACTGATAGTACTCACAATCTTTATTACCTCTGGACATAAATCCAGATCTTGTATAATACGTGATATATTTATTTAACAATTTCGACAACCAAAAAGTTTGGCTTAACAGAATATTCACTCCTTGCGTCACTGTAGGTTTACATCCGAGAATACCTCAATTCAAAATAAATCGGAGAATCCAGAAAAATAAATAATTGCCAAAAATTACATTTGAGATTGTTTACACATTTCCACTTAAATCCTCTTCAGTGAGTCACTGTATGTTTACATCCAGAAATAATTCACTAACAGTGCAGTCAAAATAAATATGACAAAATATATAATTCGTTTATTTTGTGTTCACTTACCATTTTATTGCAATTTACCATAATGGCACGACAAGTACCTACTGGTAGTGGCTGTTTTGAAGCTCTTACAAAACTGACGACCGCTCTCAACCCGACCATAAATCCACATAATTACCATCATATCAAAAAAAAAGAAAATCCTCCTGGGAGTTTCAGCCTCATCCAACGATCTTCTCGGAAGGCAAAAGCCACGAGACATTGACCCACCGCACTCTGGAAAGTACCTTCAATTGTGTGCATAAACCGCATTCCGCTCATCATCAATCAAATCATTTTTTGCACCTGACTAATTGACAACATACGCGACGTTTTTTTAAAACGTGCAATTTTGATCGGCGTGAATCAGACTTTTCCCCCCGACCATAAACACTGTAATTCTTAGATAACACTCTCGATTATCCGCAAATAGAAAAGGCAAACGTTTGTCGAAGATATCAGCGTGCCGTCAAAATCCGCCAATGCCGACGAGATAACCTGAAAACGACGCCGATTGTCGATTATCGCGGAACACCCTCGACCTGCTTTCCGCCCGTTTGCGGTCGCGTTGACGTCAGAGGAGCTTTAGATAACTGTGGGCAAACAATCGAAATTGAAGTGTTGGCGTTTCCTTCCTCATTTTGAAGGTCGAAGATTGAGACAATAGAAAAATGGTACCGTACAGAACGTTGGCTTACTCTTTTGGAGAACATAAGCCATTGTGCTTATTGTTTACATTTATGGTCAAAAACTTGATGAACACCCTATCCGTAATTTCCTCACAGAAGGCCTCAGATGAGATCATCAAGAATGGTGGTTGCGGTTTTTCCTGCAATTTTTCTTTTAACCACACAAACACGTACTTATTACCTTTCAGTCCAATGTTAACAATTTAATCACACTTATTATTGCACGAACGATCGTGGCTAACTGGACGAACTTCAACGATCAGATGAGATGTTTTAACAAAAGATGTAAATCACAATAATAAAAACCCACGCGTTCGCGAAGGAAGCTGTCCGTTCAAGACCAGTGCAATATTTTTTATTTAAATAAATTTGCACACCTTTACACATGAATAGATTAACTGAACACACCTACGACGTCAATTTGCCTCACCAGAACACCGAAAATTACATTACCGATTAAATGAAAACCCAAGGTCTTCATCGCTATACGATTCGGCGTCCTATTCTCCCGGAACGGCGGTGAATCCGGGCAGCGCACAAACTCCGGAACGACGGGGCCCGGAGCGCGGTTTCGTTCCGATCATCCCGATACGTCAACATTTATTCCCACATTTAAACGATGCACCACGAACCTTCACCGAATTTGTAACTTCGTTACACCTTTTTGTTAGATTCCTTTGTAACGTTGGATGATTATTTTGGGTTCCGGCTGACAAGTTTTTAATTTTACTTTATTCAGTTCCATTACACTTTAATTAACTTCGCTTTTTTGGGCCCTTTAATTTCCTTTTATAACATTTGGTTACACTATTTACGTAAATACATGTTCACATTTTTTAAAATTTTTGCATTTAAATCTGGGAACAACGAAATCACAAAATGGTTCTCCTGCAATTTGTAACTGTCCTTGAATTTGCATATAATAATTATGTTTATTTCATACTGGTATCTAAAGTGACATTTTTCGGATTATTATTTATAAAGCGCTTTGTTAAAGAAAAAGAGTTTTGTACATACAATCCACTTTTCATATTTTGATCTGTCCTTATAATGTCCAAAACAGTAGTAATGTAATTTCAGCGCCATCTAGCGAATTAGAAGCACACCATTCCTTGCTACAGTTTCGCCTTAATTTCCGCCCATTTGTGGTTCCATTGACGGCTCTCAAAAATGCGCTCTTTTTTGGTGGAAGCAAGTAACGTACATTTAAGAAAACTGTAGTACTGCCGACAAGTCAACGGTATTTTCCTCCCTACGAATTCACCAGCCGCATATGAGAAACTTTCGTCCGGAAAAGTCAGCGTGCTTATCGACTTTCTAAATTTTTTGCAAACCCCCATGCTTTTACCTGATGATAAGCTAACAATAATTATTATTACTGAAATCACTTTCTCGCGAGAACTGAATTCTGGCGGCGGTAATTTGTTGTTATTGTTTTTTACTTCCGTTTCGTGTAAATTTTTGATAGTGAAAGTTGCCGGCTTTTTCTAACATTATGCGAAGGTCAAGGAAATTCCGCCGAAGCAAAAAGACTAATTTCCAAAATGTTTAAAACCGCGGAGTACCATTTGGAGAATTTTGAAACAGCAACAATTGTATCCCTATCACGTACAGAAAGTCCAATTTTTACAGACTGAAGGCGTCAGTTTTGTGGCCAAACTAAACCAGCAGCCAATCGAGTTTCTAATAAAATAATGATGCTGGCACAAATACAAGCGTCTTTCTATTCTTTACTGGAAAAAAAAGAAGTGGCTTTGAGTTTATAACGGAATTAATTTTTGCAGAACTGTCAAAAATGTTAAATTTGTTAGGTTTCTTATCTCTGTGTTTAACTTTTATTTTTTGAAATTGCGCAGTGTGGGGGATGAAAACAGTTTCGAGCGGTTTAGATTATTTCCCAATATTTTTGGTTGTGTGTTACCGTCAGTCCAGACGTTCAGTGGCGGGTAACTAAATTAACGTCAAAACTTCCACTAATTTTGACTCGATAATTACTAACTTGAAAAAGCAAAACAATGAAATGAGCAGATCTAAAGAAACGTGACAGTTGTAGAAAAGATAGAAATAAAGGACAGATTTTTTTGTCAAAGACCGGAAAGAATCTGAAAGTCGCAGTAATCATAAAACAATATTATAATGTAAAAGTCAGGAGAGTCTACAACCGTTTAAGAGATCTACTTATTTACTTAAAGGATTCCTGTATTACCGACCGATCCAGTAACATGTGCTGCAAAAGAAAATAGCAAAGAAGAAGTAGAGATACCAACGAAAGGTGGAAAGAGGATAACGGGGTTGGAGAGAGGAAGAAAAAATCCTGGGAAAGAAGACATCGCAACATCGCTAGAAAGATCAGAAAATTGTCAGTGGAGAGAATTATGGGCAAGTTGAACAGAATAAAAAGGAAGGAGATACGAAGACAGAATCAATAATTTCAGAGAGAAGAATTTAAGGAGAAAGAGAAAATATTGAGAAACAAGTTGAGAGAGAAAGAGAGTGACACAGCTGGAAGTCAAAGTGCAGTATCAGAAAAGGAGAAGAAGGAAGAACAATATTGTGATAACAAGGTGGGATGGGGAAAGGAGTAAAGAGCAGGGCAATGAGAGGCAAAGCAAAAAGGAGAGTTATAGAAGAAATTAAAAGGCACAGCGAAGGAAGAACGGGGAGACGGGAAAGAAGCAAGAGTGGCATACAGGAAATTAAAAATAGACGGGGTTCAATGGACGGGAATGAAACGAGAGAGAGACTAGAGGTTTTCCGATAATAAGAAGAAGAGGTGACGGAGAAAATGGAGGCGACGGTAAAAGAAAACGGACAAAGAAGAACAAGGAATTAAGTAAAAGAGATAGTCGGTTTATCAAAAAGAAGAACAATTTTGTGATAACGGGTGGGATGGGGAAAGGAGTAAAGAGCAGGGCAATGAGAGGCAAAGGAAAAACTAAGGGGAAAGAAAAAGGAGAGTTATAGAAGAAATTAAAAAGCACAGCGAAGGAAGAACGGGGAGACGGGAAAGAAGCATGAGTGGCATACAGGAAATTAAAATAGACGGGGTTCAATAGACGGGAATGAAACGAGAGAAGGACTAGAGGTTTTCCGATAATAAGAAGAAGAGGTGACGGAGAAAATGGAGGCGACGGCAAAAGAAAAACGGACAAAGAAGAACAAGGAATAAAGTAAAGGAGATAGTCGGTTTAACAAAAAGAAGAACAATTTTGTTATAACAGGGTGGGATGGGGAAAAGAGTAAAGAGCAGGGCAATGAGAGGCAAAGGAAAAACTAAGGGGAAAGAATAAGGAGAGTTATAGAAGAAATTAAAAGGCACAGCGAAGGAAGAACTGGGAGACGGGAAAGAAGCAAGAGTGGCATACAGGAAATTAAAATAGACGGGGTTCAATAGACGGGAATGAAACGAGAGAGAGACTAGAGGTTTTCCGATAATAAGAAGAAGAGGTGACGGAGAAAATGGAGGCGACGGCAAAAGAAAACGGACAAAGAAGAACAAGGAATAAAGTAAAGGAGATAGTCGGTTTAACAAAAAGAAGAACAATTTTGTGATAACAGGGTGGGATGGGGAAAAGAGTAAAGAGCAGGGCAATGAGAGGCAAAGGAAAAACTAAGGGGAAAGAATAAGGAGAGATATAGAAGAAATTAAAAGGCACAGCGAAGGAAGAACGGGGAGACAGGAAAGAAGCAAGAGTGGCATACAGGAAATTAAAAATAGACTGGGTTCAATAGACGGGAATGAAACGAGAGAGAGACTAGAGGTTTTCCGATAATAAGAAGAAGAGGTGACGGAGAAAATGGAGGCGACGGCAAAAGAAAACGGACAAAGAAGAACAAGGAATAAAGTAAAAGAGATAGTCGGTTTAACAAAAAGAAGAACAATTTTGTGATAACAGGGTGGGATGGGGAACGGAGTAAAGAGCAGGGCAATGAGAGGAAAAGCAAAAAGGAGAGTTATAGAAGAAATTAAAAGGCACAACGAAGAAAGAACGGGGAGACAGGAAAGAAGCAAGAGTGGCATACAGGAAATTAAAAATAGACTGGGTTCAATAGACGGGAATGAAACGAGAGAGAGACTAGAGGTTTTCCGATAATAAGAAGAAGAGGTGACGGAGAAAATGGAGGCGACGGCAAAAGAAAACGGACAAAGAAGAACAAGGAATAAAGTAAAAGAGATAGTCGGTTTAACAAGAAGAAGAACAATTTTGTGATAACAGGGTGGGATGGGGAAAGGAGTAAAGAGCAGGGCAATGAGAGGCAAAGGAAAAACTAAGGGGAAAGAAAAAGGAGAGTTATAGAAGAAATTAAAAGGCACAGCGAAGGAAGAACGAGGAGACGGGAAAGAAGCAAGAGTGGCATACAGGAAATTAAAAATAGACGGGCTTCAATAGACGGGAATGGAACGAGAGAGAGACTAGAGGTTTTCCGATAATTAGAAGAAAAGGTGACGGAGAAAATGGAGGCGCCGGCAAAAGAAAAACGGACAAAGAAGAACAAGGAATAAAGTAAAAGAGATAGTCGGTTTAACAAAAAGAAGAACAATTTTGTGATAACAGGGTGGGATGGGGAACGGAGTAAAGAGCAGGGCAATGAGAGGAAAAGCAAAAAGGAGAGTTATAGAAGAAATTAAAAGGGACAGCGAAGAAAGAACGGGAAGACGGGAAAGAAGCAAGAGTGGCATACAGGAAATTAAAAATAGACGGGGTTCAATAGACGGGAATGAAACGAGAGAGAGACTAGAGGTTTTCCGATAATAAGAAGAAGAGGTGACGGAGAAAATGGAGGCGCCGGCAAAAGAAAACGGACAAAGAAGAATAAGGAATAAAGTAAAAGAGATAGTCGGTTTAACAAGAAGAAGAACAATTTTGTGATAACAGGGTGGGATGGGGAAAGGAGTAAAGAGCAGGGCAATGAGAGGCAAAGAAAAACTAAGGGGAAAAAATAAGGAGAGTTATAGTAGAAATTAAAAGGAACAGCGAAGGAAGAACGAGGAGACGGGAAAGAAGCAAGAGTGGCATACAGGAAATTAAAAATAGACGGGGTTCAATGAACGGGAATGAAACGAGAGAGAGACTAGAGGTTTTCCGATAATAAGAAGAAGAGGTGACGGAGAAAATGGAGGCGACGGCAAAAGAAAACGGACAAAGAAGAACAAGGAATAAAGTAAAAGAGATAGTCGGTTTAACATAAAGAAGAACAATTTTGTGATAACAGGGTGGGATGGGGAACGGAGTAAAGAGCAGGGCAATGAGAGGAAAAGCAAAAAGGAGAGTTATAGAAGAAATTAAAAGGCACAGCGAAGAAAGAACGGGGAGACAGGAAAGAAGCAAGAGTGGCATACAGGAAATTAAAAATAGACGGGGTTCAATAGACGGGAATGAAACGAGAGAGAGACTAGAGGTTTTCCGATAATTAGAAGAAAAGGTGACGGAGAAAATGGAGGCGACGGCAAAAGAAAACGGACAAAGAAGAACAAGCAATAAAGTAAAAGAGATAGTCGGTTTAACAAAAAGAAGAACAATTTTGTGATAACAGGGTGGGATGGGGAAAGGAGTAAAGAGCATGGCAATGAGAGGCAAAGGAAAAACTAAGGGGAAAGAATAAGGAGAGTTATAGTAGAAATTAAAAGGCACAGCGAAGGAAGAACGGGAAGACGGGAAAGAAGCAAGAGTGGCATACAGGAAATTAAAAATAGACGGGGTTCAATAGACGGGAATGAAACCAGAGAGAGACTAGAGGTTTTCCGATAATTAGAAGAAAAGGTGACGGAGAAAATAGAGGCGACGACAAAAGAAAACGGACAAAGAAGAACAAGCAATAAAGTAAAAGAGATAGTCGGTTTAACAAAAAGAAGAACAATTTTGTGATAACAGGGTGGGATGGGGAAAGGAGTAAAGAGCAGGGCAATGAGAGGCAAAGGAAAAACTAAGGGGAAAGAATAAGGAGAGTTATAGTAGAAATTAAAAGGCACAGCGAAGGAAGAACGGGAAGACGGGAAAGAAGCAAGAGTGGCATACAGGAAATTAAAAATAGACGGGCTTCAATAGACGGAAATGAAACGAGAGAGAGACTAGAAGTTTTAAGATAATAAGAAGAAGAGGTGACGGAGAAAATGGAGGCGACGGCAAAAGAAAACGGACAAAGAAGAACAAGGAATAAAGTAAAAGAGATAGTCGGTTTAACAAAAAGAAGAACAATTTTGTGATAACAGGGTGGGATGGGGGAAAGGAGTAAAGAGCAGGGCAATGAGAGGCAAAGGAAAAACTAAGGGGAAAGAAAAAGGAGAGTTTTAGAAGAAATTAAAAGGCACAGCGAAGGAAGAACGAGGAGACGGGAAAGAAGCAAGAGTGGCATACAGGAAATTAAAAATAGACGGGGTTCAATGAACGGGAATGAAACGAGAGAGAGACTAGAGGTTTTCCGATAATAAGAAGAAGAGGTGACGGAGAAAATGGAGGCGACGGCAAAAGAAAAACGGACAAAGAAGAACAAGGAATAAAGTAAAGGAGATAGTCGGTTTAACAAAAAGAAGAACAATTTTGTGATAACAGGGTGGGATGGGGAAAGGAGTAAAGAGCAGGGCAATGAGAGGCAAAGGAAAAACTAAGGGGAAAGAATAAGGAGAGTTATAGTAGAAATTAAAAGGCACAGCGAAGGAAGAACGGGAAGACGGGAAAGAAGCAAGAGTGGCATACAGGAAATTAAAAATAGACGGGCTTCAATAGACGGGAATGAAACGAGAGAGAGACTCGAGGTTTTCCGATAATTAGAAGAAAAGGTGACGGAGAAAATGGAGGCGACGGCAAAAGAAAACGGACAAAGAAGAACAAGGAATAAAGTAAAAGAGATAGTCGGTTTAACAAAAAGAAGAACAATTTTGTGATGACATGGTGGGATGGGGAAAGGAGTAAAGAGCAGGGCAATGAGAGGCAAAGGAAAAACTAAGGGGAAAGAATAAGGAGAGTTATAGAAGAAATTAAAAGGCACAGCGAAGGAAGAACGGGGAGACGGGAAAGAAGCAAGAGTGGCATACAGGAAATTAGAAATAGACGGGGTTCAATAGACGGGAATGAAACGAGAGAGAGACTAGAGGTTTTCCGATAATTAGAAGAAGAGGTGACGACAAAAGAAAAAGGACAAAGAAACGGGAAAACAAGAACAAGAAGGGGAGTAAAAGAGAATATGTAGTGGGTTTAACAAAAACATGGATAGAGGAACAAAGCTGGAAGCGAAAGCGGGAGGGGGAATAATAACGGGGATAAAAAAGGAATAAAAGAGAAAAATCAAAAGAAGGGAGAAGAGGAAGGATAAGTGGTGGAAAATAATAACAGTATATAGCAAAGGAATGAAGACAACAATAAGCAAGATAGAAGAAACATTGAAAGACAACAAAGAAGAATGCATATCTCTTAAGGGGGAAGACTTCAACTGGAGAATCCAAGAAAGTGGAGCCAGGGAAGATTAGATAGGGGATGGAAAAAGAAAATCCAAAGACAAGATAGAAAATGCGGGGGATGAAGCCGATGGAATGGATAGAGTAAAAAGAGTGGGAGTTGTTTTAAAGAAATAAACAAGGGGACGAAGAAGGAGAATGGACCTATAAAAGCTGATAGACTACGGAATAGTAAAAACGAAGAAGCATGTGAAGGAGATATAGAAGAATTCAGAGTAGGGAGGGAAAAGAATAGAGTTAGATCATCTGCCTATAGAAATAAGTATAGGAAGAGGGAGAAAAGAGGAAACGCAGAAGAAGGAGAGAAGACTAGAAAAGGCAAAATAGTAGGGAAGATGGAGCAAGAATTGAAAGAAATATTAGAAGAACCAGCGACAAACAGAGAAATAACAATAAGAGGCAGAGGAGCAAACAAGAAAAACTAATGAGGGGACAAAGAATGTGGACAACGGAAAAACGAAGCAATAAAGGAGTTAAATGAATGGAAAAAGACGAAATCAAACAGAAGCGATTTTCTAAAAGCAAAAAGAAGATGTAGAGAAATATGTCGAGGAAAAAGAGGGAGAGATAAAAGCTATAAGAACAAAGAAGGAGGCGTGGAACTATATCCATAGAGAGAAAAAGAAACAGTGATTAAGTCGGAGGAATACTTCATGAGGCTGCTGGAGGAGTAAAAAGAAAAGAGAGAAGAGGGAGAAATAAAACCTCTAGGACTGTAGAGTCACTATTTTAAATTAATATGAGAAGATCGGAATGTAAAAATACGTTAATTTTCTCATCTTTTACATTTAATAACTTGTCACCTTTGACATTTATATATTGTATTTTAAATTTTGCCATCATTTATATTTAAATATTGTTTTAATTTCATTTTTCCATTGTTTCCATATTTACATTGACATTATACATTGATCCCACTCCAACCTTGACAGAGAACGCCAAGTTAAGTCGCAACAGTACCTACTTCTCGGCGGAGACGTAATAACACATTGATAAGAAATAGTAAACAATAACTAAGAACAAAACCTAAAGAAGATATTGTCTAAATGATAAAAGATGGATTAATAAGAACGAAATAGGGAAGAAAAAAAGTGAAAATATAAGTTATTAAATTGAATAAAAAAAAGTATTAAAAATTAAAAAAGATGATGAACAAAGAATTAAAAATGAGAATTAATGACGACAGATAAAGATAAAGGAAGAAGAGGAACTCAAAAAGGGATGGAAGAGACAAGGAAAAACAAATAGTAAGGGAACATTAAAAATGATCGTAATATCTGTAATTTGCGCTTGAACATCAATTGGTTTTTCGAACGGGATTCTAAAGACAAAAATACAATTTAACGTATAATAAAAACTTTGGCAACATCTTCGCCAGTGTTACCAGACTCGGCGACGTCCAAAACACAACGATTCCCAACCGAACAAAAATAAACACCCGACTTCTCGTAGTGGTAGTAAACGAGAGTATTCTCGGAAGACACGAAAACAAGATGAGACATCTCGAGGTGTTTCCCGCGCGTACGTGCGATCCCACATGGAACCATTTGGGTTAATTTCGAGTTTTCCCCGCGCTCGTGACAAGCGTCCAGTAATAGCCACAAAGTATAGTTGTCACACAATATAATAATTACCAAGTTTTTTATTACAATCTCTGACGCGCATCAACGATTTCCCGTGCGTAGTTTATCGGGTTTACCTCTGAAGCGTCCATTCATGTGTACAAAAGCCAATCGGAGGACGTCGGGCTCCAATTTGATAAGAGAGTAAACAAGGGTGTTTGGCTGTTTACACGAATGGTGCCAGAAGTATGTGTACAAGCAAACAAAACGAAGCTCCTGTGAAGCTTGAGCCCGCGTATACAAGTTTCACTTCAAAAAACTACAATGGGCTTAATGAAGGTGGGAACCGGCGCAGGCCGCAACCAATTTATTCGCTAATTGATTGTATTCTCATAAACGATTCATAAAAACGAATCGAATTGACTCGAGGACCGCACATGATGACAACCGCAGAACATTAAAGGATTATTATTCATGCCGTAATTGGCGTTATTAGTTATAATTCCATAAATTGCGTTTGATGTTCGATTTAACGGGGCCATCGTTGACCCCCCGGTCTTCGATTGTGGCGTGATGGATGGGGACGTTGCGACTTCGAATTTAATTGTTGAGACTCACGGTTTTCGAGACTCACTTAACGCAGAAATATTTACACTTTCACGACAATTGTTCGCATGGTTCATAGCAAGCACCGACTGTTGGAATTAACTGTATTTTTGGCGTTTGACGTCAAATGGTAATGGTGTTTCATTGACATCGTCTACACTTTTCGATCTGCATAGATAAAAGAAAAGCCGAAAAGCGGATGACGCAATTTCGCTTGACTCTCGCTCTTGGGTCTTATCCGCGCATTTTTAAAATTCAGGTCCACTTTGACCCTAGTCTCAAGAAGTCAAGAAGTTGAAAACCTGCCAAAAACAGCCAAAAAAGCGATAGCTCATTCGAGTCAGACAGACGTTTTTTTTTTGTTCCGGAAATAAAAATTACAATTGTTATTAACAAAAAACTAAAAAAAAAATAAGAAGTTTAGTTTTTGGGAATAACACAAAAACTATAAGTGATAGCGAAAATCGGAATAAAGATGCAAAAAGAGGAGGAAATTTCCAATGAGAAACTCCCAACATCCGGAGTTCTACCTTCATTATCAATAATTTTAATTTAACGCTGAAAATATGGTAGCCGTAACGGGATGCGGGCGCGGCCTCTGAAGAGAGTACGTCACATAAAATAATTTTTTTATAATGCTGAATATTAATTTAAAAATTTGAATAAACTAAGGTGTGTTCTTAACACTTGGTGGAATGAGATCCCGTTGGAAAAATCGATTTAACTTCATTTTTCAATAAGTTAGGCGATTGTTAATTAACAAAATTTTATGGGACCTCCGCTTGCATTGAAGACAACAAAAATTGACCTATACATTTTTCACTTCTTGGAGCCTTTCTTATATAATTACGTACTCAAGAAGTTCATGTTCTAAAAGCTTTTAAAAGTTAGTGATTTTGTTTATAATAATAGTTTAAAGTTGAAAAAAAAAATGGAAAAAATTTTGTTAACAATTTCTTTTAAAACATTTTATAGTTCGACAGTCAGAATTTTCAAATTTTCCCAAATACTCTCTACAAGGCAATAATAAACGTCACACGATTTTTATAGATTTTAAGCAATTTAAAGACCTATCGGGATTGTGTCGAACTATAAAACGTTGTATTACAGTGTAAATTGGGGGCTGTCGGGCACTCAACTCGTATAATAATATACTATTATGCTATAGCTGTTCATTCGTCCAATAAAGGCGCTTAATAATGATGGGTAATTTTTTTTTTACGTTATTTGTTTATAAACGGTTTATAAACAAAGTGACTAGTTTAATATTAAAAAAAAAATCCCACTTTGTTGTCCCGAGGAAACGATTTTTTTTATTGTTTCTAATCGTTATTTTTATATTTGCAATGTTTAAATAAATATTTAAAAAACCTTTTTTTAAATATCATTATTTGCATTTCTTAATTTATTTCATTTTATTATTGTTATTGACGTCATGAGTCCGATAAGTGGCAAATAACAGACAAGATTATATAATCAATCGCGTCTGTTATTTGCGTATCCGTCGAATATCGTTCAGTACTTTTCATAGTACCGTCGGCAATGCCTACAAAAATAAACACGAATTGTTTAGCATAATTATTTAGACAATTCATAAATCAATGTTGTTTGTGTTGCTCTAGAAACAATTTATTGTCAAAAACTGTTAATTTTTATAACAGCCGTGACTTTTATGAGCGAGTTTTCACTCAAGCTGACAGTTGTGAACAACAGTTCTGAAGTCAGTGGTGGACATAACAGAAAGACAGTCCTTTGAGAGTCAGCGGTAGTCATAATAGATAAAGAGAGACAGTCCCCAAAGGAGTCACCAATGAGTATAAAAGATAGAGAAATACACTCACTGCAGAAGTCAATGGTGGGCATAATAGACAAAGAGGGGCAGTTCCTACAGGAGTCAGCGGTGGCGATAATAAATAAAGAAGAAATGAGCTTAAAATAGATGGGGAAGGACAATCTCCAAAGAATTTAGCGATAGGCACGATAAAAAGAGAGAAAGAATCCTTAAAGGAGTCAACAATGGGCCAGCGGTAGGCAGAAGAGATAAAGAGGGACAGTCTTTCGAAGAGTCAGCGGTGGAGGCAAAGAGAGAGACAGTCCTCATGAGGAGTCACTGTTGGGCATAACAGATAGAGAGAGAGACAGTCCTTAGAGGAGTCGGCGGTAGGCAAAATAGATAAAGAAAGATAGTCCTTGTAGTAGTCAAGCGTAGGCATAATAGATAAAGAGACAGTCCTCGGAGTCAACGACGGTCAGTACAGGAGTCAACGGTGGGCATAATAGATAGAGAGACACACTTCCTGTAGAAGTCAGAGATGAGCTTAAAATAGATGGGGAAGGACAATCTCCAAAGAATTTAGCGATGGGCACGATAAAAAGAGAGAAAGAATCCTTAAAGGAGTCAACAATGGGCCAGCGGTAGGCAGAAGAGATAAAGAGGGACAGTCTTTCGAAGAGTCAGCGGTGGAGGCAAAGAGAGAGACAGACCTCATGAGGAGTCACTGTTGGGCATAACAGATAGAGAGAGAGACAGTCCTTAGAGGAGTCAGCGGTAGGATTAATAGATAAAGAAAGATAGTCCTTGTAGTAGTCAAGCGTAGGCATAATAGATAAAGAGACAGTCCTCGGGAGTCAACGACGGTCAGTACAGGAGTCAACGCTGGGCATAAGTGATAGAGAGAGACACTTCCTGTAGAAGTCAGAGATGAGCTTAATAGATGGGGAAGGACAGTCTCCAAAGAATTTAGCGATGGGCACGATAAAAAGAGAGAAAGAATCCTTAAAGGAGTCAACAATGGGACAGCGGTAGGCAGAAGAGATAAAGAGGGACAGTCCTTCGAAGAGTCAGCGGTGGAGGCAAAGAGAGAGATAGTCCTCAGGAGGAGTCACTGTTGGGCATAACAGATAGAGAGAGATAGACAGTCCTTAGAGGAGTCAGCGGTGGGCAGAATAGATAAAGAAAGATAGTCCTTGTAGTAGTCATGGGTAGGCATAATAGATAAAGAGACAGTCCTCGGGAGTGAACGACGGTCACTACAGGAGTCAACGGTGGGAATAGTAGATAGAGAGAGACATTTTCTGTAGAAGTCAGAGATGAGCTTAATAGATGGGGAAGGACAGTCTCCAAAGAATTTAGCGATGGGCACGATAAAAAGAGAGAAAGAATCCTTAAAGGAGTCAACAATGGGCCATCGGTAGGCAGGAGAGATAAGGAGGGACAGTCTTTCGAAGAGTCAGCGGTAGAGGCAAATAGAGAAACAGTCCTCAGGAGGAGTCACTGTTGGGCATAACAGATAGAGAGAGATAGACAGTCCTTAGAGGAGTCAGCGGTGGGCATAATAGATAAAGAAAGATAGTCCTTGTAGTAGTCAAGGATAGACATAATAGATAAAGAGACGATAGTCCTCGGGAGTCAACGACGGTCAGTACAGGAGTCAACGGTGGGCATAAGTGATAGAGAGAGACACTTCCTGTAGAAGTCAGAGATGAGCTTAATAGATGGGGAAGGACAGTCTCAAAAGAATTTAGCGATGGGCACAATAAAAAGAGAGAAAGAATCCTTAAAGGAGTCAACAATGGGCCAGCGGTAGGCAGAAGAGATAAAGAGGGACAGTCTTTCGAAGAGTCAGCGGTGGAGGCAAAGAGAGAGACAGACCTCATGAGGAGTCACTGTTGGGCATAACAGATAGAGAGAGAGACAGTCCTTAGAGGAGTCGGCGGTAGGCAAAATAGATAAAGAAAGATAGTCCTTGTAGTAGTCAAGCGTAGGCATAATAGATAAAGAAACAGTCCTCGGAGTCAACGACGGTCAGTACAGGAGTCAACGGTGGGCATAATAGATAGAGAGACACACTTCCTGTAGAAGTCAGAGATGAGCTTAAAATAGATGGGGAAGGACAATCTCCAGAGAATTTAGCGATGGGCACGATAAAAAGAGAGAAAGAATCCTTAAAGGAGTCAACAATGGGCCAGCGGTAGGCAGAAGAGATAAAGAGGGACAGTCTTTCGAAGAGTCAGCGGTGGAGGCAAAGAGAGAGACAGACCTCATGAGGAGTCACTGTTGGGCATAACAGATAGAGGGAGAGACAGTCCTTAGAGGAGTCAGCGGTAGGATTAATAGATAAAGAAAGATAGTCCTTGTAGTAGTCAAGCGTAGGCATAATAGATAAAGAGACAGTCCTCGGGAGTCAACGACGGTCAGTACAGGAGTCAACGATGGGCATAAGTGATAGAGAGAGACACTTCCTGTAGAAGTCAGAGATGAGCTTAATAGATGGGGAAAGACAGTATCCAAAGAATTTAGGGATGGGCACAAATAAAAGAGTGAAAGAATCCTTAAAGGAGTCAACGATGGGCCAGCGGTAGGCAAAAGAGATCAAGAGGGACAGTCTTTCGAAGAGTCAGCGGTGGAGGCAAATAGCGTGACAGTCCTCAGGAGGAGTCACTGTTGGGCATAACAGATAGAGAGAGAGAGACAGTCCTTAGAGGAGTCGGCGGTAGGCAAAATAGATAAAGAAAGATAGTCCTTGTAGTAGTCAAGCGTAGGCATAATAGATAAAGAGACAGTCCTCGGGAGTGAACGACGGTCACTACAGGAGTCAACGGTGGGAATAGTAGATAGAGAGAGACATTTTCTGTAGAAGTCAGAGATGAGCTTAATAGATGGGGAAGGACAGTCTCCAAAGAATTTAGCGATGGGCACGATAAAAAGAGAGAAAGAATCCTTAAAGGAGTCAACAATGGGCCATCGGTAGGCAGGAGAGATAAGGAGGGACAGTCTTTCGAAGAGTCAGCGGTAGAGGCAAATAGAGAAACAGTCCTCAGGAGGAGTCACTGTTGGGCATAACAGATAGAGAGAGATAGACAGTCCTTAGAGGAGTCAGCGGTGGGCATAATAGATAAAGAAAGATAGTCCTTGTAGTAGTCAAGGATAGACATAATAGATAAAGAGACGATAGTCCTCGGGAGTCAACGACGGTCAGTACAGGAGTCAACGGTGGGCATAGTAGATAGAGAGAGAGACTTCCTGTAGAAGTCAGAAATGAGCTTAATAGATGGGGAAGGACAGTCTCCAAAGAATTTAGCGACGGGCACGACAAAAAGAGAGAAAGAATCCTTAAAGGAGTCAACAATGGGCCATCGGTAGGCAGGAGAGATAAGGAGGGACAGTCTTTCGAAGAGTCAGCGGTGGAGGCAAATAGAGAGACAGTCCTCAGGAGGAGTCACTGTTGGGCATAACAGATAGAGAGAGAGACAGTCCTTAGAGGAGTCAGCGGTAGGATTAATAGATAAAGAAAGATAGTCCTTGTAGTAGTCAAGCGTAGGCATAATAGATAAAAAGACAGTCCTTGGGAGTCAACGACGGTCAGTACAGGAGTCAACGCTGGGCATAAGTGATAGAGAGAGACACTTCCTGTAGAAGTCAGAGATGAGCTTAATAGATGGGGAAAGACAGTATCCAAAGAATTTAGGGATGGGCACAAATAAAAGAGTGAAAGAATCCTTAAAGGAGTCAACGATGGGCCATCGGTAGGCAGGAGAGATAAGGAGGGACAGTCTTTCGAAGAGTCAGCGGTGGAGGCAAATAGAGAGACAGTCCTCAGGAGGAGTCACTGTTGGGCATAACAGATAGAGAGAGAGACAGTCCTTAGAGGAGTCAGCGGTAGGATTAATAGATAAAGAAAGATAGTCCTTGTAGTAGTCAAGCGTAGGCATAATAGATAAAAAGACAGTCCTTGGGAGTCAACGACGGTCAGTACAGGAGTCAACGCTGGGCATAAGTGATAGAGAGAGACACTTCCTGTAGAAGTCAGAGATGAGCTTAATAGATGGGGAAGGACAGTCTCAAAAGAATTTAGCGATGGGCACAATAAAAAGAGAGAAAGAATCCTTAAAGGAGTCAACAATGGGCCAGCGGTAGGCAGAAGAGATAAAGAGGGACAGTCTTTCGAAGAGTCAGCGGTGGAGGCAAAGAGAGAGACAGACCTCATGAGGAGTCACTGTTGGGCATAACAGATAGAGAGAGAGACAGTCCTTAGAGGAGTCGGCGGTAGGCAAAATAGATAAAGAAAGATAGTCCTTGTAGTAGTCAAGCGTAGGCATAATAGATAAAGAAACAGTCCTCGGAGTCAACGACGGTCAGTACAGGAGTCAACGGTGGGCATAATAGATAGAGAGACACACTTCCTGTAGAAGTCAGAGATGAGCTTAAAATAGATGGGGAAGGACAATCTCCAGAGAATTTAGCGATGGGCACGATAAAAAGAGAGAAAGAATCCTTAAAGGAGTCAACAATGGGCCAGCGGTAGGCAGAAGAGATAAAGAGGGACAGTCTTTCGAAGAGTCAGCGGTGGAGGCAAAGAGAGAGACAGACCTCATGAGGAGTCACTGTTGGGCATAACAGATAGAGAAAGAGACAGTCCTTAGAGGAGTCGGCGGTAGGCAAAATAGATAAAGAAAGATAGTCCTTGTAGTAGTCAAGCGTAGGCATAATAGATAAAGAGACAGTCCTCGGGAGTCAACGGCGGTCATTACAGGACTCAACGGTGGGCATAATAGGTAGAGAGAGACAGTTCCTGCTAAAGTCAGAAATGGGCATAATAGACGGGGAAAGACAGTCTCAAAAGAATTTAGCGATGGGCACAATAAAAAGAGAGAAAGAATCCTTAAAGTAGTCAACAATGGGCCAGAGGCAGGCAGAAGAGATAAAGAGGGACAGTCTTTCGAAGAGTCAGCGGTGGAGGCAAATAGAGAGACAGTCCTCAGGAGGAGTCACTGCTGGGCATAACAAATAGAGAGAGAGACAGTCCTTAGAGGAGTCAGCGGTAGGCATAATAGATAAAGAAAGATATTCCTTGTAGTAGTCAAGCGTAGGCATAATAGATAAAGAGACGGTCCTCGGGAGTCAACGACGGTCAGTACAGGAGTCAACGGTGGGCATTGTAGATAGAGAGAGACACTTCCTGTAGAAGTCAGAGATGAGCTTAATAGATGGGGAAGGACAGTCTCCAAAGAATTTAGCGATGGGCACGATAAAAAGAGAGAAAGAATCCTTAAAGGAGTCAACAATGGGACAGCGGTAGGCAGAAGAGATAAAGAGGGACAGTCCTTCGAAGAGTCAGCGGTGGAGGCAAAGAGAGAGATAGTCCTCAGGAGGAGTCACTGTTGGGCATAACAGATAGAGAGAGATAGACAGTCCTTAGAGGAGTCAGCGGTGGGCAGAATAGATAAAGAAAGATAGTCCTTGTAGTAGTCATGGGTAGGCATAATAGATAAAGAGACAGTCCTCGGGAGTGAACGACGGTCACTACAGGAGTCAACGGTGGGAATAGTAGATAGAGAGAGACATTTTCTGTAGAAGTCAGAGATGAGCTTAATAGATGGGGAAGGACAGTCTCCAAAGAATTTAGCGATGGGCACGATAAAAAGAGAGAAAGAATCCTTAAAGGAGTCAACAATGGGCCATCGGTAGGCAGGAGAGATAAGGAGGGACAGTCTTTCGAAGAGTCAGCGGTAGAGGCAAATAGAGAAACAGTCCTCAGGAGGAGTCACTGTTGGGCATAACAGATAGAGAGAGATAGACAGTCCTTAGAGGAGTCAGCGGTGGGCATAATAGATAAAGAAAGATAGTCCTTGTAGTAGTCAAGGATAGACATAATAGATAAAGAGACGATAGTCCTCGGGAGTCAACGACGGTCAGTACAGGAGTCAACGGTGGGCATAGTAGATAGAGAGAGAGACTTCCTGTAGAAGTCAGAAATGAGCTTAATAGATGGGGAAGGACAGTCTCCAAAGAATTTAGCGACGGGCACGACAAAAAGAGAGAAAGAATCCTTAAAGGAGTCAACAATGGGCCATCGGTAGGCAGGAGAGATAAGGAGGGACAGTCTTTCGAAGAGTCAGCGGTGGAGGCAAATAGAGAGACAGTCCTCAGGAGGAGTCACTGTTGGGCATAACAGATAGAGAGAGAGACAGTCCTTAGAGGAGTCGGCGGTAGGCAAAATAGATAAAGAAAGATAGTCCTTGTAGTAGTCAAGCGTAGGCATAATAGATAAAGAGACAGTCCTCGGGAGTCAACGACGGTCAGTACAGGAGTCAACGGTGGGCATAATAGATAGAGAGACACACTTCCTGTAGAAGTCAGAGATGAGCTTAAAATAGATGGGGAAGGACAATCTCCAAAGAATTTAGCGATGGGCACGATAAAAAGAGAGAAAGAATCCTTAAAGGAGTCAACAATGGGCCAGCGGTAGGCAGAAGAGATAAAGAGGGACAGTCTTTCGAAGAGTCAGCGGTGGAGGCAAAGAGAGAGACAGACCTCATGAGGAGTCACTGTTGGGCATAACAGATAGAGAGAGAGACAGTCCTTAGAGGAGTCAGCGGTAGGCATAATAGATAAAGAGACAGTCCTCGGGAGTCAACGCCGGTCAGTACAGGAGTCAACGGTGGGCATAATAGATAGAGAGACACACTTCCTGTAGAAGTCAGAGATGAGCTTAAAATAGATGGGGAAGGACAATCTCCAAAGAATTTAGCGATGGGCACGATAAAAAGAGAGAAAGAATCCTTAAAGGAGTCAACAATGGGCCAGCGGTAGGCAGAAGAGATAAAGAGGGACAGTCTTTCGAAGAGTCAGCGGTGGAGGCAAAGAGAGAGACAGACCTCATGAGGAGTCACTGTTGGGCATAACAGATAGAGAGAGAGACAGTCCTTAGAGGAGTCAGCGGTAGGCATAATAGATAAAGAGACAGTCCTCGGGAGTCAACGACGGTCAGTACAGGAGTCAACGGTGGGCATAATAGATAGAGAGACACACTTCCTGTAGAAGTCAGAGATGAGCTTAAAATAGATGGGGAAGGACAATCTCCAAAGAATTTAGCGATGGGCACGATAAAAAGAGAGAAAGAATCCTTAAAGGAGTCAACAATGGGCCAGCGGTAGGCAGAAGAGATAAAGAGGGACAGTCTTTCGAAGAGTCAGCGGTGGAGGCAAATAGAGAGACAGTCCTCAGGAGGAGTCACTGTTGGGCATAACAGATAGAAAGAGAGAGTCCTTATAGGAGTCAGCCGTGGGCATAATAGATAAAGAAAGATAGTCCTTGTGGTAATCAAGGGAAGGCATAATAGATAAAGAGACAGTCCTCGGGAGTGAACGACGGTCAGTACAGGAGTCAACGGTGGGCATAGTAGATAGAGAGAGACACTTCCTATAGAAGTCAGAAATGAGCTTAATAGATGGGGAAGGACAGTCTCCAAAGAATTTAGCGATGGGCACGATAAAAAGAGAAAAAGAATCCTTAAAGAAGTCAACAATGGGCCAGCGGCAGGCAGAAGAGATAAAGAGGGAGAGTCTTTCGAAGAGTCAGCGGTAGACACAAATAGAGAGACAGTCCTCAGGAGGAGTCACTGTTGGGCATAACAAATAGAGAGAGAGACAGTCCTTAGAGGAGTCAGCGGTAGGCATAATAGATAAAGAAAGATAGTCCTTGTAGTAGTCAAGCGTAGGCATAATAGATAAAGAGACAGTCCTCGGGAGTCAACGACGGTCAGTACAGAAGTCAACGGTAGGCATAAGAGATAGAGAGAGACACTTCCTGTAGAAGTCAGAGATGAGCTTAATAGATGGGGAAGGACAGTCTCCAAAGAATTTAGCGATGGGCACGATAAAAAGAGAGAAAGAATCCTTAAAGGAGTCAACAATGGGCCAGCGGTAGGCAGAAGAGATAAAGAGGGAGAGTCTCTCGAAGAGTCAGCGGTAGACACCAATAGAGAGACAGTCCTCAGGAGGAGTCACTGTTGGGCATAACAAATAGAGAGAGAGACAGTCCTTAGAGGAGTCAGCGGTAGGCATAATAGATAAAGAGACGACAGTCCTCGGGAGTCAACGACGGTCAGTACAGGAGTCAACAGTGGGCATAATAGATAGAGAGAGACACTTCCTGTAGAAGTCAGAGATGAGCTTAATAGATGGGGAAGGACAGTCTCTAAAGAATTTAGCGATGGGCACGATAAAAAGAGAGAAAGAATCCTTAAAGGAGTCAACAATGGGACAGCGGTAGGCAGAGGAGATAAAGAGGGACAGTCTTTCGAAGAGTCAGCGGTAGAGGCAAATAGAGAGACAGTCCTCAGGAGGAGTCACTGTTGGGCATAACAGATAGAAAGAGAGAGTCCTTATAGGAGTCAGCCGTGGGCATAATAGATAAAGAAAGATAGTCATTGTAGTAGTCCAGGGTAGGCATAATAGATAAAGAGACAGTCCTCGGGAGTGAACGACGGTCAGTACAGGAGTCAACGGTGGGCATAGTAGATAGAGAGAGACACTTCCTGTAGAAGTCAGAATTGAGCTTAATAGATGGGGAAGGACAGTCTCCAAAGAATTTAGCGATGGGTACAATAAAAAGAAAGAAAGAATCCTTAAAGGAGTCAGCATTGGGCATAATAGATAAAAAAAGACAGTCCTCAGAAGAGTCAGCGGTAGGCAGAACAGATAAAGAGAGACCGTCAAAAGGTCAGTCGTAGGCATAATAGATAAAAGAGACAGTCCTCAGGAGGGCATAACAGACAGAGAACCACAGTCGCTACAGGAGTCAGCGATGGGCATTCGAGGTAGAGAAAGACAGTTCGTACAGTAGTCAGGTGTAGGCTTAATAGGTAGAGAAAGACAGTCCTCACAGGAGTCAGCGGTCGGCATAATTGGCAGAGAGACACTCTTTGGAGAAGTCGGCAATGGCCAAAATATGTAGAGAAGTTCCTACAGACGTCAGAGATGGGCATAATAGATGGAGAAAGACATTCCTCAGAAAAGTTAGCGATGGACACAATAAAAAGAAAGAAACAATCCTTGAGGGAGTCAGTTATGAACATAATAGATAAAGATAAACAGTCCTCAGGAGGAGTCAGCGATGGGCATACTATGTAGAGAAAGACAGTTGCTACAGGAGTCAGGGATAGGCATAATAGATAGAGAGAGACGGTTCTTAAAGAAGTTAGCGTCGGGCATAATAGTTAGAGAAAAACGGTCCTTCGATGAGTCAGTCATGGGCATAATAGACAGAAAAGGACGGTCCGTCCCTAATAGAGTCAGCGGTGGGTATAATAGATGGAGAAAGACATTCCCCCGAGAGCTTAGCGGTGGGCAAAATAAAAATAAAGAGAAACAGCCTTCAAAGAAGTCAGCGATTTGTATTATAGTAAGACAGTCCTTAATACAGGAGTCAGCGGTAGATATTACAGATAAATAGAGACAGTCCTTAAAGAAGTTAGGGTAGGCGTAATAGATAAAGAGAGACAGTTCTCGGGAGTCAGCGATGGGCATAATAGGTAGAGAAAGACAGTCCTCACAGGAGTCAGCGGTCGGCATAATTGGTAGAGAGACACAGTCTTCGAAGAGTCAGCGGTAGGTATGATAGATAAAGAGAGAGAGTCCTCAGAGCGGTCAGTGATGGGCATATTATTTAGAGAAAGACATATATAGAAAGGGAAGGGCAGTAGTTAGAGGAGTCACCGATGGGTGTAAGATATAGAGAAAGACAGTTCCTACAGAAATCAATGGTTGGCATCATATTATATAGAGAAAAACAATCCCTCGGGAAGATAGTAATAGATAACAGTGATGGGTATAAGAGATTAAGAGCGAGAGCCGCTGGGCATAATAGATAAAGAAAGGCAGTCCTTAGGGGAGTTAGCGTAGGGCATAGTAGGTCAAGACGATCTGAAATAAATAACAGATGGGCGTAACAGTTTTTTAATACATATCCACTCACGAAAATGCATAATTTCTTCTTACCGCACCCAGTGACGTCACGACCACCATGACAAACTTGCAATATCCCATCTTTTAAATCGTGGGGTATTTATAACACTAGATAAAGATGCACCTTGTATGGAAACCTGGTATTATGTTATTCTAATATTATCAGAAAATATTCCTTCTATTAGATGTGGACATAAACAACAATTATAAGCAAAAAAAGTTGTTAGACTTGCAGGAAAGAATAATCTAAAAACTGTCGCAACCATTGTTGAGAATTGTCAGAAATTAATAATTGGCACCCATCTCCGTTGATACCTTGAATTTTTCTGACGTTTAGTTTGACGTTTGACATAAATAGTCAGGTGGTAGGTACAATGGATGAAATCGTATTTACGACACAAAATAAATATACACCCTGAATATCCCAAGCGATGGACACGTGATGTTTTTATTATCAGAAAACATTCCTTCTAACATAAGCAACAACATATACGAGATTTGTCAAAATCAAAAAAACACCACCTGTTGATTTCAGTTGCCAAAAAAAAAAACGCTGTTGGTGATTTTGATATTGACAGGGTGGCGCGACCACTGTTATAACCTATCTTTTTTCCCCCCATGTCAACAGTCCAAGGTAATGCAAGGTCGGTGGTTTTCTGATTTTGAGAAACACTATACAAGCAAAGAAGGTTGCCACACTTGAATAAAAAATAATGTAAAAACCTTTGTAATTGTGGGAAACTTTGTTGAGGATTGGAAATGACATTACATTAAGATTAGGTAATCACTAACTCCGTATCATTTGGGTTGGAAACACATAAGGCAATTATAAGCGTAGTATCTAAATGTCCACGCTTTCATTGATAGCACCGTATATAAATAATGCTGATTTTTGTATTCGGTTCCAAGTATAGATACGATAAGTACATCTGATATACCGGGCGTTCTATTACTTGAATGACAATCACCCTACCGTCATTCGAAAACCTAGGTTTTCATGACAGTCGCAACACAATATCATTTCGGGTAATAAAATGTAATAGAAACGTCTCTAATTCTGCGGTAGGTTTCAAGGAGATACGCCATATTAATTTGCCGCATCACATAAAATTTGATGGTAAATAATAAACAACTCATCCCATTTCGTACACAATTTACATCATGGAATTAGGAACAGACTTCGGGGTGAGGTCAATCATATGTCAGCTCCCCCCGCTAAAGACAGTACTCGAAAATGTGTAGTTTATATCTTAGACTGTCAGTCAACCATCATTCACGTGATGATATCCCACAACGTAATTTATTATCTGCATCTATTTACTATACAAAAATATTTTTATTCCCATCCACTATCAAAAATGGTTTTATTGAAGAAAATCTACTACTTAAAATTCATTTGAGATATTTAGGCGTTGGCCGAAAGGTAATTTGGACGTTTGGGTCGATATACATACATATTTGAAATAAACTGGAATGCATGATTCACACTCGTACGTCATATGACAAGAATTTCAACTTTTCTTTAAATTTCACGTAATTAACGATTGTCTGGAGTGCAGTGCATCAATGTCACATTTTGAGAAAATTCTACGTGTTTTGGTGACATATTATATTCTCTCCGTAACAACTGTAATACATAATTAATCAGAAAAAATGTTTGATAATGATGTGATAAAAAAGGCACAAGTGACAAAGCGAAAATTATGATTTTATACATTCCTTATCGAATCACAATTATGTAACATGTAGGTATTACCGATATATTATGCAGATGAAAAAATTAATTAGCCATTGTTCTCAAAAAAACCAGACGTTCTGTTTAATATTTTATGAGAAAAGCCACATTTCCTCTTTGTCTTATGCCGCAAAATTACTAACGTATTAATTCGATTAAATTAATATCAATTATAGCACATACAGGGTGGAACAAATAAACATCAAGGCCAATTTCATCTACAAACCCAGTCTAAGCGAAGCAGCTAAACCGACATTTGAGACAAAGTGAAAACATCGTTTGACGTCATCGGAAGTTGAGAAGAGATACGAATAATGAGAAACATTAAAATTTCCAGATTTACAAATTTCGAAGAACTTGCACAAAAATCGTCCCAGTCATCAATAATAAGCAAATGATTAAAATAGAGCATCGAACGACACAAATCGCTAGTCGCAGATGACGCGCGCGACCTTTGAACGCATTTTTGACGAAAGCCTGTCCCCAATCGCGTGGTATTTGTACGCACCTTAACTCGAACTACGCTTCGGTATTTATTAGGCGTAGACTGTAATGTCGGATCTTTTCGAAAATGTATTGCCCGATCGGCTGAGAAAATGAGGGAACATTTATTGTAATGTTATTGAGGCAGGTAAGTCAAGTTCAAGGTCAAGTGCCAACTTAAATCTTATCGCTACCATTACGACGGTTTAAAGGGGTTATGCGCTATTAAAATTTTTGACTCAAATTTACTGGACCTTATGATGCACCAGTAAAAAATTTTTTACATACACATATTCCAATTTCACCCCGTATATCTCAGTATTTCTTCGATCTATTTTTATTTCTCTACTGCATCTCATCCTTTCCTTTCTTCTTTATCCTATATTTTCCACTCTTCTTGTATTATCTTCCCTCGATAACTCTTCTTTTTATTTATACATCTTTCTGATATCAATTTCTTCATAAATTATCCCTAATTCCAGTACTCACAGCTAAAAGGTGGAAGAATAGTCTAATATCTAGGAATCATATTAGCCAGAGATAAATAAATTTGAGAAAGGTGAAATATAGATAATTATTTTTATTCTATCATTAGTTCATGATTTCTATTCGATTATTTATTTGGTGTAAGTTAAACAAACTGATTAGATGTGTGTGTATGTGTGTTGGACCAAATTCAAAAGTAAACCACTTTGATCTACCTTGCCCTACAAATGTTACCCTTTCCGAGTTACTGACACGCTTGACTCTACCCGACTAGTACCGCTTTCAATTGACAACGATTGAATATCTTCGCCCTTTTATTCGTCCCTGACGATTTGTTCAAAATTTAGAAATAATTAGAAGAGTGTCTAAAGGGAGAAAATAGTTAAAGGAATACTAACGGGCGAATACGCAGCGGGAGGAAATAGTTAAGATAGTCACTAAACATAAAAGAGACAGAGGCATTAAATAATTAAGAAATAATTAGGAGTCGCTAAAAGGAGAAGAGGTAGTGGAAGAAAATAATTGCGAGAGTGACTCTAGCAAGAACAGGCAGAGGTCGGAAATAATGAGGAGACTTGCTAAAAGGAGAACAGGCAGCGATATTGAATAATTACAAGACTGTATAAAGGGAGAAAAGAGAGTGGACCGAAATAATTAGAACAGTGACTAAGGGCGAACAGTAGGTAGCCCGGAAAAAATAGTTAAGGGAATACTAACGGGCGAATACGCAGCGGAAGGAAATAGTTAAGAGAGTCACTAAAGAGAAAAGAGACAGAGGCATTAAATAATTAAGAAATAATTAGGAGTCGCTAAAATGAAAAGAGGTAGTGGAAGAAAATAGTTGCGAGAGTGACTCTAGGAAGAACAGGCAGAGGTCGGAAATAATTAAGAGACTTGCTAAAAGGAGAACAGGCAACGAAATTCAATAATTACAAGACTGGATAAAGGGTGAAAAGAGAGTGGACCGAAAGAATTAGAACAGTGACTAAAGGGCGAACAGTAGGTAGCTCGGAAAAAAATAGTTAAGGGAATACTAACGGGCGAATACGCAGCGGGAGGAAATAGTTAAATAGTTAAGAGAGTCACTAAAGAGAAACGAGACAGAGGCATCAAATAATTAAGAAATAATTAGGAGTCGCTAAAGTGAGAAGAAGTAGTGGAAGAAAATAGTTGCGAGAGTGACTCTAGGAAGAACAGGCAGAGGTAGGAAATAATTAGGAGACTTGCTAAAAGGAGAACATTCAGCGAAATTGAATAATTATTACAAGACTGGATAAAGGGAGAAAAGAGAGTGGACCGAAATAATTAGAACAGTGACTAAAGGGCGAACAGTAGGTAGTCCGGAAAAAATAGTTAAGGGAATACTAACGGGCGAATACGCAGCGGAAGGAAATAGTTAAGAGAGTCACTAAAGAGAAAAGAGACAGAGGCATTAAATAATTAAGAAATAATTAGGAGTCGCTAAAATGAAAAGAGGTAGTGGAAGAAAATAGTTGGGAGAGTGACTCTAGGAAGAACAGGCAGAGGTCGGAAATAATTAAGAGACTTGCTAAAAGGAGAACAGGCAACGAAATTCAATAATTACAAGACTGGATAAAGGGTGAAAAGAGAGTGGACCGAAATAATTAGAACAGTGACTAAAGGGCGAACAGTAGGTAGCTCGGAAAAAAATAGTTAAGGGAATACTAACGGGCGAATACGCAGCGGGAGGAAATAGTTAAATAGTTAAGAGAGTCACTAAAGAGAAACGAGACAGAGGCATCAAATAATTAAGAAATAATTAGGAGTCGCTAAAGTGAGAAGAAGTAGTGGAAGAAAATAGTTGCGAGAGTGACTCTAGGAAGAACAGGCAGAGGTAGGAAATAATTAGGAGACTTGCTAAAAGGAGAACATTCAGCGAAATTGAATAATTATTACAAGACTGGATAAAGGGAGAAAAGAGAGTGGACCGAAATAATTAGAACAGTGACTAAAGGGCGAACAGTAGGTAGTCCGGAAAAAATAGTTAAGGGAATACTAACGGGCGAATACGCAGCGAAAGGAAATAGTTAAGAGAGTCACCAAAGAGAAAGGAGACAGAGGCGTGAAACAATTTAGAAATAATTAGGAATCGCTTAAAAGGAGAAGAAGTACTGGAAGAAAATAGTTGCGAGCGTGACTCCAGGAAGAACAGGCAGATGTCGGAGAAATAATGAGGAGACTTGCTAAAAGGAGCACAAGCAGCGAAATTGAATAATTACAAGACTGGATAAACGGAAAAAAGAAAGTGACCGAAATAATAATTAGAGGAGTGACTAAAGGGCGAACAGGTAGCCCTTAAGAAAATAGTTACGGGAATACTAACGGGAGAATACGCAGCGAAAGGAAATAGTTAAGAGAGTCACCAAAGAGAAAGGAGACAGAGGCGTGAAACAATTAAGAAATAATTAGGAATCGCTTAAAAGGAAAAGAAATAGTGGAAGAAAATAGTTGCGAGATTGACTCCAGGAAGAACAGGCAGACGTCGGAGAAATAATGAGGAGACTTGCTAAAAGGAGCACAAGCAGCGAAATTCAATAATTACAAGACTGGATAAACGGAGAAAAGAAAGTGACCGAAATAATAATTAGAGGAGTGACTAAAGGGCGAACAGGTAGCCCGGAAGAAAATAGTTGCGGGAATACTAACGGGAGAATACGCAGCGAAAGGAAATAGTTAAGAGAGTCACCAAAGAGAAAGGAGACAGAGGCGTGAAACAATTAAGAAATAATTAGGAATCGCTTAAAAGGAAAAGAAATACTGGAAGAAAATAGTTGCGAGATTGACTCCAGGAAGAACAGGCAGACGTCGGAGAAATAATGAGGAGACTTGCTAAAAGAAGCACAAGCAGCGAAATTCAATAATTACAAGACTGGATAAAGGGAGAAAAGAAAATGACCGAAATAATAATTAGAGGAGTGACTAAAGGGCGAACAGGTAGCCCGGAAGAAAATAGTTACGGGAATACTAACGGCAGAATACGCAGCGAAAGGAAATAGTTAAGAGAGTCACCAAAGAGAAAGGAGACAGAGGCGTGAAACAATTTAGAAATAATTAGGAATCGCTTAAAAGGAGAAGAAGTACTGGAAGAAAATAGTTGCGAGCGTGACTCCAGGAAGAACAGGCAGATGTCGGAGAAATAATGAGGAGACTTGCTAAAAGGAGCACAAGCAGCGAAATTGAATAATTACAAGACTGGATAAACGGAAAAAAGAAAGTGACCGAAATAATAATTAGAGGAGTGACTAAAGGGCGAACAGGTAGCCCGGAAGAAAATAGTTACGGGAATACTAACGGGAGAATACGCAGCGAAAGGAAATAGTTAAGAGAGTCACCAAAGAGAAAGGAGACAGAGGCGTGAAACAATTAAGAAATAATTAGGAATCGCTTAAAAGGAAAAGAAATACTGGAAGAAAATAGTTGCGAGATTGACTCCAGGAAGAACAGGCAGATGTCGGAGAAATAATGAGGAGACTTGCTAAAAGGAGCACAAGCAGCGAAATTCAATAATTACAAGACTGGATAAACGGAGAAAAGAAAGTGACCGAAATAATAATTAGAGGAGTGACTAAAGGGGGAACAGGTAGCCCGGAAGAAAATAGTTACGGAAATCACTAACGGGAGAATACGCAGCGAAAGGAAATAGTTAAGAGAGTCACTAAAGAGAAAGGAGACAGAGGCGTGAAAGAATTAAGAAATAATTAGGAATCGCTTAAAAGGAGAAGAAATACTGGAAGAAAATAGTTGCGAGATTGACTCCAGGAAGAACAGGCAGATGTCGGAGAAATAATGAGGAGACTTGCTAAAAGGAGAACAAGCAGCGACATTGAATAATTACAAGACTGGATAAAGGGAGAAAAGAAACTGACCGTAATAATAATTAGAGGAGTGACTAAAGGGCGAACAGGTAGCCCGGAAGAAAATAGTTACGGGAATACTAACGGGAGAATACGCAGCGAAAGGAAATAGTTAAGAGAGTCACTAAAGAGAAAGGAGACAGAGGCGTGAAAGAATTAAGAAATAATTAGGAATCGCTTAAAAGGAGAAGAAATACTGGAAGAAAATAGTTGCGAGATTGACTCCAGGAAGAACAGGCAGATGTCGGAGAAATAATGAGGAGACTTGCTAAAAGGAGCACAAGCAGCGAAATTCAATAATTACAAGACTGGATAAACGGAGAAAAGAAAGTGACCGAAATAATAATTAGAGGAGTGACTAAAGGGGGAACAGGTAGCCCGGAAGAAAATAGTTACGGAAATCACTAACGGGAGAATACGCAGCGAAAGGAAATAGTTAAGAGAGTCACCAAAGAGAAAGGAGACAGAGGCGTGAAACAATTAAGAAATAATTAGGAATCGCTTAAAAGGACAAGAAATACTGGAAGAAAATATTTGCGAGATTGACTCCAGGAAGAACAGGCAGATGTCGGAGAAATAATGAGGAGACTTGCTAAAAGGAGCATAAGCAGCGAAATTCAATAATTACAAGACTGGATAAACGGAGAAAAGAAAGTGACCGAAATAATAATTAGAGGAGTGACTAAAGGGGGAACAGGTAGCCCGGAAGAAAATAGTTACGGAAATCACTAACGGGAGAATACGCAGCGAAAGGAAATAGTTAAGAGAGTCACTAAAGAGAAAGGAGACAGAGGCGTGAAAGAATTAAGAAATAATTAGGAATCGCTTAAAAGGAGAAGAAATACTGGAAGAAAATAGTTGCGAGATTGACTCCAGGAAGAACAGGCAGATGTCGGAGAAATAATGAGGAGACTTGCTAAAAGGAGAACAAGCAGCGACATTGAATAATTACAAGACTGGATAAAGGGAGAAAAGAAACTGACCGAAATAATAATTAGAGGAGTGACTAAAGGGCGAACAGGTAGCCCGGAAGAAAATAGTTACGGGAATACTAACGGGAGAATACGCAGCGAAAGGAAATAGTTAAGAGAGTCACTAAAGAGAAAGGAGACAGAGGCGTGAAAGAATTAAGAAATAATTAGGAATCGCTTAAAAGGAGAAGAAATACTGGAAGAAAATAGTTGCGAGATTTGACTCCAGGAAGAACAGGCAGATGTCGGAGAAATAATGAGGAGACTTGCTAAAAGGAGCACAAGCAGCGAAATTCAATAATTACAAGACTGGATAAACGGAGAAAAGAAAGTGACCGAAATAATAATTAGAGGAGTGACTAAAGGGGGAACAGGTAGCCCGGAAGAAAATAGTTACGGAAATCACTAACGGGAGAATACGCAGCGAAAGGAAATAGTTAAGAGAGTCACCAAAGAGAAAGGAGACAGAGGCGTGAAACAATTAAGAAATAATTAGGAATCGCTTAAAAGGACAAGAAATACTGGAAGAAAATATTTGCGAGATTGACTCCAGGAAGAAAAGGCAGATGTCGGAGAAATAATGAGGAGACCTGCTAAAAGGAGCACAAGCAGCGAAATTCAATAATTACAAGACTAGATAAACGGAGAAAAGAAAGTGACCGAAATAATAATTAGAGGAGTGACTAAAGGGCGAACAGGTAGCCCAAAAGAAAATAGTTACGGAAAACTAACGGGAGAATACGCAGCGAAAGGAAATAGTTAAGAGAGTCACCAAAGAGAAAGGAGACAGAGGCGTGAAACAATTAAGAAATAATTAGGAATCGCTTAAAAGGACAAGAAATACTGGAAGAAAATATTTGCGAGATTGACTCCAGGAAGAACAGGCAGATGTCGGACAAATAATGAGGAGACTTGCTAAAAGGAGCACAAGCAGCGAAATTCAATAATTACAAGACTGGATAAACGGAGAAAAGAAAGTGACCGAAATAATAATTAGAGGAGTGACTAAAGGGCGAACAGGTAGCCCGGAAGAAAATAGTTACGGGAATACTAACGGGAGAATACGCAGCGAAAGGAAATAGTTCAGAGAGTCACTAAAGAGAAAGGAGACAGAGGCGTGAAAGAATTAAGAAATAATTAGGAATCGCTTAAAAGGAGAAGAAATACTGGAAGAAAATAGTTGCGAGATTGACTCCAGGAAGAACAGGCAGATGTCGGAGAAATAATGAGGAGACTTGCTAAAAGGAGCACAAGCAGCGAAATTCAATAATTACAAGACTGGATAAACGGAGAAAAGAAAGTGACCGAAATAATAATTAGAGGAGTGACTAAAGGGGGAACAGGTAGCCCGGAAGAAAATAGTTACGGAAATCACTAACGGGAGAATACGCAGCGAAAGGAAATAGTTAAGAGAGTCACTAAAGAGAAAGGAGACAGAGGCGTGAAAGAATTAAGAAATAATTAGGAATCGCTTAAAAGGAGAAGAAATACTGGAAGAAAATAGTTGCGAGATTGACTCCAGGAAGAACAGGCAGATGTCGGAGAAATAATGAGGAGACTTGCTAAAAGGAGAACAAGCAGCGACATTGAATAATTACAAGACTGGATAAAGGGAGAAAAGAAACTGACCGAAATAATAATTAGAGGAGTGACTAAAGGGCGAACAGGTAGCCCGGAAGAAAATAGTTACGGGAATACTAACGGGAGAATACGCAGCGAAAGGAAATAGTTAAGAGAGTCACTAAAGAGAAAGGAGACAGAGGCGTGAAAGAATTAAGAAATAATTAGGAATCGCTTAAAAGGAGAAGAAATACTGGAAGAAAATAGTTGCGAGATTGACTCCAGGAAGAACAGGCAGATGTCGGAGAAATAATGAGGAGACTTGCTAAAAGGAGCACAAGCAGCGAAATTCAATAATTACAAGACTGGATAAACGGAGAAAAGAAAGTGACCGAAATAATAATTAGAGGAGTGACTAAAGGGGGAACAGGTAGCCCGGAAGAAAATAGTTACGGAAATCACTAACGGGAGAATACGCAGCGAAAGGAAATAGTTAAGAGAGTCACTAAAGAGAAAGGAGACAGAGGCGTGAAAGAATTAAGAAATAATTAGGAATCGCTTAAAAGGAGAAGGAATACTGGAAGAAAATAGTTGCGAGATTGACTCCAGGAAGAACAGGCAGATGTCGGAGAAATAATGAGGAGACTTGCTAAAAGGAGCACAAGCAGCGAAATTCAATAATTACAAGACTGGATAAACGGAGAAAAGAAAGTGACCGAAATAATAATTAGAGGAGTGACTAAAGGGGGAACAGGTAGCCCGGAAGAAAATAGTTACGGAAATCACTAACGGGAGAATACGCAGCGAAAGGAAATAGTTAAGAGAGTCACTAAAGAGAAAGGAGACAGAGGCGTGAAAGAATTAAGAAATAATTAGGAATCGCTTAAAAGGAGAAGGAATACTGGAAGAAAATAGTTGCGAGATTGACTCCAGGAAGAACAGGCAGATGTCGGAGAAATAATGAGGAGACTTGCTAAAAGGAGCACAAGCAGCGACATTGAATAATTACAAGACTGGATGAAGGGAGAAAAGAAACTGACCGAAATAATAATTAGAGGAGTGACTAAAGGGCGAACAGGTAGCCCGGAAGAAAATAGTTACGGGAATACTAACGGGAGAATACGCAGCGAAAGGAAATAGTTAAGAGAGTCACTAAAGAGAAAGGAGACAGAGGCGTGAAAGAATTAAGAAATAATTAGGAATCGCTTAAAAGGAGAAGAAATACTGGAAGAAAATAGTTGCGAGATTGACTCCAGGAAGAACAGGCAGATGTCGGAGAAATAATGAGGAGACTTGCTAAAAGGAGCACAAGCAGCGAAATTGAATAATTACAAGACTGGATAAAGGGAGAAAAGAAACTGACCGAAATAATAATTAGAGGAGTGACTAAAGGGGGAACAGGTAGCCCGGAAGAAAATAGTTACGGAAATCACTAACGGGAGAATACGCAGCGAAAGGAAATAGTTAAGAGAGTCACTAAAGAGAAAGGAGACAGAGGCGTGAAACAATTAAGAAATAATTAGGAATCGCTTAAAAGGAGAAGAAATACTGGAAGAAAATAGTTGCGAGATTGACTCCAGGAAGAACAGGCAGATGTCGGAGAAATAATGAGGAGACTTGCTAAAAGGAGCACAAGCAGCGACATTGAATAATTACAAGACTGGATAAACGGAGAAAAGAAAGTGACCGAAATAATAATTAGAGGAGTGACTAAAGGGCGAACAGGTAGCCCGGAAGAAAATAGTTACGGGAATACTAACGGGAGAATACGCAGCGAAAGGAAATAGTTAAGAGAGTCACTAAAGAGAAAGGAGACAGAGGCGTGAAAGAATTAAGAAATAATTAGGAATCGCTTAAAAGGAGAAGAAATACTGGAAGAAAATAGTTGCGAGATTGACTCCAGGAAGAACAGGCAGATGTCGGAGAAATAATGAGGAGACTTGCTAAAAGGAGAACAAGCAGCGACATTGAATAATTACAAGACTGGATAAACGGAGAAAAGAAAGTGACCGAAATAATAATTAGAGGAGTGACTAAAGGGCGAACAGGTAGCCCGGAAGAAAATAGTTACGGGAATACTAACGGGAGAATACGCAGCGAAAGGAAATAGTTAAGAGAGTCACCAAAGAGAAAGGAGACAGAGGCGTGAAACAATTAAGAAATAATTAGGAATCGCTTAAAAGGACAAGAAATACTGGAAAAAATTATTTGCGAGATTGACTCCAGGAAGAAAAGGCAGATGTTTGAGAAATAATGAGGAGACCTGCTAAAAGGAGCACAAGCAGCGAAATTCAATAATTACAAGACTAGATAAACGGAGAAAAGAAAGTGACCGAAATAATAATTAGAGGAGTGACTAAAGGGCGAACAGGTAGCCCAAAAGAAAATAGTTACGGAAAACTAACGGGAGAATACGCAGCGAAAGGAAATAGTTAAGAGAGTCACCAAAGAGAAAGGAGACAGAGGCGTGAAACAATTAAGAAATAATTAGGAATCGCTTAAAAGGAGAAGAAGTACTGGAAGAAAATAGTTGCGAGATTGACTCCAGGAAGAACAGGCAGATGTCGGAGAAATAATGAGGAGACTTGCTAAAAGGAGAACAAGCAGCGAAATTGAATAATTACAAGACTGGACAAACGGAGAAAAGAAAGTGACCGAAATAATGATTAGAGGAGTGACTAAAGGGCGAACAGGTAGCCCGGAAGAAAATAGTTACGGGAATACTAACGGGAGAATACGCAGCGAAAGGAAATAGTTAAGAGAGTCACTAAAGAGAAAGGAGACAGAGGCGTGAAACAATTAAGAAATAATTAGGAATCGCTTAAAAGGAGAAGAAATACTGGAAGAAAATAGTTGCGAGAGTGACTCCAGGAAGAACAGGCAGATGTCGGAGAAATAATGAGGAGACTTGCTAAAAGGAGCACAAGCAGCGAAATTGAATAATTACAAGACTGGATAAACGGAGAAAAGAAAGTAACCAAAATAATAATTAGAGGAGTGACTAAAGGGCGAACAGGTAGCCCGGAAGAAAATAGTTACGGGAATACTAACAGGAGAATACGCAGCGAAAGGAAATAGTTAAGAGAGTCACCAAAGAGTAAGGAGACAGAGGCGTGAAACAATTAAGAAATAATTAGGAATCGCTTAAAAGGAGAAGAAATACTGGAAGAAAATAGTTGCGAGAGTGACTCCAGGAAGAACAGGCAGATGTCGGAGAAATAATGAGAAGACTTGCTAAAAGGACCACCAGCAGCGAAATTGAATAATTACAAGACTAGATAAACGGAGAAAAGAAAGTGACCGAAATAATAATTAGAGGAGTGACTAAAGGGCGAACAGGTAGCCCGGAAGAAAATAGTTGCGGGAATACTAACGGGAGAATACGCAGCGAAAGGAAATAGTTAAGAGAGTCACCAAAGAGTAAGGAGACAGAGGCGTGAAACAATTAAGTAATAATTAGGAATCGCTTAAAAGGAAAAGAAATACTGGAGAAAATAGTTGCGAGATTGACTCCAGGAAGAACAGGCAGATGTCGGAGAAATAATGAGAAGACTTGCTAAAAGGACCACCAGCAGTGAAATTGAATAATTACAAGACTAGATAAACGGAGAAAAGAAAGTGACCGAAATAATAATTAGAGGAGTGACTAAAGGGCGAACAGGTAGCCCGGAAGAAAATAGTTGCGGGAATACTAACGGGAGAATACGCAGCGAAAGGAAATAGTTAAGAGAGTGACCAAAGAGAAAGGAAACAGAGGCGTGAAACAATTAAGAAATAATTAGGAATCGCTTAAAAGGAAAAGAAGTACTGGAAGAAAATAGTTGCGAGAGTGACTCCAGGAAGAACAGGCAGATGTCGGAGAAATAATGAGGAGACTTGCTAAAAGGAGAACAAGCAGCGAAATTGAATAATTACAAGACTGGATAAAGGGTGAAAAGAGAGTGGACCGAAATAATTAAAAGAGTGACCAAAGGGAGAACAGATAGCCCGGAAGAAAATAGTTACGGGAATACTAACGGGAGAATACGCAGCGAAAGGAAATAGTTAAGAGAGTCACCAAAGAGAAAGGAGACAGAGGCGTGAAACAATTAAGAAATAATTAGGAATCGCTTAAAAGGAGAAGAAGTACTGGAAGAAAATAGTTGCGAGATTGACTCCAGGAAGAACAGGCAGATGTCGGAGAAATAATGAGGAGACTTGCTAAAAGGAGCACAAGCAGCGAAATTGAATAATTACAAGACTGGATAAAGGGAGAAAAAGGAGTAGACCGAAATAATTAGAAGAGTGACTAAAGGGTGAACAGGTAGCCCGGAAGAAAATAGTTACGGAAATCACTAACGGGAGAATACGCAGCGGAAGGAAATAGTTAAGAGAGTCACTAAAGAGAAAAGAAACAGAGGCATGAAAAATTAAGAAATAATTTGGAGTCGCTAAAAGGAGAAGTTAGTGGAAGAAAATAGTTACGAGAGTGACTCTAGGAGGAACAGGCAGGGGTCGGGAATAATGAGGAGACTTGCTAACAGGAATGAAATGAAATAATTAAGACTTGATATTAAAACAAGAGAATAGTTATTGGAATATTGGAATATACGGAACGGACGAGAAAATGATCGACTTGATAAAAGTAGAGTACCTACTGTTAAAAAAAAGAGCTGACTCAGAGAAAAATACAGCAGAATATAAATCAGCGAGAAGAGAAGTATATAAGAATATAGAGGATATAGAAGAAAAAAAGAATGGAAAGTACTTCTCTGTATGAGGAATCAATGGAAGAAGATGAAGATGAGCAAGAGTAAGAGAAAATAGAAGATAGCGTCCTAATGAAATTAAAGAAAAATAAAAGCGCGGGGGAGAATGGGATCTGTGCCGAAACACTGCAGAATACGTTGTACAAATTATAAGAGAAGAAAAATGGTAAAAGGAGACTGTCATAACGGTGGAAAAGGAACATACAGCACAAAGTGTGATAAAGATACTGATAAAAGAAAGGCAGGAAATTGTAAAGGAAGTAGTTGGAGATTGTCAAGCGGGATTTGGCAAAGGAACATTAATAGACCAAGTACAAGTGTTAAGAAGAATGGGAGAAATTAGTAGAGGGTAGAAGAGGAATGAAAAAAAAAAGGTACAAGCGAGATGCGAGAGGAGAAAAAAACCAAGAACTGTAAGACTCATTTCAAGGACCAAGAAATTGTCCAAGGTGGTAAAAGTTCTTGTCTAAGGACAGAATCATTAGGGAGGTACTATAATTAATAGGAGAACACAGGTTAAGGGCGACCTAGAACAGTTGGAGCCATGAAGATAAAAGAAGCTGGAGACCGTTAACTAAAGAATTTTGGGAAATGCACAAAACGTTTTAAAGACAGGACCTCTGGGATTAGTTAGGAGCTGCAGAAAGTGTAAAAATTCAGTGATCTATAGGCAAAAATTATGAGATTTGTTAAAAGCCTATAAAAAATTTACATATTAATTACTTATGTTTCAACGAAGATGCTTCTATCCAATTACAAATTCATTGTCTTACATTTGCAAAACAAATTTAATTGTAATTAATTACGGCGGCGGAAATAGGACCGGTATGTAATTACATAGGTACCTATTTCTAGTACTTTTTAATTATAAGTTATGATTTGTGACCACTGAAGTTGGCAATTATCAATTTTAATAATACCCGGGGACAAACCATGCATTATCCAAACGATAAAAAAACAATTAATAAAGTTTTGACATAATACATATAAAAAACCTGGCGGTCCGGCATTCATAAATTCTTTCACTGCGCATTGACGTCACTCGCCGCCTAACTTGATTTAAAAGATAAAAAATCTAATTTGTGTAAAAAATGCGAAGACACGTACGTCGTACGATTTTATCTGCAATACAACGTACGAAGCAAATACGTTTATTTTTAGTGACCAAGTAGGCTAAAGTAACGACGAAAAAACGGAAACCGAAGATAAAAACTGGAACCGATAAAACAAACACGCTTTACCTTCAGACTCCCGGAAAAGGCCAAAAACGACAAAATGTGATCCATCTCGCCCTACACAAAGTCACTCAACTCGGATGAAACACCGACGCGCACCATCAGCACCAGACGAAGATGCCGGGAAAATATAACTCCCGGCCGAGTCCGAAGAAGAAAGAAAGAATAGGCGGCTCGGTGCATCAAGAGGGATGGTCGACTACCTTTCTCTCGCTTTACCGCCCGCAATTCGCTCGAACGACCGCCGCGACACGAAAAAATTCGCGTTCCCAACGTTTTTTATTGTTATGTAAGTTGACTGAAAATCAGAAACTGTTGTCGGCTAGCTGGAAACGTGAGCCACTGGTATCCATTGACGTCAATGCGAAGCTTTCTCTCTCTGCGATACGATGATTCGCCGGCTAGGGCGTCCCAATATTACATGGAATTGTATAAATTATTATCGGCTAAGGACACCACGGTGGTTCTGCGTCTTGCTCGAAAAGAAGATTGCGTCGTCGACGGCGATGTGGCGAGTGAAGATATGTAGGGGAGAGTGGAGTGGGGCGGACGACGGGCCATCATTTTAAAAGTGAATCTGAGTGGTCTGGTAATTTCACACACCTGTCTCGTTCTGAATATAAATCACGAGTGATTCTCTTCGGAACCCACGATGTATCTTTTGTCCACGTTTCGAACGGTACGGAACCTGTAATTTACAATATTCGGACTGCCTACCTGACCGGGGGCTAGTTTGGCAGCGCGACCCTCGCACTTTACAATTCTCTTAAAATTTGCTAAATCTGATTTTATTTGCACCACGAGGTTTTCAAGTTGTGGCCCATTTGTTAACCATCAAGACTGCGACGGAAGCAGCTTCCAAAACCACGTGTCGAGTGTTTGAGTCTTAGGGAAATGGAAGCAAATATTTTAGGAGGTGATAGAAGTCGTCAATTTGAGTAACTTTTCTTGATGACAATTTTACCAAAAATCCTTCATTCGGGAGATGAAATTCAACAAAGTTTTCGCACTCAAACGCGTACGCTCTACCGATTTATCAAACACTTTACGCAGACAACATTAAAATCTGTGAAAACCTGAAGAACATGACAATCACAGAACCCAAAACTCTGGAAACGTAAGATATTGGAAATCTAAAAATTTAAAAGCCAAAATATAAATAATAAACCTGAAAAGCAGGTGAGCTAGAGTAAAAGATACAAAGAACATAGAAACCAGGAAAATTAAAAGCTCAAAACCCTTTAAATATAAGAAATTGAAAACCTAAAAAACTGGGAATCCGAAGACCTTGCAACCTGAAAACAAAAAAAATCTGAGAGATCGAGAACATTCAAACCTGAAAATCCCTAACACTGAAAACCTAAAAAAATACAATCAGTGAAGCCAAGAATTCAGAATACCTAAAGCCTGAAAATCGAAAGTCTGAGAACCCGAAAATCACAGAATTCAAAAACATAAAAATTTAAGAATTTAAAAACCTCGCAACGTGAAAACTAACAACCTGAACGCCTTAAATTTTAAAAGCATGAGAACCATAAAACCTGAAAATATATGACTGTGAAAACCTGAAAAACCAGACAACATCGAACCTTATAAATTGAAAGTCTGATAACCTTAAAATTGGAAACCTGAAATCATAAATTAAAAACAAAAACTTCAGAGTTTGAAATGTACGTTAAAAATTAACAATCTAAAAATAAGAACATCTGACAGTCTGAGAACTTCAAAACCTGAAAACCTGTGCTTCTGAAAACCTGGGAGTCTGAGAACCTGGACACTTAAGAAATCGAGAGCCTGAGGCCCAAAATTGGAGGAAACCTAATAATTAAAGGATCTGAAAATACAGAAGCTAGAAAACCTAAAAATCTGACAACCTGGGCATGGTATAGAAACCTGAGAAGCTGAAAATTTAAGAAATTACAAACTTAAAAAACTGAGGACTTGAGGCCCTTGCAAACTGAAAAGTACCAACCTGATAATCTGAGAAATCTTAAACCTGACAACCTGAAAATTCTAAAACTTGAAAATATAGAAACCGAGAACATGAGACATGCAAACCTAAGAATTCGAAAACCTGAAAATATGAAAATTATTATTTGAAACTCTTTCATTTTGAAGACCTTGAAACTTGAAAACCTGCGAAGGTGACAACCTGAAAACCTAAAAATTTGCTGACAATCTATAAACCTGAAAGCCTCTGACTCTGAACACCTGGAAAGCATGTGAACCAGAGAACCCAAGAATCTGAAAATGTAAAAACCTATAAACCTGAAAACTCGAAATCCTGGAAATCTGGGAGCCTGAGAACTTCAAGACCTGAAAATCCGTGCTTCAGAAAACCTGAGAGAATCTGACACCTAAGAAATTGAGAGCCTGACGGCCCAAAATTGGAGGAAACCTAATAATTCAAGGATCTGAAAATATAGAAACTAGAAAACCTAAGAATCTGACAACCTGGGCATGGTATAGAAACCTGAGAAGCTGAAAATTTAAGAAATTACAAACTTAAAAAACTGAGAACTTGAGGCCCTTGCAAACTGAAAAGTACCAACCTGATAATCTGAGAAATCTTAAACCTGACAACCTGAAAATTCTAAAACTTGAAAATATAGAAACCGAGAACATGAGACATGCAAACCTAAGAATTCGAAAACCTGAAAATATGAAAATTATTATTTGAAACTCTTTCATTTTGAAGACCTTGAAACTTGAAAACCTGCGAAGGTGACAACCTGAAAACCTAAAAATTTGCTGACAATCTATAAACCTGAAAGCCTCTGACTCTGAACACCTGGAAAGCATGTGAACCAGAGAACCCAAGAATCTGAAAATGTAAAAACCTATAAACCTGAAAACTCCAAAGCCTGGAAATCTGGGAGCCTGAGAACTTCAAGACCTGAAAATCCGTGCTTCAGAAAACCTGAGAGAATCTGACACCTAAGAAATTGAGAGCCTGACGGCCCAAAATTGGAGGAAACCTAATAATTCAAGGATCTGAAAATATAGAAACTAGAAAACCTAAGAATCTGACAACCTGGGCATGGTATAGAAACCTGAGAAGCTGAAAATTTAAGAAATTACAAACTTAAAAAACTGAGAACTTGAGGCCCTTGCAAACTGAAAAGTACCAACCTGATAATCTGAGAAATCTTAAACCTGACAACCTGAAAATTCTAAAACTTGAAAATATAGAAACCGAGAACATGAGACATGCAAACCTAAGAATTCGAAAACCTGAAAATATGAAAATTATTATTTGAAACTCTTTCATTTTGAAGACCTTGAAACTTGAAAACCTGCGAAGGTGACAACCTGAAAACCTAAAAATTTGCTGACAACCTATAAACCTGAAAGCCTCTGACTCTGAACACCTGGAAAGCATGTGAACCAGAGAACCCAAGAATCTGAAAATGTAAAAACCTATAAACCTGAAAACTCCAAAGCCTGGAAATCTGGGAGCCTGAGAACTTTAAGACCTGAAAATCCGTGCTTCTGAAAACCTGAGAGACACCTAATAAGAAATTAAGAGCCTGACGGCCCAAAATTGGAGGAAACCTAATATAATTTAAGGATCTGAAAATATAGAAACTAGAAAACCTAAGGATCTGACAACCTGGGCATGGTATGGAAACCTGAGAAGCTGAAAATTTAAGAAATTGCCAACTTAAAAAAAACTGAAAACTTGAGGGCCTTGCAAACTGAAAAGTATCAACCTGAAAATCTGAGAAATTTGAAACCTGACAACCTGAAAATTCTAAAACTTGAAAATATAGAAACCTGAGAATCTCAACCATTTAAGAGGCCTAAACTTCGAAAATCTTAGAAACCGAGAACATGAGACATGCAAACCTAAGAATTGGAGAACCTGAAAATATGAAAATTATTATTTGAAATTGAAGACCTAAAAACTCTTGGATTTCGAAGACCTTGAAACTTGAAAACCTGCGAAGGTGACAACCTGAAAACCTAAAAATTTGCCGACAACCTAGAAACCTGAAAGCCTCTGACTCTGGACACCTGGAAAGCATGTGAGTCAGAGAACCAAGAATCTGAAAATATAAAAACCTATAAACCTGAAAACTCGAAAGCCTGGAAATCTGGGAGCCTGAGAACTTCAAGACCTGAAAATTTGTGATTCTGAAAACCTGAGAGACACCTAATAAGAAATTAAGAGCCTGACGGCCCAAAATTGGAGGAAACCTAATATAATTCAAGGATCTGAAAATATAGAAACAAGAAAACCTAAGAATCTGACAACCTGGACATGGTATTGAAACCTGAGAACCTGAAAATTTAAGAAATTGCAAACTTAAAAAACTGAGAACTTGAGGACCTTGCAAACTGAAAAGAACCAACCTGAAAATCTGAGCAATTTGAAACCTGACAACCTGAAAATTCTAAAACTTGAAAATACAGAAACCTGAGAACCTCAACCATTTAAGAAGCCTAAACTTCGAAAATCTTAGAAACCGAGAACATGAGACATGCAAACCTAAGAATATGAAAATTATTATTTGAAATTGACGACCTAAAAACTCTTGGATTTCGAAGACCTTGAAACTTGAAAACCTGCGAAAGTGACAACCTGAAACCTAAAAATTTGCTGACAACCTATAAACCTGAAAGCCCCTGACTCTGGACACCTGGAAAGCAAGTGAGCCAGAGAACCCAAGAATCTGAAAATATAAAATCCTATAAGCCTGAAAACTCGAAAGATTGGAAACTTCAAGACCTGAAAATCTGTGCTTCTGAAAACCTGATAGAATCTGACACATAAGAAATTGAGAGCCTGACGGCCCAAAATTGCAGGAAACCTAATAATTCAAGGATCTGAAAATATAGAAACGAGAAAACCTACGAATCTGACAACCTGGGCATGGTATGGAAACCTGAGAAGCTGAAAATTTAAGAAATTGCAACCTTAAAAAACTGAGAACTTGAGGCCCTTGCAAACTGAAAAGTACCAACCTGAAAATCTGAGAAATTTGAAACCTGACAACCTAAAAATTATAAAACTAGAAAACATAGAAACCTGAGAACCTCAACCATTTAAGAAGCCTAAACTTCGAAAATCTTATAAACCGAGAACATGAGATATGGAAACCTAACAATTGGAGAAAAATTGCAGACCTAAAAACTCTTGGATTTCGAAGACCTTGAAACTTGAAAACCTGCGAAGGTGACAACCTGAAAACCTAAAAATTTGCTGAAAACCTATAAACCTGAAAGCCTCTGACTCTGGACACCTGGAAAGCAAGTGAGCCAGAGAACCAAGAATCTGAAAATATAAAAACCTATAAGCCTGAAAATTCGAAAGCCTGGAAACTTCAAGACCTGAAAATCTGTGCTTCTGAAAACCTGAAAGAATCTGACAACTAAGAAATTGAGAGCCTGACGGCCCAAAATTGGAGGAAACCTAATAATTCAAGGATCTGAAAATATAGAAACTAGAAAACCTAAGAATCTGCCAACCTGGGCATGGTATAGAAACCTGAGAAGCTGAAAATTTAAGACATTACAAACTTAAAAAACTGAGAACTTGAAGCCCTTGCAAACTGAAAAGTACCAACCTCAAAATCTAAGAAATTTGAAACCTGACAACCTGAAAATTCTAAAACTTGAAAATATAGAAACCTGAGAATCTTACACTTTTAAGAAGCCTAAACCTCGAAAATCTTGGGTTTTGAACACCTTGAAACTTGAAAACCTGAAAATTTGCTGACAATCTATAAACCTGAAAGCCTCTGAGTCTGGACACCTGGAAAGCAAGTGAGCCAGACAACCCAAGAATCTGAAAATATAAAAACCTATAATCCTGAAAACTCGAAAGCCTGAAAATCTGGGAGTCTGAGAACTTCAAGATCTGAAAACCTGACAGCCTCTGACAACCAGGACACCTAAGAAATTGAGAACCTTACAGCCCATAAAGTACTAAAAAATGTAAGAAATTTTAAACCTAAAAACTTCAGAATTTGAGAATTATTATAAAAATAAAAATTACTGGTTAATTGATGTTTGCTTCTGGGTTAGCCACACCAGAATTTCTTTAAAAATACTACTAATATTGTATTCGTAACGTGTGCTGGTGACCGGATTTTCACATGGTTTAATGTCGCAATAATGTTTTTTAGATTGGAATTGGTTAAAAAATATCAGAAATGCTAGTCGGGACAACACCAATTCAATATCGCGGGACTCGATATAGTATTTAGCTAAATAAGTAATGCTTTGTAGGAGACAACTAGGACAACACTAGGTCTTGCTTGTTGCTGGTCAAGTGACCTGGGAATAAAAACGTCGAGAACTAGTTTGAGTTTTCTTGTGAGCAGAGATTTGTTGCAGACCCCTCGGTCCGCTTTCTAGATCGCCAGGAAGTCAGCTGTAGCCCCACACGAAACTCTATCGTCGTCAATGCATCTGGTTACTCCGTTGGTATAGCCGGCCCCGGATAGGACGATACCCCGCCGGGGCTACCCTCAGAGCAATTCTAGTTTAGTTTTCTACCGAGAATGGAACAAAGAACATCAAAGACGAAATCTTTTAAGAGGCAAATTTAAATAAATGAGTGTTTCGTTGTACCAACTCTGTACCTTATCACGACGGAAATCAGCACTTTAACCAGTCAATTGTATTTGATCTACGTTTGAAGTGTTGCTCGTGTATAAAACGTAATTCTGGTACTATTTGAAATCTAGTCACAATGATTGTGTCCAAGCTTCCATACATATTTCTCCTTCTTGGACTGGCTTCTGGTAAGTTTAAACCTCAAGGACCAAATTCAATATCCATCCCATTCTAGCCAGTCCCTTCAAGCATGGCCGTATCTACGGTGGAGACACAGCCGAACCTGGTCAATTTCCTTTCATCATCTCCCTCGAAATCATCTACGACGACATACACTTCCATAATTGTGGAGGAAGCGTCATCCGCCCCGAGTGGGTGGTAACAGCAGCCCATTGCGTAAAGTAAGTTCGTTACTCTTCAGTTCCAATATAACATCGTAATATCCACAGAGGTTACACCCCCAACAACTTGTCCGTGCGTGCTAACACGACGGATCTCAATTCGGGCAGTACTTTTTCCATCGCTAGTATCGATATCCACCCAAAATACAACGACACCATCTACACGGACGATATAGCGCTCATCAAGATCAATGGAAAGTTCACCTTCGGCGACGCTCTTCAATCGATAGAAATCGACGACGCTGAAGCCAACGAGACGTGCACTGTTATCGGCTGGGGAGATACAGAAGTTGGTGACCCTGACGATCTACAGTACGCCGATTTATCGGCGTTGTCGAACGACGACTGTACGAGGTTGTCCGACGGTGGAACCTTCATCTTCCCAAGGGGCCCCGGGCAGATCTGCGCTTTCGCCTCCAAGGGGGTCTCCCCGTGCTACGGGGACTCCGGGGGACCTTTGGTTTGTCACCAGAAGTTGGTAGGACTGGTTTCGTATGCCGTTTCGCCGTGCGCCAAGGGATTCCCGGATGTGTACACGAGATTGAGCTACTACACGGATTGGATTGAGGGTATTGCTGATGGTAATTAGGTCAGAGAGTGGACTAGTCACGAATCAAAGGATTCTTTGCGCTAATTATGTAATTGAGTGATAAATAAATCATTTAGGTTTATAAGTGATTCCTGAGTCTTGCCTTTGCCCTTTGCAGTGATTAAGAAGTTTGGTCGTTTGGTTGGAAACGGTTTCACAATAACCATTTACAGCCAACAAATTCCATCTTACAATTTGCAATAATTTAATCAGGTGGACACTTTAGCTCCCCAGAAAATAACATGCATTACTTAATTACATTACATGCATTACTCAACCATTCAGGTGTACAATATGAGTGACGTTATCTGACCTGATTACCACTTTAAGCTTTTCGATGATCGACACTGTGACAGGTTCAAGTATCAAAAATCTGCACGCAGTGCATCAATCAGCAATCAATTTTATTACTAATTGTGTTGAGAACAGCGCTAGCTGGCATTCTATACCCCCTCGTTCCCACATGTGGGCGGTATTTGGGAAGCTAGCATCAAATCAGTGAGTCAGTCACTGTTAAACATCCAAGTTTTGTTTCTGGTTACACCATGTTCCAGATATCATGCAACCTCTACAAAGCAAGCAAATACGACGCAAATATTTATATTGATATTGCTATCGTTTTTGCAAAAATTAGCATGCAAATACGGTATGTCGGACGTCATCGTAAAGATTATTCCGTTTTTTATTCCAGGTCGTGTATTAATTTCCAAGCTTGTAATTGCAGGGAAGCAATTAACCCAAACCTTTAGAAGTTCAGTTCAAACAATTTTCGTTTAACAACCCGTTGAATGTTCTAGATTTTATTATAAACAGATTAAAACGTACGGAGAACATCGAGAGCACACTAAACAGATGTGGTTTATTGTGAATGCGATAAAAGTGTAATGCAGTAGTGGCGGAACGACGTCCGCTCGTGAGAATAACAAAGAGAAGGAAACCGAGATGAAATTGGAGACAAAGGTGTGTAAATGCAGGAGCGGCAGGATACAAATAAATACATTGCATTTTATGCTTTTTATCAAAGAACAAATTACACGTCTGGAAGCAGAAACGTCATAAAATGGATGGATATTATAATTTATTCGTGTTAGTAGATGAAATAATTAACACCTACAATCGGCCTTGACGGAAATGTAACATTTGGAACTCTTGCTCTCGTTAGCGGACGTACGGTTGGCTGTTCAATTGTTCTTTAGATATACGTAATAGGTCAATAAGAAAAAAAAACCTCCGGGTTATCTTAATTGTTGTTACGATAATCCTGCAAACAAGTTTTATTAATTAATCGCATATACTCATTAACAAAATTACTATTTGACTAATGTGTTTAATGAAGGGTATACTGCAACCGTGTGTTTTTTAATTATGGTGACAGGAACTGGAACTATATTTTTTAGTTGGTTTTCCAGTTTTCGCAAACATGTTAGTACATACTTCAATCCGACATAATAATACCGGAAGATGCACAACAACGACAATCATCACAAAAAACGCATTAAAAGATGTGTTTTTCCCTAAATAGATCTAAAATCGACGTATGTAAAACGTAAAAGGCCGACCGCCAGCGTGAAATGGTAGGATGAGTCCACCCGCGCGACCTGAAGGAAGAGACACGATGATGAGAGAAGAAGGTGAAGAACGCCTCCAGAAGCCTTGCCGAAGGAGTCCGACCACCTGTGTGCCGTGCGAAGGAATCCGATCTAATACTGCGGTAGCCGACTCTCCGTCCCACCTCACACCTGCCGCTTCCCGTCACCGTGTATAATACCGACCCTCTATATTATTTCCCTTCCGCCAAACCTGAGAGCTGACCCCCGGCTCACCGTACTCCGATTAAGCTACATGTGGTCAAGTGGAGCATACCATGTTAAACAACTGAGTCACAACAGAATTCGAGTAACTTAAAAATCGGAAAACTAATGAAAGTTCGAAACGCAAAGAAAAAACCACCGAAAGCAAAAAAGCTGAAATCTGGAAAAGACCGCTTGCTGTAAATCGACACATTCCAATAATGTTTCATAATTCTCCATGTCTGATTTTGGAACATTTCTGTAGAACAGATGAACGGGTGTCTTTAAAAAAACATTAGGAATATTTTATGGGCGTCTGTTCAGACTGTTTTATAAAGATCGGACAAGACATTTTTGAGAGTTGACACATTCCTGTTCGCCATTGTATTATGCACGTGCACGTCTGATTTTGACACATTCTGGTAGATTGAGCATGTAGAAAACTACTCCGGAATATATTGAACGATTATAGCGAATATTTTATAAAATCTGGTCGAGACGGCTTGTCAACAACTGACACATTCGTAAAATGTAAAAGAACCGCTTGCTATAAATCGACACATTCCTCTAATGTTTTATAATAATCCATGTCTGCTTTTGGAACATTCCGGTAGAACAGACGAACAGGTGTCTTTAAAAAATATTAGGAATATTTTATGGGCGTCTGTTCAGACTGTTTTATAAAGATCGGACAAGACATTTTTGAGAGTTGACACATTCCTGTACACCAATGTATTATGCACGTGCACGTCCGATTTTGACACATTCTGGTAGATTGAGCTTGTAGAAAACTCCGAAATATATTGAACGATTATTGCGAATATTTTATAAAATCTGGTCGAGACGGCTTGTCAACAACTGACACATTCCTAAAATATAAAAGACCGTTTGCTATAAATCGACACATTCTTCTAATGTTTCATAATCATCCATGTCTGATTTTGGAACATTCCGGTAGAACAGATGAACGGGTGTCTTTAAAAAAGATTAAGAATATTTTATGGGCGTCTGTTCAGACTGTTTTATAAAGATCGGACAAGACATTTTTGAGAGTTGAAACATTCCCGTTCACCACGTGCACGTCTGATTTTGACACATTCTGGTAGATTGAGCTTGTAGAAAACTCCGGAATATATTGAACGATTACAGCGAACATTTTATAAAATCTGGTCGAGACAGCTTGTCAACAACTGACACATTCGTAAAATGTAAAAGGACCGCTTGCTATAAATCGACACATTCCTCTAATGTTTCATAATCATCCATGTGTGATTTTGAAACATTCCGGTAGAACAGACCAACAGGTGTCTTTAAAAAACATTAGGAATATTTTCTGCGCGTCTGTTCAGACTGTTTTATAAAGATCGGACAAGACATTTTTGAGAATTGACACATTCCCGTTCACCACGTGCACGTCTGATTTTGACACATTCTGGTAGATTGAGCTTGTAGAAAACTCCGGAATATATTGAAGGATTATAGCGAATATTTTATAAAATCTGGTCGAGACGGCTTGTCAACAACTGACACATTCGTAAAATATAAAAGACCGTTTGCTATAAATCGACACATTCCTCTAATTTTTCATAATCATCCATGTCTGCTTTTGGAACATTCCGGTAGAACAGATGAACGGGTGTCTTTAAAAAATATTAGGAATATTTTATGGGTGTTCAGACTGTTTTATAAAGATCGGACAAGACATTTTTGAGAGTTGACACATTCCTGTTCACCAATGTATTATGCACGTGCACGTCCGATTTTGACACATTCTGGTAGATTGAGCTTGTAGAAAACTCCGAAATATATTGAACGATTATAGCGAATATTTTATAAAATCTGGTCGAGACGGCTTGTCAACAACTGACACATTCGTAAAATATAAAAGACCGTTTGCTATAAATCGACACATTCCTCTAATGTCTCATAAACATCCATGTCCGATTTTGACACATTCCGGTAGAACAGATAAACGAATGTGTTTAAAAATGGTTAGAAATATTTTATGGGCGTCTGTTCAGACTGTTTTATAAAGATCGGACAAGACATTTTTGAGAATTAACACATTCCTGTTCGCCAAACTATTATGCACGTGCACGTCTGATTTTGACACATTCTGGTAGATTGAGCTTGTAAAAAACTCCGGAATATATTGAACGATTATAGCGAATATTTTACAAAATCTGGTCGAGACGGCTTGTCAACAACTGACACATTCGTAAAATATAAAGGACCGTTTGCTATAAATCGACACATTCTTCTAATGTTTCATAATCATCCATGTCTGATTTTGGAACATTCCGGTAGAACAGATGAACGGGTGTCTTTAAAAAAGATTAAAAATATTTTATGGGCGTCTGTTCAGACTGTTTTATAAAGATCGGACAAGACATTTTTGAGAGTTGACACATTCCCGTTCACCACGTGCACGTCTGATTTTGACACATTCTGGTAGATTGAGCTTGTAGAAAACTCCGGAATATATTGAACGATTACAGCGAACATTTTATAAAATCTGGTCGAGACAGCTTGTCAACAACTGACACATTCGTAAAATGTAAAAGGACCGCTTGCTATAAATCGACACATTCCACTAATGTTTCATAATCATCCATGTCTCATTTTGGAACATTCCGGTAGAACAGACGAACAGGTGTCTTTAAAAAACATTAGGAACATTTTATGGGCGTCTGTTCAGACTGTTTTATAAAGATCGGACAAGACATTTTTGAGAGTTGACACATTCCTGTTCACCAATGTATTATGCACGTGCACGTCCGATTTTGACACATTCTGGTAGATTGAGCTTGTAGAAAACTCCGAAATATATTGAACGATTATTGCGAATATTTTATAAAATCTGGTCGAGACGGCTTGTCAACAACTGACACATTCGTAAAATATAAAAGACCGTTTGCTATAAATCGACACATTCTTCTAATGTTTCATAATCATCCATGTCTGATTTTGGAACATTCCGGTAGAACAGATGAACGGGTGTCTTTAAAAAAGATTAAGAATATTTTATGGGCGTCTGTTCAGACTGTTTTATAAAGATCGGACAAGACATTTTTGAGAGTTGACACATTCCCGTTCACCACGTGCACGTCTGATTTTGACACATTCTGGTAGATTGAGCTTGTAGAAAACTCCGGAATATATTGAACGATTATAGCGAATATTTTATAAAATCTGGTCGAGACGGCTTGTCAACAACTGACACATTCGTAAAATATAAAAGACCGTTTGCTATAAATCGACACATTCTTCTAATGTTTCATAATCATCCATGTCTGATTTTGGAACATTCCGGTAGAACAGACGAACAGGTGTCTTTAAAAAACATTAGGAACATTTTATGGCCGTCTGTTCAGACTGTTTTATAAAGATCGGACAAGACATTTTTGAGAGTTGACACATTCCTGTTCACCAATGTATTATGCACGTGCACGTCCGATTTTGACACATTCTGGTAGATTGAGCTTGTAGAAAACTCCGGAATATATTGAACGATTATAGCGAATATTTTATAAAATCTGGTCGAGACGGCTTGTCAACAACTGACACATTCGTAAAATATAAAAGACCGTTTGCTATAAATCGACACATTCTTCTAATGTTTCATAATCATCCATGTCTGATTTTGAAACATTCCGGTAGAACAGACGAACAGGTGTCTTTAAAAAACATTAGGAATATTTTATGGGCGTCTGTTCAGACTGTTTTATAAAGATCGGACAAGACAATTTTGAGAGTTGACACATTCCCGTTCACCAATGTATTATGCACGTGCACCTCTGATTTTGACACATTCTGGTAGATTGAGCTTGTGGAAAACTCCGGAATATATTGAACGATTATAGCGAATATTTTATAAAATCTGGTCGAGACGGCTTGTCAACAACTGACACATTCGTAAAATATAAAAGACCGTTTGCTGTAAATCTACACATTCCTCTAATGTTTCATAATCATCCATGTGTGATTTTGGAACATTCCTGTAGAACAGACGAACAGGTGTCTTTAAAAAATATTAGGAATATTTTATGGGCGTCTGTTCAGACTGTTTTATAAAGATCGGACAAGACATTTTTGAGAGTTGACACATTCCCATTCACCACGTGCACCTCTGATTTTGACACATTCTGGTAGATTGAGCTTGTAGAAAACTCCGGAATATATTGAACGATTATAGCGAATATTTTATAAAATCTGGTCGAGACGGCTTGTCAACAACTGACACATTCGTAAAATATAAAAGACCGTTTGCTATAAATCGACACATTCTTCTAATGTTTCATAATCATCCATGTCTGATTTTGGAACATTCCGGTAGAACAGATGAACGGGTGTCTTTAAAAAAAATTAAGAATATTTTATGGGCGTCTGTTCAGACTGTTTTATAAAGATCGGACAAGACATTTTTGAGAGTTGACACATTCCCGTTCACCACGTGCACGTCTGATTTTGACACATTCTGGTAGATTGAGCTTGTAGAAAACTCCGGAATATATTGAACGATTATAGCGAATATTTTATAAAATCTGGTCGAGACGGCTTGTCAACAACTGACACATTCGTAAAATATAAAAGACCGTTTGCTATAAATCGACACATTCCTCTAATGTTTCATAATCATCCATGTCTGATTTTGAAACATTCCGGTAGAACAGACGAACAGGTGTCTTTAAAAAACATTAGGAATATTTTATGGGCGTCTGTTCAGACTGTTTTATAAAGATCGGACAAGACATTTTTGAGAGTTGACACATTCCTGTTCGCCAATGTATTATGCACGTGCACGTCTGATTTTGACACATTCTGGTAGATTGAGCTTGTAGAAAACTCCGGAATATATTGAACGATTATAGTAAATATTTTATAAAATCTGGTGGAGACGGCTTGTCAACAACTGACACATTCGTAAAATATAAAAGACCGTTTGCTATAAATCGACACATTCCACTAATGTTTCATAATTCTCCATGTCTGATTTTGAAACATTCCGGTAGAACAGACGAACAGGTGTCTTTAAAAAACATTAGGAATATTTTATGGACGTCTGTTCGGACTGTTTTATAAAGATCGGACAAGACATTTTTGAGAGTTGACACATTCCCGTTCACCAATGTATTATGCACGTGCACCTCTGATTTTGACACATTCTGGTAGATTGAGCTTGTAGAAAACTCCGGAATATATTGAACGATTATAGCGAATATTTTATAAAATCTGGTCGAGACGGCTTGTCAACAACTGACACATTCGTAAAATATAAAGGACCGTTTGCTATAAATCGACACATTCTTCTAATGTTTCATAATCATCCATGTCTGATTTTGGAACATTCCGGTAGAACAGATGAACGGGTGTCTTTAAAAAAGATTAAGAATATTTTATGGGCGTCTGTTCAGACTGTTTTATAAAGATCGGACAAGACATTTTTGAGAGTTGACACATTCCCGTTCACCACGTGCACGTCTGATTTTGACACTTTCTGGTAGAAAACTCCGGAATATATTGAACGATTATAGCGAATATTTTATAAAATCTGGTCGAGACGGCTTGTCAACAACTGACACATTCGTAAAATATAAAAGACCGTTTGCTATAAATCGACACATTCCACTAATGTTTCATAATCATCCATGTCTCATTTTGGAACATTCCGGTAGAACAGATGAACGGGTGTCTTTAAAAAAGATTAAGAATATTTTATGGGCGTCTGTTCAGACTGTTTTATAAAGATCGGACAAGACATTTTTGAGAGTTGACACATTCCTGTTCACCAATGTATTATGCACGTGCACGTCTGATTTTGACACATTTTGGTAGATTGAGCTTGTAGAAAACTCCGGAATATATTGAACGATTATAGCGAATATTTTATAAAATCTGGTCGAGACGGCTTGTCAACAACTGACACATTCGTAAAATATAAAAAACCGTTTGCTATAAATCGACACATTCCTCTAATGTTTCATAATCATCCATGTCTGATTTTGAAACATTCCGGTAGAACAGACGAACAGGTGTCTTTAAAAAACATTAGGAATATTTTATGGGCGTCTGTTCAGACTGTTTTATAAAGATCGGACAAGACATTTTTGAGAATTGACACATTCCTGTTCGCCGATGTATTATGCACGTGCACGTCTGATTTTGACACATTCTGGTAGATTGAGCTGGTACAAAACTTCGGAATATATTGTAAGATTATAGCGAATATTTTAAAAAATCTGGTCGAGACGGCTTGTCAACAACTGACACATTCGTAAAATATAAAAGACCGTTTGCTATAAATCGACACATTCCACTAATGTTTCATAATTCTCCATGTCTGATTTTGGAACATTCCGGTAGAACAGATGAACGGGTGTCTTTAAAAAAGATTAAGAATATTTTATGGGCGTCTGTTCAGACTGTTTTATAAAGATCGGACAAGACATTTTTGAGAGTTGACACATTCCCGTTCACCACGTGCACGTCTGATTTTGACACATTCTGGTAGATTGAGCTGGTACAAAACTTCGGAATATATTGTAAGATTATAGCGAATATTTTATAAAATCTGGTCGAGACGGCTTGTCAACAACTGACACATTCGTAAAATATAAAACTCCGTTTGCTATAAATCGACACATTCTTCTAATGTTTCATAATCATCCATGTCTAATTTTGAAACATTCCGGTAGTACAGACGAACAGGTGTCTTTAAAAAACATTAGGAATATTTTATGGGCGTCTGTTCAGCCTGTTTTATAAAGATCGGACAAGACATTTTTGAGAGTTGACACATTCCTGTTCGCCAATGTATTATGCACGTGCACGTCTGATTTTGACACATTCTGGTAGATTGAGCTTGTAGAAAACTCCGGAACATATTGAACGATTATAGCGAATATTTTATAAAATCTGGTCGAGACGGCTTGTCAACAACTGACACATTCGTAAAAATAAAAGACCGTTTGATGTAAATCGACACATTCCTCTAATGTTTCATAATCATCCATGTCTGATTTTGAAACATTCCGGTAGAACAGACGAACGCGTGTATTTAAAAAACATTAGGAATATTTTATGGGCGTCTGTTCAGCCTGTTTTATAAAGATCGGACAAGACATTTTTGAGAGTTGACACATTCCTGTTCACCAATGTATTATGCACGTGCACGTCCGATTTTGACACATTCTGGTAGATTGAGCTTGTAGAAAACTCCGGAATATATTGAACGATTATAGCGAATATTTTATAAAATCTGGTCGAGACGGCTTGTCAACAACTGACACATTCGTAAAATGTAAAAGGACCGCTTGCTATAAATCGACACATTCCTCTAATGCTTCATAATCATCCATGTCTGATTTTGAAACATTCCGGTAGAACAGACGAACAGGTGTCTTTAAAAAACATTAGGAACATTTTATGGGCGTCTGTTCAGACTGTTTTATAAAGATCAGACAAGACATTTTTGAGAGTTGACACATTCCCGTTCACCAATGTATTATGCACGTGCACGTCTGATTTTGACACATTCTGGTAGATTGAGCTTGTAGAAAACTCCGGAATATATTGAACGATTATATTAAATATTTTATAAAATCTGGTGGAGACGGCTTGTCAACAACTGACACATTCCTAAAATATAAAAGACCGTTTGCTATAAATCGACACATTCTTCTATGTTTCATAATCATCCATGTCTGATTTTGAAACATTCCGGTAGAACAGACGAACAGGTGTCTTTAAAAAACATTAGGAACATTTTATGGGCGTCTGTTCAGACTGTTTTATAAAGATCGGACAAGACATTTTTGAGAGTTGACACATTCCCGTTCACCAATGTATTATGCACGTGCACGTCTGATTTTGACACATTCTGGTAGATTGAGCTTGTAGAAAACTCCGGAATATATTGAACGATTATATTAAATATTTTATAAAATCTGGTGGAGACGGCTTGTCAACAACTGACACATTCCTAAAATATAAAAGACCGTTTGCTATAAATCGACACATTCTTCTATGTTTCATAATCATCCATGTCTGATTTTGAAACATTCCGGTAGAACAGACGAACAGGTGTCTTTAAAAACATTAGGAATATTTTATGGACGTCTGTTCGGACTGTTTTATAAAGATCGGACAAGACATTTTTGAGAGTTGACACATTCCCGTTCACCAATGTATTATGCACGTGCACCTCTGATTTTGACACATTCTGGTAGATTGAGCTTGTAGAAAACTCCAGAATATATTGAACGATTACAGCGAACATTTTATAAAATCTGGTCGAGACAGCTTGTCAACAACTGACACATTCGTAAAATGTAAAAGGACCGCTTGCTATAAATCGACACATTCCTCTAATGTTTCATAATCATCCATGTGTGATTTTGAAACATTCCGGTAGAACAGACCAACAGGTGTCTTTAAAAAACATTAGGAATATTTTATGGGCGTCTGTTCAGACTGTTTTATAAAGATCGGACAAGACATTTTTGAGAGTTGACACATTCCTGTTCACCAATGTATTATGCACGTGCACGTCCGATTTTGACACATTCTGGTAGATTGAGCTTGTAGAAAACTCCGAAATATATTGAACGATTATTGCGAATATTTTATAAAATCTGGTCGAGACGGCTTGTCAACAACTGACACATTCGTAAAATATAAAAGACCGTTTGCTATAAATCGACACATTCTTCTAATGTTTCATAATCATCCATGTCTGATTTTGGAACATTCCGGTAGAACAGATGAACGGGTGTCTTTAAAAAAGATTAAGAATATTTTATGGGCGTCTGTTCAGACTGTTTTATAAAGATCGGACAAGACATTTTTGAGAGTTGACACATTCCCATTCACCACGTGCACCTCTGATTTTGACACATTCTGGTAGATTGAGCTTGTAGAAAACTCCGGAATATATTGAACGATTATAGCGAATATTTTATAAAATCTGGTCGAGACGGCTTGTCAACAACTGACACATTCCTAAAATATAAAAGACCGTTTGCTATAAATCGACACATTCCTCTAATGTTTCATAATCATCCATGTCTGATTTTGAAACATTCCGGTAGAACAGTTGAAAAGGTGTATTTAAAAAACATTAGGAATATTTTATGGGCGTCTGTTCAGACTGTTTTATAAAGATCGGACAAGACATTTTTGAGAGTTGACACGTTCCCGTTCACCAATGTATTATGCACGTGCACCTCTGATTTTGACACATTCTGGTAGATTGAGCTTGTAGAAAACTCCGGAATAAATTGAACGATTATAGCGAATATTTTATAAAATCTGGTCGAGACGGCTTTTCAACAACTGACACATTCGTAAAATATAAAAGACCGTTTGCTATAAATCGACACATTCCTCTAATGTTTCATAATCATCCATGTCCGATTTTGACACATTCCGGTAGAACAGATAAACGAATGTGTTTAAAAAAGGTTAGAAATATTTTATGGGCGTCTATTCAGACTGTTTTATAAAGATCGGACAAGACATTTTTGAGAATTAACACATTCCTGTTCGCCAAAGTATTATGCACGTGCAGGTCTGATTTTGACACATTCTGGTAGATTGAGCTTGTAAAAAACTCCGGAATATATTGAACGATTACAGCGAATATTTTATAAAATCTGGTCGAGACGGCTTGTCAACAATTGACACTATAAAAGACCGTTTGCTATAAATCGACACATTCCACTAATGTTTCATAATCATCCATGTCTCATTTTGGAACATTCCGGTAGAACAGACGAACAGGTGTCTTTAAAAAACATTAGGAATATTTTATGGGCGTCTGTTCAGACTGTTTTATAAAGATCGGACAAGACATTTTTGAGAGTTGACACATTCCTGTTCACCAATGTATTATGCACGTGCACGTCCGATTTTGACACATTCTGGTAGATTGAGCTTGTAGAAAACTCCGAAATATATTGAACGATTATTGCGAATATTTTATAAAATCTGGTCGAGACGGCTTGTCAACAACTGACACATTCGTAAAATATAAAAGGACCGCTTGCTATAAATCGACACATTCCTCTAATGTTTCATAATTTTCCATGTCTGATTTTGGAACATTCCGGTAGAACAGATGAACGGGTGTCTTTAAAAAAGATTAAGAATATTTTATGGGAGTCTGTTCAGACTGTTTTATAAAGATCGGACAAGACATTTTTGAGAGTTGACACATTCCCATTCACCACGTGCACCTCTGATTTTGACACATTCTGGTAGATTGAGCTTGTAGAAAACTCCGGAATATATTGAACGATTATAGCGAATATTTTATAAAATCTGGTCGAGACGGCTTGTCAACAACTGACACATTCGTAAAATATAAAACACCCCTTGTTATAAATCGACACATTCCAATAATGTTTCATAATCATCCATGTCTGATTTTGGAACATTCCGGTAGAACAGATGAACGGGTGTATTTAAAAAGGATTAGGAATATTTTATGGGCTTCAGACTGTTTTATAAAGCTCGGACAACTTTTTTGAGAATTAACACATTCCTGTTCGCCAATGAATTTTTGTCTGATTTTGACACATTCTGGTAGATTGAGATTGTAAAAAAAACTCCGGAATATATTGAAAGATTATAGCAAATATTTTATAAAATCTGGTCGAGACAGTTTGTCAACAACTCACACATTCCTTTAATATTTTATAATCATCCATGTCTGATTTTACCCTCTTCTTGTTGACCGATCGATCCGAAATTTGGTACACACCTTTAATTCTGATGACAATATAATTATGTATATTCAGTGTCATCGTAAATCAAAGATGGCCGCCGTTACAAAATAGGGGATTGCATTTCTTTTTCAATCCCCTCAATATGGGTATCAAATGAAAGGGCTTAACTAGTAGAATACAGTTCGGCCTGAAAAAGTTGAAAATTCAAGATGGCCGCCACCACAAAATGGCGGATTACATACATATTTTTTCAATCCCTTGAATATGGGTATCAAATGAACGGGCTTAACTAGTAGAATACAGTTCGGCCTGAAAAAGTTGAAAATTCAAGATGGCCGCCACCACAAAATGGCGGATTACATACATATTTTTTCAATCCCTTGAATATGGGTATCAAATGAACGGGCTTAACTAGTAGAATACAGTTCGGCCTGAAAAAGTTGAAAATTCAAGATGGCCGCCACCACAAAATGGCGGATTACATACATATTTTTTCAATCCCTTGAATGTGGGTATCAAATGAACGGGCTTAACTAGTAGAATACAGTACACTATGAAAGATTTCAAAATCAAAAATGGCTACCACTACAAAATGTAGGATTACGTATTTTTTAGTTTTCAATCCTCTCGATATGGGTATCAAATGAAAGCACTCGGCAAGTGGAACACAGTACACTTTAGAAAAACCAAAAGGTGGCAGCCTGCTCGATAAAAATATATCACATAATACCACAGACAATTTTACGCTTACGTGATTGCGGAATACAGAATACAGGTCAAGAAGTGGAAAGGTTACCTGAAACAAAAATTACGTTTTAGTTTTTGTCGAGATCTGCAAGAAAATTATGGACAGTAGGTGATTCCTAACTAGAGCTTTGCAAACTCTACAACTCCGCCGTTGATTGATACGTACCATATGGTAACAACCTTCAGTATGAAAAATGAGTCGGGTAAAAAATATCTTTTCTGTTAGTCACTCACGAACAACAAACATGAAAATGTAAAACGAATATCTTTCAGATAATTCTACAACTAGTTACACTTTTCGAACGAATGACCCATAACTTAATCTTAAATTAACCAAAAAAGAAAACATTGTTGAGATAACTGTAAAAAATGATTAAATGTAAAATATAATTTCTTATTTAAACAGAAACAGTGTTGACCTCCGATAATTCAAGTTAAGGAATTGTAATCGTTTTGTAAGAAAATAATAATGCATACCGTGCGATCGGTTTTTTTATCAATTGTTCGAGCTTCTATTTGAAAAAGTACCATAAATGTATCACCAATGACGTATTGTACCTTTCCAATATTTTTTTATCGCCCGTATATCGGTGACCACCATTTGATTGGAAAAATACTCGTGCACTCCCATAATAGGTAGTTAATCGTCAAAACAATAAACGATAGGTTTGTCTTTATTCGTGATCCAATTGTGGATATAATTAGTGGAACTTTTCAACGTCTAATGTTGGTACTACAACAATCTGTCATTTAATTACCGATTTAATCCACGGTGTTAATTTCGATTAAAGCACTTCGATTTGGTTGTTATGTTGGAGCTTTCGCGCTATCGCAAGGACGACATTTGCATAATCACCAATTAGCCAGATAAAATGCGTACAAACAAACTAAAAATCGCAATATTCACGTAGATACGACGATTTAGCTGCATTCGAAATTTATTAACAAGTCATCGAAACGCCGATCTAATTAAGTGCTCCGTGTTGTTACACGCTGATTACGTAACCAATATTTATGAGTTTTTTATTTACCCGATTAATCTGCGCGAGATCGGGTAAATCGGCCGGTTGCGGTTGTTTCCAGTTCCCCGAGGAATTGGAGCAGTGTTGACGTTGGAACCCTCCAATATGACATTATTTATATGTTGATATTATCTTCGTTGTAAATGCAAGTTTTATTTTTAGACGCGAAATACGTCAAAGCGTCGATACACGAGGAACACAATGAACTTTACATAGAAGCGGAAATTTTTAACAAAAAAACTTATCGGACGGTAAATACGTTCAAGACACTTGTCTGAACAAATAGCAAGTGAAGAGGTAATCGATGCTGACGAAGATTTTTGGGTCGAATAATTCAGGGATGCTACGGGGTTGCGGCTGAGTTGACGTCAAAGTAGAGAAAACTGAAAGCTCCATGTTTGTTCTTTCTGACACAAACAAACAAAAAGAAATCTACAAATTAATGGTGTGCTTTGAATTATGGCCTAACACAACAATTAATTACGCCCAAGTACTACATTATTCATAAACGTGTGCATTTGAAACCTTGCTCTTTACACCTGGATAGCAATTAATGATTAATTGGTACACTTAAAATTACTCTAGTTAAAAAAATACAAAAGAACATAAAATAAATAATAAACAAACAACACACAACAGACATAAAAAGACAAAAACAACAAAAAAAAAGGTGGTAAAAAACGATGAGGCAAGGAACCAGGAATTAAGCAACAAAGGTATAGAGAAGTAAAAACTAAGGAATAACGAACCCAGAAGGGACCAAAAAATTTCGAATAAAGAAAATGAAGAACTCGGAACCTGTAGCAGCGGGCCGACAGATGAATAATTGATTGATTTGTAAACTGTCGGCAATAAACCTCGTTATCTATCTAGTGACGAAGTTACCGAATTTTCAATGTTTCCCGACACAGTGGTGACACATACACCGCAATAAAATACTTCCCGGCACCGTATCGAAAGCGTTCCTGCTCCCAGTCACTGAGTGAAATAGCGCGCTCCTGATGTCCACGTCCAGAATCTTTCATGACGACCCGTGGAGCAGAAGCCACACTGATAAACGATCGATCGCCACTCAAAGGTGCGCATCGGTTCGATGTCACAACAGCAGCGTGAGAAAAAGAGAGAGAGAGAGGGGGAGAGATAGACCGTGTACATAGTGTAATGAATAAAGACCGTGATACCGACCGACTGTTTTTGCTACCCCCGCTAAACCTGGCAGCTGATTCCCGACTCCGCTTAAGCTACCCGTGGTCATGTGGAGCCTACCATGTTAAAAAACTTCAAAATATTAAAATTAGGAATTTTCACGGATGATTTCCGAGTTCCAGAATTCTAAATTTCAATAATTCAAATTTTCCGAATTCCAAATTGCAATTTTCAATCAAATTTCTTTGATCTAAATTTGAGAACTCAGAAAATGACAATTTGAACCTAAAAATGAGCAAATTCAGAAATATAAAATTGGAAAGCTCAAGTGTCTCAAAATTTCAAAGTTTGTTAAAACAATATTTTCAGTCTGGAGTTTGATTCGATTTGGAAATACAGGATTATATCATTTCAACCATTCGCGATTTGTAAATTCAGAGATTTTTTGATTCAACAATTCAAAATTTGGAAGTTCAGAAAGTCAAAATTTATGTAACTACGGATTATTGCTTATTGATATGTCCAGATAATACCAATTTTTTTTTATTCCTTAATATTAATATTTACATTGTTAAAATATATATTTTTTTTGTTTCGGTTCTATGTTGCATTCAACAATAACAATATCAGTGGAGATAATTGAAAAAAAAAACTTTCATTGTCGCCACATCTTAGAAAGTGTCTTTGTTAATCTTGGATTTGACAACAGCACCTTAGGAAGTTTCTTTTTTACTTTTGGATTTGACAATAACTTAGAAAGTTTTTTTTATTGTTTAAGAATGTTTAATTCTGGATTTGACAACATTCCTTCAAAAAGTGGTTCACACTTTTAGGTTTGACACCATCCACTCAGAAAGTGTCTTGTTTAATTCTGGGTTTGACAACGAACCTTTAGAAAGTCTTTCTAATGTTGGGTATGAAAATATCATCTTAGAAAACGTATTTTTTTTTATTTTGGAATTGACATCTTTTAGAAAGTGTTTTGTAATTTTACATTTGACAACAGCCCCTAAGATAATCTCTTTTAATCTTGGATTTGCCAACATCATTATACACAGCAGTATTTTCTTGAATTTTGGATTTGCCAACATCTTACAAATGGTCTTTTTTAATCTTGGATTCAATAACACCCCCTTAGGAAGTATCTTTTTCAATTTCGGATTTGTCAACAGCCCCTAAGGAAGTCTCTTTTAATCTTGGATTTGACAACATCCTTATAGAAAGTGTCTTCTTCAATTCTGGATTTGGCAACATCTTAGAAAGTGTATTTTTTAATCTTGGATTTAATAACAGCCCCTAGAAAGTGTCTCTTTTAATTTTGGATTTGACAACGTCCTTTCCGAAAATATCTTTTTCAGTTTAGGATTTGGCAACAGCCTCTAAGAAAGTCTCTTTTAATCTTGGATTTGACAACATCCTTATAGAAAGTGTCTTCTTGAATTTTGAATTTGGCAACATCTTAGAAAGTGTCCTTTTTAATCTTGGATTTGACAACAGCCCCTAGAAAATGTCTCTTCTAATTTTGGATTTGACAACGTCCTTTTCGAAAATGTCTTTTTCAGTTTTGGATTTGGCAATAGCCTCTAAGAAACCCTCTTTTAATCTTGGATTTGACAACATCTTTATTGAAAGCGTCTTCTTGAATTTTGGATTTGGCATCATCGTAGAAAATGTCTTTTTTAATCTTGGATTTGACAACAGCCCCTAAAAAGTGTCTCTTTTAATTTTGGATTTGACAACGTCCTTTTCGAAAATATCTTTTTCAGTTTTGGATTTGGCAACAGCCTCTAAGAAAGTCTCTCCTAATCTTGGATTTGACAACATCCTTGTAGAAAGCGTCTTCTTGAACTTTGGATTTGGCAACATCTTAGAAAGTGTCTTTTTTAATCTTGGATTTGACAACAGCCCCTAGAAAGTGTCTCTTTTAATTTTGGATTTGACAACGTCCTTTTAGAGAATATCTTTTTCAGTTTTGGATTTGGCAACAGCCTCTAAGAAAGCCTCTTCTAAACTTGGATTTGACAACATCCTTGTAGAAAGTGCCTTCTTGAATTTTGGATTTGGCATCATCGTAGAAAGTGTCTTTTTTAATCTTGGATTTGACAACAGCCACTAGAAAGTGTCTTTTTTAATCTTGGATTTGACAACATCCCCTAAAAAATGTCTCTTTAAATTTTGGATTTGACAACGTCCTTTCCGAAAATATCTTTTTCAGTTTTGGATTTGGCAACAGCCTCTAAGAAAGTCTCTTTTAATGTTGTATTTGACAACATCCTTGTAGAAAGTGTCTTCTTGAATTTTGGATTTGGCAACATCTTAGAAAGTGTCTTTTTTAATCTTGGATTTGACAACATCCCCTAAAAAATGTCTCTTTAAATTTTGGATTTGACAACGTCCTTTCCGAAAATATCTTTTTCAGTTTTGGATTTGGCAACAGCCTCTAAGAAAGTCTCTTTTAATCTTGTATTTGACAACATCCTTGTAGAAAGTGTCTTCTTGAATTTTGGATTTGGCAACATCTTAGAAAGTGTCTTTTTTAATCTTGGATTTGACAACAGCCCCTAGAAAGTGTCTCTTTTAATTTTGGAATTGACAACGTCCTTTTCGAAAATATCTTTTTCAGTTTTGGATTTGGCAACATCTTATAAAGTGTCTTTTTAATCTTGGATTTGATAACACCTCCTTAGAAAGTGTCATCTTAGAAAGTGACAAACAAATGCATTGTTAATAGAAAAATTGAGGTAATTTTTTTCCAATGGATTATTGTTTATGTGTTATTGAAATGTCCAGATAATACCAAATTTTTTTTATTGCTTAATACATATTAATATTTATTCGGTTAAAATATATTGTTTTTATTTATGTGTCAGATTCGGGAGCTCAGCCGCGCGGTTTTGCCTTTTTCGCTGGGAAAATTCCGGGAGGTACGAGTTTTCTGGGAAATTTCCTGCTCTTTAAGGATATCTCAAATAGTTTTTGAAATATTTGCAAAAAACGTAACCACCTTTTTTTTTGTTTATTTAATTGTTTATAACTTTTGTAATTTTTATTTGCGGATATTGATTATCAACTAAAAAAATCTTGCACGAATTACGAATCGAAAGACGAATGAAAAGGGGGCTTGTGAACCAGACTATGAACATATTATGTGGAATGAGTTGTGGTAAGATGTGAGCAAGAGAGAGAAAAGAAAGAGGAAATCCTGAATGTAGATGGAAGGGAATGGAAGAGGTATGGAAGAGGAGAGGAGGAAGGAGAAGAAATGAAGATGCGTTGTTTGGAAATTACTACTCGACCATCCTAGCATGGCATGTAGAGAGTTGGCCTTATACTATTATTATAAATCCTCCACAATTACGAAAATTGGAAGAAGGTCAAACACTTAAAGATAAACAGAAATAAAAAGTAACTGCTGCTATTTGTGACATTCTGCCCTAACGTAACATGCAGCAAGTGTAGGTTCCTGGAACGATTTAAAAGCCAACCCGTAATAATCATCATCACGTTGATTATAAAACTAAGATTTTTTAGACAACCGTATCCATCCCAGCAATTCCACATCTGTCACGACCTCAACCGGCAATAAAAGAACGATTAAACAGCGTTGAGAAAACCAATAAATTCTTAATTGAAACCGCTTCGAGGAAGCGCAGCCGCTCGCTTCCGAGGAACCATTATTTGGCGAGACTGATCGGTCGTGGTTTATGACAGCCGGTTGATGGATTTCGTCAACTGCTTTGATTTGTGCGCGGATGTCAGCGCTTGATTGATATGTGTTCCTTCTGGATCGAGTTCAGTGCATCGACTATGGATGTACAGCTGACGTCAATCCCAGTCAACGGACTGTAAGATGTCGTTGTAATAATTTATGATAAAATAAAGCGAACGATCGGAACTGATGAATCAGTCATTCCCAGACGATTCAAGAACCCCATAAATCCGGACATTCTCGCGACGATTTTAAAATCGATGCCGAGGTTCGGTAATCTGCATCTGCGTCAGTAAAAGCAAAAAACGTCCCAGGTATTAACGGAATTAATTTAACGTGTAGTCGGGCACGTCTTCCTGGCAACATTCTTCGTGTGAACGACATTGCTATGAATTAGCATCTAGTTATGACACATGGACTAACGTGCGGAAAATGTTAACGAAAACAAAAAACAATTCCGAAAAGTGCATTGTATGTGCAACATTTATCATTTTTATTATTTAAGTCAACTTAGAATGACTTTCTGGTTTATTCCGCCTGTATTTCATCATTCATATTAATTGCTCTTCCCCAATCAATTCACCCACTAATAAACAGGGAATTCCATCAAAAAAACATAACAACATAACATAACTTTCGGATATTACTAATATTAGTGCCTCGAGCGCCAGTTTTTTACGTGGTATGCTCCACGGGACCACGGGTAGCTAAACCGGAGTACGGTAAGTCAGAGGTCAGCTGTCTATTGTCTAGTCAATGACGACGTGAAGAGGAGCGCGTCCTCTTCTCTACTAAGCGGCAGTCAGAGCCGGGCGGCGTAGAAAGTCCGGGAGGACGGAGTGCACTATTTTATTTAGTGACTGGGAGCAAGAACGGTCCCGATACGATTCCTGGAAATATTTTCTTTGAAAAATTTTCTGTTTCTTCTAGCTCTATTTTCTAGTTTCTCTTTATCTTCTTATTTTAAAGAAAGCTTTATTAACATGCCGTAGCAAAAATCTGTGACATACAAATTTAAAATAATCCGCTCTCTACTTATGTGTTTTTTTCCCAATAAAACGCGGGAGACCAAGGAAAGAAATGAAAGTAAAATAAAAAAATAATTAAATCAATCCAATAGTGACGAAACTTGGAAGAACACTACAACGCAGACAGTGTAATATGGACAAAGTTTAACTGACTTTTTTATCCGACAGACTAGTAGGACACCTATTAGTCAATCTTAAAACACATGTCAAGCATTAGTGAATTTTGCACTGTAGTAGTAGTCATCGACGTCAAAATCCATTGACCGTATCGGGCAAAGAGCAACAAAAAACACCACCACTACAAATTTGCAAGTCTGGAGGTTAAAAAAGAACTCGCAGCAGAAGACCGAATATGAGGAAATACTAGCTAGGAATAACTGAAAGAAAACGAAAAATTAAATCAAGGAGTGCTATGCAGAAACAACACAAATATGAAAAATTTTATAGTGGGCTCAAACGTTTCTGTAGGAGCCTGCTAGATAAAAAAAAAATTAAATCTCACCAATGTGGAAATCTTAGGTCCAAACGACGTCAATACATCGCACCACTCACGCGACGTGAATACTTGCTAGTCGCAGATCAAAGTTCATACATTTGAAAACCGGGTCATTGGAACGGTAACGATCGACAAAAAGTTAATTTTGAAATTAAATGACATAATCGACATGTGACGTATGCAGTCTGAAGAACATTAGAGCCATTAAGAATTTTTTCTGTTCTTATTTCTCGATTAGCAGACATTTTGACATCGAGGATTGATCGATGGAAAAATAAATTATCTTGCGGAACTTTTTGAACAATCCAATATCTTCTGTGAGAGCGGTGTGGCTTCCGGGGACCACCACACCCTTGGAGAAGATTACACTGGCCGTCGGAAGTGGGTTAGAAGCGATAAGAAGAGATTAAGAACAATTTACAACGTACCGTTTGAAGCATCTTGCCGGCCATATTTTTTTGATGTCTAACATCTATAGTCACGTAAAACGGCGTCAGGCCCCCTCGCCGCCCATGTGTGTCTAAGCAATTTCCGAAACTTTTACATATCCGTCTTAAAAATTCTTTCACCAATTTTTAGGTCTATTATTCCGTTAAAATAAAAGGGCTTTTGCAAACTAAGTCGAGGAAAAAACGTTTGAGCGACGAGCGCTGCCTTAACGACAAGAGAGGAATGCTTTCTATCGAAAAGTTGTAGAACTTAAAAAGACCTATAAAAAGTCCGCGACTAATCGGTGATTCTGTTCTGTTACTTTTTTCTTTAAAAATCATTCGATTTTATAATTGTTTTTTTTATTCTATAATTTTTATTTTATTGCAAAAATCAAAGTTCGAAAGGATCTACTCCACTTTGATTCATCAACATCCTCTTGAAGAGTGTCCTTTATTGTTCCTGTTGCTGACATCCTCCTAGAAAGATTATTTTTTATTGCTCATTTGCCGATCTTGCCTTAGAAAGTGTCTTTCGTTGTTTTCGGGTATATCTCCTTAGAAACTGTTTTTTATTGTTCGTTTTGCAGACATATTCTTAGAAAGTGTCATTTTATTGTTCGTTTTGCAGACAAATTCTCAGAAAGTGTCTTTTATACTTTCCGTGTCGATCTTAGAAAGTCTCCTTCATACTGTGGGTTTTGTCAACATACTTTTTAGAAAGTGTATGCTTTGCAGAAATATTCATAGAAAGTGCGTTTTTTATTGTTCCTTTGATAACGTCCTCTTAGAAAGTCTCTTTCATACTGTTCGTCTTGATCACACACTCTTAAATGATTCGTTTTGCAGAAATAATTTTTAGAAAATGCCTCTTGTTTGCTCATTGGCCAATATTATCAGGGAAATGCCTTTCATACTGTTCGTGTCCGTTTTAGAAAGTGTCTTTTTTATTGTTTGTTTTGCCAATATGATTTTGGAAAGTGTCTCATTTACTGTTCCTTTTGTTGTCATCCCTCTAGAAAGTGTCTTTTTTATCGCTCACTTGCCAATATTATCATAGAAAGTGTCTTTCACAATTTTGGTATTCATCTTAGAAAGTGCCTTTCATATACTTTTCCTTTGACAACATCCTCTTGGAGAGTGTCATTTATTGCTCCTGTTGTTGACATCCTCCTAGAAAGATTCTTTTTTATTGCTCATTTGGCGATCTTGCCTTAGAAAGTGTCTTTCTTAGTTTTCGTGTATATCTCCTTAGAAAGTGTCTTTTTATTGTTCGTTTTGCAGACATATTCTTAGAAAGTGTCTTTTATACATTCCGTGTCGATCTTAGAAAGTCTCCTTCATACTGTGGGTTTTGTCTACATACTTTTTAGAAAGTGTTTGCTTTGCAGAAATATTCATAGAAAGTGCCTTTTTTATTGTTCCTTTGATAACATCCTCTTAGAAAGTCTCTGTCATACTGTTCGTCTTGATCACACACTCTTAGATAATTCTTTTTGCAGAAATATTTTTTAAAAAATGCCTCTTGTTTGCTCATTTGCCAATATTATCAGGAAAATGCCTTTCATACTGTTCGTGTCCGTTATAGAAAGTGTCTTTTTTATTGTTTGTTTTGCCAATATCCTTTTGGAAAGTGTCTCATTTACTGTTCCTTTGTTGTCATCCCTCTAGAAAGTGTCTTTTTTATCGCTCACTTGCCAATATTATCATAGAAAGTGTCTTTCACAATTTTGATATAAATCTTAGAAAGTGCCCTTCATATACTTTTCCTTCGACAACATCCTCTTGATGAGTGTCATTTATTGTTCCTGTTGCTGACATCCTTCTAGAAAGATTCTTCTTTATTGCTCATTTGGCGATCTTGCCTTAGAAAGTGTCTTTCGTAGTTTTCGTGTATATCTTCTTAGAAAGTGTTTTTTATTGTTCGTTTTGCAAACGTATTTTTAGAAAGTGTCTTTTTATTGTTCGTTCTGCAGACATATTCTTAGAAAGTGTCTTTTATACTTTCCGTGTCGATCTTAGAAAGTCTCTTTCATACTGTGGGTTTTGTCAACATACTTTTTAAAAAGTGTTGGCTTTGCAGAAATATTCATAGAAAGTGCCTTTTTTATTGTTCCTTTCATAACATCCTCTTAGAAAGTCTCTTTCATACTGTTCGTCTTGATCACACACTCTTAGATAATTCTTTTTGCAGAAATATTTTTTAGAAAATGCCTCTTGTTTGCTCATTTGCCAATATTATCAGGGAAAATGCCTTTCATACTGTTCATGTCCGTCTTAGAAAGTGTCTTTTTTATTGTTTGTTTTGCCAATATCATTTTGGAAAGTGTCTCATTTACTGTTCCTTTGTTGTCATCCCTCTAGAAAGTGTCTTTTTTATCGCTCACTTGCCAGTATTACCATAGAAAGTGTCTTTCACAATTTTGATATTCATCTTAGGAAGTGCCTTTCATATACTTTTCCTTTGACAACATCCTCTTGATGAGTGTCGTTTATTGTTCCTGTTGCTGACATCCTTCTAGAAAGATTCTTCTTTATTGCTCATTTGGCGATCTTGCCTTAGAAAGTGTCTTTCGTAGTTTTCGTGTATATCTTCTTAGAAAGTGTTTTTTATTGTTCGTTTTGCAGACGTATTCTTAGAAAGTGTCTTTTTATTGTTCGTTCTGCAGACATATTCTTAGAAAGTGTCTTTTATACTTTCCGTGTCGATCTTAGAAAGTCTCCTTCATACTGTGGGTTTTGTCTACATACTTTTTAGAAAGTGTTTGCTTTGCAGAAATATTCATAGAAAGTGCCTTTTTTATTGTTCCTTTCATAACATCCTCTTAGAAAGTCTCTTTCATACTGTTCGTCTTGATCACACACTCTTAGATAATTCGTTTTACGGAAATATTTTTTAGAAAATGCCTCTTGTTTGCTCAATCGAAAATATTATCAGAGAAATGCCTTTCATACTGTTCGTGTCCGTCTTAGAAAGTGTCTTTTTTATTGTTTGCTTTGCCAATATCCTTTTGGAAAGTGTCTCATCTACTGTTCCTTTTGTTGTCATCCGTCTAGAAAGTGTCTTTTTTATCGCTTACTTGCCAATATTATTATAGAAAGTGTCTTGCACAATTTTGGTATTCATCTTAGAAAGTGCCTTTCATATACTTTTCCTTTGACAACATCCTCTTGGAGAGTGTCGTTTATTGTTCCTGTTGTTGACATCCTCTTAGAAAGATTCTTTTCTATTGCTCATTTGCCGATCTTGCCTTAGAAAGTGTATTTCGTAGTTTTCGTGTATATCTCCTTAGAAAGTGTTTTTTATTGTTCGTTTTGCAGACATATTCTTAGAAAGTGTCTCTTACACTTTCCGTGTCGATCTTAGAAAGTCTCCTTCATACTGTGAGTTTTGTGAACACACTTTTTAGAAAGTGTTTGCTTTGCAGAAATATTCATAGAAAGTGCGTTTTTTATTGTTCCTTTGATAACGTCCTCTTAGAAAGTCTCTTTCATACTGTTCGTCTTTATCACACACTCTTAGATAATTCGTTTTACGGAACTTTTTTAGAAAATACCTCTTGTTTGCTCATTTGCCAATATTATCAGGGAAATGCCTTTCATACTGTTCGTGTCCGTTTTAGAAAGTGTCTTTTTTATTGTTTGTTTTGCCAATATCCTTTTGGAAAGTGTCTCATTTACTGTTCCTTTGTTGTCATCCCTCTAGAAAGTGTCTTTTTTATCGCTCACTTGCCAATATTATCATAGAAAGTGTCTTTCACAATTTTGATATTCATCTTAGAAAGTGCCTTTCATATACTTTTCCTTTGACAACATCCTCTTGGAGAGTGTCGTTTATTGTTCCTGTTGTTGACATCCTCCTAGAAAGATTCTTTTTATTGCTCATTTGCCGATCTTGCCTTAGAAAGTGTCTTTCGCAGTTTTCGTGTATATCTCCTTAGAAAGTGTCTTTTTATTGTTCGTTTTGCAGACATATTCTTAGAAAGTGTCTTTTATACTTTCCGTGTCGATCTTAGAAAGTCTCCTTCATACTGTGGGTTTTGTCAACATACTTTTTAGAAAGTGTATGCTTTGCAGAAATATTCATAGAAAGTGCCTTTTTTATTGTTCCTTTGATAACGTCCTCTTAGAAAGTCTCTTTCATACTGTTCGTCTTTATCACACACTGTTAGATAATTCGTTTTACGGAACTTTTTTAGAAAATACCTCTTGTTTGCTCATTTGCCAATATTATCAGGGAAATGCCTTTCATACTGTTCGTGTCCGTTTTAGAAAGTGTCTTTTTTATTGTTTGTTTTGCCAATATCCTTTTGGAAAGTGTCTCATTTACTGTTCCTTTGTTGTCATCCCTCTAGAAAGTGTCTTTTTTATCGCTCACTTGCCAATATTATCATAGAAAGTGTCTTTCACAATTTTGATATTCATCTTAGAAGGTGCCTTTCATATACTTTTCCTTTGACGACATACTCTTGATGAGTGTCGTTTATTGTTCCTGTTGCTGACATCCCTCTAGAAAGATTCTTTTTTATTGCTCATTTGGCGATCTTGCCTTAGAAAGTGTCTTTCGTAGTTTTCGTGTATATCTTCTTAGAAAGTGTTTTTTATTGTTCGTTTTGCAGACGTATTCTTAGAAAGTGTCTTTATTGTTCGTTTTGCAGACGTATTCTTAGAAAGTGTCTTTTATACTTTCCGTGTCGATCTTAGAAAGTCTCCTTCGTACTGTGGGTTTTGTCAACATACTTTTTAGAAAGTGTTTGCTTTGCAGAAATATTCATAGAAAGTGCCTTTTTTATTGTTCCTTTCATAACATCCTCTTAGAAAGTCTCTTTCATACTGTTCGTCTTGATCACACACTCTTAGATAATTCGTTTTGCAGAAATATTTTTTAGAAAATGCCTCTTGTTCGCGCATTGGCCAATATTATCAGGAAAATGCCTTTCATACTGTTCGTGTCCGTCTTAGAAAGTGTCTTTTTTATTGTTTGTTTTGCCAATATCCTTTTGGAAAGTGTCTCATTTACTGTTCCTTTTGTTGTCATCCCTCTAGAAAGTGTCTTTTTTATCGCTCACTTGCCAATATTATCATAGAAAGTGTCTTTCACAATTTTGATATTCATCTTAGAAGGTGCCTTTCATATACTTTTCCTTTGACGACATCCTCTTGATGAGTGTCGTTTATTGTTCCTGTTGCTGACATCCTTCTAGAAAGATTCTTTTTTATTGCTCATTTGGCGATCTTGCCTTAGAAAGTGTCTTTCGTAGTTTTCGTGTATATCTTCTTAGAAAGTGTTTTTTATTGTTCGTTTTGCAGACGTATTCTTAGAAAGTGTCTTTAGTGTTCGTTTTGCAGACGTATTCTTAGAAAGTGTCTTTTATACTTTCCGTGTCGATCTTAGAAAGTCTCCTTCGTACTGTGGGTTTTGTCAACATACTTTTTAGAAAGTGTTTGCTTTGCAGAAATATTCATAGAAAGTGCGTTTTTTATTGTTCCTTTGATAACGCCCTCTTAGAAAGTCTCTTTCATACTGTTCGTCTTTATCACACACTCTTAGATAATTCGTTTTACGGAATTTTTTTTTAGAAAATACCTCTTGTTTGCTCATTTGCCAATATTATCAGGGAAATGCCTTTCATACTGTTCGTGTCCGTTTTAGAAAGTGTCTTTTTTATTGTTTGTTTTGCCAATATCCTTTTGGAAAGTGTCTCATTTACTGTTCCTTTGTTGTCATCCCTCTAGAAAGTGTCTTTTTTATCGCTCACTTGCCAATATTATCATAGAAAGTGTCTTTCACAATTTTGATATAAATCTTAGAAAGTGCCTTTCATATACTTTTCCTTCGACAACATCCTCTTGATGAGTGTCATTTATTGTTCCTGTTGCTGACATCCTTCTAGAAAGATTCTTCTTTATTGCTCATTTGGCGATCTTGCCTTAGAAAGTGTCTTTCGTAGTTTTCGTGTATATCTTCTTAGAAAGTGTTTTTTATTGTTCGTTTTGCAGACGTATTCTTAGAAAGTGTCTTTTATACTTTCCGTGTCGATCTTAGAAAGTCTCCTTCATACTGTGGGTTTGTTTGTTTTGCCAATATCCTTTTGGAAAGTGTCGTTTATTGTTCCTGTTGCTGACATCCTCCTAGAAAGACTATTTTTTAATGCTCATTTGGCGATCTTACCTTAGAAAGTGTCTTTCGTTGTTTTCGGGTATATCTCCTTAGAAAGTGTTTTTTATTGTTCGTTTTGCAGACATATTGTTAGAAAGTGTCATTTTATTGTTCGTTTTGCAGACATATTCTTAGAAAGTGTCTTTTATACTTTCCGTGCCGATCTTAGAAAGTCTCCTTCATACTGTGGGTTTTGTCAACATACTTTTTAGAAAGTGTATGCTTTACAGAAATATTCATAGAAAGTGCCTTTTTTATTGTTCCTTTGATAACATCCTCTTAGAAAGTCTCTTTCATACTGTTCGTCTTGATCACACACTCTTAGATAATTCTTTTTGCAGAAATATTTTTTAGAAAATGCCTCTTGTTTGCTCATTTGCCAATATTATCAGGGAAATGCCTTTCATACTGTTCATGTCCGTCTTAGAAAGTGTCTTTTTTATTGTTTGTTTTGCCAATATCCTTTTGGAAAGTGTCTCATTTACTGTTCCTTTGTTGTCATCCCTCTAGAAAGTGTCTTTATTATCGCTCACTTGCCAATATTATCATAGAAAGTGTCTTTCACAATTTTGGTATTCATCTTAGAAAGTGCCTTTCCTATACTTTTCCTTTGACAACATCCTCTTGGAGAGTGTCGTTTATTGTTCCTGTTGTTGACATCCTCCTAGAAAGACTCTTTTTATTGCTCATTTGCCGATCTTGCCTTAGAAAGTGTCTTTTGCAGTTTTCGTGTATATCTCCTTAGAAAGTGTCTTTTTATTGTTCGTTTTGCAGACATATTCTTAGAAAGTGTCTTTTATACTTTCCGTGTCGATCTTAGAAAGTCTCCTTCATACTGTGGGATTTGTCAACATACTTTTTAGAAAGTGTTTGCTTTGCAGAAATATTCATAGAAAGTGCGTTTTTTATTGTTCCTTTGATAACGTCCTCTTAGACAGTCTCTTTCATACTGTTCGTCTTGATCACACACTCTTAGATAATTCGTTTTGCAGAAATATTTTTTAGAAAATGCCTCTTGTTTGCTCATTTGCCAATATTACCAGAGAAATGCCTTTCATACTGTTCGTGTCCGTTTTAGAAAGTGTCTTTTTATTGTTTGTTTTGCCAATATCATTTTGGAAAGTGTCTCATTTACTGTTCCTTTGTTGTCATCCCTCTAGAAAGTGTCTTTTTTATCGCTCACTTGCCAGTATTATCATAGAAAGTGTCTTTCACAATTTTGATATTCATCTTAGAAAGTGCCTTTCATATACTTTTCCTTTGACAACATCCTCTTGATGAGTGTCGTTTATTGTTCCTGTTGTTGACATCCTCCTAGAAAGATTCTTTTTTATTGCTCATTTGGCGATCTTGCCTTAGAAAGTGTCTTTCGTAGTTTTCGTGTATATCTTCTTAGAAAGTGTTTTTTGTTGTTCGTTTTGCAGACGTATTCTTAGAAAGTGTCTTTTTATTGTTCGTTTTGCAGACATATTCTTAGAAAGTGTCTTTTATACTTTCCGTGTCGATCTTAGAAAGTCTCCTTCATACTGTGGGTTTTGTCAGCATACTTTTTAGAAAGTGTTTGCTTTGCAGAAATATTCATAGAAAGTGCCTTTTTTATTGTTCCTTTGATAACATCCTCTTAGAAAGTCTCTTTCATACTGTTCGTCTTGATCACACACTCTTAGATAATTCTTTTTGCAGAAATATTTTTTAGAAAATACCTCTTGTTTGCTCATTTGCCAATATTATCAGGGAAATGCCTTTCATACTGTTCATGTCCGTCTTAGAAAGTGTCTTTTTTATTGTTTGTTTTGCCAATATCATTTTGGAAAGTGTCTCATTTACTGTTCCTTTGTTGTCATCCCTCTAGAAAGTGTCTTTTTTATCGCTCACTTGCCAATATTATCATAGAAAGTGTCTTTTACAATTTTGATATTCATCTTAGAAAGTGCCTTTCATATACTTTTCCTTTGACAACATCCTCTTGGAGAGTGTCGTTTATTGTTCCTGTTGTTGACATCCTCCTAGAAAGACTCTTTTTATTGCTCATTTGCCGATCTTGCCTTAGAAAGTGTCTTTCGCAGTTTTCGTGTATATCTCCTTAGAAAGTGTCTTTTTATTGTTCGTTTTGCAGACATATTCTTAGAAAGTGTCTTTTATACTTTCCGTGTCGATCTTAGAAAGTCTCCTTCATACTGTGGGATTTGTCAACATACTTTTTAGAAAGTGTTTGCTTTGCAGAAATATTCATAGAAAGTGTCTTTTTTATTGTTTGTTTTGCCAATATCCTTTTGGAAAGTGTCTCATTTACTGTTCCTTTGTTGTCATCCCTCTAGAAAGTGTCTTTTTTATCGCTCACTTGCCAGTATTATCATAGAAAGTGTCTTTCACAATTTTGATATTCATCTTAGAAAGTGCCTTTCATATACTTTTCCTTTGACAACATCCTCTTGATGAGTGTCGTTTATTGTTCCTGTTGCTGACATCCTTCTAGAAAGATTCGTTTTATTGCTCATTTGGCGATCTTGCCTTAGAAAGTGTCTTTCGTAGTTTTCGTTTCAATCTTAGAAAGTCCCTTTTTGTTATTCCCTTGATGCAGACATCCTCTTAGAAAGTCTCCGTCATACCGTTCGCTTTGCTAACATCAAATAATATTCCATAACTCCATTGTATAAAAGTCTAATAGTATATTTCAAACCAAGGTAATAAAGTGCTGTCTTGCAGACAGCGCGCAAAATTTATAAACCGAGTCGTAGGCGAGGTTTGTAATTGGCCAAGGTTTGCAAGGGCACTTGCTTAACAAGGTTTGAATACTATTTTTTCCCTACAGACAAAACTTCGTTGTCAAAAAGTAAAAAAAATTACAAGTTACATTTTTTACAAACAAAGTAGGCGGCTAAAACGAACTTTTTAAAAATTGAATCGTCGGCCGGGTAATTTGCTTTATTAAAACCCACCCATCTCTAACCGGTAATGAATGAAAAATATATTTATTTGTCTTGTATTTATATTCTGTATAATTATATTATCATAATAAAAAAAATGTGCGAGCCACGAAAAGACACTTTTCTCCAAATAAAACATGCAATTTCTTCTTGAAATGCCGAAAATCGGACAATTCCTTTGATTTGATACAACTTGAGTGACCACCATAAAGTAATTTCAAGGTTACATTATGGACCGCTAAACAACTTTGTCTGCCACGGCAAAGAAATGGCCATTTGTCATAACCCACTGACGTATACAATGTTACGTTTTTCTGACGTTTATTTTATTAACGAAACTGTGTTTTTATTTATTTTACTCCATATTTATTCATATCCATATAATTTTTTTCAATAACCATCAATAGTTTCATATTTTTGGAGTCGCGATTAAAGCAGGCTTACACAACGACATGCCCGCCAAATTCAATTAGTCCTGGAAGATTTTTTTTTTCATAAAGGCAGACAAGACACACGACAGATTAATTCATTTTCCTTAAATAACTATGTTAATAAATGCATTCCACATCGACCCGTATAAGAAAGTGACCAATGACACAAACCAGTAAAACGACCACATACGCACGCGTTATTAATGAAAAATACAATTAGCCGTACAATGTTGTCAGCAAAAACCAGTATTCATTCCATATCAATTTGTAAATTGTCAAGTGATGCAAACGACAAGAAACAGACCGATTTTTATGCGCTACACCTGCAAACATTCCGATCTTTCCCTTAAATAATTAGCTGTAAAAAAACGGACTTCAAAAAGCAAAAAATAACTGAGTACATGATTGTACTATTGCGTGTGCTACCTATACTGATCTGTTTGAAGTCGGTGCCAAGCCAAAGAGGTTAAAAATTTGTAACCTATCGTAATTATACAAATATGTCAACAACGTTATAGCACGCGCGGTCAGACTTGCGATGTGGCGGGAGCGGACGGCCTATCTACGTACTACCTATTTATTTATATTTATTTACCTAAATAATTATCATTAAACGACTACATTTGAAAGAGGTCGGATCCTGACTTGGTGACAATGGGACCGGCTCAGGAGTATACAAATAAAAAAAAAAAATTCAAAAGCGGTGAACATACATACAGCCGAACATTTTAAAGTCGGTAAAAAGTCCGACGAGCAAATAAATTTTTACACTCACGTGTTGTGGCCACAGAAACGTGCCGATAATCGGAAAGCAATTTAGGGGGCCATTAAAGCTAATTAGGATAATCACCGAATTTCCCTAGTAAAGATTCCGTTAGACGCGATTAATGGAAGATGCAATTACAGAAGGGAGATTCGTGTGCAAATGAATGCGGTAAACTTCCGTGACTGCGGTTCCCGAATTAAGACAAGAATGGAATTTTTCCTCCGTCATCTCGCAGTTGGTTGTCCGAATTGGAAGTGTCCCGGAGTTAGCAGGACGGCCTTCACATTAATTTCCCAAAGTCCGCCCATGTGCGGAGGACCAGGTGGTATGTTGTGCCACGTTATGCCTTTACTCAATTGAAACGCTTTAACGCATTCAAACATGGCTCCATGACCGTGAAAGGGCGCGCATTTTTTACCCTTGTTGTAGACAAGTCACCCATGTGTTGATGCATTTCGGATTGTCATTTAAGCTCACACCATTTGTCCTTCTAGCAGATGCATTAAAAACGACGGCATGAAGCATTTGAATCGTCTAATTCAGTTTGTGTATCTTGCTGCATATGGTTCAAAAGCTCATATTCACGTATGAATTCTATATAATCGTGTTTAAGATTGGGTTGATTTGCTAATCGGCGTTCTAGAGATAAAAATTGTTTTTCCAACGGGCAATGTTTGAAGCGATCAAATATGCTTGGATATATGCAGCAAATTTCAAGGGCACGGCGAGCTAAATATAGAGCCGCAATTTATTACAGAACCAAATGAAATCATTGACCGCGTTCGAAAATACAAACGCCTATTGTAGACACGGAAATTAAAATACTTACGTAGGCGACTCATCTTCCAGTTTCGCCAACCAAAAGTCAATATTAATAAAACCTACTGCGATTTTTTAATCGCGCAATCGGGTGTTCCCCAAGGTTCAAGATGTGGCCCCATATTTTTTTTTTTTTTTTTAATAATGTCACAACTGTTGTTGGTGATTTAGACGTGCACAAAGATAGTATAACCTCACATGACCCTTTAACACAATTTTATTGTCTCAATGGTGTAATAAAAACCCCATGTTATTAAATTACCACAAATGGTTAGTAATTAACTCGAATAGGAATTTAATACCCTGCATTCTACGCTGTCCAACTGATGGTAATCTGTGTCATGTGTCAAATCAAGCTTGCTCGTGTATTCGTGATACACCCTGTATACTACTCCGGGCCTACAAATTTTACTTTTCCTATAACGTCATTAATGGCTTGACGAGTGAATTAAACGCGTACAACATAATGAACGAGTACTATTTCCTGACCGTTGTAATACAAGTTTAAAAGCAATACCACTTAATAACGGTAGTAAATTTCCGACTGTACCTGTCGGTCACTTAATTGCATTGAAAAACCTGTGATACACTGTAATTAAATTTAAATGCAGTAATAATAGTGTAATAAAAGAATAATTGTAGTTGTCTTGTTGCTAGGAATGTTGGGGTGGTTTCGTTAGTTTGACGTAGGCGTGGTACGTGTACAGTATAGAAAACAAATAAAAAGTCGGCCTGGTTTATCACACATCAAGGACAAGGGGGAGTGTACATACTTAAGCGCAACTGTTATTTGTCCACTTCTAATGCCGAACTTTCTCAATATATCGGGTTCTTTGAGGAAGAAACTCTCAAGAAGAAAAATCAGAGGATCCGATTGGGTGGCTAAGTTCTTTCTGGCAAAACGGTGAAGAAACACCTGAGCGACAAATCAAGAAAAGGGTGAACCTTCCCGACGCCGCGGTGACAAATACGCCGAAATAAAATACTTCTCGAGACCGTATCGAAACCGTTCCAGTCACTGAGTGAATTAGCGCGCTCCTGATGACGACGTCCGGAATCCTTCATGCCGACCCGGGGAGCAAGAAGCCACGCCGATAAGCGATGAATCGCGAGTCCTCCACTCGCCGCTCAGGAGGAGGTCCATCTAACGCCGCTAGAGCCCCAACAGCTTGAGCTTTTGAGAGCTTCTTTAATCCATATGATCTGTGTGATCCTTTAGATCTACCCGATCCTGTGTATTTTAGGCTCTACTGATTATTTTGATCTGTTTATTTTTATTTTGATCATTTCGATCCATTTGATCAGATTGACAACTCGGATTCTTTTTATCCTTAAGATCAATTTGATAGTCCTTTTAATACTTTTAAATGGATTAGATCGTTTTCGTCTGTATTCTCTTGATCCATTTGATCCTCTTGATATTTCGGATTTTTTTTATCGTTATGATCGTTTTAATCTTATGATTCTTCTGATTTCTGACAATTTTTAACCATTCTTCTCTTTGATTCCTACTTGTGATACCTTGAATTCTTTTTGTCCTTAGGATCATTTTATTAATTTTCACCTCTTTGATTCCTTTGAGAATTTTTATCCTTTTGATCATTTCAATCCATTTGATCCTTTTAAGTTTTGAGAGCTTCTTTTAATTAATATGATCTTTATCATCCTTTGAATCCACTCGATCACTTGATTAATTTGATATTTCGGATTTTTTATCGTTGTGATACTTTTAATCTGTTTTATTTTTGTCAATTCTTATCCATTTGATCTTATTCTTTTTGATGCCCATTTTTGATCCCTCGAATTCTTTTTGTTCTTATAATCATTTTGATGTTTTAGATTCCTTTCAACCCATTTGACCCTTTTGATCGTTCTACCTTTTGAGAGATTCTTTAATCCATATGATCTGTGATCCTTTAGATCTACCCGATCCTGTGTATTTTACGCTCTACTGATTATTTTGATCTGTTTATTTTCATTTTGATCATTTCGATCCATTTGATCATTTTGACAACTCGCATTCTTTTTATCCTTAAGATCCATTTGATGCTCCTTTTAATACATTTAAATGGATTACATCGTTTTCGTCTGTGTTCTCTTGATCCATTTGATCCTCTTGATATTTCGGATTTTTTTTATCGTTATGATCGTTTTAATCTTATGATTCTTCTGATTTCTGACAATTTTTAACCATTCTTCTCTTTGATTCCTACTTTTGATACCTTGAATTCTTTTTGTCCTTACGATCATTTTATTAATTTTCACCTCTTTGATTCCTTTGAGAATTTTTATCCTTTTGATCATTTCAATCCATTTGATCCTTTTAAGTTTTGAGAGCTTCTTTAATTCATATGATCTTTATCATCCTTTGAATCCACTCGATCACTTGATCAATTTGATATTTCGGATTTTTTATCGTTGTGATCCTTTTAATATATTTTTTTTTCTTTCTGTCAATTCTTATCCATTTGATCTTGTTCTTTTTGATGCCCATTTTTGATCCCTCGAATTCTTTTTGTTCTTATAATCATTTTGATGTTTTAGATTCCTTTCAACCCATTTGACCCTTTTGATCGTTCTACCTTTTGAGAGCTTCTTTAATCCACATGATCTGTGATCCTTTAGATCTACCCGATCCTGTGGATTTTAGGCTCTACTGATTATTTTGATCTGTTTATTTTCATTTTGATCATTTCGATCCATTTGATCATTTTGACAACTCGCATTCTTTTTATCCTTAAGATCAATTTGATAGTCCTTTTAATACTTTTAAATGGATTAGATCGTTTTCGTCTGTATTCTCTTGATCCATTTGATCCTCTTGATCTTTAGGTTCTTTTTTTATCGTTATGATCGTTTTAATCTTATGATTCTTCTGATTTCTTACAATTTTTAACCATTCTTCTCTTTGATTCCTACTTTTGATACCTTGAATTCTTTTTGTCCTTATGATCATTTTATTAATTTTCACCTCTTTGATTCCTTTGAGAATTTTTATCCTTTTGATCATTTCAATCCATTTGATCCTATTAAGTTTTGAGAGCTTCTTTAATTCATATGATCTTTATCATCCTTTGAATCCACTCGATCACTTGATCAATTTGATATTTCGGATTTTTTATCGTTGTGATCCTTTTAATTTTTTTTTTCTTTCTGTCAATTCTTATCCATTTGATCTTGTACTTTTTGATGCCCATTTTTGATCCCTCGAATTCTTTTTGTTCTTATAATCATTTTGATGTTTTAGATTCCTTTCAACCCATTTGACCCTTTTGATCGTTCTACCTTTTGAGAGCTTCTTTAATCCATATGATCTATGTGATCCTTTAGATCTACCCGATCCTGTGTATTTTACGCCCTATTGATTATTTTGATCTGTTTATTTTCATTTTGATCATTTCGATCCATTTGATCATTTTGACAACTCGCATTCTTTTTATCCTTAAGATCCATTTGATGCTCCTTTTAATACATTTAAATGGATTACATCGTTTTCGTCTGTGTTCTCTTGATCCATTTGATCCTCTTGATATTTCGGATTTTTTTTATCGTTATGATCGTTTTAATCTTATGATTCTTTTGATTTCTGACAATTTTTAACCATTCTTGCTTCTGATTCCTACTTCTCATACCTTGAATTATATATTTTTTTTATTATTATTTTGGTCTGTCATATCGTTTTCATTTTTAATACTAAATTCGTGCGTTTGATTTTGTTCTTTTTCAGTCCTACTCCGATCCCTTAAAATACTTTTATCCTCAGCTACATATATTTCAATTTTTTAAGGTCATGACCTCTCACAGGGACCAACCAGTTTTTCATCGTTATTTAATCATATGATCATTTTGATTTCTGTTAATTTTTACCCATTTGATCTTGTCCTTTTTGATATTTACTTGATTTCCTGTTGTCATAACCATTTCGATGTTTTTGATCTATTTCATTTCTTTGATCCATTTGACCCTTTTGATCCTTTTGAAAGCTTCTTTAAAATGTAAATGATCTTTGTAATCGTTTGGATCCACCCAATCAAATTCTGTGTATTCTAGATTTTTTACATTTTTAATTATTTTGGTCTGTTCATTTTCTATTTTGATCATTTCGATCCATTTGATCATTTTGACAACTCGGATTCTTTTTATCCTTAAGATCAATTTGATAGTCCTTTTAATACTTTTAAATGGATTAGATCGTTTTCGTCTGTATTCTCGTGATCCATTTGATCCTCTTGATATTTCGTTTTTTTTTATCGTTATGATCGTTTTAAGCTTATGATTCTTCTGATTTCTGACAATTTTTAACCATTCTTCTCTTTGATTCCTACTTTTGATACCTTGAATTCTTTTTGTCCTTATGATCATTTTATTAATTTTCACCTCTTTGATTCCTTTGAGAATTTTAATCCTTTTGACCATTTCAATCCATTTCATCCTTTTAAGTTTTGAGAGCTTCTTTAATTCATATGATCTTTATCAGCCTTTGAATCCACTCGATCACTTGATCAATTTGATATTTCGGATTTTTTATCGTTGTGATCCTTTTAATCCGTTTTTTTTATTTCTGTCAATTCTTATCCATTTGATCTTGTTCTTTTTGATGCCCATTTTTGATCCCTCGAATTCTTTTTGTTCTTATAATCATTTTGATGTTTTAGATTCCTTTCAAACCATTTGACCCTTTTGATCGTTTTACCTTTTGAGAGCTTCTTTAATCCATATGATCTATGTGATCCTTTAGATTTACCCGATCCTGGGTATTTTACGCTCTACTGATTATTTTGATCTGTTTATTTTCATTTTGATCATTTCGATCCATTTGATCATTTTGACAACTCTGATACTTTTTTAAACTTAAGATCAATTTGGTAGTCCTTTTAATACTTTTAAATGGATTAGATCGTTTTCGTCTGTATTCTCTTGATCCATTTGATCCTCTTGATATTTCGGATTTTTTTTTTATCGTTATAATCGTTTAAATCTTATGATTCTTCTGATTTCTGACAATTTGTAACCATTCTTCTCTTTGATTCCTACTTGTGATACCTTGAATTATTTTTGTCCTTATGATCATTTTATAAATTTTCACCTCTTTGATTCCTTTGAAAATTTTTATCCTTTTGATCATTTCAATCCATTTGATCCTTTTAAGTTTTGAGAGCTTCTTTAATTCATATGATCTTTATCATCCTTTGAATCCACTCGATCACTTGATCAATTTGATATTTCGGATTTTTTATCGTTGTGATCCTTTTAATCTTGTTTTTTTCTTTCTGTCAATTCTTATCCATTTGATCTTGTTCTTTTTGATGCCCATTTTTGATCCCTCGACTTCTTTTTGTTCTTATAATCATTTTGATGTTTTAGATTCCTTTCAACCCATTTGACCCTTTTGATCGTTCTACCTTTTGAGAGCTTCTTTAATCCACATGATCTGTGATCCTTTAGATCTACCCGATCCTGTGGATTTTAGGCTCTACTGATTATTTTGATCTGTTTATTTTCATTTTGATCATTTCGATCCATTTGATCATTTTGACAACTCGGATTCTTTTTATCCTTAAGATCAATTTGATAGTCCTTTTAATACTTTTAAATGGATTAGATCGTTTTCGTCTGTATTCTCTTGATCCATTTGATCCTCTTGATCTTTAGGTTCTTTTTTTATCGTTATGATCGTTTTAATCTTATGATTCTTCTGATTTCTTACAATTTTTAACCATTCTTCTCTTTGATTCCTACTTTTGATACCTTGAATTCTTTTTGTCCTTATGATCATTTTATTAATTTTCACCTCTTTGATTCCTTTGAGAATTTTTATCCTTTTGATCATTTCAATCCATTTGATCCTATTAAGTTTTGAGAGCTTCTTTAATTCATATGATCTTTATCATCCTTTGAATCCACTCGATCACTTGATCAATTTGATATTTCGGATTTTTTATCGTTGTGATCCTTTTAATCTTGTTTTTTTCTTTCTGTCAATTCTTATCCATTTGATCTTGTTCTTTTTGATGCCCATTTTTGATCCCTCGACTTCTTTTTGTTCTTATAATCATTTTGATGTTTTAGATTCCTTTCAACCCATTTGACCCTTTTGATCGTTCTACCTTTTGAGAGCTTCTTTAATCCACATGATCTGTGATCCTTTAGATCTACCCGATCCTGTGGATTTTAGGCTCTACTGATTATTTTGATCTGTTTATTTTCATTTTGATCATTTCGATCCATTTGATCATTTTGACAACTCGGATTCTTTTTATCCTTAAGATCAATTTGATAGTCCTTTTAATACTTTTAGATGGATTAGATCGTTTTCGTCTGTATTCTCTTGATCCATTTGATCCTCTTGATCTTTAGGTTCTTTTTTTATCGTTATGATCGTTTTAATCTTATGATTCTTCTGATTTCTTACAATTTTTAACCATTCTTCTCTTTGATTCCTACTTTTGATACCTTGAATTCTTTTTGTCCTTATGATCATTTTATTGATTTTCACCTCTTTGATTCCTTTGAGAATCTTTACCCTTATGATCATTTCAATCCATTTGATCCTTTTCAGTTTTGAGAGCTTCTTTAATTCATATGATCTTTATCATCCTTTGAATCCACTCGATCACTTGATTAATTTGATATTTCGGATTTTTTATCGTTGTGATACTTTTAATCTGTTTTTTTTTGTCAATTCTTATCCATTTGATCTTGTTCTTTTTGATGCCCATTTTTGATCCCTCGAATTCTTTTTGTTCTTATAATCATTTTCATGTTTTAGATTCCTTTCAACCCATTTGACCCTTTTGATCGTTCTACCTTTTGAGAGCTTCTTTAATCCATATGATCTGTGATCCTTTAGATCTACCCGATCCTGTGTATTTTAGGCTCTACTGATTATTTTGATCTGTTTATTTTCATTTTGATCATTTCGATCCATTTGATCATTTTGACAACTCTGATACTTTTTTAAACTTAAGATCAATTTGGTAGTCCTTTTAATACTTTTAAATGGATTAGATCGTTTTCGTCTGTATTCTCTTGATCCATTTGATCCTCTTGATATTTCGGATTTTTTTCTTATCGTTATAATCGTTTAAATCTTATGATTCTTCTGATTTCTGACAATTTGTAACCATTCTTCTCTTTGATTCCTACTTGTGATACCTTGAATTATCTTTGTCCTTATGATCATTTTATAAATTTTCACCTCTTTGATTCCTTTGAAAATTTTTATCCTTTTGATCATTTCAATCCATTTGATCCTTTTAAGTTTTGAGAGCTTCTTTAATTCATATGATCTTTATCATCCTTTGAATCCACTCGATCACTTGATCAATTTGATATTTCGGATTTTTTATCGTTGTGATCCTTTTAATCTTGTTTTTTTCTTTCTGTCAATTCTTATCCATTTGATCTTGTTCTTTTTGATGCCCATTTTTGATCCCTCGAATTCTTTTTGTTCTTATAATCATTTTGATGTTTTAGATTCCTTTCAACCCATTTGACCCTTTTGATCGTTCTACCTTTTGAGAGCTTCTTTAATCCATATGATCTATGTGATCCTTTAGATCTACCCGATCCTGTGTATTTTACGCCCTATTGATTATTTTGATCTGTTTATTTTCATTTTGATCATTTCGATCCATTTGATCATTTTGACAACTCGCATTCTTTTTATCCTTAAGATCCATTTGATGCTCCTTTTAATACATTTAAATGGATTACATCGTTTTCGTCTGTATTCTCTTGATCCATTTGATCCTCTTGATCTTTAGGTTCTTTTTTTATCGTTATGATCGTTTTAATCTTATGATTCTTCTGATTTCTTACAATTTTTAACCATTCTTCTCTTTGATTCCTACTTTTGATACCTTGAATTCTTTTTGTCCTTATGATCATTTTATTAATTTTCACCTTTTTGATTCCTTTGAGAATTTTTATCCTTTTGATCATTTCAATCCATTTGATCCTTTTAAGTTTTGAGAGCTTTTTTAATTCATATGATCTTTATCATCCTTTGAATCCACTCGATCACTTGATCAATTTGATATTTCGGATTTTTTATCGTTGTGATCCTTTTAATTTTTTTTTCTTTCTGTCAATTCTTATCCATTTGATCTTGTTCTTTTTGATGCCCATTTTTGATCCCTCGAATTCTTTTTGTTCTTATAATCATTTTGATGTTTTAGATTCCTTTCAACCCATTTGACCCTTTTGATCGTTCTACCTTTTGAGAGCTTCTTTAATCCATATGATCTATGTGATCCTTTAGATCTACCCGATCCTGTGTATTTTACGCCCTATTGATTATTTTGATCTGTTTATTTTCATTTTGATCATTTCGATCCATTTGATCATTTTGACAACTCGCATTCTTTTTATCCTTAAGATCCATTTGATGCTCCTTTTAATACATTTAAATGGATTACATCGTTTTCGTCTGTGTTCTCTTGATCCATTTGATCCTCTTGATATTTCGGATTTTTTTTATCGTTATGATCGTTTTAATCTTATGATTCTTTTGATTTCTGACAATTTTTAACCATTCTTGCTTCTGATTCCTACTTCTCATACCTTGAATTATATATTTTTTTTATTATTATTTTGGTCTGTCATATCGTTTTCATTTTTAATACTAAATTCGTGCGTTTGATTTTGTTCTTTTTCAGTCCTACTCCGATCCCTTAAAATACTTTTATCCTCAGCTACATATATTTCAATTTTTTAAGGTCATGACCTCTCACAGGGACCAACCAGTTTTTCATCGTTATTTAATCATATGATCATTTTGATTCCTTTCAATTTTTACCCATTTGATCTTGTCCTTTTTGATATTTACTTGAATTCTTGTTGGTCTTATAACCATTTCGATGTTTTTGATTTTTTTCATTTCTTTGATCATTTCAATCAATTTGACCCTTAGAGCTTCTTTAAAATGTAAATGATCTTTGTGATCCTTTGGATCCACCCGATCGGATCCTGTGCATTTTGGATTCTTTGTATTCTTAATTATTTTGTTATGTTCATTTTCTATTTTAATCATTTCGATCCATTTGATCATTTCGATAACTCGGATTCTTTTTTATTCTTAAGATCCATTTGATACTCATTTTAATACTTTTATTAAATGGATCAGATCGTTTTCGTCTCTCTTCTCTTGATCCATTTGATCCTCTTGATATTACGGATTTTTTTATCGTTTCGATACTTATGATTCTTTTGATTCCCAACAATTTTTATCCATTGCTTTAGTTCTTTTTTGATCTCTTCGCTTCGATGTTTTTGGTCTTTTTTATTGTTTCAATCTTTTTCATCGTTTTAGTCACTTTGATCTTTTTGATTCCTTTGATCACTTTGATAATTTCAATTCAGTTTACTTCTTACTTTTGGGAGCTTCCTTAATCCATGTGATCTTCGTGATCTGTTTGGAACCACTCGATCGTGCGTATTTTGGATTCTTTTATTTTTTTTATTATTTTGGTCTGTCATATCGTTTTCATTTTTAATACTAAATTCGTGCGTTTGATTTTGTTCTTTTTCAGTCCTACTCCGATCCCTTAAAATACATTTATCCTCAGCTACATATATTTCAATTTTTTAAGGTCATGACCTCTCACAGGGACCAACCAGTTTTTCATCGTTATTTAATCATATGATCATTTTGATTTCTTTCAATTTTTACCCATTTGATCTTGTCCTTTTTGATATTTACTTGAATTCTTGTTGGTCTTATAACCATTTCGATGTTTTTGATCTTTTTCATTTCTTTGATCATTTCAATCAATTTGACCCTTAGAGCTTCTTTAAAATGTAAATGATCTTTGTGATCCTTTGGATCCACCCGATCGGATCCTGTGCATTTTGGATTCTTTGTATTCTTAATTATTTTGGTATGTTCATTTTCTATTTTAATCATTTCGATCTATTTGATCATTTCGATAACTCGGATTCTTTTTTATTCTTAAGATCCATTTGATACTCATTTTAATACTTTTATTAAATGGATTAGATCGTTGTTGTCTCTCTTCTCTTGATCCATTTGATCCTCTTGATATTACGGATTTTTTTATCGTTTCGATCCCTATGATTCTTTTGATTCCCATCAACTTTTATCCGTTGATTTAGTTCTTTTTTGATCTCTTCGCTTCGATGTTTTTGATCTTTTTTATTGTTTCAATCTTTTTCATCGTTTTAGTCACTTTGATCTTTTTGATTCCTTTGATCACTTTGATCATTTCAATTCAGTCTACTTCTTACTTTTGGGAGCTTTCTCAATCCATGTGATCTTCGTGATCTGTTTGGAACCACTCGATCGTGCGTATTTTGGATTCTTTTATTTTTTTATTATTTTGGTCTGTCATATCGTTTCCATTTTTAATACTGAATTCGGGGGTTTGATTTTGTTCTTTTTCAGTCCTACTCCGATCCCTTGAATTACTTTGATCCTTAGCTACATATATTTCAATTTTTTAAGGTCATGATCTCTCACAGGGACCAACCAGTTTTTCATCGTTATTTAATCATAATGATCATTTTGATTTCTGACAATTCTTATCCATTTGATCTTGTCCTTTTTGATATTTACTTGAATTCCTGTTGTCCTTATAACCATTTCGATGTTTTTGATCTTTTTCATTTCTTTGATCATTTCAATCAATTTGACCCTTAGAGCTTCTTTAAAATGTAAATGATCTTTGTGATCCTTTGGATCCACCCGATCGGATCCTGTGCATTTTGGATTCTTTGTATTCTTAATTATTTTGGTATGTTCATTTTCTATTTTAATCATTTCGATCTATTTGATCATTTCGATAACTCGGATTCTTTTTTATTCTTCAGATTCTTTTGGTACTCCTTTTGGTCATCTCAATATTTTTGAATAGATTGGATATTTTTCTCTTGATCCATTCGATCTTGTTGATAGATCAGATTTTTTTCTTCAATCTTATGATTACACATGCAAAATTCAACTGATCACACTGTATGATAAGTAATACGTATTCATTTTTATTTAATCCATAATTTTACATTATATCATCGTGATTTTCCCATGATATTGGATAATGGACGCATTTAAACTGAATTAATTCATTGTAATAACCGGAAAAAGTACAGAATGTCAAGGTCCCGGGCACTTTCTTTCTTAATTTAAAGCACCTTTGGGCAAGATGAATGTGAAAGTCAATTATGTGATGATTTATTTTTAAATTAACTGAAAGTTAATGCCCATAGAAACAAAAAATTCGAGTCATTGCGGTTATACACCGACTGCTGCTCCCGAAGGACTAAATCCAATCCGAAATTGGACAATGAACCACCGACCGCCTAGTAACAAATTAACCGAATAATGGCCTCCAAATAAGGCGCAAATGGTACAGCCCCATTATCGTTACCATCATTACAATGCACCTCGAGTCCCGCGCGTTCTTTTATTCGATTCCGGCACGTACTTTCGCAGCTCTTGAGAGAGAGCAGAAAAAATGGTTTCGAAAAGTGTCACGTGGCACACCATTGACGTCAATGATGACCTCCGAGTTCCTAACAGTTGGATATGGTCGGTTTCTGCTCCAAATCCGAAGACCTTCCGCGACGCCGTCGGATACACGCGACGGTTGAGAGAAGACGAAGGAAAAATTCCGGCTGTGGAACCGCGGCAATTCGGGCGGTCAAGATCAAGAAAACGGGCACTTTCGCGAGTGCGGCTTCTGTTTGGGGCAAAGGCGAACGACGGCTGAATCATTCGCTGTATGTAACGGAATCTAAACAATAGTAATTAAAGAAAGTGAGTCAATATTGTGGTCTTTTTACCATTTCGTGCGGTTGTACGAATTAAAAGTGAACTGATACGTAATCCAAACTCAGTGGGCGGGTGTTTTCTTTGTGCATGAAACCACACTCGATTAAACAAAAATGAAAGTGTGGGTGCGTGTGGGGGAAAAATAATTCTGTAGTTGAAAAAAAATCACAATTAATTTTGTTTTCCCTTTCAGTCACCCAGGTTCTAGTTGGTGGCGCCATCGCGCGGCCCCACGCTGAACTAACTAACTAAGAGTTAGTCGCTATTACAGAACACATCGACACGTGCAACATTTAATTCATTACCTTTTCGCTGTCTTTAAATTTGCTGCTTGTACTTTTAGACGAGCTCTTCTCTCCGGAAAGAAACTGCAACATAAAGGAGTCCATTAGGATGTACTTTAAAGCAAAGAAAATAAGAAAATTTTAAGTCTACAACGGTATTCCTGCCGCCATCTATCAGAAATACAATGTACTAAAAAAAACAACAATATTTTTGTAATGTAAATGTGGTTGCAGTTTACTACGCCAATTGCGTATGGAAAATTACAACCTATTGTAATATCTTAAGTAGTGCGTGTAGACGCCATAAAGAACTTTACGAAATCTTAGGAAGCTAAAATTTAAGGAGAATGGGGTAAATTGTCTTTCATGTTTTCAGGTTTTCAGGGCTTGGATTTCTAGGCTTTCAAATTGTCTTTCACGTTTTGAGATTCTGATGTTTTCTGGTTCTCGTAATCTCAGGTTTCCATATGTTCAAGTTCCTGGGATATCAAATTTCTACGCTCTCGATCTTTCAGGATTTCAGACCTTAGACTTTTGGCATTTCAAGTTGTCTGTCGTGTTTTCAGGTTCTCGTTTTATCAAGTCTCCAGGTCTTCTTTTTGATCTTTCAGGTTTTCAGGCCTTAGATTTTTAGGCTTTTAAGTTGCCTTCAGGTCTTACATTTTTAGGATTTCAAGTTGTCTTTCATGTTTTCAGGTTTTCAGGGCTTGGATTTCTAGGCTTTCAAATTGTCTTTCACGTTTTGAGATTCTGATGTTTTCTGGTTCTCGTAATCTCAGGTTTCCATATGTTCAAGTTCCTGGGATATCAAATTTCTACGCTCTCGATCTTTCAGGATTTCAGACCTTAGACTTTTGGGATTTCAAGTTGTCTGTCGTGTTTTCAGGTTCTCGTTTTATCAAGTCTCCAGGTCTTCTTTTTGATCTTTCAGGTTTTCAGGCCTTAGATTTTTAGGCTTTTAAGTTGCCTTCAGGTCTTACATTTTTAGGATTTCAAGTTGTCTTTCATGTTTTCAGGTTTTCAGGGCTTGGATTTCTAGGCTTTCAAATTGTCTTTCACGATTTGAGGTTCTGATGTTTCCTGGTTCTCGTAATCTCAGGTGTCCATATCTTCAAGTTCCTGGGATCTCAAATTTCTACTCTCTCGATTCTTTCAGGATTTCAGACCTTAGACTTTTGGGATTTCAAGTTGTCTGTCGTGTTTTCAGGTTCTCGTTTTATCAAGTCTCCAGGTCTTCTTTTTGATCTTTCAGGTTTTCAGGCCTTAGATTTTTAGGCTTTTAAGTTGCCTTCAGGTCTTACATTTTTAGGATTTCAAGTTGTCTTTCATGTTTTCAGGTTTTCAGGGCTTGGATTTCTAGGCTTTCAAATTGTCTTTCACGTTTTGAGATTCTGATGTTTTCTGGTTCTCGTAATCTCAGGTTTCCATATGTTCAAGTTCCTGGGATATCAAATTTCTACGCTCTCGATCTTTCAGGATTTCAGACCTTAGACTTTTGGGATTTCAAGTTGTCTGTCGTGTTTTCAGGTTCTCGTTTTATCAAGTCTCCAGGTCTTCTTTTTGATCTTTCAGGTTTTCAGGCCTTAGATTTTTAGGCTTTTAAGTTGCCTTCAGGTCTTACATTTTTAGGATTTCAAGTTGTCTTTCATGTTTTCAGGTTTTCAGGGCTTGGATTTCTAGGCTTTCAAATTGTCTTTCACGATTTGAGGTTCTGATGTTTCCTGGTTCTCGTAATCTCAGGTGTCCATATCTTCAAGTTCCTGGGATCTCAAATTTCTACTCTCTCGATTCTTTCAGGATTTCAGACCTTAGACTTTTGGGATTTCAAGTTGTCTGTCGTGTTTTCAGGTTCTCGTTTTATCAAGTCTCCAGGTCTTCTTTTTGATCTTTCAGGTTTTCAGGCCTTAGATTTTTAGGCTTTTAAGTTGCCTTCAGGTCTTACATTTTTAGGATTTCAAGTTGTCTTTCATGTTTTCAGGTTTTCAGGGCTTGGATTTCTAGGCTTTCAAATTGTCTTTCACGTTTTGAGATTCTGATGTTTTCTGGTTCTCGTAATCTCAGGTTTCCATATGTTCAAGTTCCTGGGATATCAAATTTCTACGCTCTCGATCTTTCAGGATTTCAGACCTTAGACTTTTGGGATTTCAAGTTGTCTGTCGTGTTTTCAGGTTCTCGTTTTATCAAGTCTCCAGGTCTTCTTTTTGATCTTTCAGGTTTTCAGGCCTTAGATTTTTAGGCTTTTAAGTTGCCTTCAGGTCTTACATTTTTAGGATTTCAAGTTGTCTTTCATGTTTTCAGGTTTTCAGGGCTTGGATTTCTAGGCTTTCAAATTGTCTTTCACGATTTGAGGTTCTGATGTTTCCTGGTTCTCGTAATCTCAGGTGTCCATATCTTCAAGTTCCTGGGATCTCAAATTTCTACTCTCTCGATTCTTTCAGGATTTCAGACCTTAGACTTTTGGGATTTCAAGTTGTCTGTCGTGTTTTCAGGTTCTCGTTTTATCAAGTCTCCAGGTCTTCTTTTTGATCTTTCAGGTTTTCAGGCCTTAGATTTTTAGGCTTTTAAGTTGCTTTCAGGTCTTAAATTTTTATAATTTCAAGTTGTCTTTCACGTTTTAAGGTTTTCAGGGCTTGGATTTCTAGGCTTTCAAATTGTCTTTCACGTTTTGAGGTTCTCGTAATCTCAGGTTTCCATATCTTCAAATTCCTGAGATCGCAAATTTCTGCGCTCCAGATCTTTCAGGATTTCAGGCCTTAGATTTTTGGGATTTCAAGTTGTATGTCATGTTTTTAGGTTGTCGTTTTATCGGGTTTCCAGGTCTTGCTTTCGATCTTTCAGGTTTTCAGGACTTAGATTTTTAGGCTTTTAGTTGCTTTCAGGTCTTATAATTTTAGAATTTAAAGTTATCTTTCATGTTTTTATGTTTTCGTATTATCAGGTTTCCTAGTGTCCCTTTCGATCTTTCAGGTTTTCAGGGCTTGGATTTCTAGGCTTTCAAATTGTCTTTCACGTTTTGAGATTCTGGTGTTTTCTGGTTCTCGTAATCTCAGGTTTCCATATGTTCAAGTTCCTGGGATATCAAATTTCTACGCTCTCGATCTTTCAGGATTTCAGACCTTAGACTTTTGGGATTTCAAGTTGTCTGTCGTGTTTTCAGGTTCTCGTTTTATCAAGTCTCCAGGTCTTCTTTTTGATCTTTCAGGTTTTCAGGCCTTAGATTTTTAGGCTTTTAAGTTGCCTTCAGGTCTTACATTTTTAGGATTTCAAGTTGTCTTTCATGTTTTCAGGTTTTCAGGGCTTGGATTTCTAGGCTTTCAAATTGTCTTTCACGATTTGAGGTTCTGATGTTTCCTGGTTCTCGTAATCTCAGGTGTCCATATCTTCAAGTTCCTGGGATCTCAAATTTCTACTCTCTCGATTCTTTCAGGATTTCAGACCTTAGACTTTTGGGATTTCAAGTTGTCTGTCGTGTTTTCAGGTTCTCGTTTTATCAAGTCTCCAGGTCTTCTTTTTGATCTTTCAGGTTTTCAGGCCTTAGATTTTTAGGCTTTTAAGTTGCCTTCAGGTCTTACATTTTTAGGATTTCAAGTTGTCTTTCATGTTTTCAGGTTTTCAGGGCTTGGATTTCTAGGCTTTCAAATTGTCTTTCACGTTTTGAGATTCTGATGTTTTCTGGTTCTCGTAATCTCAGGTTTCCATATGTTCAAGTTCCTGGGATATCAAATTTCTACGCTCTCGATCTTTCAGGATTTCAGACCTTAGACTTTTGGGATTTCAAGTTGTCTGTCGTGTTTTCAGGTTCTCGTTTTATCAAGTCTCCAGGTCTTCTTTTTGATCTTTCAGGTTTTCAGGCCTTAGATTTTTAGGCTTTTAAGTTGCCTTCAGGTCTTACATTTTTAGGATTTCAAGTTGTCTTTCATGTTTTCAGGTTTTCAGGGCTTGGATTTCTAGGCTTTCAAATTGTCTTTCACGATTTGAGGTTCTGATGTTTCCTGGTTCTCGTAATCTCAGGTGTCCATATCTTCAAGTTCCTGGGATCTCAAATTTCTACTCTCTCGATTCTTTCAGGATTTCAGACCTTAGACTTTTGGGATTTCAAGTTGTCTGTCGTGTTTTCAGGTTCTCGTTTTATCAAGTCTCCAGGTCTTCTTTTTGATCTTTCAGGTTTTCAGGCCTTAGATTTTTAGGCTTTTAAGTTGCTTTCAGGTCTTAAATTTTTATAATTTCAAGTTGTCTTTCACGTTTTAAGGTTTTCAGGGCTTGGATTTCTAGGCTTTCAAATTGTCTTTCACGTTTTGAGGTTCTCGTAATCTCAGGTTTCCATATCTTCAAATTCCTGAGATCGCAAATTTCTGCGCTCCAGATCTTTCAGGATTTCAGGCCTTAGATTTTTGGGATTTCAAGTTGTATGTCATGTTTTTAGGTTGTCGTTTTATCGGGTTTCCAGGTCTTGCTTTCGATCTTTCAGGTTTTCAGGACTTAGATTTTTAGGCTTTTAGTTGCTTTCAGGTCTTATAATTTTAGAATTTAAAGTTGTCTTTCATGTTTTTATGTTTTCGTATTATCAGGTTTCCTAGTGTCCCTTTCGATCTTTCAGGTTTTCAGGGCTTGGATTTCTAGGCTTTCAAATTGTCTTTCACGTTTTGAGATTCTGATGTTTTCTGGTTCTCGTAATCTCAGGTTTCCATATCTTCAAGTTCCTGGGATCTCAAATTTCTACTCTCTCGATCTTTCAGGATTTCAGGCCTTATATTTTTGGGATTTCAAGTTGTCTATCATGTTTTCAGGTTCTCGTTTTATCAGGTTTCCAGGTCTGCCTTTCGATGTTTCAGGTTTTGAGGACTTAGATTTTTCGGCTTTTAAGTTGCTTTCAGGTCTTAAATTTTTATAATTTCAAGTTGTCTTTCATGTTTTCAGGGCTTGGATTTCTAGGCTTTCAAATTGTCTTTCACGTTTTGAGGTTCTCGTAATCTCAGGTTTCCATATCTTAAAATTCCTGAGATCTCAAATTTCTGCGCTCCAGATCTTTCAGGATTTCAGGCCTTAGATTTTTGGGATTTCAAGTTGTATGTCATGTTTTTAGGTTGTCGTTTTATCGGGTTTCCAGGTCTTGCTTTCGATCTTTCAGGTTTTCAGGACTTAGATTTTTAGGCTTTTAGTTGCTTTCAGGTCTTATATTTTTAGAATTTAAAGTTGTCTTTCATGTTTTTATGTTTTCGTATTATCAGGTTTCCTGGTGTCCCTTTCGATCTTTCAGGTTTTCAGGGCTTGGATTTCTAGGCTTTCAAATTGTCTTTCACGCTTTGAGGTTCTGATGTTTTCAGGTTCTCGTATGCTCAGGTTTCCATATATTTTCAAGATCTTGGGATCCCAAATTTCTACGCTCTCAATCTTTCAGGATTTCAGGCCATAGATTTTTAGACTTTCATGTTTTCAGGTTCTCGTATTATCAGCTTTCCAAGTTTTCCTTTCGATCTTTTAGGTTTTCAGGCCTTACATTTTTAAGCTTTTAAGTTGCTTTCAAGTCTTAGATTTTTAGGTGTTCAGGTTGTCTTTCATGTTTTTAGGTTTTCAAGTTTTCTTCTAAACAGGTGTCCCATTCGATCTTTCAGGCCTTAGATTTTTAGGCTTTATAGTTGTTTTCAGGTTCCCGTATTCTCAGGTTAGAAATTCTAAATGTTTACGCTTTGGTTCTTTCAGGTTTTCAGGGCTTGCTGCATCTTCTAGGCTTCCAAGTTGACTTTCAGGTTCTCAGGTGCTCGTATTATCAGGTTTTCAGGTTGACAGATTCTTAGAATCTCAAATTTTGAAGTTTTCGGTCTGTCAATTTCTCAGGTCTTAGGTTTTTACTTTCAAGTTGTGTTTCATGTTTTCAGGTTCTCGTATTCTCAGTTTTCAAGTTCTTAGAATTTCAAAATTTTACGCTGCCGATCTTTCAATATTTTAGGCCTTGGATTTTTGGGCTTTCAGTTTATCTTTCATGTTTTCAGGTTCTCTTATATCAGGTTTCCAGGTCTGCCTTTCGATCCTTCAGGTTTTCAGGCCTCAACTGTTTAGGCTTTTAAGTTGTTTTCAGATTCCATTCAAAATGTTTACGTTCTCGGTCCTTCCTTATGAGGTTCTGATGTTTTCAGGTTCTCGTATTCTCAGGTTTTCATATTTTCAGGTTCTTGGGATCACAAATTTCTACACTCTAGATTTTTAGGTTTTCAGGTTCTCGTTTTATCAGGTTTCCAGGTCTCCCTTTCAGGCCTAAGATTTTTAGGCTTTTAAGTTGCTTTCAAGTCTTAGATCTTTAGGCTTTCAAGTTGTCTTTCATGTTCTTAGGTTTACAGCTTCTCTCCTTAACAGGTTTCCCTTTCGATCTTGCAGGTCTACAGGCCTTATATTTTTAGGCTTTTTAGTTGTTTTCAGGTTCCCATATTCTCAGGTTAGAAATTCAAAATGTTTGCGCTATCGGTCTTTCAGGTTTTCAGGGTATGGATTTTTAGGCATTCAAGTTGACTTTCTTTCACGTTCTGATGTTCTCAGGTGCTCGTGTTATGAGGTTTTCAGGTTGACAGATTCTTAAAATTTCAAATTTTGACGTTTTCAAGTTGTCTTTCTGGTTTTCAGGTTCTAGTATTTTCAGTTATCAGGTTCTTAAGATACCAAATTTTTAAGCTGTTAATCTTTCAATATTTCAGGCCTTGGGTTTTTGGTCTTTCAGGTTGTCTTTCATGTTTTCAGGTACTCGTTTTATCAGGTTTCCAGGTCTCCCTTTCGATCTTTCAGGTTCTCAGGCTTTTAAGTTGTTTTCAGGTTCCCGCATTCTCAGGTTGGGAATTCAAAATGTTTACGTTTTCGGTGTTTAAGGTTTTCCGGGCTTGGACTTTTAGGCTTTCAAGTTGTCTTTCAGGTCCTCGTACTTTCAGTTATCAGGTTCTTAAAATCCCAAATTTTTAGGCTGTCAATCTTTCCATATTTCAGGCCTTAGGTTTTTGGGCTTTCAGGTTGTCAGGCTTTTAAGTTGTTTTCAGGTTCCCGCATTCTCAGTTTGGAAATTCAAAATGTTGAAGCTTTCGGTGTTTCAGGTTTTCAAGGTGGGCTTGGACTTTTAGGTTATCAAGTTGTCTTTCAGGATAGGAGGTTCTGATGTTTTCAGGTTCTCGTATTCTCAAGTTTTCAGGTTCTCGTATTCTCAAGTTTTCATATTTTCAGGTTCTTGAGATCACAAATATCTACGCTCTCGATATTTCAGGATTTCAGGCTTTAGATGTTTACCCTTTCATATTCTCAGGTACTCGTATTATAAGCTTTCCAGGTTTTCCTTGAGATCTTTCAAGATCTCAGGCCTTACGATTTTTAGACTTTCAGGTTTTCAAGTTCTCGTATTATCAGCTTTCCAGGTTTTCCTTTCAATTCTTAAGGTTTTTAGGCCCTACATTTTTAGGCTTTGAAGTTGTCTTTCAGGTTCTTTTAGGTTTTCAGGTTCTCTTCTCAACAGTTTTCCCTTTAGACCTTTCAGGTCTACAGGCCTTAGATTTTTAGGCTTTTTAGTTGTTTTCAGGTTCCCGTATTCTCAGGTTAGAAATTCAAAATGTTTAAGCTTTCGGTCTTTCAGGTTTTCAGGGCTTAAATTTCTAGGCTTCCAGGTTGACTTTCAAGTTTTCAGGCGCTCGTATTCTCAGGTTTTCGGGTTGACAGAGTCCTAGAGTGTCAAATTTTGACGTTTTCGGTCTGTCAATTTCTCAGGTCTTAGGTTTTTACTTTCAAGTTGTCATTCTCGTTTTCAGGTACTCGTATTCTCAATTTTCCGATTCTTAGAATCTCAAATCTTCACGCCGTCGATCTTTCAATATTTCAGGCCTCAGATTCTTTGGATTTCAAGTTGTCTTTCATGTTTTCAGGTTCTCGGTTTATCAGGCTTCCAGGTCTCACTTTCGATCTTTCAGGTTTTCTTTTCAGGCCTTAGATTTTTAGACTTTTAAGTTGTTTTCAGGTTCCCGTAGTCTCAGGTTACAAATTCTCACGGTTTTGAGGTTGAGGTTCTCGTATTCTCATGTTTACATATTTTCAGGTTCGCAGGTTCTCTAACCAGTTTATAAATTACTGTCTAGGGTCTAAGGTTCTTCAAGTCCTCAGTTTCCGCCAAATCTCAAGTTAGGTTCCTCGAGGTCTCAGATTCCCTAACTTCTTAGGTTTTCCAGAATCTCATATCTTTCAAATTCTCAGGTTTCTTTCGTTCTCAAGCTATCAGGTTCTTACAGTTCTCAAGATGTTCCTGATCAGAACCTGATAACATGAGGAACCTGAAATGTTGGAAAACCTGACAACTCGAAAACATGCGGAACCTGAAAATCTGGAAAACCTGAGAATTTAGGGAATCTGAGTATTTGAGGAGCCTCAGATTACCTAAATTTTTATGTCTTCCATAATCTCAAGTTCCTCACGTTCTCAAGTTCTCGGGGTTCCTAACTTCTAAGTTAAAGTTTCTCGAGTTCTATGGTTCGACAAGTTCTCAAGGTTCCCAAAATTTCAGGTTTCCAATCTCAAGTTGCTCAAATCCCCAGGTTCCTTTGGACCTCAGGTTTAAAAGTCTCAGATCTAAAAATACCTAATTTCTCAGAATCCCCACGTTCTGAAGTTCTCAGGTTTTCCAAGATTTCAAATTTCCAAAGTTCAGTTTCATAGTTTCCTCCAGTTCACAAGGCATGTTTCTCACTGTCAAAATTTTTTTTCGGGTTTTTAAATTTCAAGCTCGGTGGGTTCCTCAGATTCTCATATTTCATAGGTTCACCAATTTCCTCAAGTTTCTTGATAAGAACATCATAACATGAGGAACCTGAAATGTTGGAAAACCTGAGAACTCGAAACCTTGAGGAAGCTGAACCTTTGAAGAATCCGGGATGATAAAAAATATATGAACTTAAATCAGGTACTCCACATCTCAAGTCACGTTCCTCAAGGTCTCAGATTGCCCAAATTCTTATGTCTTCCATAATCTCAAGTTGCTCAGTTTCTCAAGTTCTCAGGGTCCTTAACTTCTGAAGTTAAAGTTTCTCGAGTTATATGGTTCGACAAGTTCTCAAGGTTCCCAAGATCTCAGGTTTTCCAAGATTTCATGTTTCCAAAGTTCATAGGTTCCTTGACTTCTGGAGAGTTTATTCGGGTTCTTAGTTTTCAAGTTCGATGGGTTCCGCAGATTCTCATATTTCCATTAGGTTCAACAATTTCCTCAAGTTTCCAGGCTCCTCAGAAGTCAGAACTTATTCAAGTTCTCAAATTCATCAGGTTCCTCAACTTCTCGGACTTCTCAATTCTTTTCCTAGCTCTCAATTCTCAAGGTTCCTTCAGTCATCAGGTTTATTAAGTTCAGATTTTTGTAGTTTCTCAATTCTCCGCTTTTTAATTTCTTCAAAATTCTTGGGTTCCCTAAGATTTCAGGTTTCTCCAGTTCGCAAGTTATGTTTCCCAAAATCTCAGGTTTTCAGCCAAACAAGGAATTTTTTTGCGACATATCTTTAGTTCATAAATAATAGACAAAACTGTCAACCTTTTTTGATCCACCTCAGTTCTGAAAGAGCTTCGAAACCGAAGATGTATCAAAATTGTACAAATGGTGCAGGTTCTTATCTCGCCGCGTTAAGTCGAAAGGTGCGAAACTTTTTAAACATTGTGTTGTTGACGGACGAAGCGTGTTTTACGTGAACGTGTGCAAAACAACAGTGTCTGATGGGACGTGTCGTGGGTGATTCTTAAAACAAAATAAGGGACGTCATTTTGAGATAATGTTATTCAGGCAGGTAAATCAAATCAACTTCAAACTAGCATTAAAAGTACTAGGTTTAAAAGGTTTAAAAATTTTCACAGTTATGTTGTACTGGACCTTATGATGCACCAGTTAAAAACTTGTTACTGGATGTTAAAAAATCGCAAAAGTGGATTCGAATACCACCCACACATTTTTTTCTGCATTCGCTGTCGTCAGTTAGTCGGAACCGTTTTATTTACACGACCATCGCTTATCACTTTCCCATCCTACACGAATCGCCGATATTTTGACTCTCAGGTAGGCTTTCAAGTTGACTTTCAGGTTTTCAGGTTCTGATGTTCTCAGGTGCTCGGATCATGAGGTTTTCAGGTTGATAGATTCTTAGAATCTCAAATTTTGCCGTTTTCGGGCTGTCAATTTCTCAGGTCTTAGATTTTTACTTTCAAGTTATCTTTCATCTTTTCAGGTTCTCGTATATCACGTTTCCAGGTCTCCCTTTCGATTGTTCAGGTTTTCATCAGGCCTCAACTTTTTAGACTTTTCAGGTTCCCCTATTCTCAGGTTAGGAATTCAAAATGTTTACGTTTTCGGTCCTTCCTTATGAGGTTCTGATGTTTTCAGGTTCTCGTATTCTCAGGTTTCCATATTTTCAGGTTCTTGGGATCACAAATTTCTACGCCCTCGATCTTTCAGGATTTCAGGCCTTACATGTTTAGGCTTTCATGTTCTGAGGTTCTCGTATTATCAGCTTTCCAGGTTTTCTTTTCGATCTTTCAGGTTCTCAGGCCTCAGATTTTTAGGCTTTCTAGTTTTTCAGGTTCCCGTATTGTCAGGTTAAAAATTCAAAATATTTACGCTTTCGGTCTTTCAGGTTTACAGGGCTTGAACTTTTAGGCTTTCAAGTTGTCTTTCACGTTTTGAGATCGAGGTACTCGTATTCTCAGGATTCCATATTTTCAAGTTCTTGGGATCTCAAAATTCTACGCTCTCAACCTTTCAGGATTTCAGGGCTTAGCTTTTTAGGCTTTCAAGTTGTCTTCCACGTTTTCAGGTTCTCGCCTTGTAAAGTTTCCAGGTTTCCCTTTCGATCTTCCAGGTTTACAGGCTTTAGATTTTTAGGCTTTTAGGTTGTTTTCAGATTCCCGTATTTTTAGGTTAGGCATTCAAAATGTATAAGTTTTCGGTCTTTTAGTGTTTCAGGGCTTAGACTTTTAGGCTTTCAAGTTGTCTTTAAGGTTTTGAGGTTGAGGTTTTGGGATCTTCGAGTTCTTGGAATCTCAAAATTCTACGCTCTCAATCTTTCAGGATTTCACGCCTTAGCTTTTTATGCTTTCAAGTTGTCTTTGAGGTTTTGAGGTTGGGGTTCTTGTATTCTCAGGTTTCCATATTTTCAAGTTCTTGAAATTATGATCTCAAATTTCTACGCTCTCGATTTTCAAGATTTCAGGCCTTAGATGTTTAGGCTTTCATGTTCTCAGGTTCTCGTATTATCAGCTTTAAAGGTTTCCCTTTAGATCTTTCAGGTTCTCAGGCCTTAGATTTTTAGGCTTCCTAGGTTTTTTCAGGTTGCTATATTTTCAGGTTACAAATTCAAAATATTTACGCTTTCGGTCTTTCGGGTTTACAGGGTTTGGATTTCTACGCTTTTAGGTTTTCAGGTTCTCGTACTATCAACTTTCCAGGTTTTCCTTCCGATCTTTCAGGTTTTCAGGCCTTAGATTTTTAGGCTTTCAAGTTGTGCTTCATCTTTTTAGGTTTTCAGGTTCTCTTCTCAACAGGTTTCCCTTTTGATCCTCCAGGTGTTCATCCCTTAGATTTTTAGTCTTTTAAATTGTTTTCAGGTTCCCGTATTCTCAGGTTAGAAATTCAAAATGTTTGCGCTTTCGGTCTTTCAGGTTTTCAGGGCTTGGATTTCTAGGCTTTCAAGTCGACTTTCAGGTTTTCAGGTTCTGATGTTCTCAGGTGTTCTTATTATCAGGTATTCAGGTTGATAGATTCTTAGAATCCCAAATTTTGACGTTTTCGGTCTGTCAATTTCTCAGGTCTTCGGTTTTTACTTTCAGGTTCTCGTATTCTCAGAATCTCAATTTTTTTCGCGCTCGATCTTTCGATATTTCAGGCCTTTCAGGTTGTCTTTCATGTTTTCAGGTCCTCGTATATTATCAGGTTTTCCAGTCTCTCTTTCGATCTTTCAGGTTTTCAGACCTTAACTTTCAGACTTTTAAGTTGTTTTCAGGTTTCCGTATTCTTACGCTAAGAATTCAAAATGTTTACGTTTTCGGTCTTTCAGGCTGTGGATTTTTAGTCTTTCAAGTTGTCTTTCAGGTTATAAGGTTCTGAGGTTTTCAGGTTCTCGTATTCTCAAGTTTCCATATTTTCAGGTTCTTGGGATCACAAATTTCTACGCTCTCGATGTTTCAGGATTGAAGGCTTTAGATGTTTAAGCTTTCATGTTCTCCTTTAGATTCTTTCAGGTTCTCAGGCCTTAGACATTTAGGCTGTCTAGATTTTTTCAGGTTCCCGTATTCTCAGGTTACAAATTCAAAATATTTACGCTTTCGGTCTCTCAGGTTTACAGGGCTTGGATTTCTAGGCTTTCAGGTTTTCAGGTTCTCCTACTAACAAGCTTCCAGATTTCCTTTTGGACCTTTCAGGTTCTTAGGCCTCACGATTTTTAGGCTTTCAAGTTGTGTTTCATGTTTTTAGGTTTTCAGGTTCCCTTATCAACAGGTTTCCCTTTCGATCTTTCAGATCTACAGGCCTTAGATTTTTAGTCTTTTTTTGTTGTTTTCAGGTCAGAAATTCAGAATGTTTAAGCTTTTGGTCTTTCAGGTTTTCAGGGCTTGGGTTTCTAGGCTTCCAAGTTGACTTTCAGGTTTTGAGGCGTTCGTATTCTCAGGTTTTCAGGTTCTTTCAGAGTCTTAGAATCTCAAATTTTGACGTTTTCGGTCTGTCAATTTCTCAGGTCTTAGGTTTTTACTTTCAAGTTGTCATTCTCGTTTTCAGGTACCTACTCGTATTCTCAGTTTTCAGGTTCTTAGAATTTCACGCCTCGGATTTTTAGGATTTCAAGTTCTCTTTCATGTTTTCAGGTTCTCGTTTTATCAGGTTTCTAGGTCTCCCTTTCGATCTTTCAGGTTTTCTTTTCAGGCCTTAGATTTTTAGAATTTTAAGTTGTTTTCAGGTTCCCCAAGTCTCAGTTTACAAATTCAAATTGTTTACGTTTTCGGTCTTTCAGATTTTCAGGGCTTAGACTTTTAGATTTGCAAGTTGTCTTTCAGATTGTGAGGTTGTGGTTCTCGTATTCTCAGGTTAGAAATTCAAAAGGATTAAGCTTTCGGTCTTTCAGGTTTTCAGGGCTTGGTTTTCTAGGCTTCCAGGTTGACTTTCAGGTTTTCAGGCTTTCGAATGCTGAGGTTTTCAGGTTGACAGAGTCTTAGAATGTCAAATTTTGACGTTTTCGGTCTGTCAATTTCTCAGGTCTTAGATTTTTACTTTCAAGTTGTCATTCTCGTTTTCAGGTACTCGTATTCTCAGTTTTCAGGTTCTTAGAATCTCAAATCTTCGCACTGTCCATCTTTCAATATTTCAGGCCTCGGATTTTTAGGATTTCAAGTTCTCTTTCATGTTTTCAGGTTCTCGTTTTATCAGGTTTCTAGGTCTCCCTTTCGATCTTTCAGGTTTTCTTTTCAGGCCTTAGATTTTTAGACTTTTAAGTTGTTTTCAGGTTCCCCAAGTCTCAGTTTACAAATTCAAATTGTTTACGTTTTCGGTCTTTCAGATTTTCAGGGCTTAGACTTTTAGATTTGCAAGTTGTCTTTTAGATTGTGAGGTTGTGGTTCTCGTATTCTCAGGTTAGAAATTCAAAAGGATTAAGCTTTCGGTCTTTCAGGTTTTCAGGGCTTGGTTTTCTAGGCTTCCAGGTTGACTTTCAGGTTTTCAGGCTTTCGAATTCTGAGGTTTTCAGGTTGACAGAGTCTTAGAATGTCAAATTTTGACGTTTTCGGTCTGTCAATTTCTCAGGTCTTAGATTTTTACTTTCAAGTTGTCATTCTCGTTTTCAGGTACTCGTATTCTCAGTTTTCAGGTTCTTAGAATCTCAAATCTTCACACTGTCCATCTTTCCATATTTCAGGCCTCGAATTTTTAGGATTTCAAGTTCTCTTTCATGTTTTCAGGTTCTCGTTTTATCAGGTTTCTAGGTCTCCCTTTCGATCTTTCAGGTTTTCTTTTCAGGCCTTAGATTTTTAGAATTTTAAGTTGTTTTTAGGTTCCCGTAGTCTCAGGTTACAAATTCATCAGAATTTGAGGTTGAGGTTCTTGTATTCTCATGTTTACATATTTTCGCAGGTTCTCCAAACAGTTTATAAATTACTGTCTACGGTCTAAGGTTCTTCGAATTCTCAGTTTCCGCCAAATCTCAAGTTAGGTTCCTCGGGGTCTCAGATTCCCTAACTTCTTAGGTTTTCCAGAATCTCATATTTTTCAAATTCTCAGGTTCCTTTCGTTCTGAAATTATCAGGTTCTTACAGTTCCCAAGATACTTTTCAGATGTTCCTGATCAGAACCTGATAACATGAAAACCTGAGAACCTGAGTATTTGAGGAGCCTCCGATTACCTAAATTTTTATGTCCTCCATAATCTCAAGTTCCTCACGTTCTCAAGTTCTCGGGGTTCTTAACTTCTGAGTTAAAGTTTCTCGAGTTCTAAGGTTCGACAAGTTCTCAAGGTTCTCAAAATTTCAGGATTTCCAAGATTTCGGATCGGTCCAGTTCTTATGTTAGATTTCTCAATTTCTCAGGTTTCCAAAATCTCAGGATCCTTCAATTCTCAAGACAGTTATCTCAGGTTCTTATAGGTTGCTCAAATTCCCAGGTTCTGAAGATCTCAGGATTTCCAAGATTTCAGGTTCCTCTAGTTCTCAGGTCAGATTTCTCAGGCACCAAAGTTCTCAAGTGTCCAAATCCTCAGGTTAATTTTCTCAGGTTTTTGTTGGTCAAGCTCTCAGATTCCCTAGGATCTCAGGTTTCCCAACATCTCAGAATCCCTAAATTCTGAGGTTTTTTTAATTCTCAGGTTCCTCACGTTCTCAGGTTTTCCACGATTTCAAGTTTCCAAAGTTCATTTCCAAAATCTCAGCTTCCTCCAGTTCTGAAGATAGTTCTTTCAGGTGCTTAATTTTCAAATTCATTGGGTTTTTCAGATTCGCATATTTCTTAAGCCGACCACAGACTACAAGTGGACAAGTGTATGGGGGCGTACGTATGGTACGAAATGCGCCTGCATGTGGCCTGCGTGGACGTTCGTATACAGGGTGCAATCGAAATGTATTTAAAAAAATAATCTGGTAACACCTTGGGATGAGTAGAGTGCAACCCCCTTGGTTTGGCTTTTCTACTCCGCCCTTGTATCAAGATAAAATTCTTTAAAGTTTGGCTATAAAATCGGAGCACGCCGCTGCACCCAGTGCAATATAAACAAGGATTTTTTTGCGACATAACTTTAGTACATAAATAATAGACAAAAACTGTTTCGTATCAATGTCTGATGTGCCGTGTCGTGGGTGATTTTTGAAACAATATGATATTAAGATAATGATATTAAGACAGCTAAATCAAATCAACTTTAATGTGTGCCCATTTAAACCTTATCGCTCGGACTCGACCGTATGCCTTTTTTTGTCATGTCGACTTCATGAACGAGCTAGACCAAAAAGAGGGCATGGTTAGAACCGAAAATAACCTAAAAATTATAGTAGATACTACACATAAAGATGAAGAAGAATTGGGCAAAATAAACAAAATGGTTTGCTCAACCTGCAATAGTGTATGTTAAAAAAAATCGCAAAAGATAACATGGATTCAAATACACCCGCACAATTTTTTCTGCATTCGCAGACAGTCGGAACCGTTTTATTTACGCGACCATCGCTTATCACTTTCCCATCCTACACGAATCGCCGATATGTTGACTCGGCTCTAGAAAAACAAATTAGTCGCATCATCGAAAGCAAACACCATCTATTATCGTTCGGTTTAATTATTGTACTTCGATTATCATATCAAAACAAGGACTATGGTCATTGGCGACGCTGATACCGACCGAACCGCATGTATTTGTGCATTCGATGCGTTTGAAGTCCCAAGGTACGTACGTTGATTTCTTATTGCTGTTTTTAGTAGTAATTCCGTAATGGCACATTGTATCAAACAATAGACTATTAACGTAGAATCACGGTAATAAAATTTCAAATCGAATTTTTGTAATTGTTTTTTTTTAGATGTTGACACCAACGGTGGCTTTGTTGGTTATTGCGATCTTGTTTTGGAAAGGTCAATTAACATCGGCGGAATGTGTCATGCCCGCCGAGAGTAAAACTAGAATCTTCGATTCGCTCGTCCACTACCAGGGCAACAAAGTACCTTTTAATCCCGCGAATGGAAGCTGGATGGGCAGCGACGTGGAATTCAGCGCGCCAGCCATAAAGAAGCTGTCTAAAAACGCGTTCATCACCAAGGACTCGTCATTCATCATAGCGCTGAAGCTGAGTGGAAAGCAAATCGAACGGATCGACGAGGGAGCTTTTATTTCGTTGACGTGCCTACACCGGCTCTTCCTGGATGGCAACAACATAACCCAACTAACCAGACACGTATTTCAAGGTCTGGAAGCCTTGGACGAGTTGGATTTGAGCTCCAACGGCGTGGAAGTCTTAAAAGACTTGACCTTCGCCGATTTGCACGCACTGAAGACGTTGGATTTAAGCAACAATCGGATCAAAACTGCAGAAGTACTGGCTTTCACCAATCTCACGCAACTCGAACGTCTAAATTTGGAACGGAACGACATGGGCAAAGTACCGGACGAGCTGTTCGAGCCGTTATCGAGCCTGAAGAAGTTGGTTCTGTCCTGGAACAACCTCTGGAACGTCCAGCCGGAAAAATGGATAGGTCTGACCGCGCTCCAAAGTCTCGACCTCGCAGGGAACCGCCTCGCGCACTTTGACCCCGGCTACAATTTCTCCTTCTCCGGTCTGAAGAGCCTGAACTTGAGCTCCAACTCGTTGACCGTGCTGAACGTGGCCGAAATGAGGATACACCTTCCGGGAATCGAACTCCTCGACCTGAACGACAACCCGTGGTTCTGCGGGCCGCTGTTGGACATCGTGAAGGAGTTCCACGATTCGCACATTCGTCTGGTTCAGAATAAAGTTCCGAGCGTGGGGACGGCCGAAATGTCCTGCAGCGAGTCGACAACAAGTACGACGGAAGCGAGTACCACGAGGCGACAGGATGATCTCGAAAGATACGTCGAGAAGAAGATCAGGGACAACAATGCCGAAATTAAGAATTCGATAGAGTCTCTCAGGACCCTGGTGATCTTCCTGTTCGGACTGTTGTGTGTCTTGGTCGTTTTCGAGCTGCTGTACAGGACGGACGTCTGCAGGCTGCTGGTTCGGAGGGTGAAAGGGCGGGACCTCGTGCTCATCGACGATAGTACCGATTTGGAGAATTTTAGGCTGCTGCGCAGATAGTTAGTTTTTGCGCGAATTTTACATGTGATAGATGAGCTTTGAGCTGTAAACGTAATGGAGGAAATGGAAATGTGTAGATTAGGAAAATCTTATTAATGCGTTTCTTGCCGTGCGCTAAGTTGTTTGCACGCACTCACATTATTTGTGATAAAAATGGTAATTTTTCGATAAAATCATACGCAATATATTAGACTTCAGCTTATAGAAATGTGCTTTTAAATTCTTTATCTTTTGCAGGAATACTAATGTCTTTTTTACTGTTATTGGCATTCAAATTTGCGATTTTGGGATTTCCACGCAACAAATTACAATTAATTAGCACACACCCAAAAACAGAAATCGTATATATTAGAATTGATTGTATAAATAAAGCTGTATCATGGTTGATTAGTATAGTCGGTTAAGTAGATGTTACAGTATTTTTATTTGGCTGTAATCGGAGTTTTTTTTTTTTTACTGGAAAAGTCGATTTAATTTGCAATTCCAAGTGTTTAGTTTATAAGTTTGATGTTCCGCTAAGACTCGAGGTAGTAAAATAAATAGAAAATTAAGTATCTTCTAACTTCAAGAAGATTTAAGTTTAATGTTTTTTTTTTCGTTCTATTTCGGAGAAATTACCTGTAGATATAGCATCAAGAGCTTTTGATTCGTTAGTTTGTATTCTGTTTAGAGCGTTAAAATCGTTTAATTAAAACCATAAACTGCTTCCACAAAACAACCGCCGCGACACAGCTCTTCTTATCGCAACCTTTCTTGTCCCGAAACCACAACATCTTTCAGCAACCGTATCCCACCAGGAGCTGCCTTTCAAGTCTTAGATCTCACCCCTTTAGCCAGGGGGGGCATCCCTTTAAAAAAATTAAATGGAATGGGGGGTCGGGTGATACATCATTTTATAGCTTATTGAATTCTCTATCCAGAATCTTTTTAGAAGCACAATTTCTTAATGTCACAGTTTCCCAATTCAACATAATAATCCTTTAGCTTTCAGTTTCCTAAATAATTATTTACTTACTTTCTCAGTGTCTCAATTCCTCATTTCGGCAGTTTCTCAATTCCTCATTTGTGCAGTTTCTCATTGTCACAATTACTTATCTTCTCAGTTTCTCAATGTCACAATTTCTCATCTTCTCAGTTTCTCAATGTCACAATTTCTCAATTCAACATCATTATCCTTCAGTTTTCAGTTTCCCAAATAATTAGTTTCTCATTGTCTCAGTGTCTCCATTCCTCATATGCGCAGTTAATCTCTATCACAATTTCTCAACTCCTCAGTTTCTCAATGTCACAGTTTCTCAGTTCAACATATTAATCCTTCAGTTTTCAAAATAATTAATTTCTCAATTCCTCAGTGTCTCAATGCCTCATATGCGCAGGTTCTCAGATAATAATTTATTAGTTTCTGACTTTCTCAGTGTCTCAATTTCTCAATTACGCAGTCTCTCAATCACACAGTTGTGTAGTTTGTCAATGTCACAATTTCTCATCTTCTCAGTATCTCAATGTCAGTTACTCATTTCAACATAATAATCTCTCAGTTTTCAGTTTCCCAAATAATTAGTTCCCCACCTTCTCAATGTCTCAATTTTTCAATGTCAGTTACTCATTTCAAGATAATAATCTTTCAGTTTTCAGTTTCCCAAATAATTAGATCCCTACCTTCTCAATGTCTCAATTTTTCATTTGCAGTTTCTTCTCAATGTCAGTCACTCATTTCAACATAATAATCTTTCAGTTTTCAGTTTCCCAAATAATTAGTTCCCCACCTTCTCAGTGCCTCAATTCCTCATTTGCGCAGTTTCTCAATTACTCAATGTATAGTTTCGCATTGTCACAAGTACTTATCTTCTCTGTTTCTCAATGTCACAATTTCAATTCAACATAATAATTCTTCACTTTCCCAAATAATTATTTTCTCACTTCCTGAGTGTCTCAATGCCTCATGCGCAGGTTCTCAGTGTCACAATATCTCATCTTCTAAATTTCTCAATGTAACAATTTCTCAGTTGAATATAATGATTCTTGAGTTTTCAGTTTCTCAAATAATACTTTATTAGTGTCTCAATTTCTCATTTGCGCAGTTTCTCAATCACAGAGTTGTGTAGTTTCTCAATGTCACAATTTCTCATCTCCTCAGTATCTCAATGGTAGTTACTCATTTCAACATAATAATCTTTCAGTTTTCAATTTCCCAAATAATTTTTAGTTCCCCACCTTCTCAATGTCTCAAATTTTCATTTGCGCAGTTTCTCAATGTCAGTGACTCATTTCAACATAATAATCTTTCAGTTTTCCATTTCCCAAATAATTTTTAGTTCCCCACCTTCTCAATGTCACAATTACTCATCTTCTCAGTCTCTCAATGTCACAGTTTCAAAGTTCAACAAAATAATTGTTCAGTTTTGAATTTTCCAAATAGTTACTCACTTTTTAGGTATCTCAAATCCTCACGTACGAAGTTTCTCAGTGTCACAATTTCTCATCTTCTCAGTTTCTCAATGTCACAGTTTCAAAGTTTAACATAACAATTCTTCAGTTTTCAGTTTCTCAAATAATAATAATTAGTTTCTCACTTTCTCAATGCCTCAATTTCTCATTTGCGCAGTTTCTCAATCACGCAATTGTTGTTTCTCAATGACACAATTTCTCATCCTCTCAGTTACTCATTTCAACATAAAAATCTTTCAGTTTTCAGTTTCCCAAATAATTAGTTCCCCACCTTCTCAATGTCTCAATTTTTCATTTGTGCAGTTTCTCAATGTAACAATTACTCATCTTCTCAGTCTCTCAATGTCACAGTTTCAAAGTTCAACATAATAATTCTTAAGTTTTGAATTTTCCAAATAGTTACTCACTTTTTAGGTATCTCAATTCCTCACGTACGAAGTTTCTCAGTGTCACAATTTCTCATCTTCTCAGTTTCTCAATGTCACAGTTTCAAAGTGTAACATAACAATTCTTCAGTTTTCAGTTTCTCAAATAATAATAATTAGTTTCTCACTTTCTCAATGTCTCAATTTCTCAGTTGCGCAGTTTCTCAATCACGCAATTGTGTAGTTTCTCAATGTCACAATTTCTCATCTTCTCAGTTACTCATTTCGACATAAAAATCTTTCAGTTCTCAGTTTCCCAAATAATTAGTTCCCCACCTTCTCAATGTCTCAATTTTTCATCTGTGCAGTTTCTCAATGTCACAATTACTCATCTTCTCAGTCTCTCAATGTCACAGTTTCAAAGTTCAACATAATAATTCTTCAGTTTTGAATTTTCCAAATAGTTACTAACTTTTAGGTATCTCAATTCCTCACGTACGAAGTTTCTCAGTGTCACAATTTCTCATCTTCTCAGTTTCAAAGTGTAACATAACAATTCTTCAGTTTTCAGTTTCTCAAATAATAATAATTAGTTTCTCACTTTCTCAATGTCTCAATTTCTCAGTTGCGCAGTTTCTCAATCACGCAATTGTGTAGTTTCTCAATGTCACAATTTCTCATCTTCTCAGTTACTCATTTCGACATAAAAATCTTTCAGTTTCCCAAATAATTAGTTCCCCACCTTCTCAATGTCTCAATTTTTCATTTGTGCAGTTTCTCAATGTCACAATTACTCATGTTCTCAGTCTCTCAATGTCACAGTTTCAAAGTTCAACATAATAATTCTTCAGTTTTGAATTTTCCAAATAGTTACTAACTTTTAGGTATCTCAATTCCTCACGTGCGAAGTTTCTCAGTGTCACAATTTCTCATCTTCTCAGTTTCTCAATGTCACAGTTTCAAAGTGTAACATAACAATTCTTCAGTTTTCAGTTTCTCAAATAATAATAATTAGTTTCTCACTTTCTCAATGTCTCAATTTCTCAGTTGCGCAGTTTCTCAATCACGCAATTGTGTAGTTTCTCAATGTCACAATTTCTCATCTTCTCAGTTACTCATTTCGACATAAAAATCTTTCAGTTCTCAGTTTCCCAAATAATTAGTTCCCCACCTTCTCAATGTCTCAATTTTTCATCTGTGCAGTTTCTCAATGTCACAATTACTCATCTTCTCAGTCTCTCAATGTCACAGTTTCAAAGTTCAACATAATAATTCTTCAGTTTTGAATTTTCCAAATAGTTACTAACTTTTAGGTATCTCAATTCCTCACGTACGAAGTTTCTCAGTGTCACAATTTCTCATCTTCTCAGTTTCAAAGTGTAACATAACAATTCTTCAGTTTTCAGTTTCTCAAATAATAATAATTAGTTTCTCACTTTCTCAATGTCTCAATTTCTCAGTTGCGCAGTTTCTCAATCACGCAATTGTGTAGTTTCTCAATGTCACAATTTCTCATCTTCTCAGTTACTCATTTCGACATAAAAATCTTTCAGTTCTCAGTTTCCCAAATAATTAGTTCCCCACCTTCTCAATGTCTCAATTTTTCATCTGTGCAGTTTCTCAATGTCACAATTACTCATCTTCTCAGTCTCTCAATGTCACAGTTTCAAAGTTCAACATAATAATTCTTCAGTTTTGAATTTTCCAAATAGTTACTAACTTTTAGGTATCTCAATTCCTCACGTACGAAGTTTCTCAGTGTCACAATTTCTCATCTTCTCAGTTTCAAAGTGTAACATAACAATTCTTCAGTTTTCAGTTTATCAAATAATAATAATTAGTTTCTCACTTTCTCAATGTCTCAATTTCTCAGTTGCGCAGTTTCTCAATCACGCAATTGTGTAGTTTCTCAATGTCACAATTTCTCATCTTCTCAGTTACTCATTTCGACATAAAAATCTTTCAGTTTCCCAAATAATTAGTTCCCCACCTTCTCAATGTCTCAATTTTTCATTTGTGCAGTTTCTCAATGTCACAATTACTCATGTTCTCAGTCTCTCAATGTCACAGTTTCAAAGTTCAACATAATAATTCTTCAGTTTTGAATTTTCCAAATAGTTACTAACTTTTAGGTATCTCAATTCCTCACGTGCGAAGTTTCTCAGTGTCACAATTTCTCATCTTCTCAGTTTCTCAATGTCACAGTTTCAAAGTGTAACATAACAATTCTTCAGTTTTCAGTTTCTCAAATAATAATAATTAGTTTCTCACTTTCTCAATGTCTCAATTTCTCAGTTGCGCAGTTTCTCAATCACGCAATTGTGTAGTTTCTCAATGTCACAATTTCTCATCTTCTCAGTTACTCATTTCGACATAAAAATCTTTCAGTTCTCAGTTTCCCAAATAATTAGTTCCCCACCTTCTCAATGTCTCAATTTTTCATCTGTGCAGTTTCTCAATGTCACAATTACTCATCTTCTCAGTCTCTCAATGTCACAGTTTCAAAGTTCAACATAATAATTCTTCAGTTTTGAATTTTCCAAATAGTTACTAACTTTTAGGTATCTCAATTCCTCACGTACGAAGTTTCTCAGTGTCACAATTTCTCATCTTCTCAGTTTCAAAGTGTAACATAACAATTCTTCAGTTTTCAGTTTCTCAAATAATAATAATTAGTTTCTCACTTTCTCAATGTCTCAATTTCTCAGTTGCGCAGTTTCTCAATCACGCAATTGTGTAGTTTCTCAATGTCACAATTTCTCATCTTCTCAGTTACTCATTTCGACATAAAAATCTTTCAGTTCTCAGTTTCCCAAATAATTAGTTCCCCACCTTCTCAATGTCTCAATTTTTCATCTGTGCAGTTTCTCAATGTCACAATTACTCATCTTCTCAGTCTCTCAATGTCACAGTTTCAAAGTTCAACATAATAATTCTTCAGTTTTGAATTTTCCAAATAGTTACTAACTTTTAGGTATCTCAATTCCTCACGTGCGAAGTTTCTCAGTGTCACAATTTCTCATCTTCTCAGTTTCTCAATGTCACAGTTTCAAAGTGTAACATAACAATTCTTCAGTTTTCAGTTTCTCAAATAATAATAATTAGTTTCTCACTTTCTCAATGTCTCAATTTCTCAGTTGCGCAGTTTCTCAATCACGCAATTGTGTAGTTTCTCAATGTCACAATTTCTCATCTTCTCAGTTACTCATTTCGACATAAAAATCTTTCAGTTCTCAGTTTCCCAAATAATTAGTTCCCCACCTTCTCAATGTCTCAATTTTTCATCTGTGCAGTTTCTCAATGTCACAATTACTCATCTTCTCAGTCTCTCAATGTCACAGTTTCAAAGTTCAACATAATAATTCTTCAGTTTTGAATTTTCCAAATAGTTACTAACTTTTAGGTATCTCAATTCCTCACGTACGAAGTTTCTCAGTGTCACAATTTCTCATCTTCTCAGTTTCAAAGTGTAACATAACAATTCTTCAGTTTTCAGTTTCTCAAATAATAATAATTAGTTTCTCACTTTCTCAATGTCTCAATTTCTCAGTTGCGCAGCTTCTCAATCACGCAATTGTGTAGTTTCTCAATGTCACAATTTCTCATCTTCTCAGTTACTCATTTCGACATAAAAATCTTTCAGTTTCCCAAATAATTAGTTCCCCACCTTCTCAATGTCTCAATTTTTCATTTGTGCAGTTTCTCAATGTCACAATTACTCATGTTCTCAGTCTCTCAATGTCACAGTTTCAAAGTTCAACATAATAATTCTTCAGTTTTGAATTTTCCAAATAGTTACTCACCTTTTAGGTATCTCAATTCCTCACGTACGAAGTTTCTCAGTGTCACAATTTCTCATCTTCTCAGTTTCAAAGTGTAACATAACAATTCTTCAGTTTTCAGTTTCCCAAATAATAATAATTAGTTTCTCACTTTCTCAATGTCTCAATTTCTCAGTTGCGCAGTTTCTCAATCACGCAATTGTGTAGTTTCTCAATGTCACAATTTCTCATCTTCTCAGTTACTCATTTCGACATAAAAATCTTTCAGTTCTCAGTTTCCCAAATAATTAGTTCCCCACCTTCTCAATGTCTCAATTTTTCATCTGTGCAGTTTCTCAATGTCACAATTACTCATCTTCTCAGTCTCTCAATGTCACAGTTTCAAAGTTCAACATAATAATTCTTCAGTTTTGAATTTTCCAAATAGTTACTAACTTTTAGGTATCTCAATTCCTCACGTACGAAGTTTCTCAGTGTCACAATTTCTCATCTTCTCAGTTTCAAAGTGTAACATAACAATTCTTCAGTTTTCAGTTTCTCAAATAATAATAATTAGTTTCTCACTTTCTCAATGTCTCAATTTCTCAGTTGCGCAGCTTCTCAATCACGCAATTGTGTAGTTTCTCAATGTCACAATTTCTCATCTTCTCAGTTACTCATTTCGACATAAAAATCTTTCAGTTTTCAGTTTCCCAAATAATTAGTTCCCCACCTTCTCAATGTCTCAATTTTTCATTTGTGCAGTTTCTCAATGTCACAATTACTCATCTTCTCAGTCTCTCAATGTCACAGTTTCAAAGTTCAACATAATAATTCTTCAGTTTTGAATTTTCCAAATAGTTACTCACTTTTTGGGTATCTCAATTCCTCACGTACGAAGTTTCTCAGTGTCACAATTACTCATCTTCTCAGTCTCTCAATGTCACAGTTTCAAAGTTTAACATAATAATTCTTCAGTTTTCAGTTTCTCTAATAATAATAATTAGTTTCTCACTTTCTCAATTTCTCATTTGCGAAGTTTCTCAATCACGCAATTGTGTAGTTTCTCAATGTCAGTTACTAATTTCAACATAATAATCTTTCAGTTTTCAGTTTCCCAAATAATTAGTTCCCCACCTTCTCAAGTCTCAATTTTTCATTTGTGCAGTTTCTCAATGTCACAATTACTCATCTTCTCAGTCTCTTAATGTCACAGTTTCAAAGTTCAACATAATAATTCTTCAGTTTTCAATTTCCCAAATAATTAATTCCTCACTTTCGCAGTGACTCAATTCCTCATTTGCGCAGTTTCCCAATTACTCAGTTCATCATAATAATCCTTCAGTTTTAAGTTTCCCAAATAATTATTTTCTCACTTTCTCAGTGTCTCAATGCCTCATATGGGCAGTTTCTCAGTATCACAATTACTCATCTTCTCAGTATCTCAATGTCACAGTTTCAAAGTCCAACATAATAATTCTTCAGTTTTGAGTTTCCCAAATAATTACTGACTTTATCAGTGTCTCAATTCCTCATATGCGCAGTTTCTCAGTGTCTCAATTTTTCATCTTGTCAGTTTCTCAATGTCACAATTTCTCAGTTCATCATAATAATCCTTCAGTTTTCAGTTCCCCAAATAATTATTTTCTCACTTTCTCATTGTCTCAATTCTTGATTTGCGCAGTTTCTCAGTATCACAATTACTCATCTTCTCAGTTTCTCAATGTCACAGTTTCAAAGTCGAACATAATAATTCTTCAGTTTTGAGTTTCTCAAATAATTACTGACTTTATCAGTCTCAATTCCTCATATGCGCAGTTTCTCAGTGTCGCAATTTTTCATCTTGTCAGTTTCTCAATGTCACAATTTCTCAGTTCATCATAATAATCCTTCAGTTTTCAGTTCCCCAAATAATTATTTTCTCACTTTCTCATTGTCTCAATTCTTTATTTGCGCAGTTTCTCAGTATCACAATTACTCATCTTCTCAGTTTCTCAATGTCACAGTTTCAAAGTCGAACATAATAATTCTTCAGTTTTGAGTTTAACAAATAATTACTGACTTTATCAGTGTCTCAATTCCTCATTTGCGCAGTTTCTCAGTGTCGCAATTTTTCATCTTGTCAGTTTCTCAATGTCACAATTTCTCAGTTCATCATAATAATTCTTCAGTTTTAAGTTTTTAAAAAACAAAATATTTCTTAACTATTATAAAAAAAATAAAAATTGATTTTAAGAAACACAATTTTTTATACAGGGTGTCCCAACTAAAATTTGTACCCCCCAACAATTTCAATTTCGAAAGACTCAGAAGAAAACGGTTAAACAGGTCAATTTTGTTATCAAGAGGGGCCAAATTGTACCCAACTCACCCCTTTAGCCAGGGGAGGCACCACCTTAAAAAATTTAAATGGCATGGGGGGTCGTGTGATACATCATTTTAAAGCTTATTCAATTCTCTATCCAAACCTACTTTTATCTATTCGTTTTTGCAAAAAAGAGCATAAGAATTTGTTATTTTACAAATCTACATAAAATACTCTTGATTTGGAAAATAACAAATTCATGTTTTTTTTGTAGAAGAAAATCGGGTGCTTATCAACGTTACGCACCGTTCACGCAAAATGAGAACAAACACGAATTTACATCAAATTTTGTGGTTAGGTTTGACAGCTGTCAATTGAAATACACATGCGGTAATATTTATATATTTAGTTATATACCACTTTCTCCATTATGTATTTAAAAGAACGAATACAAACAAATTATTTACAAATAATTTAAAGCCGGTAATTACAATTAATGTATTTGAAACTCAAACACTAATAACCTTATCATCCCATTGATAACACTTGGATAAATATTGCCGGCAACCTATTAATCCCACATCTATAAACCTCTATTTTGATATGCAAAAATAAACAGCTATCTAGCTTAGCACATGATCGTTTTTTATTTGCACAGGAATAGAAGTCTGGGGTGATGAGGTCACAATAACAAACACAATCGAAGCATAACAGTTTATCGGAATTTAATTGAAACTTTATAGTGAATTTGACACATCTGGAGCAGCTATAGCAACAATAACAATTGTACTCACCGGCTTTACGAAAGCGGTCACTTGCATTTCCTTAATCCAACAATAAGATTAAGGGGGATCTAGACTGCGAGATAAGATTTCATTACACCTGTTAGCTTGTGCCACTATAGATATGTATTTTACAACGATGATGTAAAAGTGATAAGGATGTCTTCAGAATTTTATCTTACTGGCTTGACCTTTCCGCAAGTGCAGCAATTGGCAAATGAAAAATTCCATCAAAACACATTCTAATTATATACTGTTACACGTCGCATGGTCCCGTTCCGGCGAAACAGGTAGTTTTAGTCTTGTAACGTCGATAACCAGTGGTGCCGGTCTGGCGGAAATCCGCCCCTCGACCCGTCAATTTTAGCGATCAGGCCAAGTTTAAATGTCAAGGGAACGCCGAAACAGCCACCTTCAGAAGCCCCAACGACACCACCCCTTGCAAATAACCGACACACAATGACCAGTTATTTATTAAATCAAATCAACTCAAGGCCACAGCGGTATCTTTATTTACATTACGTATTTGATGTAGCTTTTAACTAACAATACCTCGGAAGTAGTGTAAAAAAAGACAAAAGACCCTGACACTCAACACTAAACGATAATAACCGGAGTACCTCCTAAATTCAATTTCAACATAAATAACAGCTTAAGTTATGACCTTGTAGTATTGTTGTGAAAGATCCAGGAGGGCCTACCACTGACATCGGTGAGTTTGTACAGTTGGTTGTCTACATTACCGTAACAACAATGTCTCCCGCACTGATGACAACAAGATCAAGCTGGCATTGTAAATAAACTAAACCTCTAATGCTGAGTTAAAAAAGGAGTAAATAATTAAACTAACGTTTATTCCCCGTCTTGACCTTCGTTAAAAAAGAGTGAGGTTATGTGAATTTTAACATTAGTTAGACACTTTCTAAAAGGATGTTGTCAAACCCGATAAGGACATTTTCTAAGGGGATATTGTCAAACACGGCATAGGGAAGAATCCTTTCTAAGAGGAAATGCTGTCAAACCCGACATTTAAAAAGACACCTTCTAAAGGGATATTGTCAAACCCGAGATTGAAAAAAACACTTTCAAAGGTGATGCCAAAGCCGACATTTAAAAAGACACTTTCTAAAGAGATGTTGTCAAACCTGAGATTGAAAAAAAACACTTTCAAAGGTGATGTTGTTAAACCCGACATTTAAAAAGACACTTTCTAAAAGGATGTTGTCAAACCCGATAAGGACATTTTCTAAGGGGATATTGTCAAACACGGCATAGGGAAGGATCCTTTCTAAGAGGAAATGCTGTCAAACCCGACATTTAAAAAGACACCTTCTAAAGGGATATTGTCAAACCCGAGATTGAAAACAACACTTTCAAAGGTGATGCCAAAGCCGACATTTAAAAAGACACTTTCTAAAGGGATGTTGTCAAACCCGAGATTGAAAAACACACTTTCAAAGGTGATGTTGTTAAACCCGACATTTAAAAAGACACTTTCTAAAAGGACGTTGTCAAACACGATAAGGACATTTTCTAAGGGGATATTGTCAAACACGGCGTAGAGAAGGATCCTTTCTCAAAGGGAATGTTGTCAAACCCGACATTTAAAAAGACACCTTCTAAAGGGATATTGTCAAACCCGAGATTGAAAAACACACTTTCAAAGGTGAAGCCAAAGCCGACATTTAAAAAGACACTTTCTAAAGGGATGTTGTCAAACCCGAGATTGAAAACCACACTTTCAAAGGTGATGTTGTTAAACCCGACATTTAAAAAGACACTTTCTAAAAGGACGTTGTCAAACCCGATATGGACATTTTCTAAGGGGATATTGTCAAACACGGCATAGAGAAGGATCCTTTCTAAGAGGGAATGTTGTCATACCCGACATTTAAAAAGACACCTTCTAAAGGGATATTGTCAAACCCGAGATTGAAAAAAACACTTTCAAAGGTGATGCCAAAGCCGACATTTAAAAAAACACTTTCTAAAGGGATGTTGTCAAACCCGAGATTGAAAACCACACTTTCAAAGGTGATGTTGTTAAACCCGACATTTAAAAAGACACTTTCTAAAAGGACGTTGTCAAACCCGATAAGGACATTTTCTAAGGGGATATTGTCCAACACGGCATAGAGAAGGATCCTTTCTAAAAGAGAATGTTGTCAAACCCAACATTTAAAAAGACACCTTCTAAAGGGATATTGTCAAACCCGAGATTGAAAAACACACTTTCAAAGGTGATGTTGTTAAACCCGTCATTTAAAAAGACACTTTCTAAAAGGATGTTGTCAGACCCGATAAGGACATTTTCTAAGGGAATATTGTCAAACACGGCATAGAGAAAGATCCTTTCTAAGAGGGAATGTTGTCATACCCGACATTTAAAAAGACACCTTCTAAAGGGATATTGTCAAACCCGAGATTGAAAACCACACTTTCAAAGGTGATGTTGTTAAACCCGACATTTAAAAAGACACTTTCTAAAAGGACGTTGTCAAACCCGATAAGGACATTTTCTAAGGGGATATTGTCAAACACGGCATAGAGAAGGATCCCTTCTAAGAGGGAATGTTGTCATACCCGACATTTAAAAAGACACCTTCTAAAGGGATATTGTCAAACCCGAGATTGAAAACAACACTTTCAAAGGTGATGCCAAAGCCGACATTTAAAAAGACACTTTCTAAAGGGATGCTGTCAAACCCGAGATTGAAAACCACACTTTCAAAGGTGATATTGTTAAACGCGACATTTAAAAAGACACTTTCTAAAAGGACGTTGTCAAACCCGATAAGGACATTTTCTAAGGGGATATTGTCAAACACGGCATAGAGAAGGATCCTTTCTAAGAGGGAATGTTGTCAAACCCGACATTTAAAAAGACACGTTCTAAAGGGATATTGTCAAACCCGGGATTGAAAAAAACACTTTCAAAGGTGAAGCCAAAACCGACATTTAAAAAGACACTTTCTAAAGGGATGTTGTCAAACCCGAGATTGAAAACCACACTTTCAAAGGTGATGTTGTTAAACCCGACATTTAAAAAGACACTTTCTAAAAGGACGTTGTCAAAGCCGATAAGGACATTTTCTAAGGGGATATTGTCAAACACGGCATAGAGAAGGATCCTTTCTAAGAGGGAATGTTGTCAAACCCGACATTTAAAAAGACACCTTCTAAAGGGATATTGTCAAACCCGAGATTGAAAAAAACACTTTCAAAGGTGATGCCAAAGCCGACATTTAAAAAAACACTTTCTAAAGGAATGTTGTCAAACCCGAGATTGAAAACCACACTTTCAAAGGTGATGTTGTTAAACCCGACATTTAAAAAGACACTTTCTAAAAGGACGTTGTCAAACCCGATAAGGACATTTTCTAAGGGGATATTGTCCAACACGGCATAGAGAAGGATCCTTTCTAAAAGAGAATGTTGTCAAACCCAACATTTAAAAAGACACCTTCTAAAGGGATATTGTCAAACCCGAGATTGAAAAACACACTTTCAAAGGTGATGTTGTTAAACCCGTCATTTAAAAAGACACTTTCTAAAAGGATGTTGTCAGACCCGATAAGGACATTTTCTAAGGTAATATTGTCAAACACGGCATAGAGAAAGATCCTTTCTAAGAGGGCATATTGTCAAACCCGACATTTAAAAAGACGCCTTCTAAAGGGATATTGTCAAACCCGAGATTGAAAAAAACACTTTCAAAGGTGAAGCCAAAGCCGACATTTAAAAAGACACTTTCTAAAGGGATGCTGTCAAACCCGAGATTGAAAACCACACTTTCAAAGGTGATGTTGTTAAACCCGACATTTAAAAAGACACTTTCTAAAAGGACGTTGTCAAACCCGATAAGGACATTTTCTAAGGGGATATTGTCAAACACGGCATAGAGAAGGATCCTTTCTAAGAGGGAATGTTGTCAAACCCGACATTTAAAAAGACACGTTCTAAAGGGATATTGTCAAACCCGAGATTGAAAACAACACTTTCAAAGGTAATGCCAAAGCCGACATTTAAAAAGACACTTTCTAAAGGGATGCTGTCAAACCCGAGATTGAAAACCACACTTTCAAAGGTGATATTGTTAAACGCGACATTTAAAAAGACACTTTCTAAAAGGACGTTGTCAAACCCGATAAGGACATTTTCTAAGGGGATATTGTCAAACACGGCATAGAGAAGGATCCTTTCTAAGAGGGAATGTTGTCAAACCCGACATTTAAAAAGACACGTTCTAAAGGGATATTGTCAAACCCGGGATTGAAAAAAACACTTTCAAAGGTGAAGCCAAAACCGACATTTAAAAAGACACTTTCTAAAGGGATGTTGTTAAACCCGAGATTGAAAACCACACTTTCAAAGGTGATGTTGTTAAACCCGACATTTAAAAAGACACTTTCTAAAAGGACGTTGTCAAAGCCGATAAGGACATTTTCTAAGGGGATATTGTCAAACACGGCATAGAGAAGGATCCTTTCTAAGAGGGAATGTTGTCAAACCCGACATTTAAAAAGACACCTTCTAAAGGGATGTTGACAAACACGGGGTTGAAAAAAACACTTTCAAAGGTGAAGCCAAAGCCGACATTTAAAAAGACACTTTCTAAAAGGATGTTGTCAAACCCGAGATTGAAAACCACACTTTCAAAGGTGATGTTGTTAAACCCGACATTTAAAAAGACACTTTCTAAAAGGACGTTGTCAAAGCCGATAAGGACATTTTCTAAGGGGATATTGTCAAACACGGCATAGAGAAGGATCCTTTCTAAGAGGGAATGTTGTCAAACCCGACATTTAAAAAGACACTTTCTAAAGGGATGTTGTCAAACCCGGATTGAAAAAAACACTTTCAAAGGTGAAGCCAAAGCCGACATTTAAAGACACTTTCTAAAGGGATGTTGTCAAACCCGAGATTGAAAAAAACACTTTCAAAGGTGATGCCAAAGCCGACATTTAAAAAGACACTTTCTAAAGGGATGTTGTCAAACCCGAGATTGAAAACCACACTTTCAAAGGTGATGTTGTTAAACCCGACATTTAAAAAGACACTTTCTAAAAGGACGTTGTCAAACCCGATAAGGACATTTTCTAGGGGGATATTGTCAAACACGGCATAGAGAAGATTCCTTTCTAAGAGGGAATGTTGTCAAACCCGACATTTAAAAAGACACCTTCTAAAGGGATGTTGTTAAACCCGGGATTGAAAAAAACACTTTCAAAGGTGATGCCAAAGCCGACATTTAAAAAGACACTTTCTAAAGGGATGTTGTCAAACCCGAGATTGAAAACCACACTTTCAAAGGTGATGTTGTTAAACCCGACATTTAAAAAGACACTTTCTAAAAGGACGTTGTCAAAGCCGATAAGGACATTTTCTAAGGGGATATTGTCAAACACGGCATAGAGAAGGATCCTTTCTAAGAGGGAATGTTGTCAAACCCGACATTTAAAAAGACACCTTCTAAAGGGATGTTGACAAACACGGGATTGAAAAAAACACTTTCAAAGGTGAAGCCAAAGCCGACATTTAAAAAGACACTTTCTAAAGGGATGTTGTCAAACCCGATATTAAAAAACACACTTTCAAAGGTGATGTTGTTAAACCCGACATTTAAAAAGACACTTTCTAAAAGGACGTTGTCAAAGCCGATAAGGACATTTTCTAAGGGAATATTGTCAAACACGGCATAGAGAAAGATCCTTTCTAAGAGGGCATATTGTCAAACCCGACATTTAAAAAGACACCTTCTAAAGGGATATTGTCAAACCCGAGATTGAAAAAAACACTTTCAAAGGTGATGCCAAAGCCGACATTTAAAAAGACACTTTCTAAAGGGATGTTGTCAAACCCGATAAGGACATTTTCTAAGGGAATATTGTCAAACACGGCATAGAGAAAGATCCTTTCTAAGAGGGCATATTGTCAAACCCGACATTTAAAGACACCTTCTAAAGGGATATTGTCAAACCCGAGATTGAAAAAAACACTTTCAAAGGTGATGCCAAAGCCGACATTTAAAAAGACACTTTCTAAAGGGATGTTGTCAAACCCGAGATTGAAAAACACACTTTCAAAGGTGATGTTGTCCATCGCGACTTTTAAAAAGACACCTTCGAAAAGGATGTTGTCAAACCCGATAAGGACATTTTCTAAGGGGATATTGTCAAACACGGCATACAGAAGGATCCTTTCTAAGAGGGAATGTTGTCAAACGCGACATTTAAAAAGGCACCTTCTAAAGGGATGTTGTCAAACCCGAGATTGAAAAAAACACTTTCAAAGGTGAAGCCAAAGCCGACATTTAAAAAGACACTTTCTAAAGGGATGTTGTCAAACCCGAGATTGAAAACCACACTTTCAAAGATGATGTTGTTAAACCCGACATTTAAAAAGACACTTTCTAAAAGGACGTTGTCAAAGCCGATAAGGACATTTTCTAAGGGAATATTGTCAAACACGGCATAGAGAAAGATCCTTTCCAAGAGGGCATATTGTCAAACCCGACATTTAAAAAGACATCTTCTAAAGGGATATTGACAAACCCGAGATTCAAAAAAACACTTTCAAAGGTGATGCCAAAGCCGACATTTAAAAAGACACTTTCTAAAGGGATGTTGTCAAACCCGAGATTGAAAAACACACTTTCAAAGGTGATGTTGTTAAACCCGTCATTTAAAAAGACACTTTCTAAAAGGATGTTGTCAAACCCGATAAGGACATTTTCTAAGGGAATATTGTCAAACACGGCATAGAGAAAGATCCTTTCCAAGAGGGCATATTGTCAAACCCGACATTTAAAAAGACATCTTCTAAAGGGATATTGACAAACCCGAGATTCAAAAAAACACTTTCAAAGGTGATGCCAAAGCCGACATTTAAAAAGACACTTTCTAAAGGGATGTTGTCAAACCCGATAAGGACATTTTCTAAGGGAATATTGTCAAACACGGCATAGAGAAAGATCCTTTCTAAGAGGGCATATTGTCAAACCCGACATTTAAAAAGACACCTTCTAAAGGGATATTGTCAAACCCGAGATTGAAAAAAACACTTTCAAAGGTGATGCCAAAGCCGACATTTAAAAAGACACTTTCTAAAGGGATGTTGTCAAACCCGAGATTGAAAAACACACTTTCAAAGGTGATGTTGTTAAACCCGTCATTTAAAAAGACACTTTCTAAAGGGATGTTGTCAAACCCGATAAGGACATTTTCTAAGGGAATATTGTCAAACACGGCATAGAGAAAGATCCTTTCTAAGAGGGCATATTGTCAAACCCGACATTTAAAAAGACACCTTCTAAAGGGATATTGTCAAACCCGAGATTGAAAAAAACACTTTCAAAGGTGATGCCAAAGCCGACATTTAAAAAGACACTTTCTAAAGAGATGTTGTCAAACCCGATATTGAAAAACACACTTTCAAAGGTGATGCCAAAGCCGTCATTTAAAAAGACACTTTCTAAAGGGATGTTGTCAAACCCGAGATTGAAAAACACACTTTCAAAGGTGATGCCAAAGCCGACATTTAAAAAGACACTTTCTAAAGGGATGTTGTCAAACCCGAGATTGAAAACCACACTTTCAAAGGTGATGTTGTTAAACCCGACATTTAAAAAGACACTTTCTAAAAGGACGTTGTCAAACCCGATAAGGACATTTTCTAAGGGGATATTGTCAAACACGGCATAGAGAAGGATCCTTTCTAAGAGGGAATGTTGTCAAACCCGAGATTTAAAAAGACACCTTCTAAAGGGATATTGTCAAACCCGGGATTGAAAAAAACACTTTCAAAGGTGAAGCCAAAGCCGACATTTAAAAAGACACTTTCTAAAGGGATGTTGTCAAACCCGAGATTGAAAACCACACTTTCAAAGGTGATGTTGTTAAACCCGACATTTAAAAAGACACTTTCTAAAAGGACGTTGTCAAAGCCGATAAGGACATTTTCTAAGGGAATATTGTCAAACACGGCATAGAGAAAGATCCTTTCCAAGAGGGCATATTGTCAAACCCGACATTTAAAAAGACATCTTCTAAAGGGATATTGACAAACCCGAGATTCAAAAAAACACTTTCAAAGGTGATGCCAAAGCCGACATTTAAAAAGACACTTTCTAAAGGGATGTTGTCAAACCCGAGATTGAAAAACACACTTTCAAAGGTGATGTTGTTAAACCCGTCATTTAAAAAGACACTTTCTAAAAGGATGTTGTCAAACCCGATAAGGACATTTTCTAAGGGAATATTGTCAAACACGGCATAGAGAAAGATCCTTTCTAAGAGGGCATATTGTCAAACCCGACATTTAAAAAGACACCTTCTAAAGGGATATTGTCAAACCCGAGATTGAAAAAAACACTTTCAAAGGTGATGCCAAAGCCGACATTTAAAAAGACACTTTCTAAAGAGATGTTGTCAAACCCGAGATTGAAAAAAACACTTTCAAAGGTGATGCCAAAGCCGTCATTTAAAAAGACACTTTCTAAAGGGATGTTGTCAAACCCGAGATTGAAAAACACACTTTCAAAGGTGATGCCAAAGCCGACATTTAAAAAGACACTTTCTAAAGGGATGTTGTCAAACCCGAGATTGAAAACCACACTTTCAAAGGTGATGTTGTTAAACCCGACATTTAAAAAGACACTTTCTAAAAGGACGTTGTCAAAGCCGATAAGGACATTTTCTAAGGGAATATTGTCAAACACGGCATAGAGAAAGATCCTTTCCAAGAGGGCATATTGTCAAACCCGACATTTAAAAAGACATCTTCTAAAGGGATGTTGACAAACCCGAGATTCAAAAAAACACTTTCAAAGGTGATGCCAAAGCCGACATTTAAAAAGACACTTTCTAAAGGGATGTTGTCAAACCCGAGATTGAAAAACACACTTTCAAAGGTGATGTTGTTAAACCCGTCATTTAAAAAGACACTTTCTAAAAGGATGTTGTCAAACCCGATAAGGACATTTTCTAAGGGAATATTGTCAAACACGGCATAGAGAAAGATCCTTTCTAAGAGGGAATGTTGTCAAACCCGACATTTAAAAAGACACCTTCTAAAGAGATATTGTCAAACCCGAGATTGAAAAAAACACTTTCAAAGGTGATGCCAAAGCCGTCATTTAAAAAGACACTTTCTAAAGGGATGTTGTCAAACCCGAGATTGAAAAACACACTTTCAAAGGTGATGTTGTTAAACCCGTCATTTAAAAAGACACTTTCTAAAAGGATGTTGTCAAACCCGATAAGGACATTTTCTAAGGGAATATTGTCAAACACGGCATAGAGAAAGATCCTTTCTAAGAGGGCATATTGTCAAACCCGACATTTAAAAAGACACCTTCTAAAGGGATATTGTCAAACCCGAGATTGAAAAAAACACTTTCAAAGGTGATGCCAAAGCCGACATTTAAAAAGACACTTTCTAAAGAGATGTTGTCAAACCCGATATTGAAAAACACACTTTCAAAGGTGATGCCAAAGCCGTCATTTAAAAAGACACTTTCTAAAGGGATGTTGTCAAACCCGAGATTGAAAACCACACTTTCAAAGATGATGTTGTTAAACCCGACATTTAAAAAGACACTTTCTAAAAGGACGTTGTCAAAGCCGATAAGGACATTTTCTAAGGGAATATTGTCAAACACGGCATAGAGAAAGATCCTTTCTAAGAGGGCATATTGTCAAACCCGACATTTAAAAAGACACCTTCTAAAGGGATATTGTCAAACCCGAGATTGAAAAAAACACTTTCAAAGGTGATGCCAAAGCCGACATTTAAAAAGACACTTTCTAAAGGGATGTTGTCAAACCCGAGATTGAAAAACACACTTTCAAAGGTGATGTTGTTAAACCCGTCATTTAAAAAGACACTTTCTAAAAGGATGTTGTCAAACCCGATAAGGACATTTTCTAAGGGAATATTGTCAAACACGGCATAGAGAAAGATCCTTTCTAAGAGGGCATATTGTCAAACCCGACATTTAAAAAGACACCTTCTAAAGGGATATTGTCAAACCCGAGATTGAAAAAAACACTTTCAAAGGTGATGCCAAAGCCGACATTTAAAAAGACACTTTCTAAAGAGATGTTGTCAAACCCGATATTGAAAAACACACTTTCAAAGGTGATGCCAAAGCCGTCATTTAAAAAGACACTTTCTAAAGGGATGTTGTCAAACCCGAGATTGAAAAACACACTTTCAAAGGTGATGCCAAAGCCGACATTTAAAAAGACACTTTCTAAAGGGATGTTGTCAAACCCGAGATTGAAAAACACACTTTCAAAGGTGATGCCAAAGCCGACATTTAAAAAGAGACTTGCTAAAGGGATGTTGTCAAACCCGAGATTGAAAAACACACTTTCAAAGGTGATGTTGCTAAACCCGACATTTAAAAAGACACTTTCTAAAAGGACGTTGTCAAAGCCGATAAGGACATTTTCTAAGGGGATATTGTCAAACACGGCATAGAAAAGGATCCTTTCTAAGAGGGAATGTTGTCAAACCCGACATTTAAAAAGACACCTTCTAAAGGGATGTTGTCAAACCCGGGATTGAAAAAAACACTTTCAAAGGTGAAGCCAAAGCCGACATTTAAAAAGACACTTTCTAAAGGGATGTTGTCAAACCCGAGATTGAAAACCACACTTTCAAAGGTGATGTTGTTAAACCCGACATTTAAAAAGACACTTTCTAAAAGGACGTTGTCAAAGCCGATAAGGACATTTTCTAAGGGAATATTGTCAAACACGGCATAGAGAAAGATCCTTTCCAAGAGGGCATATTGTCAAACCCGACATTTAAAAAGACATCTTCTAAAGGGATATTGACAAACCCGAGATTCAAAAAAACACTTTCAAAGGTGATGCCAAAGCCGACATTTAAAAAGACACTTTCTAAAGGGATGTTGTCAAACCCGAGATTGAAAAACACACTTTCAAAGGTGATGTTGTTAAACCCGTCATTTAAAAAGACACTTTCTAAAAGGATGTTGTCAAACCCGATAAGGACATTTTCTAAGGGAATATTGTCAAACACGGCATAGAGAAAGATCCTTTCCAAGAGGGCATATTGTCAAACCCGACATTTAAAAAGACATCTTCTAAAGGGATATTGACAAACCCGAGATTCAAAAAAACACTTTCAAAGGTGATGCCAAAGCCGACATTTAAAAAGACACTTTCTAAAGGGATGTTGTCAAACCCGAGATTGAAAAACACACTTTCAAAGGTGATGTTGTTAAACCCGTCATTTAAAAAGACACTTTCTAAAAGGATGTTGTCAAACCCGATAAGGACATTTTCTAAGGGAATATTGTCAAACACGGCATAGAGAAAGATCCTTTCTAAGAGGGAATGTTGTCAAACCCGACATTTAAAAAGACACCTTCTAAAGAGATATTGTCAAACCCGAGATTGAAAAAAACATTTTCAAAGGTGATGCCAAAGCCGACATTTAAAAAGACACCTTCTAAAGGGATATTGTCAAACCCGAGATTGAAAAAAACACTTTCAAAGGTGATGCCAAAGCCGTCATTTAAAAAGACACTTTCTAAAGGGATGTTGTCAAACCCGAGATTGAAAAACACACTTTCAAAGGTGATGTTGTTAAACCCGTCATTTAAAAAGACACTTTCTAAAAGGATGTTGTCAAACCCGATAAGGACATTTTCTAAGGGAATATTGTCAAACACGGCATAGAGAAAGATCCTTTCTAAGAGGGAATGTTGTCAAACCCGACATTTAAAAAGACACCTTCTAAAGAGATATTGTCAAACCCGAGATTGAAAAAAACATTTTCAAAGGTGATGCCAAAGCCGACATTTAAAAAGACACCTTCTAAAGGGATATTGTCAAACCCGAGATTGAAAAAAACACTTTCAAAGGTGATGCCAAAGCCGTCATTTAAAAAGACACTTTCTAAAGGGATGTTGTCAAACCCGAGATTGAAAAACACACTTTCAAAGGTGATGTTGCTAAACCCGACATTTAAAAAGACACTTTCTAAAAGGATGTTGTCAAACCCGATAAGGACATTTTCTAAGGGAATATTGTCAAACACGGCATAGAGAAAGATCCTTTCTAAGAGGGCATATTGTCAAACCCGACATTTAAAAAGACACCTTCTAAAGGGATATTGTCAAACCCGAGATTGAAAAACACACTTTCAAAGGTGATGCCAAAGCCGACATTTAAAAAGACACTTGCTAAAGGGATGTTGTCAAACCCGAGATTGAAAAACACACTTTCAAAGGTGATGTTGCTAAACCCGACATTTAAAAAGACACTTTCTAAAAGGATGTTGTCAAACCCGATAAGGACATTTTCTAAGGGAATATTGTCAAACACGGCATAGAGAAAGATCCTTTCTAAGAGGGCATATTGTCAAACCCGACATTTAAAAAGACACCTTCTAAAGGGATATTGTCAAACCCGAGATTGAAAAAAAACACTTTCAAAGGTGATGCCAAAGCCGACATTTAAAAAGACACTTTCTAAAGGGATGTTGTCAAACCCGAGATTGAAATGTATTGAATATTGAAATATAATACATATATTGAAATATATTGAAACGCAAATATGTAATGAGACAAGAAGACAGACATTGAGAAAGAGGAGACAAGGATTGAGAAGAAGAAAGAGGGGAAAAAGGGTGAAAGGTGATGAATAAAAATAAACAAGAGGACGAAGAAGGAGGAGGTAGAGGAGAAATGGTGGCAAGAGGCGAAGAACAAGAAGTAGGAAAAATGAAGAACGAATTGAAAGAAATTTTAGAAGAAGCGGCGACAAATACAATAAGAGGTAGACGAGTAAGAAAGAAAAATTAATGGCGAGACAACCAAAAAAGGAAACAATAAATGAGATAAGAGAATGGAAAAAGGCAAAAGCAAACAGAAGGGAATGGAATTGTGAAAAATCGTTTGTGCGAAATTTCATTGCAATCGGTTCAGTGGATCCGGGAATTTCGTGATGCGTGTGAGTGGTATTTGGGTTTTATATGTGCAAGGGATTAATGAGAAAATAACAACAATCGATACATTATATATACATTACAAATCGTGAGTGATTTGCAGACAAATCATCAAAGAAAAAACTGGAGGCCCAAAACGAGTTTCTCAGGTAGAATTAAGTTATTCGACAACAAATTAAGCATTAAAAATAGAATATTAACAAGGTAAACCGAGTCTAATAATAGAAAAGCTGTTACAGCGAATTTCATAAATCAGTAGAATATCAAAAGTTCAAAACCTCGAACAACAATAATTATTATAAATTAATGAATATATCGTTCGACGAAGAAAATCTAATTACAAATTAATGAACATATCGTATGACGAAGAGAATTTATTTTTCATGTTTATCGAAAGGAGTTAGTAATAATTACATATTATCAAAACATCAGTACGCATTGTGCACTTATCCATGATTATAATAATAAATGGAGCCCACAGTTGCCGGAAAATGACGCGAAAGGAGATCCGTGATAAGACAACTGGACGACCATCAAAATAAATAAAATAGATTGCCTTCATCAAAACTTCTTTTCTGAAAATTTACGAATGTGTGGTGAGAAATAACAAGTGAAGTATGGGCGATAATAAGGACACATAAATCCCTCATTATAATGAAGAGGATAACAAATCAGAAATGAAAATTAACAAGAGGAAAATACTAAATTCCAAAACTAAAAGTTACTGGCTAAAAAATCGAAATCAACATTTTTTCACGTCCAGATTTCTAGGATTCCTCCATTCGGCCAAGTCGTGAAAGTGCACAATCAGGTCGACTCTTTTGCAGCTGATGGCATTCGGAAAATTTTCTTGCAGTTAATGAGAAGAGGTCGAAGACCTCGGAATCTTTGCGACCAGGAAGCAACACAGCAACAGATTTAATAAATATTACAATAACGACAAAACAAGATTCAATAATAAAAAAGAGGACGTAGAACTCCTGTGTTTTAAATGGATCGCAGGTTAATAAATGAGTTCAGCTTAAGTAAAAAGGTATGTTTCCATTACCTAACTTAACAAGCATGCCATGTAATGTATTCACACATCCATACACGCACATACACATTCGCAAAATTCCAATTTTTAGTATAATTTGCCACACAATATTAGAAGGAAGTAAATAGAATACCTACCAAATCACTCCCGTACGGAAACATGTCAACCGACTGGTTTGATTTGTTTATAAATATAATTGATATACTGTAACCTTTCTTACTTTGCATTAAACATGTCTTTACGGCGACGCAAAGAAAAAAATTATTATTACTTTTAATTTTCGTGACTCATGTCCACGTACGAGCACAAATTTTGTTTGGAACGAATATATTCAAAACCATCAACGGTATTGTTATGAAACTTTACACAACTCTTAGGAATAACTCTCCTTCTGCCTTCTGTAATTTTCAAGTTTCTAGCGGGTGCAGTGTATTTTTTATTAATTTTAATTTTCGTGACTCATGTCCACGTTCGAGCACAAATTTTGTTTGGAACGAATATATTCAAAACCATCAACGGTATTGTTATGAAACTTTACACAACTCTTAGGAATAACTCTCGTTCTTCCTTCTGTAATTCTCAAGTTTCTAGCTGGCGCAGTGTATTTTTTATTAATTTTAATTTTCGTGACTCATGTCCACGTACGAGCACAAATTTTGTTTGGAACGAATATATTCGAAACCATCAACGGTATTTTTATGAAACTTTACACAACTCTTAGGAATAACTCTCCTTCTGCCTTCTGTAATTTTCAAGCTTCTAGCTGGCGCAGTGTATTTTTTATTAATTTTAATTTTAGTGACTCATGTCCACGTACGAGCACAAATTTTGTTTGGAACCAATATATTCAAAACCATCAACGGTATTGTTATGAAACTTTACACAATTCTGAGGAATAACTCTCCTTCTTCCTTCTGTAATTTTCAAGTTTCTAGCTGGCGCAGTGTATTTTTTATTAATTTTAATTTTCGTGACTCATGTCCACGTACGAGCACAAATTTTGTTTGGAACGAATATACTCAAAACCATCAACGGTATTGTTATGAAACTTTACACAACTCTTAGGAATAACTCTCCTTCTGCCTTCTGTAATTTTCAAGTTTCTAGCTGGCCCAGTGTATTTTTATTAATTTTAATTGTCGTGACTCATGTCCACGTACCAGCACAAATTTTCTTTGGAACGAATATATTCAAAACCATCAACGGTATTGTTATGAAACTTTACACAACTCTTAGGAATAACTCTCCTTCTTCCTTCTGTAATATTCAAGTCTCTAGCTAGCGCAGCGTATTTTTTTATAATTTTAATTTTCGTGACTCATGTCCACGTACGAGCACAAATTTTGTTTGGAACGAATATATTCAAAACCATCAACGGTACTGTTATGAAACTTTACACAATTCTGAGGAATAACTCTCCTTCTTCCTTCTGTAATTTTCAAGTTTCTAGCTGGCGCAGTGTATTTTTTATTAATTTTAATTTTCGTGACTCATGTCCACGTACGAGCACAAATTTTGTTTGGAACGAATATACTCAAAACCATCAACGGTATTGTTATGAAACTTTACACAATTCTTAGGAATAACTCTCCTTCTTCCTTCTGTAATTTTCAAGTTTCTAGCTGGCGCAGTGTATTTTTTATTAATTTTAATTTTCGTGACTCATGTCCACGTACGAGCACAAATTTTGTTTGGAACGAATATATTCAAAACCATCAACGGTACTGTTATGAAACTTTACACAATTCTGAGGAATAACTCTCCTTCTTCCTTCTGTAATTTTCAAGTTTCTAGCTGGCGCAGTGTATTTTTTATTAATTTTAATTTTCGTGACTCATGTCCACGTAAGAGCACAAATCTTGTTTGGAACGAATATATTCAAAACCATCAACGGTATTGTTATGAAATTTTACACAATTCTTAGGAATAACTCTCCTTCTTCCTTCTGTAATTTTCAAGTTTCTAGCTGGCGCAGTGTATTTTTTATTAATTTTAATTTTCGTGACTCATGTCCACGTACGAGCACAAATTTTGTTTGGAACGAATATATTCAAAACCATCAACGGTACTGTTATGAAACTTTACACAATTCTGAGGAATAACTCTCCTTCTTCCTTCTGTAATTTTCAAGTTTCTAGCTGGCGCAGTGTATTTTTTATTAATTTTAATTTTCGTGACTCATGTCCACGTACGAGCACAAATTTTGTTTGGAACGAATATACTCAAAACCATCAACGGTATTGTTATGAAACTTTACACAATTCTTAGGAATAACTCTCCTTCTTCCTTCTGTAATTTTCAAGTTTCTAGCTGGCGCAGTGTATTTTTTATTAATTTTAATTTTCGTGACTCATGTCCACGTACGAGCACAAATTTTGTTTGGAACGAATATATTCAAAACCATCAACGGTACTGTTATGAAACTTTACACAATTCTGAGGAATAACTCTCCTTCTTCCTTCTGTAATTTTCAAGTTTCTAGCTGGCGCAGTGTATTTTTCATTAATTTTAATTTTCGTGACTCATGTCCACGTACGAGCACAAATTTTGTTTGGAACGAATATACTCAAAACCATCAACGGTATTGTTATGAAACTTTACACAATTCTTAGGAATAACTCTCCTTCTTCCTTCTGTAATTTTCAAGTTTCTAGCTGGCGCAGTGTATTTTTTATTAATTTTAATTTTCGTGACTCATGTCCACGTACGAGCACAAATTTTGTTTGGAACGAATATATTCAAAACCATCAACGGTACTGTTATGAAACTTTACACAATTCTGAGGAATAACTCTCCTTCTTCCTTCTGTAATTTTCAAGTTTCTAGCTGACGCAGTGTATTTTTTATTAATTTTAATTTTGGTGACTCATGTCCACGTACGAGCACAAATTTTGTTTGGAACGAATATATTCAAAACCATCAACGGTATTGTTATAAACTTTTACACAACTCTTAGGAATAACTCTCCTTCTGCCTTCTGTAATTTTCAAGCTTCTAGCTGGCGCAGTGTATTTTTCATTAATTTTAATTTTAGTGACTCATGTCCACGTACGAGCACAAATTTTGTTTGAAACGAATATATTCAAAACCATCAACGGTATTGTTATGAAACTTTACACAACTCTTAGGAATAACTCTCCTTCTGCCTTCTGTAATTTTCAAGTTTCTAGCTGGCGCAGTGTATTTTTTATTAATTTTAATTTTAGTGACTCATGTCCACGTACGAGCACAAATTTTGTTTGGAACGAATATATTCAAAACCATCAACGGTATTGTTATAAACTTTTACACAACTGTTAGGAATAACTCTCCTTCTGCCTTCTGTAATTTTCAAGCTTCTAGCTGGCGCAGTGTATTTTTTATTAATTTTAATTTTCGTGACTCATGTCCACGTACGAGCACAAATTTTCTTTGGAACGAATATATTCAAAACCATCAACGGTATTGTTATGAAATTTTACACAACTCTTAGGAATAACTCTCCTTCTTCCTTCTGTAATTTTCAAGTTTCTAGCTGGCGCAGTGTATTTTTTATTAATTTTAATTTTGGTGACTCATGTCCGCGTACGAGCACAAATTTTGTTTGGAACGAATATATTCAAAACCATCAACGGTATTGTTATGAAACTTTACACAACTCTTAGGAATAACTCTCCTTCTGCCTTCTGTAATTTTCAAGTTTCTAGCTGGCGCAGTGTATTTTTTATTAATTTTAATTTTAGTGACTCATGTCCACGTACGAGCACAAATTTTGTTTGGAACGAATATATTCAAAACCATCAACGGTATTGTTATGAAATTTTACACAACTCTTAGGAATAACTCTCCTTCTTCCTTCTGTAATTTTCAAGTTTCTAGCTGGCGCCGTGTATTTTTTATTAATTTTAATTTTCTTGACTCATATCCACGTACGAGCACAAATTTTGTTTGGAACAAATATATTCAAAACCATCAACGGTATTGTTATGAAACTTTACACAACTCTTAGGAATAACTCTCCTTCTTCTTTCTGTAATTCTCAAGTTTCTAGCTGGCGCAGTGTATTTTTTATTAATTTTAATTTTCGTGACTCATGTCCACGTACCAGCACACATTTTGTTCGGAACAAATATATTCAAAACCATCAACGGTATTGTTATGAAACTTTACACAACTCTTAGGAATAACTCTCCTTCTTCCTTCTGTAATTCTCAAGTTTCTAGCTGGCGCAGTGTATTTTTTATTAATTTTAATTTTCGTGACTCATGTCCACGTACGAGCACAAATTTTGTTTGGAACGAATATATTCGAAACCATCAACGGTATTGTTATGAAACTTTACACAACTCTTAGGAATAACTCTCCTTCTGCCTTCTGTAATTTTCAAGCTTCTAGCTGGCGCAGTGTATTTTTTATTAATTTTAATTTTCGTGACTCATGTCCACGTACGAGCACAAATTTTCTTTGGAACGAATATATTCAAAACCATCAACGGTATTGTTATGAAATTTTACACAACTCTTAGGAATAACTCTCCTTCTTCCTTCTGTAATTTTCAAGTTTCTAGCTGGCGCAGTGTATTTTTTATTAATTTTAATTTCCGTGACACATGTCCGCGTACGAGCACAAATTTTGTTTGGAACCAATATATTCAAAACCATCAACGGTATTGTTATGAAATTTTAAACAACTCTTAGGAATTACTCTCCTTCTTCCTTCTGTAATTTTCAAGTTTCTAGCTGGCGCAGTGTATTTTTTAATAATTTTAATTTCCGTGACTCATGTCCGCGTACGAGCACAAATTTTGTTTGGAACGAATATATTCAAAACCATCAACGGTATTGTAATGAAATTTTACACAACTCTGAGGAATAACTCTCCTTTTTCCTTCTGTAATTCTCAAGTTTCTAGCTGGCGCAATGTATTTTTTATTAATTTTAATTTTCGTGACTCATGTCCACGTACGAGCACAAATTTTGTTCGGAACGAATATATTCAAAACCATCAACGGTATTGTTATGAAATTTTACACAACTCTGAAGAATAATTATCCTTCTTCCTTCTGTAATTTTCAAGTTTCTAACGGGCGCAGTGTATTTTTTATTAATTTTAATTTTCGTGACTCATGTCCACGTACGAGCACAAATTTTGTTTGGAACGAATATATTCAAAACCATCAACGGTATTGTTATGAAATTTTACACAATTCTGAGGAATAATTATCCTTCTTCCTTCTGTAATTTTCAAGTTTCTAGCTGGCGCAGTGTATTTTTTATTAATTTTAATTTTCGTGACTCATGTCCACGTACGAGCACAAATTTTGTTTGGAACGAATATATTCAAAACCATCAACGGTATTGTTATGAAATTTTACACAATTCTTAGGAATAACTCTCCTTCTTCCTTCTGTAATTTTCAAGTTTCTAGCTGGCGCAGTGTATTTTTTATTAATTTTAATTTTTGTGACTCATGTCCACGTACGAGCACAAATTTTGTTTGGAACGAATATATTCAAAACCATCAACGGTATTGTTATGAAACTTTACACAACTCTTAGGAATTACTCTCCTTCTTCCTTCTGTAATTTTCTAGTTTCTAGCTGGCGCAGTGTATTTTTTATTAATTTTAATTTTCGTGACTCATGTCCACGTACGAGCACAAATTTTGTTTGGAACGAATATATTCAAAACCATCAACGGTATTGTTATGAAACTTTACACAACTCTGAGGAATAACTCTCCTTCTTCCTTCTGTAATTTTCAAGTTTCTAGCTGGCACAGTGTATTTTTTATTAATTTTAATTTTCGTGACTCATGTCCACGTACGAGCACAAATTTTGTTGGAAACGAATATATTCAAAACCATCAACGGTATTGTTATGAAATTTTACACAATTCTTAGGAATAACTCTCCTTCTTCCTTCTGTAATTTTCAAGTTTCTAGCTGGCGCAGTGTATTTTTTATTAATTTTAATTTCCGTGACTCATGTCCGCGTACGAGCACAAATTTTGTTTGGAACGAATATATTCAAAACCATCAACAGTATTGTTATGAAATTTTACACAACTCTTAGGAATAACTCTCCTTCTTCCTTCTGTAATTTTCAAGTTTCTAGCTGGCGCAGTGTATTTTTTTATTAATGTTAATTTTCGTGACTCATGTCCACGTACGAGCACAAATTTTGTTGGAAACGAATATATTCAAAACCATCAACGGTATTGTTATGAAATTTTACACAATTCTTAGGAATAACTCTCCTTCTTCCTTCTGTAATTTTCAAGTTTCTAGCTGGCGCAGTGTATTTTTTATTAATTTTAATTTTCGTGACTCATGTCCACGTACGAGCACAAATTTTGTTCGGAACGAATATATTCAAAACCATCAACGGTACTGTTATGAAACTTTACACAATTCTGAGGAATAACTCTCCTTCTTCCTTCTGTAATTTTCAAGTTTCTAGCTGGCGCAGTGTATTTTTTATTAATTTTAATTTTCGTGACTCATGTCCACGTACGAGCACAAATTTTGTTCGGAACGAATATATTCAAAACCATCAACGGTATTGTTATGAAACTTTACACAATTCTTAGGAATAACTCTCCTTCTTCCTTCTGTAATTTTCAAGTTTCTAGCTGGCGCAGTGTATTTTTATTAATTTTAATTGTCGTGACTCATGTCCACGTACGAGCACAAATTTTGTTTGGAACGAATATACTCAAAACCATCAACGGTATTGTTATGAAACTTTACACAATTCTTAGGAATAACTCTCCTTCTTCCTTCTGTAATTTTCAAGTTTCTAGCTGGCGCAGTGTATTTTTATTAATTTTAATTGTCGTGACTCATGTCCACGTACGAGCACAAATTTTCTTTGGAACGAATATATTCAAAACCATCAACGCTATTGTTATGAAATTTTACACAACTCTTAGGAATAACTCTCCTTCTTCCTTCTGTAATTTTCAAGTTTCTAGCTGGCGCAGTGTATTTTTTATTAATTTTAATTTCCGTGACTCATGTCCGCGTACGAGCACAAATTTTGTTCGGAACGAATATATTCAAAACCATCAACGGTACTGTTATGAAACTTTACACAATTCTGAGGAATAACTCTCCTTCTTCCTTCTGTAATTTTCAAGTTTCTAGCTGGCGCAGTGTATTTTTTATTAATTTTAATTTTCGTGACTCATGTCCACGTACGAGCACAAATTTTCTTTGGAACGAATATATTCAAAACCATCAACGCTATTGTTATGAAATTTTACACAACTCTTAGGAATAACTCTCCTTCTTCCTTCTGTAATTTTCAAGTTTCTAGCTGGCGCAGTGTATTTTTTATTAATTTTAATTTCCGTGACACATGTCCGCGTACGAGCACAAATTTTGTTTGGAACCAATATATTCAAAACCATCAACGGTATTGTTATGAAATTTTAAACAACTCTTAGGAATTACTCTCCTTCTTCCTTCTGTAATTTTCAAGTTTCTAGCTGGCGCAGTGTATTTTTTATTAATTTTAATTTCCGTGACTCATGTCCGCGTACGAGCACAAATTTTGTTCGGAACGAATATATTCAAAACCATCAACGGTACTGTTATGAAACTTTACACAATTCTGAGGAATAACTCTCCTTCTTCCTTCTGTAATTTTCAAGTTTCTAGCTGGCGCAGTGTATTTTTTATTAATTTTAATTTTCGTGACTCATGTCCACGTACGAGCACAAATTTTGTTTGGAACGAATATACTCAAAACCATCAACGGTATTGTTATGAAATTTTACACAATTCTGAGGAATAACTCTCCTTTTTCAGTGTGTAATTTTCAAGTTTCTAGCTGGCGCAGTGTATTTTTTATTAATTTTAATTTTCGTGACTCATGTCCACGTACGAGCACAAATTTTGTTTGGAACGAATATACTCAAAACCATCAACGGTATTGTTATGAAATTTTACACAATTCTGAGGAATAACTCTCCTTTTTCAGTGTGTAATTTTCAAGTTTCTAGCTGGCGCAGTGTATTTTTTATTAATTTTAATTTTCGTGACTCATGTCCACGTACGAGCACAAATTTTGTTTGGAACGAATATACTCAAAACCATCAACGGTATTGTTATGAAATTTTACACAATTCTTAGGAATAACTCTCCTTCTTCCTTCTGTAATTTTCAAGTTTCTAGCTGGCGCAGTGTATTTTTTATTAATTTTAATTTCCGTGACTCATGTCCGCGTACGAGCACAAATTTTGTTCGGAACGAATATATTCAAAACCATCAACGGTACTGTTATGAAACTTTACACAATTCTGAGGAATAACTCTCCTTCTTCCTTCTGTAATTTTCAAGTTTCTAGCTGGCGCAGTGTATTTTTTATTAATTTTAATTTTCGTGACTCATGTCCACGTACGAGCACAAATTTTGTTTGGAACGAATATACTCAAAACCATCAACGGTATTGTTATGAAATTTTACACAATTCTGAGGAATAACTCTCCTTTTTCAGTGTGTAATTTTCAAGTTTCTAGCTGGCGCAGTGTATTTTTTATTAATTTTAATTTTCGTGACTCATGTCCACGTACGAGCACAAATTTTGTTTGGAACGAATATACTCAAAACCATCAACGGTATTGTTATGAAACTTTACACAATTCTTAGGAATAACTCTCCTTCTTCCTTCTGTAATTTTCAAGTTTCTAGCTGGCGCAGTGTATTTTTATTAATTTTAATTGTCGTGACTCATGTCCACGTACGAGCACAAATTTTCTTTGGAACGAATATATTCAAAACCATCAACGGTATTGTTATGAAACTTTACACAATTCTGAGGAATAACTCTCCTTCTTCCTTCTGTAATTTTCAAGTTTCTAGCTGGCACAGTGTATTTTTTATTAATTTTAATTTTCGTGACTCATGTCCACGTACGAGCACAAATTTTGTTGGAAACGAATATATTCAAAACCATCAACGGTATTGTTATGAAATTTTACACAATTCTTAGGAATAACTCTCCTTCTTCCTTCTGTAATTTTCAAGTTTCTAGCTGGCGCAGTGTATTTTTTATTAATTTTAATTTCCGTGACTCATGTCCGCGTACGAGCACAAATTTTGTTTGGAACGAATATATTCAAAACCATCAACGGTATTGTTATGAAATTTTACACAATTCTGAGGAATAACTCTCCTTCTTCCTTGTGTAATTTTCAAGTTTCTAGCTGGCGCAGTGTATTTTTAATTAATTTTAATTTTCGTGACTCATGTCCACGTACGAGCACAAACTTTGTTTGGAACGAATATATTCAAAACCATCAACGGTATTGTTATGAAACTTTACACAACTCTTAGGAATTACTCTCCTTCTTCCTTCTGTAATTTTCAAGTTTCTAGCTGGCGCAGTGTATTTTTTTATTAATGTTAATTTTCGTGACTCATGTCCACGTACGAGCACAAATTTTGTTTGGAACGAATATATTCAAAACCATCAACGGTATTGTTATGAAACTTTACACAATTCTTAGGAATAACTCTCCTTCTTCCTTCTGTAATTTTCAAGTTTCTAGCTGGCGCAGTGTATTTTTTATTAATTTTAATTTTCGTGACTCATGTCCACGTACGAGCACAAATTTTGTTTGGAACGAATATATTCAAAACCATCAACGGTATTGTTATGAAATTTTACACAACTCTTAGGAATAACTCTCTTTCTGCCTTCTGTAATTTTCAAGTTTCTAGCTGGCGCAGTGTATTTTTTATTAATTTTAATTTTCGTGGCTCATGTCCACGTACGAGCACAAATTTTGTTTGGAACGAATATATTCAACACCATCAACGGTATTGTTATGAAATTTTACACAATTCTGAGGAATAACTCTCCTTCTTCCTTCTGTAATTTTCAAGTTTCCAGCTGGTGCAGTGTATTTTTCATTAATTTTAAATTTAGTGACTCATGTCTACGAACGAGCACAAATTTTGTTTGGAACGAATATACTCAAAACCATCAACGGTATTGTTATGAAACTTTACACAATTCTGAGGAATAATTATCCTTCTTCCTTCTGTAATTTTCAAGTTTCTAGCTGGCGCAGTGTATTTTTTATTAATTTTAATTTTCGTGACTCATGTCCACGTACGAGCACAAATTTTGTTCGGAACGAATATATTCAAAACCATCAACGGTATTGTTATGAAATTTTACACAATTCTGAGGAATAACCCTCCTTTTTCAGTGTGTAATTTTCAAGTTTCTAGCTGGCGCAGTGTATTTTTTATTAATTTTAATTTTTGTGACTCATGTCCACGTACGAGCACAAATTTTGTTTGGAACGAATATATTCAAAACCATCAACGGTACTGTTATGAAATTTTACACAATTCTGAGGAATAATTATCCTTCTTCCTTCTGTAATTTTCAAGTTTCTAGCTGGCGCAGTGTATTTTTTATTAATTTTAATTTTCGTGACTCATGTCCACGTACGAGCACAAATTTTGTTTGGAACGAATATATTCAAAACCATCAACGATATTGTTATGAAACTTTACACAACTCTTAGGAATAACTCTCCTTCTTCCTTCTGTAATTCTCAAGTTTCTAGCTGGCGCAGTGTATTTTTTATTAATTTTAATTTCCGTGACACATGTCCGCGTACGAGCACAAATTTTGTTTGGAACCAATATATTCAAAACCATCAACGGTATTGTTATGAAATTTTAAACAACTCTTAGGAATTACTCTCCTTCTTCCTTCTGTAATTTTCAAGTTTCTAGCTGGCGCAGTGTATTTTTTAATAATTTTAATTTCCGTGACTCATGTCCGCGTACGAGCACAAATTTTGTTTGGAACGAATATATTCAAAACCATCAACGGTATTGTAATGAAATTTTACACAACTCTGAGGAATAACTCTCCTTTTTCCTTCTGTAATTCTCAAGTTTCTAGCTGGCGCAATGTATTTTTTATTAATTTTAATTTTCGTGACTCATGTCCACGTACGAGCACAAATTTTGTTCGGAACGAATATATTCAAAACCATCAACGGTATTGTTATGAAATTTTACACAACTCTGAAGAATAATTATCCTTCTTCCTTCTGTAATTTTCAAGTTTCTAACGGGCGCAGTGTATTTTTTATTAATTTTAATTTTCGTGACTCATGTCCACGTACGAGCACAAATTTTGTTTGGAACGAATATATTCAAAACCATCAACGGTATTGTTATGAAATTTTACACAATTCTGAGGAATAATTATCCTTCTTCCTTCTGTAATTTTCAAGTTTCTAGCTGGCGCAGTGTATTTTTTATTAATTTTAATTTTCGTGACTCATGTCCACGTACGAGCACAAATTTTGTTTGGAACGAATATATTCAAAACCATCAACGGTATTGTTATGAAATTTTACACAATTCTTAGGAATAACTCTCCTTCTTCCTTCTGTAATTTTCAAGTTTCTAGCTGGCGCAGTGTATTTTTTATTAATTTTAATTTTTGTGACTCATGTCCACGTACGAGCACAAATTTTGTTTGGAACGAATATATTCAAAACCATCAACGGTATTGTTATGAAACTTTACACAACTCTTAGGAATTACTCTCCTTCTTCCTTCTGTAATTTTCTAGTTTCTAGCTGGCGCAGTGTATTTTTTATTAATTTTAATTTTCGTGACTCATGTCCACGTACGAGCACAAATTTTGTTTGGAACGAATATATTCAAAACCATCAACGGTATTGTTATGAAACTTTACACAACTCTTAGGAATAACTCTCGTTCTTCCTTCTGTAATTCTCAAGTTTCTAGCTGGCGCAGTGTATTTTTTATTAATTTTAAATTTCGTGACTCATGTCCACGTACGAGCACAAATTTTGTTTGGAACGAATATATTCAAAACCATCAACGGTACTGTTATGAAACTTTACACAATTCTGAGGAATAACTCTCCTTCTTCCTTCTGTAATTCTCAAGTTTCTAGCTGGCGCAGTGTATTTTTATTAATTTTAATTTTCGTGACTCATGTCCACGTACGAGCACAAATTTTGTTCGGAACGAATATACTCAAAACCATCAACGGTATTGTTATGAAACTTTACACAATTCTTAGGAATAACTCTCCTTCTTCCTTCTGTAATTTTCAAGTTTCTAGCTGGCGCAGTGTATTTTTTATTAATTTTAATTTTCGTGATTCATGTCCACGTACGAGCACAAATTTTGTTCGGAACGAATATACTCAAAACCATCAACGGTATTGTTATGAAACTTTACACAATTCTTAGGAATAACTCTCCTTCTTCCTTCTGTAATTTACAAGTTTCTAGCTGGCGCAGTGTATTTTTTATTAATTTTAATTTTCGTGACTCATGTCCACGTACGAGCACAAATTTTGTTCGGAACGAATATATTCAAAACCATCAACGGTATTGTTATGAAATTTTACACAATTCTGAGGAATAACCCTCCTTTTTCAGTGTGTAATTTTCAAGTTTCTAGCTGGCGCAGTGTATTTTTTATTAATTTTAATTTTTGTGACTCATGTCCACGTACGAGCACAAATTTTGTTTGGAACGAATATATTCAAAACCATCAACGGTACTGTTATGAAATTTTACACAATTCTGAGGAATAATTATCCTTCTTCCTTCTGTAATTTTCAAGTTTCTAGCTGGCGCAGTGTATTTTTTATTAATTTTAATTTTCGTGACTCATGTCCACGTACGAGCACAAATTTTGTTTGGAACGAATATATTCAAAACCATCAACGATATTGTTATGAAACTTTACACAACTCTTAGGAATAACTCTCCTTCTTCCTTCTGTAATTCTCAAGTTTCTAGCTGGCGCAGTGTATTTTTTATTAATTTTAATTTCCGTGACACATGTCCGCGTACGAGCACAAATTTTGTTTGGAACCAATATATTCAAAACCATCAACGGTATTGTTATGAAATTTTAAACAACTCTTAGGAATTACTCTCCTTCTTCCTTCTGTAATTTTCAAGTTTCTAGCTGGCGCAGTGTATTTTTTAATAATTTTAATTTCCGTGACTCATGTCCGCGTACGAGCACAAATTTTGTTTGGAACGAATATATTCAAAACCATCAACGGTATTGTAATGAAATTTTACACAACTCTGAGGAATAACTCTCCTTTTTCCTTCTGTAATTCTCAAGTTTCTAGCTGGCGCAATGTATTTTTTATTAATTTTAATTTTCGTGACTCATGTCCACGTACGAGCACAAATTTTGTTCGGAACGAATATATTCAAAACCATCAACGGTATTGTTATGAAATTTTACACAACTCTGAAGAATAATTATCCTTCTTCCTTCTGTAATTTTCAAGTTTCTAACGGGCGCAGTGTATTTTTTATTAATTTTAATTTTCGTGACTCATGTCCACGTACGAGCACAAATTTTGTTTGGAACGAATATATTCAAAACCATCAACGGTATTGTTATGAAATTTTACACAATTCTGAGGAATAATTATCCTTCTTCCTTCTGTAATTTTCAAGTTTCTAGCTGGCGCAGTGTATTTTTTATTAATTTTAATTTTCGTGACTCATGTCCACGTACGAGCACAAATTTTGTTTGGAACGAATATATTCAAAACCATCAACGGTATTGTTATGAAATTTTACACAATTCTTAGGAATAACTCTCCTTCTTCCTTCTGTAATTTTCAAGTTTCTAGCTGGCGCAGTGTATTTTTTATTAATTTTAATTTTTGTGACTCATGTCCACGTACGAGCACAAATTTTGTTTGGAACGAATATATTCAAAACCATCAACGGTATTGTTATGAAACTTTACACAACTCTTAGGAATTACTCTCCTTCTTCCTTCTGTAATTTTCTAGTTTCTAGCTGGCGCAGTGTATTTTTTATTAATTTTAATTTTCGTGACTCATGTCCACGTACGAGCACAAATTTTGTTTGGAACGAATATATTCAAAACCATCAACGGTATTGTTATGAAACTTTACACAACTCTTAGGAATAACTCTCGTTCTTCCTTCTGTAATTCTCAAGTTTCTAGCTGGCGCAGTGTATTTTTTATTAATTTTAAATTTCGTGACTCATGTCCACGTACGAGCACAAATTTTGTTTGGAACGAATATATTCAAAACCATCAACGGTACTGTTATGAAACTTTACACAATTCTGAGGAATAACTCTCCTTCTTCCTTCTGTAATTCTCAAGTTTCTAGCTGGCGCAGTGTATTTTTATTAATTTTAATTTTCGTGACTCATGTCCACGTACGAGCACAAATTTTGTTCGGAACGAATATACTCAAAACCATCAACGGTATTGTTATGAAACTTTACACAATTCTTAGGAATAACTCTCCTTCTTCCTTCTGTAATTTTCAAGTTTCTAGCTGGCGCAGTGTATTTTTTATTAATTTTAATTTTCGTGATTCATGTCCACGTACGAGCACAAATTTTGTTCGGAACGAATATACTCAAAACCATCAACGGTATTGTTATGAAACTTTACACAATTCTTAGGAATAACTCTCCTTCTTCCTTCTGTAATTTACAAGTTTCTAGCTGGCGCAGTGTATTTTTTATTAATTTTAATTTTCGTCACTCATGTCCACGTTCGAGCACAAATTTTGTTTGGAACGAATATATTGAAAACCATCAACGGTATTGTTATGAAACTTTACACAACTCTTAGGAATTACCCTCCTTCTTTTTTCTCTAATTTTCAAGTTTCTAGCTGGCGCAGTGTATTTTTTATTAATTTTAATTTCCGTGACTCATGTCCGCGTACGAGCACAAAATTTGTTTGGAACGAATATATTCAAAACCATCAACGGTAATGTTATGAAACTTTACACAACTCTTAGGAATTACTCTCCTTCTTCCTTCTGTAATTTTCACGTTTCTAGCTGGCGCAGTGTATTTTTCATTAATTTTAATTTTCGTGACTCATGTCCGCGTACGAGCACAAATTTTGTTTGAAACGAATATACTCAAAACCATCAACGGTATTGTTATGAAACTTTACAAAATTCTGAGGAATAACTCTCCTTCTTCCTTCTGTAATTGTCAAGTTTCTAGCTGGCGCAGTGTATTTTTTATTAATTTTAATTTTGGTGACTCATGTCCACGTACGAGCACAAATTTTGTTTGGAACGAATATACTCAAAACCATCAACGGTATTGTTATGAAACTTTACACAATTCTGAGGAATAACTCTCCTTCTTCCTTCTGTAATTTTCAAGTTTCTAGCTGGCGCAGTGTATTTTTTATTAATTTTAATTTTCGTGACTCATGTCCACGTACGAGCACAAATTTTGTTTGGAACGAATATATTCAAAACCATCAACGGTACTGTTATGAAACTTTACACAATTCTGAGGAATAACTCTCCTTCTTCCTTCTGTAATTTTCAAGTTTCTAGCTGGCGCAGTGTATTTTTTATTAATTTTAATTTTCGTGACTCATGTCCACGTACGAGCACAAATTTTGTTTGGAACGAATATATTCAAAACCATCAACGGTATTGTTATCAAATTTTACACAACTCTTAGGAATAACTCTCCTTCTTCCTTCTGTAATTTTCAAGTTTCTAGCTGGCGCAGTGTATTTTTTATTAATTTTAATTTTCGTGACTCATGTCCACGTACGAGCACAAATTTTGTTTGGAACGAATATATTCAAAACCATCAACGGTATTGTTATCAAATTTTACACAACTCTTAGGAATAACTCTCCTTCTTCCTTCTGTAATTTTCAAGTTTCTAGCTGGCGCAGTGTATTTTTTATTAATTTTAATTTTAGTGACTCATGTCCACGTACGAGCACAAATTTTGTTTGAAACGAATATACTCAAAACCATCAACGGTATTGTTATGAAACTTTACACAACTCTTAGGAATAACTCTCCTTCTGCCTTCTGTAATTTTCAAGTTTCTAGCTGGCGTAGTGTATTTTTTATTAATTTTAAATTTCGTGACTCATGTCCACGTACGAGCACAAATTTTGTTTGGAACGAATATATTCAAAACCATCAACGGTATTGTTATGAAATTTTACACAACTCTTAGGAATAACTCTCCTTCTGCCTTCTGTAATTCTCAAGTTTCTAGCTGACGCAGTGTATTTTTTATTCATTATAAATTTCGAGCACAATTTTGTTTGAATCGGGTGTAGTTCGGGTGTTTAAAACCAGACGAATTAAAATTATGAGTTGGCCCTGAAATTTGACCCTGACATTTTTTTTTTTTTTTAAATATACTAACACGCACTCAATACAAAACTATAGTCATACATACATATATTTCCCGCTTATCGAGTGGAGGTATCGTTTATGGTAATGATAGAAATGTTTATATGATGATTATATCAACCGGTGAGAGAATTTATTTTTTAACTAAAATTATGGTGTAATTTAGAAGCATTTTTACTGTTGTCCAAAACCCAAATTGTATTATTCAACAGAAGTTCCCAAAAGTTTTACTTCTAGGAGTGTAGCGCTAAGACTTTCTTGGTCCTTATACATTATAGTTCCTTTATGTTGAAGGAAGCTAACCTTATGTGAGACACTTGCATTTCATCGATTCCTGAAGGCCAACAGAGAAGTATTTTTTCTTCACATATCTAATGGCTTTTCCAGTAATAAATCACCGAATTCTTTCCTCCTTGCAACTTTCACTGGAAAAACGTGAAGCAATCGCGGAAACCCTCCGCAGATGCTATGACTAAACGGTATGTATATTTTAAATTAACAATTAATCCGAACATAATGGTTCAAATTAACACTCATCGTCGGTTCCTTAAACAAATCAGCGAATGCTAATGGCTAATTCCGATGCTACACCTTTGGAAAACAACAGCATGTGCGTCTATTTGAGATACACGACGGATTGTACACAGAAACGTGAGCGATTGGTCACCGTAAAAAGGTCAAGAGAATGTTGTGACGCAAATGAAAATGATTGTGTCAAATGCCGCGGCAATTGTAATTGATTCAATTGGGTGGCATCCAATTGTGTGTATAAATAAAGCTAGTGTTGATACAGCTTCCCGATTAAGACTAAAATGGTCACTATTTATATTACCATATGAACCATAAATTATTCATCAAGCGTACCAACGCTTCGAAAGCGTGTGTCGATGATTAGCACATGACAAGTTCGTCAATAATATGGTTAGGTATAATCCAGCCTTTCCGGCAAAATTGAAGTTTTATTTTCGAATTCATTTGGGGGTTTTTATTTCAGAAAACTTCTTGGAATGCAGAAATTGGAAACAAGATGGAATTTCTTTGCCCATTTAATTTCACTAATCGATAGACTGAACCGGATTGAACGGCACGATATACTCAAGAGAGTCGATGACATTGACCGTAACACTGACACTTCTTGATTCCTAAATGAAACACATGTCAATACAACTGGCCAAATTAAGTTCCTTCTGTATTAACACACTCCTAATTGAAATCATTCTCTACAAAAACCTGCTTCTGCACCAAGACTTTCAGATTGTTAATTTCGCAACTTTACAGGTTTACAGTTTATCAGATTCTCAAGTGTCAATTCAAGTTTTTAATGTCTTAGGTTTGGGGTCTCAGGTTCCCAGATCTGCAAGTTCTCTAATTCTCAGACTTTTAGGTTTTGCGGCTCCCAGGTTCCCCGAATTTCAGGCTTTCAATTTCTAAAGCCTTAGATTTCCTTTTCTTCGGCTCTTATTTTTTCTTGTTCTGTGGTTCTCATTGATTATGACTCATTTAGTTGCCAATTTCGTAGCTTTTCCGTAGATATTTTAAACTCTTGGTTCCCACATTTACAATTTCTGCTTTTCAGGTTTTCAGTTTCACACCTGTAAAGTTGTCACGTTTTCATGTTTGTCATTTTCAGGTTTTATGTTCCCAATGTCCAGGTTTTCAGGTTTTTTATCTCCAGATTCTCACAATGTGATTTTCAGTTTTCCAGAATTTAAGTTTGGTTCTCACAATTTCATTTTCAATTTTTCAGGTTTCAAAGTTTTCAGGTTTTCAGTTTCATAGCAGTAAAGTTGTCACGATTTCATGTTGGGATTCCCACATTTTGAGGTTTCGAGGTTCTTAGATCCTTAAAGTTATGTCTTTAATTTAATATTAAGGTTTTCAGCTTAACAGATTTTCATGTCTTACAGTTTCCAGTTTTTTTTTTGGTTTCGGTCGTTTGGATTTTCAGGTTTTATGTTTCCACTGTCCAGGCTTTCAGGTTTTCAGATTCTCACAGAATGATTTTCAGTTTTCCAGAATTTTAGAGTTTAGTTCTCACATTTCCATTTTCAATTTTTCAGGTTTCAAAGATTTCAGGTTTTAAGTTTCAAAGCTGTAAAGTTGTCACGATTTCATGTTGGGATTCCCACATTTTGAGGTCTCGACGTTCTTAGATCCTTAAAATTATAAGTCTTTAATTTAATATTAAGGTTTTCAGGTTCTCAGAATTTCATGTTTTACAGTTCCCAGTTTAGTTTTTTTTTTTTTGTTTCGGTCGTTTGGATTTTCAGGTTTTATGTTTCCACTGTCCAGGCTTTCAGGTTTTTGATCTCTCAGGTTTTCAGATTGTCACACAGGGATTTTCAGTTTTTCAGAATATCAGGGTTTAGTTCTCACATTTCCATTTTCAATTTTTCAGGTTTCAAAGTTTTCAGGTTTTCAGTTTCATAGCAGTAAAGTTGTCACGATTTCATGTTGGGATTACCACATTTTGAGGATTCGAGGTTCTTAGATCCCTAAAATTATTAGTATTTAATTTAATATTAAGGTTTTCAGCTTCTCAGATTTTCATGTTTTACAGTTTCCAGTTTTTTTTTTTTTGGTTTCGGTCGTTTGGATTTTAAGGTTTTTGATCTGTCAGTTTTTCAAATTCTCACACAGTGATTTTCAGTTTTCCAGAATATCAGAGTTTAGTTCTCACATTTCCATTTTAAATTTTTCAGGTTTCAAAGTTTTTAGGTTTTCAGTTTCATAGCAGTAAAGTTGTCACGATTTCATGTTGGGATTCCCACATTTTGAGGTTTCGAGGTTCTTAGATCCTTAAAGTTATGTCTTTAATTTAATATTAAGGTTTTCAGCTTAACAGATTTTCATGTCTTATAATTTCCAATTTTGTTTTTTTTTTTGGTTTCGGTCGTTTGGATTTTCAGGTTTTATATTTCCACTGTCCAGGCTTTCAGGTTTTTGATCTCTCAGGTTTTCAGATTTTCACAGAGTGATTTTCAGTTTTCCAGAATTTTAGAGTTTAGTTCTCACATTTCCATTTTCAATTTTTCAGGTTTCAAAGTTTTCAGGTTTTCAGTTTCATAGCAGTAAAGTTGTCACGATTTCATGTTGGGATTCCCACATTTTGAGGTTTCGAGGTTCTTAGATCCTTAAAATTATAAGTCTTTAATTTAATATTAAGGTTTTCAGCTTCTCAGATTTTCATGTTTTCCAGTTCCCTGCTTTTTTTGGTTTTCAGTTGTTTGGATTTCAGGTTTTGAGATTCTCACAGTGATTTTCAGTTTTTCAGAAATTCAGATATTGTTTCTCACATTTTCATTTTCAATTTTTCAGGTTTCAAAGCTCTCACGTTTTCATGTTTCCCAGTTCACATTTTTTGGTTTTCAGTTGTTTGGATTTTCGGGTTTTATGTTTCCAATATCCAGGCTTTCAGGTTTTTGATCTCTTAGGTTTTGAGATTTTCACACTGTGATTTTCAATTTTTCAGAATTTCAGTTTGGTTCTCACAATTTCATTTCCAATTTTTCAGGTTTCCAAGTTCTCAGGTTTTCAGTTTCTCAGATTTTCATGTTTTCCAGTTCCCAGTTTCTTGTTGTTTTTTTTTGGTTTTCAGTTGTTTGGATTTCAGGTTTTATGTTTCCACTGTCCAGGCTTTCAGGTTTTTTAATCTCTTAAAGTTTTCAGATTTTCACAATGTGGTTTTCAGTTTTCTAGAATTTCAGTTTGGTCCTCACAATTTCAGTTTTAATTTTTTAGGTTTAAAAGTTCTTAGATTTTGAGTTTCATAGCTGTAAAGTTGTCACAATTTCATGTTTGGATTCCCACGTTTTGAAGTTTAGAGGTTTTCGGATTCTTAGAGGTATAGGTCTTCAATTTAAGATAAAGGTTGTCAGTTTCTCAGATTTTCATGTTTTCCAGTTCTGTTTTTTTTTTTTTTTTTGGTTTTCAGTTGTCTTGATTTCAGGTTTTATGTTTCCAATGTCCAGGCTTTCAGGTTTCTGATCTCTCAGGTTTTGAGATTCTCACTCTGTGATTTTCAGTTTTCCAGAATTTCAGATTATGGTTCTCACATTTTCATTTTAAATTTTTCAGATTTTTCAAAGTTCTCAGGTTTTCAGTTTCTCAGATTTTCATGTTTTCCAGTTCCCAGTTTTTTTGGTTTTCAGTTGTTTGGATTTCAGGTTTTCTGTTTCCACTGTCATGTTTTTGATCTCTTATGTTTTCAAATTCTCACAATGTGATTTTCAGTTTTCCAGAATTTCAGTTTGGTTTTCACAATTTCACTTTCAATTTTTCAGATTTCAAAGTTCTCAGGTTTTCATGTTTTCCACTTCCCACTTTTTTTGGTTTTCAGTTGTTCGGATTTCAGGTTTGTTTCCACTGTCCAGGCTTTCAGGTTTTTGATCTCTTGGGTTTTCAGATTCTCACACTGTGATTTTCAGAATTTCAGAGTTTAGTTCTCACATTTTAATTTTTAATTTTTCAGGTTTCAAAGTCCTCATGTTTTCGTCATTGATTTTGACAGTATGTATTATTTTTCTTCCATCAACAATGCATCAGAGACAAGTATTTTGTTAACAAAAATAAATAGAGTCAGATAAACATAACTATAATAATTAATAAGGCAATGAAAAAAATTAAAGGTTACACATACCATAAACATAATAACGGTAGCTGAGCCAATATAGGAGTCTACAAAATAGGAATATAGAAGGTGATAGGACTAATTATAATCAAATAGCAAAAATATTCGCAAGGGGAAGAGCCGAATCATGGTCTCATTTCCACAGATTTTCAGAAGATCGCTATAAAAATACTTACAGAAGTCGTCGGTTAACAATTGGGAAACAATTACAATTTCATACATTTTTTTTTATTAGGGATAAAGGTTTTAAATATCCACCAGCAACCTGATATTTGCATCATTATAAACGCCCGATATATCCTGCAAGAGCTTCTAATGACGGATATCGAATAATTTTTTAAACAGCCTGTATAGACCTTCAATCGAAGTTGTTGGATGAGAGCAAAATCTCAATAAAACCATGGAATATATCCTTGGGCCACATTTAAAACGTCTGCTCTAGTGGATCAGATTCATTGTGTAATAAAACAAGCGCTCAGTAGTTGAAATTTTAAATGCGTGCAGTATTATTTTCTCAAGACTAAATTTGTATAATTGTTAAGTAATGTTTCTATTGAAGCAAAGTTTAATTGGGAATATCCAACCACTTTTTTTCAAAAGATTTATATTTTAATTTATAGACATGTGGACGGTAATTACAACAAGAAATTAATTGACAGTATTTTTGATCCAAAGTGCGGTTCAAAAATGTAAACAATATAAATCAGTTAGCTCTATACAAATCTGTACAATGTCCAAAATCTCCCATCTTTAAATATTGTTACGCCAGGGCAACAAAACAACTTGTGAGAGCATAAGTGTTAAATTTATTTTGTAGAAATAAAAATTTGTTGAAGGTCATAATTACAAGTCCGCAAATTGCGTCAAATATTTGCATTACAAATTTGCGGCAAAAAATCTAAATGGTCGAATGAAGACCTGCTGGGTATCAAACGGGTTTGCACGTTTTGACCGTTTCGTCGTTGCTTTTATTCGGGTAAGTTCGCGTAAAAAAATCGATTCATACCGTGGAAATGAAGCAATCCAAGAGTGGTGCGTTGTCGGAGCTCTTGGTTCCGTCGCTGGCACCTCCAACGGCGCTCTTTTCCTCCTGAAACAAAATTCCTTTTCAGTTCCATCAAGAATAGCAATCACCAGACATTTTAAACGTTGTAAAAAATGTATTGTAAATTGCAAAACTATGCAGCAAAATTCATAATTCATAATTATGTAAATCCATTGTTTGTTAATACAACATTTAGATAATAACAACAATTAAATGTTACGGCTTTTGTGAATTTGAAAAGATAAGGCAGTCAAAAGTGAAAACGGTTTGATGATGATGTACATAAAAATGTAAATTGTTGAGAAATATTTGCAGCGGCCGTCGCGTCGACCAGTCGGGAAACCCGTAGGGCCGTAAAACCTTTACTTGACTGGCCGCGCTCACGCCAACAAGTCAAAATTCAAATCTCATTCACTATTCAACAGCCGCAAGGGCATAATTCAATCTAAAACCAGGACACGGTTCCTTTATTCAAATTCAGTACAAAACCAATCCGGGAAAAGAAACGTTCAACATCAATCTGCAACTATTCGTAATATACAAGTTTATTAAGTTCGCGAGTGTTTCAATACAAATCCAAAAGATATGGTCCTTCGAGTAGCACAAATCTGCCCCCCAACTTCAATGCATAAATATTTCAAACAATTTTTTTGCGTAATGTACTAACTGAAACGTGTATTTTGACAAATGTTTGTGTATATAGGTGAATCAGTTCTTTTAGGAATGACATAATATACCCAACGAAAAATTGGCTATCGATGAAAGCTTCAATTAAAATTGTATGCAAAAGAGTACAAGGTAACTTAAACAAAAAGAAGACTACGACACACAAACAACTCGAATTTTCGTTTACGCAATCTGAAACAGAAAAATCAAATCTGAAGAAAACACGACTTGGTAAAATTTAACTACTTTTAATCAGTTTTTCCCTAAAACACCAAAAACAATTTTATTACAACCCAACGCACGTTTCGCCCACAATGTTGGCATCATCAGAGCGATAATTTTCAAAAAGTGAAGTGGTTTTCCGTCGATCAGCCTTTCCCATTTTACATAGACTGTACTTCCGAAGTGGCAAGGTTAGTTTTATAGTCACGCTTACATACAAATTTATGCTGCCTAAAATACAGGGTGTCGCAGAATTAACTACTTTAATTTTAACCAGTAGCAGAACTCGCCGAGAACAACAAGATTTTTATCACTTTTTCGAAATCTCAATTTTTTTCAGCATTTTTGGAACCCTTCAAATTCACGAACCGCCTATGGATATTTATTTCTTGACCTACAGACAATCTATTGTTTTTGTCCGGAAAAGCCAAGGTCCTTATAAAGCTTCTAATTTTTTTGCACTCTCGGGTACATCAGTTACCTGCTGTTGAGAATCAGTATCGGCAGGCGAACTCGACCGGGTGTGCTATTGTATTTTACTTTCACTTTTAAAGTTATTATCGTAAAAGATGCCCGCTTTTCTCGTGTGCCTAATTTCCATTAACGTCGTGCATTAGCTAAATCCTTTCTTTCTTTCTTTCTTTCTTGCTATCTTTCTGCATAGGCAGACACACTGTTTTGTCTGCCGCTCATAATTGACCATTTTTGCTACGTACACAAAATATTTTGTCTGCCACTCAATTTACCAATCGTGTGCTTTGAAAAATTCGAGAAGCCTGTGAAATCGGCAGCGTTCATAATTTAGATTTTTTTTTTATTTAAATTATTTCATTCTTTTAGGGATTTAGCTGAAGTTTACATTATCTTGAAAAAAAAGAGAAATTTGATAAAACTTGTGTATGATGTCTGAAATGTCTTGAAGCGACTTAAGAAACTTGAATCGGCTTCGGAAAGACTTGGAATGTCTTGAAACGACTTCAAAGACTTGAGGCGACTTGAAACGGCATGAAATGTTCTGAAAGGACTTGAGGCAACTTGAAATGTTTTGAAAGCAATTGAAGATTTGAAAAGACTTGAAATGGCATGAAAATATTTTTAAAAAATGAAAGCGACTTGAAGAAACTTGAAACGACTTGAAAACACGTGAAATGTCTTGGAGGGACTTGAAGCGACCTGAAAAGACATGAAATATCTGGAAAATACTTGAAGAGTCTTGGAGCGATCTGGGAACACCTCAAATAATATCTTGAAAGGACTGGGAGCCACTTGAGAAGACTTGAAATACCTTGAAGAGACTTGAAAAGATTTGAAATGTCTTGAAACGACTTGAAAGACTTGAAGTGAATTGAAAAAACTTGAGATGTATGGAAGGGATTTGAGGTGACTTGAAAAGATTTAGAGCGAATTGAAACGACATGAAATGTTTTTGGGGCGACTTGAAAAGTTTTGAAGAAAATTAAAGAGACTTGAAAAGACTTGAAATGTCTTGAAGAATCTTAAAGCGACCTGGGAAGATTTCAAACATTTTGAAGGGACAAGAAGCTACTTGAAAAGTCTTGAAGAGTCTTGAAGCGACCTGGGACGATTTGATATATCTTGAAGGGATTGGAAGCGACTTGAGAAGACTTAAAATCTCTGGAAAATACTTGAAGAGTCTTGGAGCCATTTGGAAACACTTCAAATAATATCTTGAAAGGACTGGAAGCCACATGAAAAAACTTGAAATACCTTGAAGAGACTTGAAAGGATTTGAAGTATCTTGAAACGACTTGAAAGACTTGAAGCGAATTGAAAAAACTTGAGATGTTTGAAAGGGACTGGAGGTGACTTGAAATATTTTGAAAAGTCTTGAAGCGACTTGAAGAAAGTTGAAGCAATTTAAGATGACTTGAAATGTCTTGAAGCGACGTGAAATATGTTAAAAAGACTTAAAGCCACTTAAAAAGATTTAGAGCGAATTGAAACGACATGAAATGCTTTTGGGGCAATTTGAAAACTTTTGAAAGGAATTAAAGCGACCTAGGAAGACCTCAAATATTTTGAAGAGACTGGAAGCGACTTGAAAAGTCTTGAAGAGTCTTGAAGCGACCTGGAAAGATTTGATAGATCTTGAAGGGATTCAAATTGAGTTGAGAAGACTTGAAATGTCTGGAACAAACTCGAAGAGTCTTGGAACGACCTGGGAACACTTCAATTAATATCTTGAAAGAACTGGAAGCCACTTGAAAAGACTTGAAATACCTTGAAGAGACTTGAAAGGATTTGAAATGTCTTGGAACGACCTGAAAGGCTTGAAGCGAATTGAAAAAACTTGAGATGTTTGGAAGGGACTTGAGGTGACTTGAAATACTTTGAAAGGACTTGAAGCGACTTGAAAAGATTTAGAGCGAATTGAAACGATATGAAATGCTTTGAAGAGACTTAGGGCGACCAAAGTTTTGAAAGGAATTGAAGAAGCTTGAAGAGCCTGGAAACGTCTTGAAGAATCTTAAGCGACCTGGGAAGATTTCAAATATTTTGGACGGACGGGAAGCTGCTTGAAATGTTTTGGATGGAATTGAAGCGATCTGGGAAATAATATATTGAAGCGACTGGAAGCCACTTGAAAAGACTTGAAATACCTTGAAGAGACTTGAAAGGATTTGAAATGTCTTGGAACGACCTGAAAGGCTTGAAGCGAATTGAAAAAACTTGAGATGTTTGGAAGGGACTTGAGGTGACTTGAAATACTTTGAAAGGACTTGAAGCGACTTGAAAAGATTTAGAGCGAATTGAAACGATATGAAATGCTTTGAAGAGACTTAGGGCGACCAAAGTTTTGAAAGGAATTGAAGAAGCTTGAAGAGCCTGGAAACGTCTTGAAGAATCTTAAGCGACCTGGGAAGATTTCAAATATTTTGGACGGACGGGAAGCTGCTTGAAATGTTTTGGATGGAATTGAAGCGATCTGGGAAATAATATATTGAAGCGACTGGAAGCCACTTGAAAAGACTTGAAATACCTTGAAGAGACTTGAAAGGATTCGAAATGTCTTGGAACGACTTGAAAGACTTGAAGCGAATTGAAAAAACTTGAGATGTTTGGAAGGGACTTGGGGTGACTTGAAATATTTTGAAAGGACTTGAAGCGACTTGAAAAGATTTAGAGCGAATTGAAACGATATGAAATGCTTTGAAGAGACTTAGGGCGACTAAAGTTTTGAAAGGAATTGAAGAAGCTTGAAGAGCCTTGAAACGTCTTGAAGAATCTTAAGCGACCTGGGAAGATTTCAAATATTTTGAAAGGGCGGGAAGCTGCTTGAAATGTTTTGGATGGAATTGAAGCGATCTGGGAAATAATATATTGAAGCGACTGGAAGCCACTTGAAAAGACTTGAAATACCTTGAAGAGACTTGAAAGGATTTGAAATGTCTTGGAACGACTTGAAAGACTTGAAGCGAATTGAAAAAACATGAGATGTTTGGAAGGGACTTGGGGTGACTTGAAATAATTTGAAAGGACTTGAAGCGACTTGAAAAGATTTAGAGCGAATTGAAACGATATGAAATGCTTTGAAGAGACTTAGGGCGACTAAAGTTTGAAAGGAATTGAAGAAGCTTGAAGAGCCTTGAAACGTCTTGAAGAATATTAAGCGACCTGGGAAGATTTCAAATATTTTGAAAGGGCGGGAAGCTGCTTGAAATGTTTTCGATGGAATTGAAGCGATCTGGGAAATAATATATTGAAGCGACTGGAAGCCACTTCAAAAGACTTGAAATACCTTGAAGAGACTTGAAAGGATTTGAAATGTCTTGGAACGACTTGAAAGACTTGAAGCGAATTGAAAAAACTTGAGATGTTTGGAAGGGACTTGAGGTGACTTGAAATATTTTGAAAGGACTTGAAGCGACTTGAAAAGATTTAGAGCGAATTGAAACGATATGAAATGCTTTGAAGAGACTTAGGGCGACTAAAGTTTTGAAAGGAATTGAAGAAGCTTGAAGAGCCTGGAAACGTCTTGAAGAATCTTAAGCGACCTGGGAAGATTTCAAATATTTTGAAAGGACGGGAAGCTGCTTGAAATGGTTTGGATGGAATTGAAGCGATCTGGGAAATAATATATTGAAGCGACTGGAAGCCACTTGAAAAGACTTGAAATACCTTGAAGACACTTGAAAGGATTTGAAATGTCTTGGAACGACTTGAAAGGCTTGAAGCGAATTGAAAAAACTTGAGATGTTTGGAAGGGACTTGGGGTGACTTGAAATATTTTGAAAGGAGTTGAAGCGACTTGAAAAGATTTAGAGCGAATTGAAACGATATGAAATGCTTTGAAGAGACTTAGGGCGACTAAAGTTTGAAAGGAATTGAAGAAGCTTGAAGAGCCTTGAAACGTCTTGAAGAATCTTAAGCGACCTGGGAAGATTTCAAATATTTTGAAAGGGCGGGAAGCTGCTTGAAATGTTTTGGATGGAATTGAAGCGATCTGGGAAATAATATATTGAAGCGACTGGAAGCCACTTGAAAAGACTTGAAATACCTTGAAGAGACTTGAAAGGATTTGAAAGGTCTTGGAACGACTTGAAAGACTTGAAGCGAATTGAAAAAACTTGAGATGTTTGGAAGGGACTTGGGGTGACTTGAAATATTTTGAAAGGACTTGAAGCGACTTGAAAAGATTTAGAGCGAATTGAAACGATATGAAATGCTTTGAAGAGACTTAGGGCGACTAAAGTTTTGAAAGGAATTGAAGAAGCTTGAAGAGCCTGGAAACGTCTTGAAGAATCTTAAGCGACCTGGGAAGATTTAAAATATTTTGAAAGGGCGGGAAGCTGTTCGAAATGTTTTGGATGGAATTGAAGCGATCTGGGAAATAATATATTGAAGCGACTGGAAGCCACTTGAAAAGACTTGAAATACCTTGAAGAGACTTGAAAGGATTTGAAATGTCTTGGAACGACTTGAAAGACTTGAAGCGAATTGAAAAAACTTGAGATGTTTGGAAGGGACTTGAGGTGACTTGAAATATTTTGAAAGGACTTGAAGCGACTTGAAAAGATTTAGAGCGAATTGAAACGATATGAAATGCTTTGAAGAGACTTAGGGCGACTAAAGTTTTGAAAGGAATTGAAGAAGCTTGAAGAGCCTGGAAACGTCTTGAAGAATCTTAAGCGACCTGGGAAGATTTCAAATATTTTGAAAGGACGGGAAGCTGCTTGAAATGGTTTGGATGGAATTGAAGCGATCTGGGAAATAATATATTGAAGCGACTGGAAGCCACTTGAAAAGACTTGAAATACCTTGAAGACACTTGAAAGGATTTGAAATGTCTTGGAACGACTTGAAAGGCTTGAAGCGAATTGAAAAAACTTGAGATGTTTGGAAGGGACTTGGGGTGACTTGAAATATTTTGAAAGGAGTTGAAGCGACTTGAAAAGATTTAGAGCGAATTGAAACGATATGAAATGCTTTGAAGAGACTTAGGGCGACTAAAGTTTGAAAGGAATTGAAGAAGCTTGAAGAGCCTTGAAACGTCTTGAAGAATCTTAAGCGACCTGGGAAGATTTCAAATATTTTGAAAGGGCGGGAAGCTGCTTGAAATGTTTTGGATGGAATTGAAGCGATCTGGGAAATAATATATTGAAGCGACTGGAAGCCACTTGAAAAGACTTGAAATACCTTGAAGAGACTTGAAAGGATTTGAAAGGTCTTGGAACGACTTGAAAGACTTGAAGCGAATTGAAAAAACTTGAGATGTTTGGAAGGGACTTGGGGTGACTTGAAATATTTTGAAAGGACTTGAAGCGACTTGAAAAGATTTAGAGCGAATTGAAACGATATGAAATGCTTTGAAGAGACTTAGGGCGACTAAAGTTTTGAAAGGAATTGAAGAAGCTTGAAGAGCCTGGAAACGTCTTGAAGAATCTTAAGCGACCTGGGAAGATTTAAAATATTTTGAAAGGGCGGGAAGCTGTTCGAAATGTTTTGGATGGAATTGAAGCGATCTGGGAAATAATATATTGAAGCGACTGGAAGCCACTTGAAAAGACTTGAAATACCTTGAAGAGACTTGAAAGGATTTGAAATGTCTTGGAACGACTTGAAAGACTTGAAGCGAATTGAAAAAACTTGAGATGTTTGGAAGGGACTTGAGGTGACTTGAAATATTTTGAAAGGACTTGAAGCGACTTGAAAAGATTTAGAGCGAATTGAAACGATATGAAATGCTTTGAAGGGACTTAGGGCGACTAAAGTTTTGAAAGGAATTGAAGAAGCTTGAAGAGCCTGGAAACGTCTTGAAAAATCTTAAGCGACCTGGGAAGATTTCAAATATTTTGAAAGGGCGGGAAGCTGCTTGAAATGTTTTGGATGGAATTGAAGCGATCTGGGAAATAATATATTGAAGCGACTGGAAGCCACTTGAAAAGACTTGAAATACCTTGAAGAGACTTGAAAGGATTCGAAATGTCTTGGAACGACTTGAAAGACTTGAAGCGAATTGAAAAAACTTGAGATGTTTGGAAGGGACTTGAGGTGACTTGAAATACTTTGAAAGGACTTGAAGCGATTTGAAAAGATTTAGAGCGAATTGAAACGATATGAAATGCTTTGAAGAGACTTAGGGCAACTAAAGTTTTGAAAGGAATTGAAGAAGCTTGAAGAGCCTGGAAACGTCTTGAAGAATCTTAAGCGACCTGGGAAGATTTCAAATATTTTGAAAGGGCGGGAAGCTGCTTGAAATGTTTTGGATGGAATTGAAGCGATCTGGGAAATAATATATTGAAGCGACTGGAAGCCACTTGAAAAGACTTGAAATACCTTGAAGAGACTTGAAAGGATTCGAAATGTCTTGGAACGACTTGAAAGACTTGAAGCGAATTGAAAAAATTTGAGATGTTTGGAAGGGACTTGAGGTGACTTGAAATATTTTGAAAGGACTTGAAGCGACTTGAAAAGATTTAGAGCGAATTGAAACGATATGAAATGCTTTGAAGAGACTTAGGGCGACTAAAGTTTTGAAAGGAATTGAAGAAGCTTGAAGAGCCTGGAAACGTCTTGAAGAATCCTAAGCGACCTGGTGAGATTTCAAATATTTTGAAAGGGCGGGAAGCTGCTTGAAATGTTTTGGATGGAATTGAAGCGATCTGGGAAATAATATATTGAAGCGACTGGAAGCCACTTGAAAAGACTTGAAATACCTTGAAGAGACTTGAAAGGATTTGAAATGTCTTGGAACGACTTGAAAGACTTGAAGCGAATTGAAAAAACTTGAGATGTTTGGAAGGGACTTGGGGTGACTTGAAATATTTTGAAAGGACTTGAAGCGACTTGAAAAGATTTAGAGCGAATTGAAACGATATGAAATGCTTTGAAGAGACTTAGGGCGACTAAAGTTTTGAAAGGAATTGAAGAAGCTTGAAGAGCCTGGAAACGTCTTGAAGAATCCTAAGCGACCTGGTGAGATTTCAAATATTTTGAAAGGGCGGGAAGCTGCTTGAAATGTTTTGGATGGAATTGAAGCGATCTGGGAAATAATATATTGAAGCGACTGGAAGCCACTTGAAAAGACTTGAAATACCTTGAAGAGACTTGAAAGGATTTGAAATGTCTTGGAACGACTTGAAAGACTTGAAGCGAATTGAAAAAACTTGAGATGTTTGGAAGGGACTTGAGGTGACTTGAAATATTTTGAAAGGACTTGAAGCGAGTTGAAAAGATTTAGAGCGAATTGAAACGATATGAAATGCTTTGAAGAGACTTAGGGCGACTAAAGTTTGAAAGGAATTGAAGAAGCTTGAAGAGCCTTGAAACGTCTTGAAGAATCTTAAGCGACCTGGGAAAATTTCAAATATTTTGAAAGGGCGGGAAGCTGCTTGAAATGTTTTCGATGGAATTGAAGCGATCTGGGAAATAATATATTGAAGCGACTGGAAGCCACTTGAAAAGACTTGAAATACCTTGAAGAGACTTGAAAGGATTTGAAATGTCTTGGAACGACTTGAAAGGCTTGAAGCGAATTGAAAAAACTTGAGATGTTTGGAAGGGACTTGAGGTGACTTGAAATATTTTGAAAGGACTTGAAGCGACTTGAAAAGATTTAGAGCGAATTGAAACGATATGAAATGCTTTGAAGAGATTTAGGGCGACTAAAGTTTTGAGAGGAATTGAAGAAGCTTGAAGAGCCTGGAAACGTCTTGAAGAATCTTAAGCGACCTGGGAAGATTTCAAATATTTTGAAAGGGCGGGAAGCGACTTGAAAAGATTTAGAGCGAATTGAAACGATATGAAATGCTTTGAAGAGACTTAGGGCGACTAAAGTTTTGAAAGGAATTGAAGAAGCTTGAAGAACCTGGAAACGTCTTGAAGAATCTTAAGCGACCTGGGAAGATTTCAAATATTTTAAAAGGGCGGGAAGCTGCTTGAAATGTTTTGGATGGAATTGAAGCGATCTGGGAAATAATATATTGAAGCGACTGGAAGCCACTTGAAAAGACTTGAAATACCTTGAAGAGACTTGAAAGGATTTGAAATGTCTTGGAACGACTTGAAAGACTTGAAGCGAATTGAAAAAACTTGAGATGTTTGGAAGGGACTTGAGGTGACTTGAAATATTTTGAAAGGACTTGAAGCGACTTGAAAAGATTTAGAGCGAATTGAAACGATATGAAATGCTTTGAAGAGACTTAGGACGACTAAAGTTTTGAAAGGAATTGAAGAAGCTTGAAGAACCTGGAAACGTCTTGAAGAATCTTAAGCGACCTGGGAAGATTTCAAATATTTTGAAAGGGCGGGAAGCTGCTTGAAATGTTTTGGATGGAATTGAAGCGATCTGGGAAATAATATATTGAAGCGACTGGAAGCCACTTGAAAAGACTTGAAATACCTTGAAGAGACTTGAAAGGATTTGAAATGTCTTGGAACGACTTGAAAGACTTGAAGCGAATTGAAAAAACTTGAGATGTTTGGAAGGGACTTGAGGTGACTTGAAATATTTTGAAAGGACTTGAAGCGACTTGAAAAGATTTAGAGCGAATTGAAACGATATGAAATGCTTTGAAGGGACTTAGGGCGACTAAAGTTTGAAAGGAATTGAAGAAGCTTGAAGAGCCTTGAAACGTCTTGAAGAATCTTAAGCGACCTGGGAAGATTTCAAATATTTTGAAAGGGCGGGAAGCTGCTTGAAATGTTTTGGATGGAATTGAAGCGATCTGGGAAATAAAATATTGAAGCGACTGGAAGCCACTTGAAAAGACTTGAAATACCTTGAAGAGACTTGAAAGGATTTGAAATGTCTTGGAACGACTTGAAAGACTTGAAGCGAATTGAAAAAACTTGAGATGTTTGGAAGGGACTTGGGGTGACTTGAAATATTTTGAAAGGACTTGAAGCGACTTGAAAAGATTTAGAGCGAATTGAAACGATATGAAATGCTTTGAAGAGACTTAGGGCGACTAAAGTTTGAAAGGAATTGAAGAAGCTTGAAGAGCCTTGAAACGTCTTGAAGAATCTTAAGCGACCTGGGAAAATTTCAAATATTTTGAAAGGGCGGGAAGCTGCTTGAAATGTTTTCGATGGAATTGAAGCGATCTGGGAAATAATATATTGAAGCGACTGGAAGCCACTTGAAAAGACTTGAAATACCTTGAAGAGACTTGAAAGGATTTGAAATGTCTTGGAACGACTTGAAAGACTTGAAGCGAATTGAAAAAACTTGAGATGTTTGGAAGGGACTTGAGGTGACTTGAAATATTTTGAAAGGACTTGAAGCGACTTGAAAAGACTTAGAGCGAATTGAAACGATATGAAATGCTTTGAAGAGACTTAGGACGACTAAAGTTTTGAAAGGAATTGAAGAAGCTTGAAGAACCTGGAAACGTCTTGAAGAATCTTGAGCGACCTGGGAAGATTTCAAATATTTTAAAAGGGCGGGAAGCTGCTTGAAATGTTTTGGATGGAATTGAAGCGATCTGGGAAATAATATATTGAAGCGACTGGAAGCCACTTGAAAAGACTTGAAATACCTTGAAGAGACTTGAAAGGATTTGAAATGTCTTGGAACGACTTGAAAGACTTGAAGCGAATTGAAAAAACTTGAGATGTTTGGAAGGGACTTGAGGTGACTTGAAATATTTTGAAAGGACTTGAAGCGACTTGAAAAGATTTAGAGCGAATTGAAACGATATGAAATGCTTTGAAGAGACTTAGGGCGACTAAAGTTTGAAAGGAATTGAAGAAGCTTGAAGAGCCTTGAAACGTCTTGAAGAATCTTAAGCGACCTGGGAAAATTTCAAATATTTTGAAAGGGCGGGAAGCTGCTTGAAATGTTTTCGATGGAATTGAAGCGATCTGGGAAATAATATATTGAAGCGACTGGAAGCCACTTCAAAAGACTTGAAATACCTTGAAGAGACTTGAAAGGATTTGAAATGTTTTGGAACGACTTGAAAGACTTGAAGCGAATTGAAAAAACTTGAGATATTTGGAAGGGACTTGGGGTGACTTGAAATATTTTGAAAGGAGTTGAAGCGACTTGAAAAGATTTAGAGCGAATTGAAACGATATGAAATGCTTTAAAGAGACTTAGGACGACTAAAGTTTTGAAAGGAATTGAAGAAGCTTGAAGAACCTGGAAACGTCTTGAAGAATCTTAAGCGACCTGGGAAGATTTCAAATATTTTGAAAGGGCGGGAAGCTGCTTGAAATGTTTTGGATGGAATTGAAGCGATCTGGGAAATAATATATTGAAGCGACTGGAAGCCACTTGAAAAGACTTGAAATACCTTGAAGAGACTTGAAAGGATTTGAAATGTCTTGGAACGACTTGAAAGACTTTAAGCGAATTGAAAAAACTTCGAGATGTTTGGAAGGGACTTGAGGTGACTTGAAATATTTTGAAAGGACTTGAAACGACTTGAAAAGATTTAGAGCGAATTAAAACGATATGAAATGCTTTGAAGAGACTTAGGGCGACTAAAGTTTTGAAAGGAATTGAAGAAGCTTGAAGAGCCTTGAAACGACTTGAAGAATCTTAAGCGACCTGGGAAGATTTCAAATATTTTGAAAGGGCGGGAAGCTGCTTGAAATGTTTTGGATGGAATTGAAGCGATCTGGGAAATAAAATATTGAAGCGACTGGAAGCCACTTGAAAAGACTTGAAATACCTTGAAGAGACTTGAAAGGATTTGAAATGTCTTGGAACGACTTGAAAGACTTGAAGCGAATTGAAAAAACTTGAGATATTTGGAAGGGACTTGGGGTGACTTGAAATATTTTGAAAGGACTTGAAGCGACTTGAAAAGATTTAGAGCGAATTGAAACGATATGAAATGCTTTGAAGAGACTTAGGGCGACTAAAGTTTTGAAAGGAATTGAAGAAGCTTGAAGAGCCTTGAAACGTCTTGAAGAATCTTAAGCGACCTGGGAAGATTTCAAATATTTTGAAAGGGCGGGAAGCTGCTTGAAATGTTTTGGATGGAATTGAAGCGATCTGGGAAATAAAATATTGAAGCGACTGGAAGCCACTTGAAAAGACTTGAAATACCTTGAAGAGACTTGAAAGGATTCGAAATGTCTTGGAACGACTTGAAAGACTTGAAGCGAATTGAAAAAACTTGAGATGTTTGGAAGGGACTTGAGGTGACTTGAAATACTTTGAAAGGACTTGAAGCGATTTGAAAAGATTTAGAGCGAATTGAAACGATATGAAATGCTTTGAAGAGACTTAGGGCAACTAAAGTTTTGAAAGGAATTGAAGAAGCTTGAAGAGCCTGGAAACGTCTTGAAGAATCTTAAGCGACCTGGGAAGATTTCAAATATTTTGAAAGGGCGGGAAGCTGCTTGAAATGTTTTGGATGGAATTGAAGCGATCTGGGAAATAATATATTGAAGCGACTGGAAGCCACTTGAAAAGACTTGAAATACCTTGAAGAGACTTGAAAGGATTCGAAATGTCTTGGAACGACTTGAAAGACTTGAAGCGAATTGAAAAAATTTGAGATGTTTGGAAGGGACTTGAGGTGACTTGAAATATTTTGAAAGGACTTGAAGCGACTTGAAAAGATTTAGAGCGAATTGAAACGATATGAAATGCTTTGAAGAGACTTAGGGCGACTAAAGTTTTGAAAGGAATTGAAGAAGCTTGAAGAGCCTGGAAACGTCTTGAAGAATCCTAAGCGACCTGGTGAGATTTCAAATATTTTGAAAGGGCGGGAAGCTGCTTGAAATGTTTTGGATGGAATTGAAGCGATCTGGGAAATAATATATTGAAGCGACTGGAAGCCACTTGAAAAGACTTGAAATACCTTGAAGAGACTTGAAAGGATTTGAAATGTCTTGGAACGACTTGAAAGACTTGAAGCGAATTGAAAAAACTTGAGATGTTTGGAAGGGACTTGGGGTGACTTGAAATATTTTGAAAGGACTTGAAGCGACTTGAAAAGATTTAGAGCGAATTGAAACGATATGAAATGCTTTGAAGAGACTTAGGGCGACTAAAGTTTTGAAAGGAATTGAAGAAGCTTGAAGAGCCTGGAAACGTCTTGAAGAATCCTAAGCGACCTGGTGAGATTTCAAATATTTTGAAAGGGCGGGAAGCTGCTTGAAATGTTTTGGATGGAATTGAAGCGATCTGGGAAATAATATATTGAAGCGACTGGAAGCCACTTGAAAAGACTTGAAATACCTTGAAGAGACTTGAAAGGATTTGAAATGTCTTGGAACGACTTGAAAGACTTGAAGCGAATTGAAAAAACTTGAGATGTTTGGAAGGGACTTGAGGTGACTTGAAATATTTTGAAAGGACTTGAAGCGAGTTGAAAAGATTTAGAGCGAATTGAAACGATATGAAATGCTTTGAAGAGACTTAGGGCGACTAAAGTTTGAAAGGAATTGAAGAAGCTTGAAGAGCCTTGAAACGTCTTGAAGAATCTTAAGCGACCTGGGAAAATTTCAAATATTTTGAAAGGGCGGGAAGCTGCTTGAAATGTTTTCGATGGAATTGAAGCGATCTGGGAAATAATATATTGAAGCGACTGGAAGCCACTTGAAAAGACTTGAAATACCTTGAAGAGACTTGAAAGGATTTGAAATGTCTTGGAACGACTTGAAAGGCTTGAAGCGAATTGAAAAAACTTGAGATGTTTGGAAGGGACTTGAGGTGACTTGAAATATTTTGAAAGGACTTGAAGCGACTTGAAAAGATTTAGAGCGAATTGAAACGATATGAAATGCTTTGAAGAGATTTAGGGCGACTAAAGTTTTGAGAGGAATTGAAGAAGCTTGAAGAGCCTGGAAACGTCTTGAAGAATCTTAAGCGACCTGGGAAGATTTCAAATATTTTGAAAGGGCGGGAAGCGACTTGAAAAGATTTAGAGCGAATTGAAACGATATGAAATGCTTTGAAGAGACTTAGGGCGACTAAAGTTTTGAAAGGAATTGAAGAAGCTTGAAGAACCTGGAAACGTCTTGAAGAATCTTAAGCGACCTGGGAAGATTTCAAATATTTTAAAAGGGCGGGAAGCTGCTTGAAATGTTTTGGATGGAATTGAAGCGATCTGGGAAATAATATATTGAAGCGACTGGAAGCCACTTGAAAAGACTTGAAATACCTTGAAGAGACTTGAAAGGATTTGAAATGTCTTGGAACGACTTGAAAGACTTGAAGCGAATTGAAAAAACTTGAGATGTTTGGAAGGGACTTGAGGTGACTTGAAATATTTTGAAAGGACTTGAAGCGACTTGAAAAGATTTAGAGCGAATTGAAACGATATGAAATGCTTTGAAGAGACTTAGGACGACTAAAGTTTTGAAAGGAATTGAAGAAGCTTGAAGAACCTGGAAACGTCTTGAAGAATCTTAAGCGACCTGGGAAGATTTCAAATATTTTGAAAGGGCGGGAAGCTGCTTGAAATGTTTTGGATGGAATTGAAGCGATCTGGGAAATAATATATTGAAGCGACTGGAAGCCACTTGAAAAGACTTGAAATACCTTGAAGAGACTTGAAAGGATTTGAAATGTCTTGGAACGACTTGAAAGACTTGAAGCGAATTGAAAAAACTTGAGATGTTTGGAAGGGACTTGAGGTGACTTGAAATATTTTGAAAGGACTTGAAGCGACTTGAAAAGATTTAGAGCGAATTGAAACGATATGAAATGCTTTGAAGGGACTTAGGGCGACTAAAGTTTGAAAGGAATTGAAGAAGCTTGAAGAGCCTTGAAACGTCTTGAAGAATCTTAAGCGACCTGGGAAGATTTCAAATATTTTGAAAGGGCGGGAAGCTGCTTGAAATGTTTTGGATGGAATTGAAGCGATCTGGGAAATAAAATATTGAAGCGACTGGAAGCCACTTGAAAAGACTTGAAATACCTTGAAGAGACTTGAAAGGATTTGAAATGTCTTGGAACGACTTGAAAGACTTGAAGCGAATTGAAAAAACTTGAGATGTTTGGAAGGGACTTGGGGTGACTTGAAATATTTTGAAAGGACTTGAAGCGACTTGAAAAGATTTAGAGCGAATTGAAACGATATGAAATGCTTTGAAGAGACTTAGGGCGACTAAAGTTTGAAAGGAATTGAAGAAGCTTGAAGAGCCTTGAAACGTCTTGAAGAATCTTAAGCGACCTGGGAAAATTTCAAATATTTTGAAAGGGCGGGAAGCTGCTTGAAATGTTTTCGATGGAATTGAAGCGATCTGGGAAATAATATATTGAAGCGACTGGAAGCCACTTGAAAAGACTTGAAATACCTTGAAGAGACTTGAAAGGATTTGAAATGTCTTGGAACGACTTGAAAGACTTGAAGCGAATTGAAAAAACTTGAGATGTTTGGAAGGGACTTGAGGTGACTTGAAATATTTTGAAAGGACTTGAAGCGACTTGAAAAGACTTAGAGCGAATTGAAACGATATGAAATGCTTTGAAGAGACTTAGGACGACTAAAGTTTTGAAAGGAATTGAAGAAGCTTGAAGAACCTGGAAACGTCTTGAAGAATCTTGAGCGACCTGGGAAGATTTCAAATATTTTAAAAGGGCGGGAAGCTGCTTGAAATGTTTTGGATGGAATTGAAGCGATCTGGGAAATAATATATTGAAGCGACTGGAAGCCACTTGAAAAGACTTGAAATACCTTGAAGAGACTTGAAAGGATTTGAAATGTCTTGGAACGACTTGAAAGACTTGAAGCGAATTGAAAAAACTTGAGATGTTTGGAAGGGACTTGAGGTGACTTGAAATATTTTGAAAGGACTTGAAGCGACTTGAAAAGATTTAGAGCGAATTGAAACGATATGAAATGCTTTGAAGAGACTTAGGGCGACTAAAGTTTGAAAGGAATTGAAGAAGCTTGAAGAGCCTTGAAACGTCTTGAAGAATCTTAAGCGACCTGGGAAAATTTCAAATATTTTGAAAGGGCGGGAAGCTGCTTGAAATGTTTTCGATGGAATTGAAGCGATCTGGGAAATAATATATTGAAGCGACTGGAAGCCACTTCAAAAGACTTGAAATACCTTGAAGAGACTTGAAAGGATTTGAAATGTTTTGGAACGACTTGAAAGACTTGAAGCGAATTGAAAAAACTTGAGATATTTGGAAGGGACTTGGGGTGACTTGAAATATTTTGAAAGGAGTTGAAGCGACTTGAAAAGATTTAGAGCGAATTGAAACGATATGAAATGCTTTAAAGAGACTTAGGACGACTAAAGTTTTGAAAGGAATTGAAGAAGCTTGAAGAACCTGGAAACGTCTTGAAGAATCTTAAGCGACCTGGGAAGATTTCAAATATTTTGAAAGGGCGGGAAGCTGCTTGAAATGTTTTGGATGGAATTGAAGCGATCTGGGAAATAATATATTGAAGCGACTGGAAGCCACTTGAAAAGACTTGAAATACCTTGAAGAGACTTGAAAGGATTTGAAATGTCTTGGAACGACTTGAAAGACTTTAAGCGAATTGAAAAAACTTCGAGATGTTTGGAAGGGACTTGAGGTGACTTGAAATATTTTGAAAGGACTTGAAACGACTTGAAAAGATTTAGAGCGAATTAAAACGATATGAAATGCTTTGAAGAGACTTAGGGCGACTAAAGTTTTGAAAGGAATTGAAGAAGCTTGAAGAGCCTTGAAACGACTTGAAGAATCTTAAGCGACCTGGGAAGATTTCAAATATTTTGAAAGGGCGGGAAGCTGCTTGAAATGTTTTGGATGGAATTGAAGCGATCTGGGAAATAAAATATTGAAGCGACTGGAAGCCACTTGAAAAGACTTGAAATACCTTGAAGAGACTTGAAAGGATTTGAAATGTCTTGGAACGACTTGAAAGACTTGAAGCGAATTGAAAAAACTTGAGATATTTGGAAGGGACTTGGGGTGACTTGAAATATTTTGAAAGGACTTGAAGCGACTTGAAAAGATTTAGAGCGAATTGAAACGATATGAAATGCTTTGAAGAGACTTAGGGCGACTAAAGTTTTGAAAGGAATTGAAGAAGCTTGAAGAGCCTTGAAACGTCTTGAAGAATCTTAAGCGACCTGGGAAAATTTCAAATATTTTGAAAGGGCGGGAAGCTGCTTGAAATGTTTTCGATGGAATTGAAGCGATCTGGGAAATAATATATTGAAGCGACTGGAAGCCACTTCAAAAGACTTGAAATACCTTGAAGAGACTTGAAAGGATTTGAAATGTTTTGGAACGACTTGAAAGACTTGAAGCGAATTGAAAAAACTTGAGATATTTGGAAGGGACTTGGGGTGACTTGAAATATTTTGAAAGGAGTTGAAGCGACTTGAAAAGATTTAGAGCGAATTGAAACGATATGAAATGCTTTGAAGAGACTTAGGACGACTAAAGTTTTGAAAGGAATTGAAGAAGCTTGAAGAACCTGGAAACGTCTTGAAGAATCTTAAGCGACCTGGGAAGATTTCAAATATTTTGAAAGGGCGGGAAGCTGCTTGAAATGTTTTGGATGGAATTGAAGCGATCTGGGAAATAATATATTGAAGCGACTGGAAGCCACTTGAAAAGACTTGAAATACCTTGAAGAGACTTGAAAGGATTTGAAATGTCTTGGAACGACTTGAAAGACTTGAAGCGAATTGAAAAAACTTGAGATATTTGGAAGGGACTTGGGGTGACTTGAAATATTTTGAAAGGACTTGAAGCGACTTGAAAAGATTTAGAGCGAATTGAAACGATATGAAATGCTTTGAAGAGACTTAGGGCGACTAAAGTTTTGAAAGGAATTGAAGAAGCTTGAAGAGCCTTGAAACGTCTTGAAGAATCTTAAGCGACCTGGGAAAATTTCAAATATTTTGAAAGGGCGGGAAGCTGCTTGAAATGTTTTCGATGGAATTGAAGCGATCTGGGAAATAATATATTGAAGCGACTGGAAGCCACTTCAAAAGACTTGAAATACCTTGAAGAGACTTGAAAGGATTTGAAATGTTTTGGAACGACTTGAAAGACTTGAAGCGAATTGAAAAAACTTGAGATATTTGGAAGGGACTTGGGGTGACTTGAAATATTTTGAAAGGAGTTGAAGCGACTTGAAAAGATTTAGAGCGAATTGAAACGATATGAAATGCTTTGAAGAGACTTAGGACGACTAAAGTTTTGAAAGGAATTGAAGAAGCTTGAAGAACCTGGAAACGTCTTGAAGAATCTTAAGCGACCTGGGAAGATTTCAAATATTTTGAAAGGGCGGGAAGCTGCTTGAAATGTTTTGGATGGAATTGAAGCGATCTGGGAAATAATATATTGAAGCGACTGGAAGCCACTTGAAAAGACTTGAAATACCTTGAAGAGACTTGAAAGGATTTGAAATGTCTTGGAACGACTTGAAAGACTTGAAGCGAATTGAAAAAACTTGAGATATTTGGAAGGGACTTGGGGTGACTTGAAATATTTTGAAAGGACTTGAAGCGACTTGAAAAGATTTAGAGCGAATTGAAACGATATGAAATGCTTTGAAGAGACTTAGGGCGACTAAAGTTTTGAAAGGAATTGAAGAAGCTTGAAGAGCCTTGAAACGTCTTGAAGAATCTTAAGCGACCTGGGAAAATTTCAAATATTTTGAAAGGGCGGGAAGCTGCTTGAAATGTTTTCGATGGAATTGAAGCGATCTGGGAAATAATATATTGAAGCGACTGGAAGCCACTTCAAAAGACTTGAAATACCTTGAAGAGACTTGAAAGGATTTGAAATGTTTTGGAACGACTTGAAAGACTTGAAGCGAATTGAAAAAACTTGAGATATTTGGAAGGGACTTGGGGTGACTTGAAATATTTTGAAAGGAGTTGAAGCGACTTGAAAAGATTTAGAGCGAATTGAAACGATATGAAATGCTTTGAAGAGACTTAGGACGACTAAAGTTTTGAAAGGAATTGAAGAAGCTTGAAGAACCTGGAAACGTCTTGAAGAATCTTAAGCGACCTGGGAAGATTTCAAATATTTTGAAAGGGCGGGAAGCTGCTTGAAATGTTTTGGATGGAATTGAAGCGATCTGGGAAATAATATATTGAAGCGACTGGAAGCCACTTGAAAAGACTTGAAATACCTTGAAGAGACTTGAAAGGATCTGAAATGTCTTGGAACGACTTGAAAGACTTGAAGCGAATTGAAAAAACTTGAGATGTTTGGAAGGGACTTGAGGTGACTTGAAATATTTTGAAAGGACTTGAAGCGACTTGAAAAGATTTAGAGCGAATTGAAACGATATGAAATGCTTTGAAGAGACTTAGGGCGACTAAAGTTTGAAAGGAATTGAAGAAGCTTGAAGAGCCTTGAAACGTCTTGAAGAATCTTAAGCGACCTGGGAAAATTTCAAATATTTTGAAAGGGCGGGAAGCTGCTTGAAATGTTTTCGATGGAATTGAAGCGATCTGGGAAATAATATATTGAAGCGACTGGAAGCCACTTCAAAAGACTTGAAATACCTTGAAGAGACTTGAAAGGATTTGAAATGTTTTGGAACGACTTGAAAGACTTGAAGCGAATTGAAAAAACTTGAGATATTTGGAAGGGACTTGGGGTGACTTGAAATATTTTGAAAGGAGTTGAAGCGACTTGAAAAGATTTAGAGCGAATTGAAACGATATGAAATGCTTTGAAGAGACTTAGGACGACTAAAGTTTTGAAAGGAATTGAAGAAGCTTGAAGAACCTGGAAACGTCTTGAAGAATCTTAAGCGACCTGGAAAGATTTCAAATATTTTGAAAGGGCGGGAAGCTGCTTGAAATGTTTTGGATGGAATTGAAGCGATCTGGGAAATAATATATTGAAGCGACTGGAAGCCACTTGAAAAGACTTGAAATACCTTGAAGAGACTTGAAAGGATTTGAAATGTCTTGGAACGACTTGAAAGACTTTAAGCGAATTGAAAAAACTTCGAGATGTTTGGAAGGGACTTGAGGTGACTTGAAATATTTTGAAAGGACTTGAAACGACTTGAAAAGATTTAGAGCGAATTAAAACGATATGAAATGCTTTGAAGAGACTTAGGGCGACTAAAGTTTTGAAAGGAATTGAAGAAGCTTGAAGAGCCTTGAAACGACTTGAAGAATCTTAAGCGACCTGGGAAGATTTCAAATATTTTGAAAGGGCGGGAAGCTGCTTGAAATGTTTTGGATGGAATTGAAGCGATCTGGGAAATAATATATTGAAGCGACTGGAAGCCACTTGAAAAGACTTGAAATACCTTGAAGAGACTTGAAAGGATTTGAAATGTCTTGGAACGACTTGAAAGACTTGAAGCGAATTGAAAAAACTTGAGATGTTTGGAAGGGACTTGAGGTGACTTGAAATATTTTGAAAGGACTTGAAGCGACTTGAAAAGATTTAGAGCGAATTGAAACGATATGAAATGCTTTGAAGAGACTTAGGGCGACTAAAGTTTGAAAGGAATTGAAGAAGCTTGAAGAGCCTTGAAACGTCTTGAAGAATCTTAAGCGACCTGGGAAGATTACAAATATTTTGAAAGGGCGGGAAGCTGCTTGAAATGTTTTGGATGGAATTGAAGCGATCTGGGAAATAAAATATTGAAGCGACTGGAAGCCACTTGAAAAGACTTGAAATACCTTGAAGAGACTTGAAAGGATTTGAAATGTCTTGGAACGACTTGAAAGACTTGAAGCGAATTGAAAAAACTTGAGATATTTGGAAGGGACTTGGGGTGACTTGAAATATTTTGAAAGGACTTGAAGCGACTTGAAAAGATTTAGAGCGAATTGAAACGATATGAAATGCTTTGAAGAGACTTAGGGCGACTAAAGTTTTGAAAGGAATTGAAGAAGCTTGAAGAGCCTTGAAACGTCTTGAAGAATCTTAAGCGACCTGGGAAGATTTCAAATATTTTGAAAGGGCGGGAAGCTGCTTGAAATGTTTTGGATGGAATTGAAGCGATCTGGGAAATAAAATATTGAAGCGACTGGAAGCCACTTGAAAAGACTTGAAATACCTTGAAGAGACTTGAAAGGATTTGAAATGTCTTGGAACGACTTGAAAGACTTGAAGCGAATTGAAAAAACTTGAGATATTTGGAAGGGACTTGGGGTGACTTGAAATATTTTGAAAGGACTTGAAGCGACTTGAAAAGATTTAGAGCGAATTGAAACGATATGAAATGCTTTGAAGAGACTTAGGGCGACTAAAGTTTTGAAAGGAATTGAAGAAGCTTGAAGAGCCTTGAAACGTCTTGAAGAATCTTAAGCGACCTGGGAAGATTTCAAATATTTTGAAAGGGCGGGAAGCTGCTTGAAATGTTTTGGATGGAATTGAAGCGATCTGGGAAATAAAATATTGAAGCGACTGGAACCCACTTGAAAAGACTTGAAATACCTTGAAGAGACTTGAAAGGATTTGAAATGTCTTGGAACGACTTGAAAGACTTGAAGCGAATTGAAAAAACTTGAGATGTTTGGAAGGGACTTGAGGTGACTTGAAATATTTTGAAAGGACTTGAAGCGACTTGAAAAGATTTAGAGCGAATTGAAACGATATGAAATGCTTTGAAGAGACTTAGGGCGACTAAAGTTTTGAAAGGAATTGAAGAAGCTTGAAGAGCCTTGAAACGTCTTGAAGAATCTTAAGCGACCTGGGAAGATTTCAAATATTTTGAAAGGACGGGAAGCTGAAAATGTTTTGGACTTGAAAAGACTTGAAATGTCTTGAAGAGTCTTGAAGCGACCTGGGAAGATTTTAAATGTTCTCACTCACTGTGATTCTATATACATATATAAAAAAGAATCCCAATTTCCCTTTGTGACAAGATAACTTGATACCGACTTAACCGATTTCATTTATCGTTTTTTTTTTTTTAAATATTCCTTGAAGTTCGAGGAAGGTTCTTATGAAGAGATAACTATTAAAATATGGACAGGGGGGCTCAGGTCAGGTCAGGTCAGGCCCCGTTGGGTTTATAACTCAAAAACGGCTGGACCGATTTTTATGATCTTTGATTTGTTGGACTTGTCTCCGCCCCGAATAGGAGAATAACTATTAAAATATCGGAAAAATTACAGGGGGCCAGGAGCTTGTTACATGGCAACGACAATAACAAAGACCCCATGGTATAGGGAAACGACAATAGCAAATAACACCGGCCACCAAAATTTGTCGTGCCGGGCTTTAAAAATGAAAATCGATTCTTAAGCAGTAAAATCCAAAGTTTCACTTCTGTTGCGCGTGGACTCCAAACACAAATTTTTTGATATCTCGAGAACGGATTGACTGATTTTTTTCGGGGGCGAATAAATATTAAAACATCGGAAAAATTAACAACGAGATTTACTTACATTTTACAATTTATATGGAATCCGTATATAACGCCATCTACATACATGACAGGAACAAAAACGAACATGGCGTTGTATGCTGGTTTCGGTAATGCCAGTAGATGACGTTGTGTGCATTGTCCTTTTATAGCCCCTATATTACAAGTTTGTAAATATATAATAATAATAAGTTCTACATATATTCTTTGATGAAAAACTTAATCTGAATATATTGCACCTTAAAATTTCAATACCTAATTACTTAATTAAAAATATTACTTGCTCAATTAAAAAGTTTATTTAGATTAATTAAAATATCAAATGTAATTATCATTATTATTAACTTTGTTTTTTATTTTTCAGCTATTTTTCTCAATTAGTAGGAAAACGTGAAGTTAGTTTTTTCTTAAGTTGGCTACATTGAGTTCTTCGCGAAAAGCCGACACTGTTGCTATTATTTAAATGTTATTAACAAACATTGGACTTAAAACAGATTTTTTTTTTAGATTTGTTTTGACATTTTTAATTTTTTCTTGAATTTTGTATAGCTTAAAACGCTTTATAAAAGCTGCCACATTTAATTGTTATTATTGTCATTATTTAAAATGGATTTACAGATGAACTATGCATCCTTATCTTATCAAATTCACAAAAGCCGTAACATTTAATTGTTGTTATTATCTAAATGTTGTATTAACAAACGATGGATTTACACATGAATTATACTATTTCTTGCTGAATATTTTACAATAAATTTGCTTTGATATTTATTAACACAGGTTACAACTTGATTGGAGAAAATGCGCATACTTCCAAAAGTACTCTCGACAAAAGTACCCGGGTTTAAAAGTACTACTGCCTTCACTTCGCATTTACGCAAATCCACCGAATCCGGTCCAATTTCTTATGCAGATACTCAAATAAGCAGATTAATAATAATAAGCCTTTGTTTTCGAAAATATTTCTAGAAATCCTGCGTCATGCTACCGACGAATAATTATTTTTACAGAACGGATTTGTGCAGACACGGACGTTATTACAATTATTCGACTAGTCAAAGCACGGAACGCGTCAATGCATCGAAGTATTTCCTCCTTTACAACCGCCGAGAAAAAACTGTTTACGCTCAGCTCACATCCAAAAAAATCCCACAAAGATCGCAATCGTCACTCCGCGAAAATCCTAAATACTGAGAAACGGGGATTTAATGTGCAGCCTTGTTTGGCTCCCGCTTAAAGGATGAAAATGTTTTTGTACCGACTCGGTTTGCATAAGTAAATTCTTCCATTTTCAGTCGACGGTCTCATTAAGGAACGAAAATACAACGACGCAGAAACAGTGAGACATCACCGAAGCTTATCCAAAACGTGTTGTGAGGTCAGTGTTCACACCTCGATATTTACGCGATTTTTACGATTAATGCGATGTACCAAATTTGGTAGTATTACATTGACATTTTATTTTAATTTAGGTCTGCGTTCGGAATACGAAATTCAACCAAATTTTCCGAAAAGCGATACGGGATTAGCCAAGGTTTCCGACAAGAAAACGTGTACATTTTGAGATAAAATTACTATTGAATAGTGCAATTATCGTTATTGTTGGACGTTAATTAGCTGTTTATGCACATAATGTTTGCACACTCGCAATTACGGCAATAAAAATGAGTAAAGACAAAATTACATACTGAAGTGTTCACAGATCTAAAAGCGATATTTTTATTTCAAAAGCTGCATTTCCTTATTACTTAGTTATGTAGCGGATGCACGCTTATCACCAAGTGTTTACATAGCTTTCAACAAACTTGTTGGTAATTGCAATTAGAACAGGTAAATTGCTAATTCTTCGCTTAGATTGTGTCATTTACATATTTGTTGCGTGTTTCCGAAGACCTAGACTTGCACTTATGTGAACTATCTCGTTTAGCCTTGCCGCACCAGGCGATCGAATCCTACGTCCAGTGTTGCGTTATTTCGAATCAATCAATCAAATGATTTTTTTATTCACTGGTACGTCACTAATGCATGTCGTTAACAACTAACGGCAACATTTGAGACTCGACATGTGTATGCAAACTTGGCTAATCAACGACACGCCGGATTAAAGTGCAGTTCGAAGCGATAACGACTACCCCTGAAATCACAATTCAACAATGCCACACGCACTAGATCCAAGATTTAGGTCTACTTGTTGACGTAGGCCGTGATATAACAACGTCAAAACGACATGGAGGGTGGAAATTCACCACAATAGCTGAAGGGTATACAGATTAATCAATGAATACGGCAAATATAGAACCACATATAGAAGTGGAAATAGTAATTTTTCTTTCAGTCTAATAAATAAATCTAAATTAACTTTTTATGACAAAGTCAAAAAGTGTCAAATTTCGTCCATAACCAACTTTGATCAATTTAGTTTTCGATCTCTGTTTTGTATGCGGAATAAATCGACAGAATCAGTTGGCCTTACTAAGGTGAAATACAACAATACACATTTTTTATTCCTGTTCGATATTAAAATAGCTTGATTTGTAATATTGTGTACTTGGATGATTCATCCTTTAATTATTTCTCATTGTCTGATTTTTGCTTAAGTACTTCCTTATTACCGTTGGCAAATAGCTGACATTCGGACACATTTCCCTGTTCAATACTAATTTGATTATTGAGCCAATGAAAAATATAACAGCAGCGTCCAATTGAATTTGCTAATGAAGAAGGTAACATTCCTCAATGTATGTTTTTTCATGAGTTATAAGCAGAATTTCTTTTTGGTATTAGAACAATAGATCACAGCCATCTTGATATGTAAATCGTATTGAATACCTACATACATAAGTGTATGTCGATCATTGTCAAAAAAAAATCAACTATATCTCCGGCACTTGTATTTTCTTTCAATTTTCCCCGATTTTTTTCTTCAAAAGGTGCTCCCACCATTTCTCACCATTTCTTCAATTTTCCCCTATAGGTTTCCGGGTGTGTGATGTATTGAAATGTGACATCGTAAAGAGGAAAACAACGCCCAAATCCAACAAATTACATCCTCAACGGCGGACACAACTTTTTACAATTTTTCCACCATTTCGCACAATTTCTTCAAATTTCCCCTATAGGTTTCCGGGTGCCTTTATCCGTTCAAATGTGATATTATAATGACACCCAAATTCGAAAAATTACACCCTCAAAGGCCACATGATTTTTTTACAGTTTTTCTTCAAGAGGCGCATCCACCATTTCGCACAATTTCTTCAAATTTCCCCTATAGGTTTCCGGGTGCCTTTATCCGTTCAAATGTGATATTATAATGACACCCAAATTCGAAAAATTACAGCGTCAAAGGTCGCCTGAAATTTTTATCTTTTTTTTTCAAGAGGCGCATCCACCATTTCTCACCATTTCTTCTATTTTCCCCTATAGATTCCGGATGTCTTTATCTGTTCAAATGTGACATTGTAATGATGAAAACCATGCCCAAATTCCACAAATTACACCCTCAAAGGCCGCATAAATTTTTTACAATTTTTCTTCAAGAGGCGCATCCACCATTTCGCACAATTTCTTCAAATTTTCCCTATAGGTTTCCGGGTGTCTTTATCCGTTCAAATGTGATATTATAATGACACCCTAATTCGAAAAATTACAGCGTCAAAGGTCGCCTAAAATTTTTATCTTTTTTTTTTCAAGAAGCGCATCCACCATTTCTTCTATTTTCCCCTATACATTCCGGGTGTCTTTATCCGTTCAAATGTGACGTTATAATGACGCCCAAATTGTATGTAGAAGCATAAAGGCCGCCAGATTTTTTTTTAATTTTTCTTCAAGAGACGTAGGCACCATTTCTTCAACTTTCCCTTATGGGCTTCCGGATGTCTTTGTCTGTTCAAATGTGGCATTGTAATGATGAAAACCACGCCCAAATTCGACAAATTACACCCTCAAAGGTAGCCTAAATTTTTTAAATTTTTTGTTCAAGAGGCGCATCCACCATTTCTGAAAATTTCTTCAAATTTTCTCTATGGGTTCCGGGTGCCTTTATCTGTTAAAATGTGACATTGTAATGATGAAAACCATGCCCAAATTCGACAAATTACATCCTCAAAAGCCACATGAATTTTTCTTCAAGAGGCGCATCCACCATTTCGCACAATTTCTTCAAATTTTCCCTATAGGTTTCCGGGTGTCTTTATCCGTTCAAATGTGATATTATAACGACCCTAATTCAAAAAATTACAGCGTCAAAGGTCGCCTGAAATTTTTATCTTTTTTTTTGCAAGAGGCGCATCCACCATTTCTTCTATTTTCCTCTATGGGTTTTCGGGTGTCTATCTGTTCAAATGTGACATTGTAATGATGAAAACAATTCCCAAGTTCGACAAATTACACCCCCAAAGGCCGCTTGAATTTTTTATTTTTTTTCTTCAAGAGGCGCAGCCACCATTTCTCACCATTTCTTCAACTTTCCGCTATAGGTTTCCGGGTGTCTTTATCTATTTAAAAGTGTCATCGTAATGATGAAAACCACGCCCACATTCGACAAATTACACCCTCAAGGCCGCATGATTTTTTTTACAATTCTTCTTCAAAAGGCGCATCCACCATTGCTCACCATTTTTTTCAACTTTCCCCTATGGGTTTCCGGGTGTCTCTATCTGTTCAAATGTGACATTGTAATGATGAAAACAATTCCCAAATTCGACAAATTCCACTCTCAAAAGCCGCCTGAATTTTTTACCTTTTTTTTCAAGAGGCGCATCCACCATTTCTCAAAATTTCTTCAACTTTCCCCTATGGGTTTTCGGGTGTCTATCTGTTCAAATCTGACATTGTAATTATGAAAACAATACCCAAATTGGACAAATTAAACCCCCAAACGCCGCTTGAATTTTTTAATTTTTTTCTTCAAGAGGCGCAGCGCCACCATTTCTCATAATTTCTTCAAGTTTCCCCTATGGGTTTCCGGGTGTCTCTATCTGTTCAAATGTGACATTGTAGTGATGAAAACAATTCCCAAATTCAACAAATTCGACTCTCAAAGGCCGCCTGAATTTTTTAACTTTTTTTTTTTTTTCAAAAAGCGCATCCATTTCTCAAAATTTCTTCGACTTTCCCCTATGGGTTTTCGGGTGTATATCTATTCAAATCTGACATTGTAATGATGAAAACAATTCCCAAATTGGGCAAATTAAACCCCCAAAGGCCGCTTGAATTTTTTAATTTTTTTCTTCAAAAGGCGCAGCCACCATTTCTCAGCATATTTTCAACTTTCCGCTGTAGGATTTCGGGTGTCTTTATCTATTTAAAAGTGACATCGTAATGCTGAAAACCACGCCCACATTCGACAAATTACCCCTCAAAGGCCGCATGTTTTTTTTAGAATTCTTCTTCAAAAGGCGCATCCACCATTGCTCACCATTTTCTCAACATTTCCCTATGGGTTTCCGGGTGTCTATATCTGTTCAAATGTGACATTGTAATGATGAAAACAATTCCCAAATTCGACAAATTCCACTCTCAAATGCCGCCTGAATTTTTTACCTTTTTTTTCAAGAGGCGCATCCACCATTTCTCAAAATTTCTTCAACTTTCGCTTATGGGTTATCGGGTGTCTATCTGTTCAAATCTGACATTGAAATGATGGAAACAATTCCCAAATTGGACAAATTAAACCCCCAAACGACGCTTGAATTTTTTAATTTTTTTCTTCAAGAGGCGCAGCCACCATTTCTCACCATTTCTTCAACTTTCCGCTATAGGTTTCCGGGTGTCTTTATCTATTTAAAAGTGTCATCGTAATGATGAAAACCACGCCCACATTCGACAAATTACACCCTCAAAGGCCGCATGATTTTTTTACAATTCTTCTTCAAAAGGAGCATCCACCATTCCTCACCACTTTTTCAACTTTCCCCTATGGGTTTCCGGGTGTGTCTATCTGTTCAAATGTGACACTGTAATGATGAAAACAATTCCCAAATTCGACAAATTCCACTCTCAAAGGCCGCTTGAATTTTCTACCTTTTTTTTTTCAAGGAGCGCATCCACCATTTCTCAAAATTTCTTCAACTTTCCCCTATGGCTTTTCGGGTGTCTATGTTTTCAAATCTGACATTGTAATGATGAAAACAATTCCCAAATTGGGCAAATTAAACCCCCAAAGGCCGCTTGAATTTTTTATTTTATTTTTTCTTCAAGACGCGCAGCCACCATTTCTCATAATTTCTTCAACTTTCCGCTGTAGGTGTTCGGGTGTCTTTATATATTTAAAATTGTCATCGTAATGATGAAAACCACGCCCACATTCGACAAATTACACCCTCAAAGGCCGCATGATTTTTTTACAATTTTTCTTCAAAAGGCGCATCCACCATTCCTCACCACTTTTTCAACATTTCCCTATGGGTTTCCGGGTGTCTCTATCTGTTCAAATGTGACACTGTAATGATGAAAACAATTCCCAAATTCGACAAATTCCACTCTCAAAGGCCGCTTGAATTTTCTACCTTTTTTTTTTCAAGAAGCGCATCCACCATTTCTCAAAATTTCTTCAACTTTCCCCTATAGCTTTTCGGGTGTCTATGTTTTCAAATCTGACATTGTAATGATGAAAACAATTTCCAAATTGGGCAAATTAAACCCCCAAACGCCGCTTGAATTTTTTAATTTTTTTCTTCAAAAGGCGCAGCCACCATATCTCACCATTTCTTCAACTCTGCGCTATAAGTTTCCGGGTGTCTTTATCTATTTAAAAATGTCATCGTAATGATGAAAACCACGCCCACATTCGACAAATTACACCCTCAAAGGCCGCATGATTTTTTTACAATTCTTCTTCAAAAGGCGCATCCACCATTCCTCACCACTTTTTCAACATTTCCCTATGGGTTTCCGGGTGTCTCTATCTGTTCAAATGTGACACTGTAATGATGAAAACAATTCCCAAATTCGACAAATTCCACTCTCAAAGGCCGCTTGAATTTTCTACCTTTTTTTTTTCAAGAAGCGCATCCACCATTTCTCAAAATTTCTTCAACTTTCCCCTATAGCTTTTCGGGTGTCTATGTTTTCAAATCTGACATTGTAATGATGAAAACAATTTCCAAATTGGGCAAATTAAACCCCCAAACGCCGCTTGAATTTTTTAATTTTTTTCTTCAAAAGGCGCAGCCACCATATCTCACCATTTCTTCAACTCTGCGCTATAAGTTTCCGGGTGTCTTTATCTATTTAAAAATGTCATCGTAATGATGAAAACCACGCCCACATTCGACAAATTACACCCTCAAAGGCCGCATGATTTTTTTACAATTCTTCTTCAAAAGGCGCATCCACCATTCCTCACCACTTTTTCAACTTTCCCCTATGGGTTTCCGGGTGCCTCTATCTGTTCAAATGTGACATTATAATGATGAAAACAATTCCCAAATTCCACAAATTACACTCTCAAAGGCCGCCTGAATGTTTTACTTTTTCTTTTCTTTTCAAGAGGCGCATCCACCATTTCTCACCATTTCTCACCATTTCTTCAACTTTTCCCTATGGGTTCCGGGTGTGACATTATAGTTTATAACACCCTCAACGGCCGCCTGCATTTTAATTTTTTTTCTTCTGCAGGCGCATCCACCAGTCCTCACCATTTTTTTCTATATTTCCCCCTAATCTTCTGAATGTCTTTTTCTGCCGCCCAAATCTTCAAGAGGCGCATCCACCATTTTTCAACTTTCCCCTCCTTCCGCTCTTCCTTTCTTGTTTTTTGGATTTTTGGAATTTATTGGAGTTTAGTCCTTAGAATAGATTTTTAAAGACCGGTACTAGAAATTGATGGGTAGTAAAATCGAGCATTAACAAAGCCAGTTAACAGAGAGCGTTATGTTTTCATTAACCCTCTAAACTGTGCCATGTATTGTTGGTTGCCGGGTCCTTTGTTATTGTCTTATATTTCTTCCTCCGTATATTTCTCACTCCTCAACCCTTTTCTTTGATTTATATCTATTAATATTTCTTTCTTCCTACGCTTCTGTTCCCTTCTTCGCTGTTCGCTTCACTTTTCTATATTTTATTTATTCTATACTTTATTTTTGTAAATTTTCTCCTCGTCAGTTATCTCCACGTGTTCTCGCATCGGTTGGTAATCTAGGAATCTCTATTTGGATTAAGATGTCTAAAAATATAATACCATGTGGATAGTATATGGGTCTTTTCAAAAAGTGAAAATACCCTAAAACATCAATAACTTGCTAGTTTGACATATTAAGTAGTCGTACCAGAACAAATATTTCAAAAATAAATCAGATGACGCTCTTGATATGTTTTTTGATCACACTGTACATATTATGCAACGACCAAACTTTATTTGTCTTTATACATATTTTGTAATGTGCAAGTTAAGCGTTCTTCCTGAAACGAGACAACTCATCAACTCTCAACAACTCAACAAGATAACATCGTGACTCAGTACCGGAAGAGATGCGAAATCTTGCCCATATGCCGCCCGGAAAGGAAACGCACACAATTAGCGTAGAACTAGCGTCATTTAATGTGTAACAAGTTAATTTAAAAGGTAATAAAAATAATGTTTAAAACCCGTGTGGTTGGTACGATTGATAACAACAATGTCACCGTATGGCTGTTAAGGAATCGTAATGTGCAACACGTGTAATAAGATATTTTATTAGAGGCATTAAATCGTTTCATTCGTCAAACCTTATATTATTGTTGATGCAGCAAATAATGTGGGACAGATATTAAGAATCGTCCAACAGATCACCACTTCCGTTTACTTTATCCATTATAATATTATCATGAGGCGTTTGTGTTAATATTATTTTGTTATGTACTTATTTAACACGTCCACCAGCCGGCCGCAAAAGCCGCTGTTCCCGGAGCGAAATGCGGCCGGGAAGACCGATCTCAACGCCTGTTTGGTCAATATTTTCGTGGTAATTTGAGTCCTTGACGTCCAAAACGTTTTCCAGCTTGAGAGCTGCAGTTCCCAGTACAATAGGTGTTCAAAATTAATCGCATATATGTAGGTATTTATAATGACTACTGACCGCAACTGTAGACTATTAATTTCTCATTTTAATGGCATACCTGACTAATACCATATACCTACAGAAATTCATTTAATTTGCGACTCAGGAAAAAATGGAATGTCGTAACAGACCCACGACAACGAATATAAAAACTTTATTACCTTTTGTAGAATGGAAAGTTAATTATCTGTGCAATTCAAGCAAGTCCGGGCACAATTCCATTAAAATTTGTTTTCGGCCGTTGGATTTTGCGTATCGACAAAATTAAGTAAAAAACATCAACAGTAATAAAACGGTAATGGTTATCTAAGCACCAACTTGGATACTGCGTCCCCGAGACGCTCATTACTTTTTTTATCTTTATTATTCATTGTTTGAGGTTATACTGTCACTTAAAAAAGTCACACACGATAAATTTTCATTGTACTCTAAAATGAAACAAATATTTTATTTAAGACGTAGTAACGCTTATTGAATATTTCTGCGGCTCTTGTTGGCGTATTCCCTTCGCTATAGCACCCAAAAGATTCTTTTGTCGATGCCAATGGGATTAAGTCATTACCATTTATTATTTATTTCAAAGCTCATACACCGGTGTGACGCTTTCTACTGTCGAGCGCCAGTTTTTACGTGGTATGCTCCACGGAGGTTACGGTGTCTAGTTTAGCGGTGGGGGAATAAATCAAATACGGGGACGGTGGTCGAACTTTATTTCTCGGGGAATCGGGGTTAGGGCGGGAATGACGGAGGTAGGTGTCGGTTGTAAGACGCCACTAGGACCCCAGTTCGACTAGGGTGCAGCTAAGACCCTCCGGGCAACGCAGAAGATCCGGGGTGGCGGCGCCCGGAGCGCACATCTTTACTGGTCAACATGATGTAAGAACCATCCCGGTACGACAACAGGAAGCATTTATTTTCGACGGATTTCTGGCCCGACGTGACAAGGGCGGCGGATAAGGGTGGTCGGGATAGTTTCATTCGCTGCGCTCTCTTTTTCTGATTACGGGGGTGAAAGAATTATTCCGCTGCGACACTGGGAAATATTTTTGTGTGAGACGGCGGGCGGATCGCTCGCTGACGATAGTTGGATCGCGGGAATTTCGGTAACTTCGTTACACCGGTATACTATGTTTCTCTTCCAGTCACTCCTGCTGCATTATCTCTTGGCCTCCCGTTTCCTCTCTTGCCAATTGGTTTTCTGTTTTTGTCATTTATTTTCGACGGATTTCTGACCCCACGTGACAAGGGCGGCGGCTAAGGGTGGTCGGGATAGTTTCATTCGCTGCGCTCTCTTTTTCTGATTACGGGGGTGAAAGAATTATTCCGCTGCGACACTGGGAAATATTTTTGGAGTGAGACGGCGGGCGGATCGCTAGCTGACGATAGTTGGGTCGCGGAAATTTCGGTAACTTCGTTACACCGGTATACTATGTTTCTCTTCCAGTCACTCCTACTGACCTTAAATCCTCTTTCATTTTCTTGACCTCCCGTTTCCTCTCTTGCCGATTGGTTTTCTGTTTTTGTCATTTACTTTCGACGGATTTCTGGCCCGACGTGACAAGGGCGGCGGCTAGGGGTGGTCGGGATAGTTTCATTCGCAGCGCTCTTTTTTTCTGATTACGGGGGTGAAAGAATTATTCCGCTGCGACACTGGGAAATATTTTTGGAGTGAGACGGCGGGCAGATCGCTCGCTTACGATAGTTGGATAGCGGAAATTTCGGTAACTTCGTTACACCAGTATACTATGTTTCTCTTCAAGTCACTCCTGCTGACGTTAAATCCTCTATCATTTTCTTGATCTCCCGTTTCCTCTCTTGCCAATTGGTTTTCTGTTTTTGGCATTTATTTTCGACGGATTTCTGGCCCGACGTGACAAGGGCGGCGGCTAGGGGTGGTCGGGATAGTTTCATTTTCAACGCTCTCTTTTTGTGATTACGCGGTTGGAAGAATTATTCCGCTGCGACACTGGGAAATATTTTTGGAGTGAGACGGCGAGCGGCTCGCTCGCTGACGATAGTTGGATGGCGGAAATTTCGGTAACTTCGTTACACCGGTATACTATGTTTCTCTTCCAGTCACTCCTACTGACGTTAAATCCTCTTTCATTTTCTTGACCTCCCGTTTCCTCTCTTGCCAATTGGTTTTCTGTTTTTGGCATTTATTTTCGACGGATTTCTGGCCCCACGTGACAAGGGCGGCGGCTAGGGGTGGTCGGGATAGTTTCATTCGCAGCGCTCTCTTTTTCTGATTACGGGGGTGAGAGAATTATTCCGCTGCGAAACTGGGAAATATTTTTGGAGTGAGACGGCGGGCAGATCGCTCGCTGACGGTAGTTGGATCGTGGAAATTTCGGTAACTTCGTTACACCGGTATACTATGTTTCTCTTCCAGTCACTCCTGCTGACGTTAAATCCTCTTTCACTCTCCCGCACCACCTCTTGGCCTCCTGATTCCTCTCTTGCCAATTGGTTTTCTGTTTTTAGCATTTATTTTCGACGGATTTCTGGCCCGACGTGACAAGGGTTTCATTCGCATTCGCATTCGCAGCGCTCTCTTTTTCTGATTACGGAGGTGAAAGAATTATTCCGCTGCGACATTGGGAAATATTTTTGGAGTGAGACGGCGGGCGGCTCGCTCGCTGACGGTACTTGGATCGCAAAAATTTCGGTAACTTCGTTACACCGGTATACTATGTTTCTCTTCCAGTCACTCCTACTAACGTTAAATGCTCTTTCACTCTCCCGCACCATCTCTTGGCCTCCCGTTGCCTCTCTTGCCAATTGGTTTTCTGTTTTTGGCATTTATTTTCGACGGATTTCTGGCCCCACGTGACAAGGGCGGCGGCTAGGGGTGGTCGGGATAGTTTCATTCGCAGCGCTCTCTTTTTCTGATTACGGGGGTGAGAGAATTATTCCGCTGCGAAACTGGGAAATATTTTTGGAGTGAGACGGCGGGCAGATCGCTCGCTGACGGTACTTGGATCGCAAAAATTTCGGTAACTTCGTTACACCGGTATACTATGTTTCTCTTCCAGTCACTCCTACTGACCTTAAATCCTCTTTCATTTTCTTGACCTCACGTTTCCTCTCTTGCCGATTGGTTTTCTGTTTTTGTCATTTATTTTCGACGGATTTCTGGCCCGACGTGACAAGGGCGGCGGCTAGGGGTGGTCGGGATAGTTTCATTCGCAGCGCTCTCTTTTTCTGATTACGGGGGTGAGAGAATTATTCCGCTGCGAAACATTTTTGGAGTGAGACGGCGGGCAGATCGCTCGCTGACGGTAGTTGGATCGTGAAAATTTCGGTAACTTCGTTACACCGGTATACTATGTTTCTCTTCCAGTCACTCCTGCTGACGTTAAATCCTCTTTCACTCTCCCGCACCACCTCTTGGCCTCCTGATTCCTCTCTTGCCAATTGGTTTTCTGTTTTTAGCATTTATTTTCGACGGATTTCTGGCCCGACGTGACAAGGGTTTCATTCGCATTCGCAGCGCTCTCTTTTTCTGATTACGGAGGTGAAAGAATTATTCCGCTGCGACATTGGGAAATATTTTTGGAGTGAGACGGCGGGCGGCTCGCTCGCTGACGGTACTTGGATCGCAAAAATTTCGGTAACTTCGTTACACCGGTATACTATGTTTCTCTTCCAGTCACTCCTACTAACGTTAAATGCTCTTTCACTCTCCCGCACCATCTCTTGGCCTCCCGTTGCCTCTCTTGCCAATTGGTTTTCTGTTTTTGGCATTTATTTTCGACGGATTTCTGGCCCCACGTGACAAGGGCGGCGGCTAGGGGTGGTCGGGATAGTTTCATTCGCAACGCTCTCTTTTCAAGTCATCCGCAAAGACTATAGCTTGATGTTCTTTGCCAAACATTATTTCTTATTATTTTAGTTGAAGAGTACTGGCGACTGAAGGTCTTCCTATCTTTCCCATCACAAGCCTTTCTGACTTGAATTCTTTCCATATTACTGCGTTTGTTGTTCCTTCCAGGGTCATCCTTACAACGCGTACCAGTCTTTTCCGTATTCCTTTTTCACTAATCGCCCTGTACATCTTCTCTCTGCCTACCGAATAGTATGCTTAAAGTTTTTGAACAGCGTGTGTATGTTGGTCTTATATTCATACCACTGTTGATATAGCATCATAATCCGCCAGTATGTCTTCAGCATAGGTGCACTAGTACTTTAGCGAGGATTCCTGTATTTTCGACTGTTGCAACAACACGTCGTGCAGATAAAAGTGAAGTACCTTAATATGGAAACAAGACAGAAAGTTAATATTTTTATCAATGTTAGAATAGCAGCGACATCTACAAGGGCACTATTTTGGCACGTAGCGGGGATAAGAAAAAAAGATTTCTGGGACTATCTGAGGCAAGTCGATAGTTCGCTTTCAACAACAGCAAACTTATCTACAATCTTATCAGATCGTCGCTGCGATAATGTGCGTCATTTTAATTAACGACAAGCAATAATTTCTGTCGTTGGTCTTTTTTGTTATTCTAACGACTCGACCACGACCCAAAGCGCTGATTTTCATTTATTTGACAGTTATGGGTGCAGCTGTATCGTCGAGATGCAAATTAATTTCCAAGGATGCTCGATCGCAAATTTTGATTCAATCACACAATAATTGAAGACTGCTTTGTCTGTAATTTGTAAAATTTAAGCGTTGGCAACATCACCGACGCACTAACGCACTACTCATATTTCGCGGTCCAACATAGTTTACGTTTACTATTTCATAGATAACGCATGTATTTTTCACCCTAGTTACATATTTAACATTTTCCGTTTTATGTCGGTTATCAAGGCACGTTTCTAACGATGAATGTTTGGCAATAGTTGCAAGTCATAAGTCGAACGACTTGTTAGACTGGGAGATAAGCAACATCTGTTTTCCGTTCGTAATTCGAAACCCAGCAAAAACATTGTTGTAGTGACGATGACTTTTTTGTAATATTATTAAGAATTAGAGTGCTTTCAGCATGATTGTGAAACTGTAAAAGAAGCCCCGTAAAAATTACTTTTACTTTATGCAGGCAATAATGGTAGATCGTTTTATTAGGAGCAAAAGTGAGGCTTTTCGTGGCAAGTCAAGGAAAGCCACTTTTCCCCGAATAAAACAAAACATTTTTTCTTTAAACGCCGAAAATTTCTTTTATTTGACTGACCACCAGCGGCGCATACAGTAATTTCAAGGTTACTTTATGCTCCGCCGGCTGACTTTATGCGCCGCTAAACGACTTTGTTCCGTAATAAATCCGACCATACCTTGTGAGCATAAAAATAATTATATCTGCACCGCCTGTTAATTTACGATCGGTGATTGCTCCATGGTGTACATAAATAAATTATCCTGCCAGATCCAAATTATATAGATAAATACAGGTGATCATTCTTACAATTTTAATAATATACAGCTTTGAAGCTCTTGGCCTCATTTCGTTTACACACTTCTTCGGATAAAGGTCAATTATTATTAGTCTTTTTACTGCAGTTTGTCGTTTATGGTTTTGTTTTCTTTTTAGTTCGTTTGGTGTATTTAAATTCTATTATTTCTATGATTATTTTGGTCACCGTTTAGTGTCTTCAGTACCCTTGATTTTTTGATGTTTCTAATATGTTTTATTTACTATGTTGCTTTATTGTCCCCTTATATTTTGGATTGAGATCCCCTTAATATAGTTATGTAGCTGTTCTAGTGGTTTAAATTTTTGTTTGATTTTATATATTGTCTATTTCTTGCATTTGCATTTTTACCTCTTTTGTCTTTTTGGTCTCTTTCGTTTCCGTTGTCTTTTTGTCTTCAGTCTCTTTGTCCTCTTTGCTCTTTTTGGTACTTTCCATCTCTTTTGTCTCTTTTGTATCTGTTAACTTCTTTATCCCATTAGTCTTTTTACTGTTTCACTTTGTCGTCTATGGTTTTGTTTTCTTTTCGTTCGTTTGGTCTATTTACATTCTATTATTTCTATGATTATTTTCGTCGCCGTTTCGTGTCTTCGGTACCTCTGATTTTTATGATGTTTCTAATATGTTTTATTTACTATGTTGCTTTATTGTCCCCTTATATTTTGGATTGAGATCCCCTTAATATAGTTATGTGGCTGTTCTAGTCGTTTAAATTTTTGTTTGATTTTATATATTGTCTATTTCTTGCATTTGCATTTTTACCTCTTTAGTCTTTTTGGTCTCTTTCGTTTCCGTTGTCTTTTTGTCTTCAGTCTCTTTGTCCTCTTTGCTCTTTTTGGTACTTTCCATCTCTTTTGTCTCTTTTGTATCTGTTAACTTCTTTATTCCATTAGTCTTTTTACTGTTTCACTTTGTCGTCTATGGTTTTGTTTTCTTTTTCGTTCGTTTGGTGTATTTACATTCTATTATTTCTATGATTATTATCGTCGCCGTTTAGTGTCTTCAGTACCTTTGATTTTTTTGATGTTTCTAATATGTTTTATTTACTATGTTGCTTTATTGTCCCCTTATATTTTGGATTGAGATCCCCTTAATATAGTTATGTAGCTGTTCTAGTGGTTTAAATTTTTGTTTGATTTTATATATTGTCTATTTCTTGCATTTGCATTTTTACCTCTTCAGTCTTTTTGGTCTCTTTCGTTTCCGTTGTCTTTTGTCTTCAGTCTCTTTGTCCTCTTTGCTCTTTTTGGTACTTTCCATCTCTTTTGTCTCTTTTGTATCTGTTAACTCCTTTATCCCATTAGTCTTTTTACTGTTTCACTTTGTCGTCTATGGTTTTGTTTTCTTTTCGTTCGTTTGGTGTATTTACATTCTATTATTTCTATGATTATTTTCGTCGCCGTTTCGTGTCTTCGGTACCTCTGATTTTTATGATGTTTCTAATATGTTTTATTTACTATGTTGCTTTATTGTCCCCTTATATTTTGGATTGAGATCCCCTTAATATAGTTATGTGGCTGTTCTAGTCGTTTAAATTTTTGTTTGATTTTATATATTGTCTATTTCTTGCATTTGCATTTTTACCTCTTTAGTCTTTTTGGTCTCTTTCGTTTCCGTTGTCTTTTTGTCTTCAGTCTCTTTGTCCTCTTTGCTCTTTTTGGTACTTTCCATCTCTTTTGTCTCTTTTGTATCTGTTAACTCCTTTATCCCATTAGTCTTTTTACTGTTTCACTTTGTCGTCTATGGTTTTGTTTTCTTTTTCGTTCGTTTGGTGTATTTACATTCTATTATTTCTATGATTATTTTCGTCGCCGTTTCGTGTCTTCAGTACCTTTGATTTTTATGATGTTTCTAATATGTTTTATTTACTATGTTGCTTTATTGTCCCCTTATATTTTGGATTGAGATCCCCTTAATATAGTTATGTGGCTGTTCTAGTCGTTTAAATTGTTGTTTGATTTTATATATTGTCCATTTCTTCCATTTGCATTTTTACCTCTTTAGTCTTTTTGGTCTCTTTCGTTTCCGTTGTCTTTTTGTCTTCAGTCTCTTTGTCCTCTTTGCTCTTTTTGGTATTTTCCATCTCTTTTGTCTCTTTTGTATCTGTGAACTTCTTTATTCCATTAGTCCTTTTACTGTTTCACTTTGTCGTCTATGGTTTTGTTTTCTTTTTCGTTCGTTTGGTGTATTTACATTCTATTATTTCTATGATTATTTTCGTCGCCGTTTCGTGTCTTCAGTACCTTTGATTTTTATGATGTTTCTAATATGTTTTATTTACTATGTTGCTTTATTGTCCCCTTATATTTTGGATTGAGATCCCCTTAATATAGTTATGTAGCTGTTCTAGTGGTTTAAATTTTTTTTGATTTTATATATTGTCTATTTCTTGCATTTGCATTTTTACCTCTTTAGTCTTTTTGGTCTCTTTCGTTTCCGTTGTCTTTTTGACTTCAGTCTCTTCGTCCTCTTTGCTCTTTTTGGTACTTTCCATCTCTTTTGTCTCTTTTGTATCTGTTAACTCCTTTATCCCATTAGTCTTTTTACTGTTTCACTTTGTCGTCTATGCTTTTGTTTTCTTTTTCGTTCGTTTGGTGTATTTACATTCTATTATTTCTATGATTATTTTCGTCGCCGTTTCGTGTCTTCAGTACCTTTGATTTTTATGATGTTTCTAATATGTTTTATTTACTATGTGGCTTTATTGTCCCCTTATATTTTGGATTGAGATCCCCTTAATATAGTTATGTAGCTGTTCTAGTGGTTTAAATTTTTGTTTGATTTTATATATTGTCTATTTCTTGCATTTGCATTTTTACCTCTTTAGTCTTTTTGGTCTCTTTCGTTTCCGTTGTCTTTTTGACTTCAGTCTCTTCGTCCTCTTTGCTCTTTTTGGTACTTTCCATCTCTTTTGTCTCTTTTGTATCTGTTAACTCCTTTATCCCATTAGTCTTTTTACTGTTTCACTTTGTCGTCTATGCTTTTGTTTTCTTTTTCGTTCGTTTGGTGTATTTACATTCTATTATTTCTATGATTATTTTCGTCGCCGTTTCGTGTCTTCAGTACCTTTGATTTTTATGATGTTTCTAATATGTTTTATTTACTATGTGGCTTTATTGTCCCCTTATATTTTGGATTGAGATCCCCTTAATATAGTTATGTAGCTGTTCTAGTGGTTTAAATTTTTGTTCGATTTTATATATTGTCTATTTCTTGCATTTGCATTTTTACCTCTTTAGTCTTTTTGGTCTTTTTCGTTTCCGTTGTCTTTTTGTCTTCAGTCTCTTTGTCCTCTTTGCTCTTTTTGGTATTTTCCATCTCTTTTGTCTCTTTTGTATCTGTGAACTTCTTTATTCCATTAGTCCTTTTACTGTTTCACTTTGTCGTCTATGGTTTTGTTTTCTTTTTCGTTCGTTTGGTGTATTTACATTCTATTATTTCTATGATTATTTTTGTCGCCGTTTCGTGTCTTCAGTACCTTTGATTTTTATGATGTTTCTAATATGTTTTATTTACTATGTTGCTTTATTGTCCCCCTATATTTTGGATTGAGATCCCCTTAATATAGTTATGTGGCTGTTCTAGTCGTTTAAATTTTTGTTCGATTTTATATATTGTCTATTTCTTGCATTTGCATTTTTACCTCTTTAGTCTTTTTGGTCTCTTTCGTTTCCATTGTCTTTTTGTCTTCAGTTTCTTCGTCCTCTTTGCTCTTTTTGGTACTTTCCATCTCTTTTGTCTCTTTTGTATCTGTTAACTTCTTTATCCCATTAGTCTTTTTACTGTTTCACTTTGTCGTCTATGCTTTTGTTTTCTTTTTCGTTCGTTTGGTGTATTTACATTCTATTATTTCTATGATTATTTTCGTCGCCGTTTCGTGTCTTCAGTACCTTTGATTTTTATGATGTTTCTAATATGTTTTATTAACTATGTTGCTTTATTGTCCCCTTATATTTTGGATTGAGATCCCCTTAATATAGTTATGTGGCTGTTCTAGTCGTTTAAATTTTTGTTTGGTTTTATATATTGTCTATTTCTCCCATTTGCATTTTTACCTCTTTAGTCTTTTTGGTCTCTTTCGTTTCCGTTGTCTTTTAGTCTTCAGTCTCTTTGTCCTCTTTGCTCTTTTTGGTACTTTCCATCTCTTTTGTCTCTTTTGTATCTGTTAACTTCTTTATCCCATTAGTCTTTTTACTGTTTCACTTTGTCGTCTATGGTTTTGTTTTCTTTTTCGTTCTTTTGGTGTATTTACATTCTATTATTTCTATGATTATTTTCGTCGCCGTTTCGTGTCTTCAGTACCTTTGATTTTTATGATGTTTCTAATATGTTTTATTTACTATGTTGCTTTATTGTCCCCTTATATTTTGGATTGAGATCCCCTTAATATAGTTATGTGGCTGTTCTAGTCGTTTAAATTTTTGTTTGATTTTATATATTGTCCATTTGTTCCATTTGCATTTTTACCTCTTTAGTCTTTTTGGTCTCTTTCGTTTCCATTGTCTTTTTGTCTTCAGTCTCTTCGTCCTCTTTGCTCTTTTTGGTACTTTCCATCTCTTTTGTCTCTTTTGTATCTGTTAACTTCTTTATCCCATTAGTCTTTTTACTGTTTCACTTTGTCGTCTATGGTTTTGTTTTCTTTTTCGTTCTTTTGGTGTATTTACATTCTATTATTTCTATGATTATTTTCGTCGCCGTTTCGTGTCTTCATTACCTTTGATTTTTATGATGTTTCTAATATGTTTTATTTACTATGTTGCTTTATTGTCCCCTTATATTTTGGATTGAGATCCCCTTAATATAGTTATGTGGCTGTTCTAGTCGTTTAAATTTTTGTTTGATTTTATATATTGTCTATTTCTTCCAATTGCATTTTTACCTCTTTAGTCTTTTTGGTCTCTTTCGTTTCCGTTGTCTTTTTGTCTTCAGTCTCTTTGTCCTCTTTGCTCTTTTTGGTACTTTCTATCTCTTTTGTCTCTTTTGTATCTGTTAACTTCTTTATCCCATTAGTCTTTTTACTGTTTCACTTTGTCGTCTATGGTTTTGTTTTCTTTTTCGTTCGTTTGGTGTATTTACATTCTATTATTTCTATGATTATTTTTGTCGCCGTTTCGTGTCTTCAGTACCTTTGATTTTTATGATGTTTCTAATATGTTTTATTTACTATGTTGCTTTATTGTCCCCTTATATTTTGGATTGAAATCCCCTTAATATAGTTATGTGGCTGTTCTAGTCGTTTAAATTTTTGTTTGATTTTATATATTGTCCATTTCTTCCATTTGCATTTTTACCTCTTTAGTCTTTTTGGTCTCTTTCGTTTCCGTTGTCTTTTTGTCTTCAGTCTCATTGTCCTCTTTGCTCTTTTTGGTACTTTCCATCTCTTTTGTCTCTTTTGTATCTGTGAACTTCTTCATCCCATTAGTCCTTTTACTGTTTCACTTTGTCGTCTATGGTTTTGTTTTCTTTTTCGTTCGTTTGGTGTATTTACATTCTATTATTTCTATGATTATTTTCGTCGCCGTTTCGTGTCTTCAGTACCATCGATTTTTATGATGTTTCTAATATGTTTTATTTACTATGTTGCTTTATTGTCCCCTTATATTTTGGATTGAGATCCCCTTAATATAGTTATGTAGCTGTTCTAGTCGTTTAAATTTTTGTTTGATTTTATATATTGTCCATTTCTTCCATTTGCATTTTTACCTCTTTAGTCTTTTTGGTCTCTTTCGTTTCCGTTGTCTTTTTGTCTTCAGTCTCTTTGTCCTCTTTGCTCTTTTTGGTACTTTCCATCTCTTTTGTCTCTTTTGTATCTGTTAACTTCTTTATCCCATTAGTCTTTTTACTGTTTCACTTTGTCGTCTATGGTTTTGTTTTCCTTTTCGTTCGTTTGGTGTATTTACATTCTATTATTTCTATGATTATTTTCGTCGCCGTTTCATGTCTTCAGTACCTTTGATTTTTATGATGTTTCTAATATGTTTTATTTACTATGTTGCTTTATGGTCCCCTTATATTTTGGATTGAGATCCCCTTAATATAGTTATGTAGCTGTTCTAGTGGTTTAAATTTTTGTTTGATTTTATATATTATTGTCTATTTCTTCCAATTGCATTTTTACCTCTTTAGTCTTTTTGGTCTCTTTCGTTTCCGTTGTCTTTTTGTCTTCAGTCTCTTTGTCCTCTTTGCTCTTTTTGGTATTTTCCATCTCTTTTGTCTCTTTTGTATCTGTTAACTTCTTTATCCCATTAGTCTTTTTACTGTTTCACTTTGTCGTCTATGCTTTTGTTTTCTTTTTCGTTCGTTTGGTGTATTTACATTCTATTATTTCTATGATTATTTTCGTCGCCGTTTCGTGTCTTCAGCACCTTTGATTTTTATGATGTTTCTAATATGTTTTATTTACTATGTTGCTTTATTGTCCCCCTATATTTTGGATTGAGATCCCCTTAATATAGTTATGTGGCTGTTCTAGTCGTTTAAATTTTTGTTCGATTTTATATATTGTCTATTTCTTGCATTTGCATTTTTACCTCTTTAGTCTTTTTGGTCTTTTTCGTTTCCGTTGTCTTTTTGTCTTCAGTCTCTTTGTCCTCTTTGCTCTTTTTGGTATTTTCCATCTCTTTTGTCTCTTTTGTATCTGTGAACTTCTTTATTCCATTAGTCCTTTTACTGTTTCACTTTGTCGTCTATGGTTTTGTTTTCTTTTTCGTTCGTTTGGTGTATTTACATTCTATTATTTCTATGATTATTTTTGTCGCCGTTTCGTGTCTTCAGTACCTTTGATTTTTATGATGTTTCTAATATGTTTTATTTACTATGTTGCTTTATTGTCCCCCTATATTTTGGATTGAGATCCCCTTAATATAGTTATGTGGCTGTTCTAGTCGTTTAAATTTTTGTTCGATTTTATATATTGTCTATTTCTTGCATTTGCATTTTTACCTCTTTAGTCTTTTTGGTCTTTTTCGTTTCCGTTGTCTTTTTGTCTTCAGTCTCTTTGTCCTCTTTGCTCTTTTTGGTACTTTCTATCTCTTTTGTCTCTTTTGTATCTGTTAACTTCTTTATCCCATTAGTCTTTTTACTGTTTCACTTTGTCGTCTATGCTTTTGTTTTCTTTTTCGTTCGTTTGGTGTATTTACATTCTATTATTTCTATGATTATTTTCGTCGCCGTTTCGTGTCTTCAGTACCTTTGATTTTTATGATGTTTCTAATATGTTTTATTTACGATGTTGCTTTATTGTCCCCTTATATTTTGGATTGAGATCCCCTTAATATAGTTATGTGGCTGTTCTAGTCGTTTAAATTTTTGTTTGATTTTATATATTGTCTATTTCTTCCAATTGCATTTTTACCTTTTTAGTCTTTTTGGTCTCTTTCGTTTCCGTTGTCTTTTTGACTTCAGTCTCTTTGTCCTCTTTGCTCTTTTTGGTACATTCCATCTCTTTTGTCTCTTTTGTATCTGTTAACTCCTTTATCCCATTAGTCTTTTTACTGTTTCACTTTGTCGTCTATGGCTTTGTTTTCTTTTTCGTTCGTTTGGTGTATTTACATTCTATTATTTCTATGATTATTTTCGTCGCCGTTTCGTGTCTTCAGTACCTTTGATTTTTATGATGTTTCTAATATGTTTTATTTACGATGTCGCTTTATTGTCCCCTTATATTTTGGATTGAGATCCCCTTAATATAGTTATGTGGCTGTTCTAGTCGTTTAAATTTTTGTTTGATTTTATATATTGTCTATTTCTTGCATTTGCATTTTTACCTCTTTAGTCTTTTTGGTCGCTTTCGTTTCCGTTGTCTTTTTGTCTTCAGTCTCTTTGTCCTCTTTGCTCTTTTTGGTACTTTCCATCTCTTTTGTCTCTTTTGTATCTGTTAACTTCTTCATCCCATTAGTCCTATTACTGTTTCACTTTGTCGTCTATGGTTTTGTTTTCTTTTTCGTTCGTTTGGTGTATTTACATTCTATTATTTCTATTATTATTTTCGTCGCCGTTTCGTGTCTTCAGTATCTTTGATTTTTATGATGTTTCTAATATGTTTTATTTACTATGTTGCTTTATTGTCCCCTTATATTTTGGATTGAGATCCCCTTAATATAGTTATGTGGCTGTTCTAGTCGTTTAAATTTTTGTTTGATTTTATATATTGTCTATTTCTTCCATTTGCATTTTTACCTCTTTAGTCTTTTTGGTCTCTTTCGTTTCCGTTGTCTTTTTGTCTTCAGTCTCTTTGTCCTCTTTGCTCTTTTTGGTACTTTCCATCTCTTTTGTCTCTTTTGTATCTGTTAACTTCTTTATCCCATTAGTCTTTTTACTGTTTCACTTTGTCGTCTATGGTTTTGTTTTCTTTTTCGTTCGTTTGGTGTATTTACATTCTATTATTTCTATGATTATTTTCGTCGCCGTTTCGTGTCTTCAGTACCTTTGATTTTTATGATGTTTCTAATATGTTTTATTTACGATGTCGCTTTATTGTCCCCTTATATTTTGGATTGAGATCCCCTTAATATAGTTATGTGGCTGTTCTAGTCGTTTAAATTTTTGTTTGATTTTATATATTGTCTATTTCTTCCATTTGCATTTTTACCTCTTTAGTCTTTTTGGTCTCTTTCGTTTCCGTTGTCTTTTTGTCTTCAGTCTCTTTGTCCTCTTTGCTCTTTTTGGTACTTTCCATCTCTTTTGTCTCTTTTGTATCTGTTAACTTCTTTATCCCATTAGTCTTTTTACTGTTTCACTTTGTCGTCTATGCTTTTGTTTTCTTTTTCGTTCGTTTGGTGTATTTACATTCTATTATTTCTATGATTATTTTCGTCGCCGTTTCGTGTCTTCAGCACCTTTGATTTTTATGATGTTTCTAATATGTTTTATTTACTATGTTGCTTTATTGTCCCCCTATATTTTGGATTGAGATCCCCTTAATATAGTTATGTGGCTGTTCTAGTCGTTTAAATTTTTGTTCGATTTTATATATTGTCTATTTCTTGCATTTGCATTTTTACCTCTTTAGTCTTTTTGGTCTTTTTCGTTTCCGTTGTCTTTTTGTCTTCAGTCTCTTTGTCCTCTTTGCTCTTTTTGGTACTTTCTATCTCTTTTGTCTCTTTTGTATCTGTTAACTTCTTTATCCCATTAGTCTTTTTACTGTTTCACTTTGTCGTCTATGGTTTTGTTTTCTTTTTCGTTCGTTTGGTGTATTTACATTCTATTATTTCTATGATTATTTTCGTCGCCGTTTCGTGTCTTCAGTACCTTTGATTTTTATGATGTTTCTAATATGTTTTATTTACGATGTCGCTTTATTGTCCCCTTATATTTTGGATTGAGATCCCCTTAATATAGTTATGTGGCTGTTCTAGTCGTTTAAATTTTTGTTTGATTTTATATATTGTCTATTTCTTCCATTTGCATTTTTACCTCTTTAGTCTTTTTGGTCTCTTTCGTTTCCGTTGTCTTTTTGTCTTCAGTCTCTTTGTCCTCTTTGCTCTTTTTGGTACTTTCCATCTCTTTTGTCTCTTTTGTATCTGTTAACTTCTTTATCCCATTAGTCTTTTTACTGTTTCACTTTGTCGTCTATGCTTTTGTTTTCTTTTTCGTTCGTTTGGTGTATTTACATTCTATTATTTCTATGATTATTTTCGTCGCCGTTTCGTGTCTTCAGCACCTTTGATTTTTATGATGTTTCTAATATGTTTTATTTACTATGTTGCTTTATTGTCCCCCTATATTTTGGATTGAGATCCCCTTAATATAGTTATGTGGCTGTTCTAGTCGTTTAAATTTTTGTTCGATTTTATATATTGTCTATTTCTTGCATTTGCATTTTTACCTCTTTAGTCTTTTTGGTCTTTTTCGTTTCCGTTGTCTTTTTGTCTTCAGTCTCTTTGTCCTCTTTGCTCTTTTTGGTACTTTCTATCTCTTTTGTCTCTTTTGTATCTGTTAACTTCTTTATCCCATTAGTCTTTTTACTGTTTCACTTTGTCGTCTATGGTTTTGTTTTCTTTTTCGTTCGTTTGGTGTATTTACATTCTATTATTTCTATGATTATTTTCGTCGCCGTTTCGTGTCTTCAGTACCTTTGATTTTTATGATGTTTCTAATATGTTTTATTTACGATGTTGCTTTATTGTCCCCTTATATTTTGGATTGAGATCCCCTTAATATAGTTATGTGGCTGTTCTAGTCGTTTAAATTTTTGTTTGATTTTATATATTGTCTATTTCTTCCAATTGCATTTTTACCTTTTTAGTCTTTTTGGTCTCTTTCGTTTCCGTTGTCTTTTTGACTTCAGTCTCTTTGTCCTCTTTGCTCTTTTTGGTACATTCCATCTCTTTTGTCTCTTTTGTATCTGTTAACTCCTTTATCCCATTAGTCTTTTTACTGTTTCACTTTGTCGTCTATGGCTTTGTTTTCTTTTTCGTTCGTTTGGTGTATTTACATTCTATTATTTCTATGATTATTTTCGTCGCCGTTTCGTGTCTTCAGTACCTTTGATTTTTATGATGTTTCTAATATGTTTTATTTACGATGTCGCTTTATTGTCCCCTTATATTTTGGATTGAGATCCCCTTAATATAGTTATGTGGCTGTTCTAGTCGTTTAAATTTTTGTTTGATTTTATATATTGTCTATTTCTTGCATTTGCATTTTTACCTCTTTAGTCTTTTTGGTCGCTTTCGTTTCCGTTGTCTTTTTGTCTTCAGTCTCTTTGTCCTCTTTGCTCTTTTTGGTACTTTCCATCTCTTTTGTCTCTTTTGTATCTGTTAACTTCTTCATCCCATTAGTCCTATTACTGTTTCACTTTGTCGTCTATGGTTTTGTTTTCTTTTTCGTTCGTTTGGTGTATTTACATTCTATTATTTCTATTATTATTTTCGTCGCCGTTTCGTGTCTTCAGTATCTTTGATTTTTATGATGTTTCTAATATGTTTTATTTACTATGTTGCTTTATTGTCCCCTTATATTTTGGATTGAGATCCCCTTAATATAGTTATGTGGCTGTTCTAGTCGTTTAAATTTTTGTTTGATTTTATATATTGTCTATTTCTTCCATTTGCATTTTTACCTCTTTAGTCTTTTTGGTCTCTTTCGTTTCCGTTGTCTTTTTGTCTTCAGTCTCTTTGTCCTCTTTGCTCTTTTTGGTACTTTCCATCTCTTTTGTCTCTTTTGTATCTGTTAACTTCTTTATCCCATTAGTCTTTTTACTGTTTCACTTTGTCGTCTATGGTTTTGTTTTCTTTTTCGTTCGTTTGGTGTATTTACATTCTATTATTTCTATGATTATTTTCGTCGCCGTTTCGTGTCTTCAGTACCTTTGATTTTTATGATGTTTCTAATATGTTTTATTTACTATGTTGCTTTATTGTCCCCTTATATTTTGGATTGAGATCCCCTTAATATAGTTATGTGGCTGTTCTAGTCGTTTAAATTTTTGTTTGATTTTATATATTGTCCATTTCTTCCAATTGCATTTTTACCACTTTAGTCTTTTTGGTCTCTTTCGTTTCCATTGTCTTTTTGTCTTCAGTCTCTTTGTCCTCTTTGCTCTTTTTGGTACTTTCCATCTCTTTTGTCTCTTTTGTATCTGTTAACTTCTTTATCCCATTAGTCTTTTTACTGTTTCACTTTGTCGTCTATGGTTTTGTTTTCTTTTTCGTTCGATTGGTGTATTTACATTCTATTATTTCTATGATTATTTTCGTCGCCGTTTAGTGTCTTCAGTACCATCGATTTCTATTATGTTTCTAATATGTTTTATTTACTATGTTGCTTTATTGTCCCCTTATATTTTGGATTGAGATCCCCTTAATATAGTTATGTAGCTGTTCTAGTCGTTTAAATTTTTGTTTGATTTTATGTATTGTCCATTTCTTCCATTTGCATTTTTACCTCTTTAGTCTTTTTGGTCTCTTTCGTTTCCGTTGTCTTTTTGTCTTCAGTCTCTTCGTCCTCTTTGCTCTTTTTGGTACTTTCCATCTCTTTTGTCTCTTTTGTATCTGTTAACTTCTTTATCCCATTAGTCTTTTTAGTGTTTCACTTTGTCGTCTATGGTTGTGTTTTCTTTTTCGTTCTTTTGGTGTATTTACATTCTATTATTTCTATGATTATTTTCGTCGCCGTTTCGTGTCTTCAGTACCTTTGATTTTTATGATGTTTCTAATATGTTTTATTTACTATGTTGCTTTATTGTCCCCTTATATTTTGGATTGAGATCCCCTTAATATAGTTATGTAGCTGTTCTAGTCGTTTAAATTTTTGTTTGATTTTATATATTGTCCATTTCTTCCAATTGCATTTTTACCTCTTTAGTCTTTTTGGTCTCTTTCGTTTCCGTTGTTTTTTTGTCTTCAGTCTCTTTGTCCTCTTTGCTCTTTTTGGTACATTCCATCTCTTTTGTCTCTTTTGTATCTGTTAACTTCTTTATCCCATTAGTCTTTTTACTGTTTCACTTTGTCGTCTATGGTTTTGTTTTCTTTTTCGTTCGTTTGGTGTATTTACATTCTATTATTTCTATGATTATTTTCGTCGCCGTTTCGTGTCTTCAGTACCTTTGATTTTTATGATGTTTCTAATATGTTTTATTTACTATGTTGCTTTATTGTCCCCTTATATTTTGGATTGAGATCCCCTTAATATAGTTATGTGGCTGTTCTAGTCGTTTAAATTTTTGTTTGATTTTATATATTGTCTATTTCTTGCATTTGCATTTTTACCTCTTCAGTCTTTTTGGTCTCTTTCGTTTCCGTTGTCTTTTTGTCTTCAGTCTCTTCGTCCTCTTTGCTCTTTTTGGTACTTTCCATCTCTTTTGTCTCTTTTGTATCTGTTAACTTCTTTATCCCATTAGTCTTTTTACTGTTTCACTTTGTCGTCTATGGTTTTGTTTTCTTTTCGTTCGTTTGGTGTATTTACATTCTATTATTTCTATGATTATTTTCGTCGCCGTTTCGTGTCTTCGGTACCTCTGATTTTTATGATGTTTCTAATATGTTTTATTTACTATGTTGCTTTATTGTCCCCTTATATTTTGGATTGAGATCCCCTTAATATAGTTATGTAGCTGTTCTAGTCGTTTAAATTTTTGTTTGATTTTATATATTGTCCATTTCTTCCATTTGCATTTTTACCTCTTTAGTCTTTTTGGTCTCTTTCGTTTCCGTTGTCTTTTTGTCTTCAGTCTCTTTGTCCTCTTTGCTCTTTTTGGTACTTTCCATCTCTTTTGTCTCTTTTGTATCTGTTAACTTCTTTATCCCATTAGTCTTTTTACTGTTTCACTTTGTCGTCTATGGTTTTGTTTTCTTTTTCGTTCGTTTGGTGTATTTACATTCTATTATTTCTATTATTATTTTCGTCGCCGTTTCGTGTCTTCAGTACCTTTGATTTTTTTGATGTTTCTAATATGTTTTATTTACTATGTTGCTTTATTGTCCCCTTATATTTTGGATTGAGATCCCCTTAATATAGTTATGTAGCTGTTCTAGTCGTTTAGATTTTTGTTTGATTTTATATATTGTCTATTTCTTCCATTTGCATTTTTACCTCTTTAGTCTTTTTGGTCTCTTGCGTTTCAATTTTTTTTTTGTCTCTTTGTCTATAACTAGCCTCTTTAGTTTTCTTGTTCTTTTTGGTTTATTAGATCTCTCTCGTATTTTATATCGTGCCTTTAGTTTTTAAGTCACTTTTTCTCTCTCTCTGGTCTCATTGGAAACAGGGGACTCAAAGTTTCGGGACAAAATTGTGGCTCATTTTTAGACAATTCAAAATCAATTTTATAATACTGAAATGTGGTATTTATAAATATCAGCTATTAATGTATGTAAAATTGATAATGAATAAATTAGTTACAATTCCTTGTATTTAAAACAAATCATTGTATACTAATATTTTGGTCTTTTTAACTTCTTTTTTGTTTGTTTCTTTTGTAGTAAAGAATATTGTTCAGAAGGTTGGCAGTTCAATCGCATTCACTCAAAAAGAAATACATATTGAGTTTGGCGCACGTATTTATAATAAATATGTAAATAATCACATATTTTGCTGTCTTTTCATTACGTTGCACCACCTTTGTAATTTTGGACCTGTTGGATGTCGTGTTAGTTGAGGAAAACGAAAATTATAGCACACAAAAAAATGAGCCTATTTTGGCCAACTTTATTAATATTAGAACGACGTTTAAAAAGTTAGAACAATTCAAACAGAAAATGTTTGTTCGAAATTTACGATTTTTAATAATTTTATACAAGAAATTTGATTCATTTTTGAGTACTTCAGTTTAGTTTTTTTTTTTAATCTACACAATTCACCAAGCCAACTATGCAAAAAGTGCCAGTGTCATAATTGTCAAAAATGTCACACGACATCCTGACAAACTTTTCGAATGTCGACGCCAACTAAATATAGAAAACCAGTCTGCCATCACGACAGTAACTGGTTAACCCTATCAAAACTAAAAGACACATACATAAACAACAGATTGAATTGTTTATACCAAAGTAATTCGTGTTTATTTTGATTTCAACACTAAAATTCCATTCGACCGTATGGATTTTTCCTGAAACACTTCACGCCGATGACTTTCTATTGCAGCCAGAGAAAAATAATCAGGGACAATGCACCTGATTGTTTATTTATGTGCGTCGACCTAACCTACAAACTCACATCGCTCAAGGAGTTGAGAAAGAACGATGACGAATAGGTCTGCGGTGGGAAATTCGTCGCTATCTCCGCCATTTAGCCGGACACTAATTCACAAAAGTCACAGATTTTCGCCGAAAGCGTCGAAAATAACCGCGGGATTCTGACAGCTATGCACGACAAACACACGCGATTATGAAGTACACACAAACAATCGCGATCGCATCGCCTACTATTCATTGATAAACACGCCTTCTGGATTTAAATCCGCGGTTGCGCGTTACACAATTTGACAAGTGTGTGAGATCAAAAAATTTTGATTACATTGGAGTGAGTGATGATTTGTGCACATTTGTTGGGTTGTTTATTTGGAAATGTTTATTTAAAAAAAGTAGTACGAACAAAGTTGAGTAAAGCAAGAAAAGATTTTGGAGGGGCGTGTTCAAAAAAATAGACGATTTTCATTTGAATGAATGTGGTTACTTCTTGCTTCTGCTTTTATTTAATATTATTTGTGACCAGAAAACAATATTTGTAAAATTGGGTTTGGTGGCGCCATCTGCTGACACGTGTGGACATCTAGTATAAAAATACAGTTTCCTTGATAACCAAAGTCTGAAGGCTAGAATTTCAGTGTGACCTTCCCAGTTACCAGTCGGTTCCGAGTAGTCACCCGAGGAAACTGAGGATTCGGTCTTAAAAATAGTGGTGAGTGGTATTATATAGATTCATTACGGTACTGCTACCCATAATTCATTATTCGGCATCGATTATTAAGAAGTGTCATCAGATTTGGTACAGGTTAATACAATGGGAATCCCCGGTCTTCCAGAAAGTCCACATGATATAGCCCGCGAATGTTTGAGATATGTTCTTTGTTCCATATAGTGACAATGTGACCGGTTTTCCACAAGGTCAGTAATTAACCAGTTTCATCTTATTTAGATTATAAAGCTAGAAACAGACTTCTCTGATGTGTTGTGTTGTGTTGTGATGCAACGCAACGTTGCATGGATCAGACAGAAGTTTTAGCATGTAATCAAATGAGGCCCGTGCACACTGTTCTGATGGCTTCTGACGCGTTGCGATGTGTTGTGTCGTGACGCTATGCAATCCCTCGATTCCGGATTTTCGTCAGATCGCAACACATCACATCACATTGCAACACAAAGCGTCAGAACGCATCAGAGAAGTGTGCACGGGGCAGAACGTCATGACACTGCATCAGATAGCGTCAGTTACCCCCGAAACAGTGCCATTGCAGGTTGCGACACATTTACAATGGATGAAGCTACTTTAATCGAAAAAATTAGAGAGCATGAATGAGTCTATTTAATATCAAATTCGAATATTATCGAAACCAGCATTTATGCGATATGTTAGGATCTCTCGATTTCAGCAATAAATTATTGTACACATTTAAGTACATTAATTGTTTTGCCTGTTCATTAAAATGTAGTGTTTTTCTTTTGACAGGAGGAGAATTAACGTCATCGGAATCATTAATCTCTTCAGCTTGTTTGCTTGTTCTCTGCACAGGTTCCCAGGGACGAAACATCTTGATATTCACTAATTTCGCTTCTAAATCTATATAAAAAATAAATATTTTAATTTACAAAATAATTAACAAAATCACTACATAGTTGGATGAATAAAATAAATAAAATAATTAACACACAAGAAAAACGCTAAGACTGGCAACAAGAACGAGATTAACATTCGAGGACACGACACATCGCGTCAGACAAGTGTGTTCATAGCGTTCTGACGGCGCATCACAACACACAACGACACAACACAACACAAGGCGTCAGACAAATGTGTTCATGGCGTTCTGACGACACATCACGACACATCACGACACGTCAGAGAAATGTGTTCCCCGCATAATTCGAATGAGATGGGGGTCACTACTTATATAGCGCCCTGTCTCTTATATGACAAAACGTTTGCAACAACACAATTATAAAAATTTTTCGAGTTTTTCTACACATCAATCTTTATTCTCTGGTTCTTACTTATCGGCTTGTTGAGTCTTATCTAAAGACCAGGCACTAAGCATCAATAAAGTTTCATTTCACATGAATTTGAGCCTTACCGCCTGGTATTATGGCTGGTAACGGTTTGACAATTTAATAACAATTTACAGCCAATTAGTTTCATTTACAATTTGCAATAATCATATTGATCAGGTTGACAATTTAGTTCTCCAGAGTTATAAATAAATAAAACGATTCTACTAGAGCCTTGGAGCAAAGTTATCAATACAACATTTCCGAAAAAATATGTTGTTAATTTCAAAATTATCGAGTACCCCTCAAAAATCTTGAAGTCGATTTATTACAGTTTTTTCCACATTTTTTAAATTTGAACGTCATATTTTTATATAGGTTAGTAAATCTGCTTTTCACATTTGTTCTCGCCTTTCTATTATTATCGTTTTGATATTTTTTTTTGCACTTTCTTTATTATTTGTCCTTCCTAATGTTTGTTGCTTCACCTTTATTTTGTATATATTGTCTTCTTAATTTATATTTTTTTCTTCCTTCTTTTTTTGTTAGGACCTGTCATATTTGTTATTCAATCAATGGTATTTTTTATTTTTTGTCTTTCTGTTCTTGTTTCTTATTTTTATGCTGAACTTTTTGCTTCTACTTTCATCGTTTTCGATGGCCCTCAACTTAAAGTTTGTTGTTTTAATTCGCGTTTTTGCACATTCGCTCTTGTTTTCCTTTTTTCTTTGCTAGAAAATGAAAAATGACTAGAACAATGAAAATAAGTATGAAATAAATTATAACGTGCTCTGTCCACTAAATGTAATGATGATAATAAAACAGACGGAGAAATTGAGAATCAAATATTGAAGCAGTGATGGTTAAAATGGGAACCTTGACAGTGAGAACTGGAGAAATAAGAGGAAACAAAGAGACAATATAAGAAAGTGAAAGATACACAAAAGACAAAAATATAGGAACAGAATTGAGAATTAAATAAAATATTAAGAACTTAAAACCCCACATCTTCATTTTCCTACCTCTAGATGTAGAATTTTTATATTCCACCATTTTATTCTATCTATAAACCCAGCTAAATAGATGAAAAAGGAGTTAATTTGAAAAGATCGACAACAAATAAAAAAAAAAGACTAATTTTCTGGTACCAATATAATCAATTGCATTTTGGGGATGACAAGATTAAATGCAAGAGATTATCCCAGCTCGTTTGCTAACTGCAAACACCGCTAGATGTCAGACCGTTTTTCTATTCTCTTCTGCTGGACGTCCCCTCCACTATGACTACTCCGAGCTGAGGAGGACAAAGCATACTTACCTGGCGTAGGGGTTACCGTGATCAATAAGGCGGTTCCCCCGGGGTGAGGCCCTTCCATTGCACCACGGTCGGGCTGACCCCTGCGATTATCCCTAATGCGGATAACTCGGGCGCACAATTTTTGGTAGTCGGGACTGCGTGCGCGCTATCCCGGTCTTAAACAATCGAACATAAAATAGTCATTTTGACGCGAAAACGTCTGTTCGTATGTTACTGCATTTATTTTGCCTGTGACGTCATCGGACTGGTGTAGATGCATGTTTGGGATTGATGGAAATTAGCGTTGTAGAAAGTTATAAATTAGTCCAATGTGAAGAGCTTGCGAAGCTTTACTCGGACCCAAAGTGAGATTTCATTCCGAGGACGTTTTCACTTCAGAATCTACGGCGCGGACCCGAACTGCGCCTTTACGTATTTTTTTTTAAGTCACGCCATGGAAGTTCAAATTCAACCAATGTGGAACTAAAATTTCATCTTCTATTTGCTTTTGAATTTCGAATTTTAATACATATCTCGAAATTTTGGGATCTCAGATCAACGCAGAATCTTTTCGTCTCCAAAATGATTTCCTATATTGATTTTCGCCATTTGCTGTTATATTTTTCTTTGTATTCGATTCATAATTTTATACATTGTTCCCAGCCTAGGATATAAGAAAATATTCGGGGAGATAATTGAAAGAATCATACAACCTACCAAAGTATCATATGGAGAAAATGATAACACAGCAGAAAGACAATGCTTGGATGATATAAAAAGGATAGACTTAGCACAAAAAATAATGGAACAAAAAGCAAAATAGTATAAATGTTCACTGGTCAGTATAACAATCAAAATAGGCACTAAGACTAAAATTAGTCAACAGACAAAATAATAATTTAATTAATTAAAATTAATTCTAACAAACTCCTCTTGTTCATGGTCTCTGTTCTTTCTATTATGATTTGTTTTTAATTTTTCCTTTTTTTTTGCATTCGTTTTGTGAAATACACAATGGAGAAGGTGGTATATTACTAATATATAAATATTCCCGCAAATGTATTTAATTTGACAGCTGTCAAACCTAACCTTAAAATTCGATGAAACGGCTGTTCAATACTCATGCGCTGTCAAGACACATTTCATAGACGAGGGCGAATTTTTGAAGCACGAGACGTAGGCCGAGTGTTACAAATGATCCCGAGCCCCTGAAAGGTGACAGCGCACGAGTTTTCAACAGCCTTTATACTTTATCCTATTGTAAGAAGTTTCTGAACATTTCTGAATAGACGAACTGCAAACACAACGGTTCTTGTAAACAATTACGAAGAATAAGAAATGTGTCCTGATCAAGAATAACAATAAAATTTCTTTTCAGAAACATACAAAGTTGGGAAGAATGGGTCACAATTTGAGAAGCCGACAATTAAACCCTTGTGACCATTTATATTGGAAATGTCGAGGATATCCAGAACGTCCTCACAACTGGAGAGGTATTATTTAAGGCAGAGAAGGGGTAAAAAATAACTTTTTTACACAAGCGGGAGTAGAAATAGTTTCTCTGGTGTTAAAATGGTGACAGAAGTACTACTAATATGCGAATAGCCCGTATCGTATCACAAACAAGAGGGCCCTTTTGTTACGAATGTTACAAGTGGCTTTTGGGACAGGGGGGGCCTCTTGGAACGGGGTGGCCCCTTGGTCCAGTATTTTTTTTTATTTTCTGATACAAATGTTACAAGTGGTTTTTGAGACAGGGGGGGTCTCCTTGGTCGAGTTTATTGAATTATTTTTTCATACATTTTTTTTTTGTTACAAGTGGTTTTAGGGACAGGGCCCCCCCTTGGTCCAGTTTATTTCATTATTTTTTGATACAACTGTTGTGGCTTATGGTAACCAAAATAAGGACCCCCCCGAGGGGATTGATCGTTTGTTATATGATACGGTCTAGACGCAAGTCTAATATTTTACGTGCGGATTGACCAATTCTTCTTTATTAATAAATAAAAAGTGTGTAAAACGTTGCTATTGCAGAAATAATTTATGGCGAAGATGACGAATATTCTGAGGAAGATGACCAATATTATGAAGAAGATGACGAATATTCTGAGGAAGAGGAAGACGATTCTGATGAGAGTGTTGACGAAGAGGAATATAATCAATGGATAAAAAGTTTGCAAAACAATCCAAACAATGATGAATATTGGCGTATTCGTGGATATCCAGAACGTCCTTCAAATTGGGAGGGTAAGATTTTTTGAAGAGATAAAAGTCAAAACAATTTTTTTTTTTTTTGATATTGTAGTCAAATCTTGTATTTTTTCTTCAACCACTTCACAACTCTAAACGCTTTTTGAAAATTCCAAAATGTTGATTTCAGAAAAAAAACATAATAATGAGCCATTAACGCACCCAAAATCTAGAATTTTTGTTTCCATCGGTAACACACACTGATCCCTGCACTGAACGAAATGTCAGTGCGATTTTGAGGTTATGGTTCCATGTCAAGTCATGTCAAGTTTACGTCAGGTACAAAAAAAAATCAAAATTTCACAAAATTCCCTAAATTACCAAAATTGATTTTATTTGTAAAAAAATGAAATTAATATGCAAATTAGAAAAAATAACATGAAAAGCTCGTTTTGTAAAACTTAAAAGCACTCGTTCTTTACAGGCAATAGTGTTTCAATATCCCGTGCGATCATTTAAATTATAAATTAAAGTAGGCGGCTTTTTTATTATGCAATGACCCAGCCTGAAAATACGAAATATTCATAGGGCCAGATGCGCATGCCTGAACAGTTAAATGGGTAGCAATATGGTGTTTTATTTTCGTTTTGGTGGCTACCTTGTTTGCAACTGAAGGTGCAATCTGGTGCAACCTCAGGTCTCAGCTGACGATTTCGTTCGAACCGTGACGTCATGAAATAAATTCCCGCTTCCAAAAATAGATGGTGCTGCCAGCAATTGTTTCTTCGTGGAGATGTGGTAGTTGTCAAGTTTAACGATCGGAGCGATTAGACGAATTTTCCCTATAGATCTAAAGAATTCAGAGGCTTAAGATGAAAAATGCGGAAAAATGGAATTTTCATCCCGAAAGCCGAAAGGTTAGCGTTCTGTCATTGCGCTTCAATGTTGCAAAATTATAAAACCAGACGAAAGATCAAGTAGCGTGGTTACTTCACTGTTACCGCCGCTACCAAATTACAACCTGACTGACCAATGAGAGTACTAGATTCTTATGAATCTATTGACTGACAGTCCAATTTGAGGTTATTCTGAACATTGTGACGTTTATGTTTCTCATGTTAAATTGTTTTAATTTAAAGAAAATACAAGACTAACAAATAATATAGAACAATTGAGAATTACAGCGAATGCTCAAAGTGTTCTCCCGCAGCTTCAACTCAGCTGTTAACTCCATTCACCATTCTGTTGTCGTTTTTTTTGAAAAATCACTTTGACATTAAAATTTTAAATGAAATTGTCAAAAGTTAGTAGTGCCGGTTGGTTTAATTAAAATTTCACAGCCTACTCTATTTTATAATTTAAATGATCGCACGGTACTATTTTCGCCCGTGAACGCATTTTCATTGATATTATACACTCAATATTTTTACATGTTGACATAATTATAGATATCAAACCCTGAGGGCTTACTTCCACTGTTAACTTCGAGATATCACTTGTGCATTCGATATTATAACCCCAAAAACAAGTTAATAACAAAAATATCAGCGTTTTTCGTGACAACAAAATCTCTGATATTGCAGAAATAGTTTATGGCGAAGATGACGAATATTCTGAGGAAGATGACGAATCTTCTGAGGAAGAGGAAGACGATTCTGATGAGAGTGTTGACGAAGAGGAATATAATCAATGGTTAAAAAGTTTGCAAAACAATCCAAACAATGATGAATATTGGCGTATTCGAGGATATTCAGAACGTCCTTCAAACTGGCGGCGTAAGTATTGAGACACCATTCGGTACAAATTTTAACGACTTTAATTTTCCAGAATTGATCCAAAGAAGATACGCCTAAATGGAGGAGTGTTTTCGTTTTTTTTTTTTTAATTTAGATTTATTAAGTTTTGTGTCGTTATACTTCGAGTTAACCAACTAGAATTACTGTTATAATGTAATAAAGTTTACTTTTGAAAAAGAGCTGATTTTATATGTCGAAACTTCATTTAAAATTTATCTGAAGTGTTATTAATTGATTTTTCGTACTATTCTCCCAACAATGAAATTCATTCTTAAATTTACAGAAAAAAATTGTATGTATTTGGGAAATCAACTGTTCCCTAACATATTTGAAGAAGACGACCACATTAATAAAACAAGTAAGTATTTTGAAGAATATTTTGCTATTGCACTTCGTACTTCCTGAAAAAAGTCAACGCATTGGCTGCGCACGGTATTACACATTGTGAAAACCCCCCTTTTATATTACCGCCACTTTTTGAATTTGAACATGAAATGAAATGTCAGTGACGTCACCTAACGTCAAATTTGAAAATTTGAAACAAACCGCGAACTTTAAAGGTTGGCCAGTGATCTTCAGACTATGAAAGAAAAAGCAGAACCCTACGTTGTGTTATTTTTTGACAAGACAAGCAATGGCGGGACATTCAAACTTACCCAAACCTAGATTCTTTGGATACATGGCGAGAGCTAATCAGGAGTGGAGCGTAATTGTTAATTTAAATTCAACCGATCCTTCTGGTACGTGAAATTTGGACAATGCAATTTAAACATAGAGCACACTCAAATTTAAAAACCTGAAAACTCATAGTGGAATAAAATCAGATAAAAACAAAGAATTAAGCGTTAGTTAGTTAGTTAGGACGCCAACCACTGCTGGATGTTAACTAACTTCAGAGCAACTTGCCGGATAGGCAACTCGAAGCTCTCCTATGCATTGCATGGTCTATTTTGGGGATATCTCAACCTATTACATACTTTGCAATTTCCACCTTATCTTTCACAGTTTCTCTTCCCGTATTATCTTTTGTCTTCCTCTTCTTTTCCTCTTTTTTACTTTATCTACTTCTTTCCCTTTTCATTTTTTTGTCTTCGGTGTTTTCTTGAATGTTTTTTTATTTTTCTATCAATTTGTCAATCGTCCTGTTTTTTTTTTATACAATTTTCCTGCCCGTAAACTTTTTTGATCAAATGTTTTTGAATAATGTGCACCGAATATTGGATGTTTTTTAATTGCTCTTCAGCTGATAATTCTTTTTTAGTACTCCAAAATTTACAAAATGCAACGGGCTTTCCTGTTCTTGTGATTACACATAATTATTCATAACATAATTTACATTCTGCATTAATTTCAAATTTCTGCCTTCTCCCTCCTCTTCCATACCTCTCACCTATTGTATTTGCTTTCCATCCACATTTAGCATTTCCTCTCCCTCCTCACAGCACATTCAATACGTTTTTCCTCCCTCTTACAGCCAATACCTATCCTCCCTTTCTTCATTTCCGCATCTAAGCCTCGCCATCATCTTTCTTTTTTTTACACTCTCCCTCCAAATATATAGGTCCATTTTCTTTCTACGTCTTTCTTTGTTTATTTCTTCCCCTCCTCATTTTCTACCTTGTCTTTGGATTTTCTTTTTCGACCCCCATTTCTTCACTTCTTCTTCCTCTTTCTCCGATTCTCCCGTTGAAATTGACTACCTCCGAGAAGTATACATTCTTCTCTCTTGTCTTTTGATGTTTCTTTTACCTTCCTTATTGTTGTACTATTATTATTACTTATTGTTGTAGTGTTTTATCCTACCATGTGTACTTGTTACAATTTTTACATTTGTTTTTTTTTACATATTTTTTGTTCAAAGTTAAGAGAAACCAACTGCCATTTTATTATCAACTGATCCTTTCTCCAGATGGTAGACATTACGGTTTCATTCCAATTCCAAGTTGAGCACAAGGGACCCTATACATTTTTTTAGTTGGGAATGCAACTTGTAACAACTTGCCCCAGGCTGACGTGGGGCAAGTTGTTACGTGCATAATTATATAAGAACAGTTTAGTTTAAAACATATTTTTTTATTTCTAATCTTTCTGCCTTCCTCTCTTTTTCAACCATTTGTCTCTGTCCTACATATTTTTTTCTCTTCCACCTTTCTTTCATCTTCTTCTTCTTCTTCCGCCTCCATCTTTTTTATTCTTACCACCTATGTTATCTTTTTATATTTCATCTCAAGTTTTCGACTCTTTTGTGTTCGTCACTTTTATTTCCTTTTCTTCTCTTCGGTCTCTTTATCACCCTTTTCTGCCTTTATGTCTTTCTTTTTCTGTTCCTCTATTTCCTCCTTTCATGACTCATGTTTTCTCTCTCGCTGTCTCTCTGTATCTCTCTGGTTCTATTGGTTGCCTTTTTCTTCCCTCTGTGTTTTCCGTGCGTGCCTTCTTTCTTTCTCTATGTTTGTTCCTATCTTCCTCTAAATCTCTCACTATCTCTCCCTCTCTTTTCACACTTGATTACTACCTCCTCATTTCTTTCATTCTTCTTCTCTTTCCTCTGCCTCTCCCCCTTTTATCTTTCTCTCTGACCCTCATGTTTCTGTTTATTTCTCTCCTTTATGTTTATCTACTTGATTTCTACCTGTATTTTACTTTGCTTTGACTTTCTCTTCCATCTTTCTTTTTCGGTTCTGTTCTCGCCTTTTTATATTATTTATCATGTTTTCTCTCTTTTATATTGCTTCTATTTTTACGGGACGCCTTATTTATTTTATCTCTATATATCTTTCTTTCTCATTGTCTTTTTGCATTTGCTAATAAATCGCCCACACTCCTCCCATTTAGTCTCTTTTCTTTCCTAGTAAATTTCCTCTTTCTTCCGTTTTCATCTTTTTCTCACTCTTTTTTGTTCACATTTCTTCTTCCGTCCTTTTTATTTTGTTCTTATATCTTTCACACCCTCTAACCCTCTTTCACTTATCTTTTATTTTAATCTTTCTGTCTTCCTCTCGTTCTTTCATCTTCTTCTTCTTCTTCCTCCTCCATCTTTTTTATTCTTACCACCTATGTTATTTTTTTATATTTCATCTCAAGTTTTCCAGTCTCCCGGCGAGCGCATCGGATTGCGTGGGGGGCTCGTGCTGAGCAAAACAAGCAAAACAATGGCAGACGTCGTGGACGCTCGTCTCGAATGATATCGATTTTCTTATGCGTTATAACGTTGTTGGTATTTTTGTATCATTACAATATGTTACAAATTTGTAACCTATTTGCCTTGGCACCGACTTCAACCAGATCATTAGGTAGCACATGTAATAATACATGTATTCAATTATTTTTAACTTTTTGAAGTCGGCTCTCTTTTTTTTAAAGCTATTTTTTTATTTCTACCATACTTATAAGATTGATTCATATTTATTTATTTCAGTGATAAAATTGAAAAGAACTTCATTTTCAAAATCAAAACTTAACTAACAGTAGAATAAGGTCAAACAAGGAAAATTATTCCAAATCATGGTCTGAATTGCAATTGGGGCACTGGAAGTGAAAACTTCTTTGGTCGCATATCTTGCGCTCCCTTTGAACAATGAACGAAACTGAACCGTCACAGTGACGCTGGCTCAACTTTTTTTTTTGAAATGAAAACTTCTTTAGGCGCACCTTGGAAATGAAACGTTCGATTTCGACAATCTCCACCGGAACTGAGGCGTTCGTGGGGGAAAAATTTCAGCTCAAATGGGGGATAGGGTAGAACCCATACTCAAACCTGTTGTTGTGACTAGCGTCATTTCGAAGGACCAAATAATAGATAAGACCACCTTTTAGTTCTGAGGTATATTGAGTACTGAAGTGCTGGTGACAAGTAGCAGTAGCACAGTTGCCGCAAGCGGTGGGGGTGGTACACCCCTACCAGATTAGCTACAAGCGCCAACACCTGTTTTCTGAATAAAAAATTGTGTGTTGAAGATAAAGAAATTTTGTGAAAGGCAATGTTTCAAAAGAGTAATGATATCGGAACGAACGGAAAGGTCGGGTGATGTCATCAATATTGAAATATTGCCGAAAACGTTGGAAATAAAAACACGCGATAATGAAGTACACACAACAATCGCGATCGCATCGCCTACTATTAATTGATAAACACGCCTTCTGGATTTAAATCCGCGGTTGCGCGTTACACAATTTGACAAGTGTGTGAGAAAAAAAAATTTTGATTAGATTGCAGTGAGTGATGATTTGTGCACATTTGTTGGGTTGTTTATTTGGAAATGTTTATTTAAAAAAAGTAGTACGAGCAAAGTTGAGTAAAGAAAAAAAAGATTTTGGAGGGACGTGATCAAAAAAATAGACGATTCTTATTTGAATGAATGTAATTACTTCTTGCTTCTGCTTTTATTTAATATTATTTGTCTACAGAAAACAATATTTGTAAAATTGGGTTTGGTGGCGCCATCTGCTGATTGATTCCTTGATTACCAAAGTGTGAAGGCTAGAATTTCAGTGTGACCTTCCCAGTTATCAGTCGGTTTCGAGTAGTCACCCAAAGATCCTAAGGATTCGGTCTTAAAAACAGTGGTGAGTGGTATTATATAGATTCATTAACTGCGTCCCATAATTCATAATTCTGCATCGATTATTACGAAGTGTCATCAGACTTGGTACAGGTTAATACAATGGGAATCCCCGGGCTTCCAGAAAGTCAATATGATATAGCCCGCTAATGTTTGAGATATGTACTTTGTTCCATATAGTGACAATGTGACCGGTTTTCCACAAGGTCAGTAATTAACCAGTTTCATCTTATTTAGATTATAATTCGAATGAGATGGGGGTCACTACTTATATAGCGCCCTGTCTCTTAGATGACAAAATGTTTGCAACAACACAATTATAGAATTTTTTTCGATATTTTTTCGAGCTTTTCTACATATCAATCTTTATTCTCTGGTTCTTACTTATCGGCTTGTTGAGTCTTATCTAAAGACCAGGCACTAAGCATCAATAAGTTTCATTTCACATGAATTTGAGCCTTACCGCCTGGTATTATGGCTGGTAACGGTTTGACAATTTAATAACAATTTGCAGCCAATTAGTTCCATTTACAATTTGCAATAATCATATTGATCAGGTTGACAATTTAGTTCTCCAGAGTTATAAATAAATAAAACAATTCTACCAGAGCCTTGGAGCAAAGTTATCAATACAACATTTCCGAAAAAATATGTTGTTAATTTCAAAATTATCGAGTACCCCTCAAAAATCTTGAAGTCGATTTATTACAGTTTTTTCCACATTTTTTAAATTTGAACGTCATATTTTTATATAGGTTAGTAAATCTGCTTTTCACATTTATTCTCGCCTTTCTATTATTATCGTTTTGATATTTTTTTTGCACTTTCTTTATTATTTGTCCTTCCTAATGTTTGTTGCTTCACCTTTATTTTGTATATATTGTCTTCTTAATTTATACTTTTTTCTTCCTTCTTTTTTTGTTAGGACCTATCATATTTGTTATTCAATCAATGGTATTTTTTATTTTTTGTCTTTCTGTTCTTGTTTCTTATTTTTATGCTGAACTTTTTGCTTCTACTTTCATCGTTTTCGATGGCCCTCAACTTAAAGTTTGTTGTTTTATTTCGCGTTTTTGCACATTCGCTCTTGTTTTCCTTTTTTCTTTGCTAGAAAATGAAAAATGACTAGAACAATGAAAATAAGTATGAAATAAATTATAACATGCTCTGTCCACTAAATGTAATGATGATAATAAAACAGACGGAGAAATTGAGAATCAAATATTGAAGCAGTGATGGCTAAAATGGGAACCTTGACAGTGAGAACTGGAGAAATAAGAGGAAACAAAGAGACAATATAAGAAAGTGAAAGATACACAAAAGACAAAAATATAGGAACAGAATTGAGAATTAAATAAAATATTAAGAACTTAAAACCCCACATCTTCATTTTCCTACCTCTAGATGTAGAATTTTTTTATTCCACCATTTTATTCTATCTATAAACCCAGCTAAATAGATGAAAAAGGAGTTAATTTGAAAAGATCGGCAACAAATAAAAAAAAAAGACTAATTTTCTGGTACCAATATAATCAATTGCATTTTGGGGATGACAAGATTAAATGCAAGAGATTATCCCAGCTCGTCTATTCTCTTCTGCTGGACGTCCCCTCCACTATGACTACTCCGAGCTGAGGAGGACAAAGCATACTTACCTGGCGTAGGGGTTACCGTGATCAATAAGGCGGTTCCCCCGGGGTGAGGCCCTTCCATTGCACCACGGTCGGGCTGACCCTTGCGATTATCCCTAATGCGGATAACTCGGGCGCACAATTTTGGTAGTCGGGACTGCGTGCGCGCTATCCCGGTCTTAAACAATCGAACATAAAATAGTCGTTTTGACGCGACATCTTCATTTATTTTGCCTGTGACGTCATCGGACTGGTTAAGATGCATGTTTGGGATTGATGGAAATTAGCGTTGTAGAAAGTTATAAATTAGTCCAATGTGAAGAGCTTGCGAAGCTTTACTCGGACCCAAAGTGAGATTTTATTCCGAGGACGTTTTCACGTCAAAATCTACGGCGCGGACCCGAACTGCGTCTTTATGTATTTTTTTTTTTAAGTTGGAGAAAAGCGGTTAGAATAATTCAACATACGCCATGGAAGTTCAAATTCAACCAATGTGGAATCAAAATTTCATCTTCTATTTGCTTTTGAATTTCGAATTTTAATACATATCTCGAAATTTTGAGATCTCAGATCAACGCAGAATCTTTTGGTCTCTAAAATGATTTTTTTATATTGTTTTTCGCCATTTGCTGTTATATTTTTCTTTGTATTCAAGTGCTCATAATCTTATAAAGAGAAGTCAAAAAACAGTTGTCATTCCAATACGATTAGTCAATCAGTCAGTTGTGGATGCGGCGGCCCACCCGCCCGCCGCGTTCACAGGTGGTACCATGAACGATATGGCTTTTAGTCACAAAGCACAACTGTGAAATACAAGAAAGGGAATGGGGATACAATAGGATTTTTACATTGTTCCCAGCCTAGGATATAAGAAAATATTAATACAACCTACCAAAGTATCATATGGAGGAAATGATAACACAGCAAAAAGACAATGCTTGGATGATATAAAAAGGATAGATTTAGCACAAAAAATAACGGAACAAAAAGCAAAATAGTATAAATGTTCACTGGTCAGTATAACAATCAAAATAGGCACTAAGACTAAAATTAGTCAACAGACTAAATAATAATTTAATTAATTAAAATTAATTCTAACAAACTCCTCTTGTTCATGGTCTCTGTTCTTTCTATTATGATTTGTTTTTAATTTTTCCTTTTTTTTTGCATTCGTTTTGTGAAGTACACAATGGAGAAGGTGGTATATTACTAATATATAAATATTCCCGCAAATGTATTTAATTTGACAACTGTCAAACCTAACCTCAAAATTCGATGAAACGGCTGTTCAATACTCGTGCGCTGTCAAGACACATTTCATAGACGAGGGCGAATTTTTGAAGCACGAGACGTAGGCCGAGTGTTACAAATGATCCCGAGCCCCTGAAAGGTGACAGCGCACGAGTTTTCAACAGCCTTTATACTTTATCCTATTGTAAGAAGTTTCTGAACATTTCTGAATAGACGAACTGCAAACACAACGGTTCTTGTAAACAATTACGAAGAATAAGAAATGTGTCCTGATCAAGAATGACAATAAAATTTCTTTTCAGAAACATACAAAGTTGGGAAGAATGGGTCACAATTTGAGAAGCCGACAATTAAACCCTTGTGACCATTTATATTGGAAATGTCGAGGATATCCAGAACGTCCTCACAACTGGAGAGGTATTATTTAAGGCAGAGAAGGGGTAAAAAATTACTTTTTTACACAAGCGGGAGTAGAAATCAGTTTCTCTGGTGTTAGAATGGTGACAGAAGTACTACTAATATGCGAATAGCCCGTATCGTATCACAAACAAGAGGGCCCTTTTGTTACGAATGTTACAAGTGGCTTTTGGGACAGGGGGGGGCCTCTTGGTCCAGTATTTTTCTTTATTTTCTGATACAAATGTTACAAGTGGTTTACAAGACAGGGGGGGCCTCCTTGGTCGAGTTTATTTAATTATTCTCTGATACAATTCTTACAAGTGGCTTTAGGGACAGGGGCCCCCCTTGGTCGAGTTTATTTCATTATTTTTTCATACACTCGTTGTGGCCTATGGTAACCAAAATAAGGGGTCCCCAAGGGAATGGTTCGTTTGTGATATGGTACGGTCTAAACGCAAGTCTAATATTTTACGTGCGGATTTACCAATTCTTCTTTATTAATAAATAAAAAGTGTGTAAAACGTTGCTATTGCAGATATAGTTTATGGCGAAAATGACGAATATTCTGAGGAAGAGGAAGACGATTCTGATGAGAGTCTTGACGACGAGCAATATAATCAACGGTTAAAAAGTTTGCAAAACAATCCAAACAATGATGAATATTGGCGTATTCGTGGATATCCAAAACGTCCTTCAAATTGGAAGGGTAAGATTTTTTGAAGAGATAATAGTCAAAACAAAAATTTTTTTGGATATTGTGGTCAAATCTTGTATATTTTTTTGCAACCACTTCACAACTTTTAACGCTTTTTGAAAATTTAAAAATGCTGATTTCAGTAAAAACATTTAAAAAATATCAATTTAGGATTCAGCTATCAATGCATTCATTTTGAGTGCGTTAATAAGCTTAATGGCTTAATGGCACCCAAAATCTAGAATTTTTGTTTCCATTGGTAACACACACTGATCCCTGCACTGAACGAAATGTCAGTGCGATTTTGAGGTTATGGTTCCATGTCGAGTCATGTCAAGTATACGTCAGGTACAAAAAAAAATCAAAATTTCACAATATTCCCTAAATTACCAAATCTGATTTTATTTGTAAAAAAATTAAATTAATATGCAAATTAGAAAAAATTACATGAAAATCTCGTTTTGTAAAACTTAAGAGCACTCGTTCTTTACAGGCAATAATGTTTCAGTATAAAGTGCGATCATTTAAATTATAAATTAGAGTGGGAGTTTTTTTTATTATGCAATGACCCAGCCTGCAAATACGGGATATTCATAAAATGGGTAGCAATGTGGTGTTTTATTTTCCTTTTCATTGGTTCATTTATTCAATCTGGTGCAACCTCAGGCCTCAGCTGACGATTTCGTTTGAACCGTGACGTCATGAAATGAATCACCGCTTCCAAAAATAGATGGTGCTGCCAGCAATTGTTTCTTCGAGTAAATGTGGTAGTTGTCAAGTTTACCGATCGGAGCAATTAGACGAATTTTCCCTAGATCTAAAGAATTCAGAGGCTTAAGATAAAAAATGCGGAAAAATGGAATTTTCATTCCGAAATACGAAAGGTTAGCGTTCTGTCATTGCGCTTCAATGTTGCAAAGAAACAAAAAGAAATAAACCAGATGGAAGGATGTCTCCTTGTTTTTATAAGACACTAGCCTGTGTTAAAAAGAGACGAAAGATCAAGTAGCGTCGTTACTTCACTGTTACGGCCGCTACCAAATTGGATTCCTATGAATAACCATTTTTTATATTTCGAAAAATTGTCAACTTCATTATCATATAAATCGGCAATGAACTTAGGTAACTTAGTCATTCTTTCGGCAATATATTTGTTTTGTCGAGCGCTATTCCTATTCATAAAATCATTACAGTATTATTTTCCAAATTATTGATTATTGGTTCGAAATGACATCAGAAATTCTCGACTCAAATCAGCCGAACAAAAAGCGCACCAACTTTTTTTAAAAAATAGCTTTTTTGACGTCAGAATTTTCGATTGAAAATGAGGTTACTTTTTCGATATAAAATCAAAATAAGGGGAGAAAATAAATATTTTGAATAGAAAAGATTACAGCGTGTTTGGGACATAAGAAGGTAAGTTTCCACCAAATTACGTGATTTTTTTTTGTGGGAGAAAAAATAAAAAACCAAAAAGTCAGTTGTTTCGATTTTTCGCAGATATTCGGGGTTATGTGAAAATAGTGTAAATACAAAAGTATATCTATTACCTACAACTTTGCCATTTAATTTTTTCGATAGGAGTTGTAGTTTCGCCTGAAATCGTGATAAACCGTTTTCCACCCTTAAAAGTTCACCTCCTTCCACTTCCCGACCTTAAATCGCCCGTAAATTATTTTTCCTCACATTTTTGTTATATTTCCTTTCTTTTCCAATGGATGTCATCCTGTGTTCTTAATTTTTTTCGTCTCAAAAATTATCGGCCCTGGTCTAAAATTGCGCCTGACATGAGAGCAAAATTTCTGAGTTGTATGATGATATAAATAAATTAATAAATAGTGGTGGGAATAACTGCGAAACTACGAACACCAATGAGAACATTTCTAATTGCCTAGTGTCTAAATTCCTAGCCAATCATAACCGAGGGCGATTCGCACCCTTTCTTAACAACCCCCTCCACCTCTAAATAAATACACTCGGATGACACCCCTGACCATCATTCGTTAACAGTTCAAGTGCCGGTGCACACGTGCACACAAACACTGTTTTTGAAATACAGTTCACACGAGTGTACTGCGACGACGGCGCGACGGCACCCGAAGCGAATGATGTCATGATGATGTCACCACGTATGGTAACGTGATTAATCTAGAACAGTCCACATGAGAACGTCTAGGAATAATTGTTCACATAGGATGCTCCCATGAGCCTAGAGAATTCTGTCGCGGTGATCTCATACTATACCAAGCTCGTACAAGAAAATGACCTCATCCTTCGGGAATAATCGATTGCGCCGAAAGCATGATCTCATGATTCCCGGAATAGAAGTAATCGAGAACGCCAGGAGGGGTACAAGAAGGGATCAAACGAACGTCGAGGTTCCGTGTGTTACCGCACCGGCACTAAGTGCTGAAGAAGTCGAGAAAGAAAATGTTTGCTAAAGCCAGACGATTCAATTACCTCGAAGCAGAAGGAAAACATATTTTTCATTACAAACTAATCAAATTCTAACACAAATTTTCTCCACAGATGCGTCCACAATCATCACCGCGTGCTCTAGAGAACTTCCCATGCGGACCCCCAAAAGACGTCCTGTTTTGTTGCCGGGATGTCACTCTCCGAGACGAACCCCCAAAACCCCAGGACAACTCCAGGACATCTTGAAAGCCGCTCACGTGGTGGGCAAGGAATTGGAGCACCGACACGAGGAAGTGGAAAAAGTGGATCGGAATACCACATCGAAGACGGGGAGCGATGAGGTCTATTCAACCTGTTGTTCTTCGACCCCCGTTGACGCAGAGATCGTGGGACAACCAAACATGGACGAGTTCTGCAACACCATCGCGGACATGGTGGCAAAGAAAATGGAGGAAAGGGAGAAGGGCAGCCTCTTGAAAAAAGTTTGGAACAACACGAAGAATTGCATTTTGTGTAGATAAGTAATTTTTTATTATTTTGTAAATAGTTTGTAATATAATTTATGTAACGAATTATTTTTGATAAATTAGTCCATATTAAAGTTGAAATTGTTGTTTTATTTAACATAAACATATAATTTATGCCATAATTATATATTAAAGATTTTACCAAATTTGCTCTTTTTGAAACTCCAGTGAACCCCACATCTTCATTTTCCTACCTCTAGATGTAGAATTTTTTTATTCCACCATTTTATTCTTTCTCTCACTCTCTCAATCTGTCTGATTGCAGTTTTTTTTTCCCAATTTTCATAAAAACCCAGCTAAATAGATGAAAAAGGAGTTAATTTGAAAAGATCTGCAACAAATAAAAAAAAGACTAATTTCGTGGTACCAATATAATCAATTGCATTTTGGGGATGACATGAGATACATGCAAGAGATTATCCCAGCTCGTTTCGTAACTGCAAACACCGCTAGATGTCAGACCGTTTTTCAATTCTCTTCTGCTGGACGTCCCCTCCACTATGACTACTCCTAGCTGAGGAGGACAAAGCATACTTACCTGGCGTAGGGGTTACCGTGATCAATAAGGCGGTTCCCCCGGGGTGAGGCCCTTCCATTGCACCACGGTCGGGCTGACCCCTGCGATTATCCCTAATGCGGATAACTCGGGCGCACAATTTTTGGTAGTCGGGACTGCGTGCGCGCTATCCCGGTCTTTTAAACAATCGAACATAAAATTGTTGTCTTGACGCGAAAACGTCTGTTCGCTCGTTACTGCATTTATTTTGTCTGCGACGTCATCGGACTGGTGTAGATGCATGTTTGCGATTGGTGGAAAGTTATAAATTAGTCGAGCTTGCGAAGCTTTACTCGGACCCAAAGTGAGATTTTATTCCGAGGACGTTTTCACGTCAAAATCTACGGCGCGGACCCGAACTGCGTCTTTACGTATTTTTTTTTAAGTTGGAGAAAAGCGTCTAGAATAATTCAACATACGCCATGGAAGTTCAAATTCAACCAATGTGGAATCAAAATTTCATCTTCTATTTGCTTTTGAATTTCGAATTTTAATACATATCTCGAAATTTTGAGATCTCAGATCAACGCAGAATCTTTTGGTCTCTAAAATATTTTTTTATATTGTTTTTCGCCATTTGCTGTTATATTTTTCTTTGTATTCAAGTGCTCATAATCTTATAAAGAGAAGTCAAAAACAGTTGTCATTCCAATACGATTAGTCAATCAGTCAGTTGTGGATGCGGCGGCCCGCCCGCCCACCGCATTCACAGGTGGTACCATGAACGATATGGCTTTTAGTCACAAAGCACAACTGTGAAATACAAGAAAGGGAATGGGGATACAATAGGATTTTTACATTGTTCCCAGCCTAGGATATAAGAAAATATTCGGGGAGATAATTGAAAGAATCATACAACCTACCAAAGTATCATATGGAGGAAATGATAACACTGCAAAAAGACAATGCTTGGATGATATAAAAAGGATAGATTTAGCACAAAAAATAATGGAACAAAAAGCAAAATAGTATAAATGTTCACTGGTCAGTATAACAATCAAAATAGGCACTAAGACTAAAATTAGTCAACAGACAAAATAATAATTTAATTAATTAAAATTAATTCTAACAAAGTCCTCTTGTTCATGGTCTCTTTTCTTTCTATGATTTGTTTTTAATTTTTACTTTTTTTTTGTATTCGTCTTGTGAAATACACAATGGAGAAAGCGGTATATTACTAATATATAAATATTCCCGCAAATGTATTTAATTTGACAACTGTCAAATGTAACCTCAAAATTCGATGAAACGGCTGTTTAATACTCGTGCGCTGTCAAGACACATTTCATAGAGGAAGGCGAATTTTTGGAGCACGAAACGTACGCCGAGTGTTACAAATGATCCCGAGCCCCTGAAAGGTGACAGCGCACGAGTATTGAACAACGTTTATACTTTATACTATTTTATAAACTAAGAAGTTTTATAAATAAATGAATAAAACATTTCTGAATAGACGAACATAATAGTGGTGTGAATTATGTGTTGCCTATTTAATATTTAGCAGGCGTTAGCGAATAAAATGAAAGCCCTGTATTTGATTTTTAACCTTATTTCTGTGGTCATAGCGGCCATAGTAGTACACATTCTGTAAAAATTAAAGTGTCTGCCTATTACGGTACGAAAGATACAGCCCTGTGACAATGCAGTTATTTGAAGTATCTTCCGGGATTTCCCAACAGTGGCTGTTGAAGCTGTATTAGACGGTATTAGAGAAATGATTGGCCGATGGTAACTGAATTATGTAACAAAAGTATTAGACATGATGGTATCGAGGTATGTACTTAGTTTTTTCTTAGCCGCTCGATCCTCACTGTCACTCATATTTTAACTCAATAATGCCAGCACTTCAATGTTCGTTCTTTTGAAAACAATAATATTAGAAAGAAAGTTATATATTATAGTAGTCGAATAGAGAGGCACACACTCACACGGAGAAGCAACTGTAGCGTTTTGTACTGCCTGTACTCGAACGTTCTGGAGTGATGACATCATCCTATGTGAACATTCAGGCAGTTGTCCCGACACAAATGACATCATCCGCTCTGAATATAAAAGCAGATGCACCATTCTGTCAAAATTTCAAAGTAATCGGTGAAGAACTTGCCGCTGCTTCGCAGTATTCGTTTTGACATGGCAATAGTCATATTTTATCAATTTGTATAGAAATATGTTGTCGGGCCTTTCTAAGCTTTACAATTTTTCTATAGGAAACATTCATATATATTCATATGTCCCACGACACCTCTCGTAATTTTTTTTCTTTTTTTTTTTCTTCATGAACTTGCGAATTATGCACACCAGGCGGCGCTGATGCGCGTTGTCTGTGGGAACTACAGTACCGACACCTCTCTTATTGCGTCTTTTTGGTGTTTTACAAGTTATCGGTTGGTTTCGAGTAGTCACCGGAAGAAGAATGTTATGACAAATATGACGAATATTATGAGGAATATGACGAATGCTATGACAAATATGACGAATATTATGAGAAATATGACGAATGCTATGACAAATGTGACGACTATTATGAGGAATAAGACGAATATTATGAGTATTAATTTTCAATTTAGATTTATTCAGTTTTATGTCGTTATACTTCGAGTTAACCATTTAGAATTACTGTTATAATGTAATAAAGTTTACTTTTTCAAAAGAGTAGATTAGTAATGTGAGATTCTGATTTTACAACAATTGTTTAGAAAGCTCCCCTTTAACTCTTATAGTTGTAAAAGCTTCAAGGACAGAAATAAGAATCAGTTTTGACATATTCCCAACTGCAAGACTTTCATCGGGTGTCATAAATCTCCGCAATGGACCTGGACACTTTTGCTGAAAATTCGCAAAATGTGGTCCGCACTGAAAATTTCGTAAAAATTTCTGATTTTGTAAGAACGATTTAGAAAGTTCCCTCTTTATTCTCCCGAAAAAGTGTGCTCAAAATCTTTATAAATTACAAGAGATTATTTTCGATTCTCATAGTTGTAAAGTATTGAAAAAGGGTCACAAGAATGAGTTATGATATTCTCCCAACTGTAAAATTTTTAAAAGGTGTCATAAATTGAGGAAATATTTTCTGAAAAAAAAAAAAAATTGAAATTTACATCTGCAACATTGATTTATTAACACCCATGCACACATTTCCAAAGAACAATTTGCTAATTTATGGTCAGAGAGCCGACGTATAGATTTCCAATGGATAAAATACGCAAAAAACTTTGTGCCTCTGACGTCACTTCCGGTTGACGTTATGCATCAATGAAATTGACAATTTTCCGTGCATCTAATGCATTGGGAATCTATCCGCCGGCTCTCGGACTATTATTGCACAGCACAGCAGTAAGGACTAGATAAATTCGAGAACTAGAATAGAAAAATGCCTAAAACAAAAATTTCGATTACGTCGTAGTCGCTTCACTTGTCGATGCCGATCAACTGGTGACCGCATTTCCTACAAGTCTGAAACTCGTCGCCCTGCATCGACACCGGGACCTGGTGGTCCACGGACTTGGACCGCTGCTGCTTCGGAACTTGTAGGAAGTCGTCGTTGAACGAGAACTCCCCTGAAAGTCGACATGCAGAAATTTGCGGAAGTGAGAGAGGGTCAAACCGGAAATGATGCTGGCGTTGTCTTCGCTTTCGTTGCGGTCTTCCAAGGGCGGCAGGCCCTCGCAGGGACTGAGAGTGGAGAGTTCTATCCCGTGGAAGAGGTCCAGACGGGAGTCCAGGGAGAACTGCTTTCCGGACATCAGGATCCCTTTGATGCGGCGACGCATTGCTGCGAACACAAGCGAGTGAAAACGCCGTCGATTCGTGGTCGGTCCTGTACCTGGACTGTTCTGAGCGTCCTGCCGCAACTTTATCGTCTTGGAGAACTCCGCCAAGACGTCATCCCGATCGTACATGGCGGCGAAGCTCCCGTTGACGATCTTCGGCGACATGGGCGAGTTCGACAACAAGAGGCTCGTCCCGAAATTCTCGTTCCTGGTCTTGGTGTCGCCCAAGGGCACTTTGGCTCTCACGGCAGGACTGCATTCCTGCAGGACCTCCGTGGCGACGTTCTTGATTTCGTTCCAGTCTCTCACAATGTCCTCGTTGGTGGTCCTTTGCGAGGTCACGGTGAACCTGATGACGTACTTCTGTTTGAGGATGGCCGGGACGCAGTGGATGTTCCCCCGGGAGTTGACACGCTTCCAAAGGGTTTCGGTGATGATGTTGTCGCCGACCAGACGGAACACGATGAGGCCCAGGTGGCGTCGAGCCGGAATCTCGAAACGGGAGTCCGAGAGGACGAGGGCCTCGAACTTCTGGGCCAGACGGACGCCCTAAAAGTGCAATTAGGACGGTGACTCGCTCGAGTGGGACTTACTTCGCGGATGTGCTTTTGGAGGCCCTTGATGCCGTAGTTGCGGATGACGAACCAGAGCTTGAGGGCGCGGAAGCGTTTGCTGAGCGGGATTTGCCAGTGCTGGTGTGAAACATATAAAGTGGAGCTCTAAGTTCGCATTGGTACTCACCATGAAGTCGATTGCCAGGCCTGAATACTCGTGTTGGAGGTACAAGGGATCCACGTTGAACGCTTCGTGAAGAGCTTGGCTGTTTTTCACCCTTAATAAAAAATATTTATACAAAAATATCTCCGTCCAATTAAAATCGTTACCACATCGCCGTGCAATCAAAATGCACCATCAGCCACTTTGAGGGATTAAACGCGATCGAGTCGACCTTCTCGATCCCCTTCATCCAGCCCCGGAACTCGGGACAGACGAAGGCGCTCCCGGCGTAAGCGGCGTCCACGTGCAGCCACAAGAACTCTTCGTCGCACACCTGAGCCACCTCCAGCAGGTTGTCGAAGGCGCAGGCACCTGTCGTCCCCAACGTCGCGCAGACCTACGCCCGAACGGAAAAATATCAATTCTCTTTATTTCCCCTCGGCGAGCATTTATTAATTGCGACCCTGGGGATTTCAACGGATTGCGTTACATTTAAGAAGATTTCCCCAATTAGTTATTTGTGTGGAAACGTCGTCGGTCGATAGAGTTTAGTGAATTGGATGTTTTTGCAGCTGGTGCTGTGCTCGAAATCAACGAAGGAGAAACGGAAAAAAGCAAATATTTCGTTTCTCACCCAGAAGGGAATAAATCCCAACTCCCTGTCCTTCTTGATGGTGTGCCGAAGCTCGGGCCCTCTCATGGAGAGGTCCTGATCGCTTTCCACATATCGGATGTGCACCAAGCCGATGAGAGCGGCCTTCTCCACGCTGGAGTGCGCTTGGTCCGAGCAGTAAGCTACCAACTTGCTGTTGATCTCGCCGCTTGCCGCGTCGGGATAGAGCTCCTTGTACTTTTTTATGGCGCGCCAACGGCCGGCGAGGAGACTGATGAGTGTGGATTCACTAGCTGTGGTCTATAAAAATTATTACTTAACTAGTTAGTCGATCACAATTAGAAGGATTATTAGGAGGCCAAATATGTACCTGTATGACTCCACCACCGCTTCCGTTCTTTCTGTGGAGGAAATCTTCCGGGAGACCAATCATCTTGCCCAACCAGTTCATGACGATCATCTCCAGCTCGGTGCACGCTGGACTGGAAGCCTGTGAAATACCAAAATTAATTAATAATTGGAATTGACTATCTTTAACGATTTAGCATAAAATTAATGAAATGTGAAATACAAGAAACGAAATTTGGATACAATATGAACATGGTTGTCATTTCGAACCAGTTTGTCAACCATTACTGTAGTATAGATTTCTTTGTGACTAAAAAGCGTATGGTTCTGGCACCGTTTGTGAGCCGCTCTCCGCACTATACTTTCCGAGTGACTAAATGGATCAGAAATAACAACCATTTATTGATGCTAATTTCTTTAAAAACTAGAACTCACTCTCGTGTTCAACCCGATTTCAAAATTTTTAAGTCAAACAAATGGTTGTCATTTCAATACCATTTATCAATCAGACGGTTGTGGATGCGACGGCCCACCCGCCCACCGCATTCACATGTGGTGCCATGAACGAAATGGTTTTTAGTCACAAAGAACAATTGTGAAATACAAACAACGAAATTTGGATACAATAGGAAAATGGTTGGCATTCCAAACCAGTTTGTCAACCATTCAGTCGAAAATGTAAATTTGAGTAAATATAAATATTTTGGTATGTCTTTTTGGTGGATACAATATGAAATGGTTGTCACTCCGAACCAGCTTGTTAACCATTCATCAAAAATGTAAATTTGAGAATAATATTATTTTGGTGTAAAACTCCATTTGGATTTATTCTAATTACTATAGTATAGGTTGCTTTATGACTAAAAAGCGTATGGTCCTGGCACCGTTTGTGAATGCGGTGGGAGGGTGGGCCGCTCTCCCCACTATACTCATCGAGTGACTAAATGGATAAGAAATAACAACCATTTATTGATGCTTTTCAAAAACTAGAACTCACTCTCGTGTTCAATAAGATTTCAAAATTTTGAAGTCAAAAAATGGTTGTCATTCCCATACCATTAGTCAATCAGTCGGTTGTGGATGCGACGGCCCACCCGCCCACCGCATTCACATGTGGTGCCATGAACGAAATGGTTTTTAGTCACAAAGAACAATTGTGAAATACAAAAAACAAAACTTGCAATTAAAATACTCTGAATATTGAAAAGCACTTCCAGATCTAGATCAAGCATAATTTGGGCCGTTTCAAAATTGAAATCAATTCATTTCTACGTAAAGAAGTTCCCTAAAGTATTATAAATGATATTCGTTGATTTTGCAAAAATGGTGGATGCGCTGTTTCAATTAAATATTTTGAACTTTAAAAGATATTTCCAGGAATGAATTTAGCACAATTTGAGTCATTTTGGACACGAAATTGTTAGATCCAAATACACAGAAATATTCAGGAGTGTCAGTGATGAAATTCATAATTGTTTCAAAAATGGTGGATGCGGTATTTCAATTAAAATACTCTGAATATTGAAAAGCACTTCCAGATCTAGATCAAGCATAATTTGGGCCGTTTCAAAATTGAAATCAATTCATTTCTACGTAAAGAAGTTCCCTAAAGTATTATAAATGATATTCGTTGATTTTGCAAAAATGGTGGATGCGCTGTTTCAATTAAATATTTTGAACTTTAAAAGATATTTCCAGGAATGAATTTAGCACAATTTGAGTCATTTTGGACACGAAATTGTTAGATCCAAATACACAGAAATATTCAGGAGTGTCAGTGATGAAATTCATAATTGTTTCAAAAATGGTGGATGCGGTATTTCAATTAAAATACTCTGAATATTGAAAAGCACTTCCAGATCTAGATCAAGCATAATTTGGGCCGTTTTAAAATTGAAATCAATTCATTTCTACGTAAAGAAGTTCCCTAAAGTATTATAAATGATATTCGTTGATTTTGCAAAAATGGTGGATGCGCTGTTTCAATTAAATATTTTGAACTTTAAAAGATATTTCCAGGAATGAATTTAGCACAATTTGAGTCATTTTGGACACGAAATTGTTAGATCCAAATACACAGAAATATTCAGGAGTGTCAGTGATGAAATTCATAATTGTTTCAAAAATGGTGGATGCGGTATTTCAATTAAAATACTCTGAATATTGAAAAGCACTTCCAGATCTAGATCAAGCATAATTTGGGCCGTTTCAAAATTGAAATCAATTCATTTCTACGTAAAGAAGTTCCCTAAAGTATTATAAATGATATTCGTTGATTTTGCAAAAATGGTGGATGCGCTGTTTCAATTAAATATTTTGAACTTTAAAAGATATTTCCAGGAATGAATTTAGCACAATTTGAGTCATTTTGGACACGAAATTGTTAGATCCAAATACACAGAAATATTCAGGAGTGTCAGTGATGAAATTCATAATTGTTTCAAAAATGGTGGATGCGGTATTTCAATTAAAATACTCTGAATATTGAAAAGCACTTCCAGATCTAGATCAAGCATAATTTGGGCCGTTTTAAAATTGAAATCAATTCATTTCTACGTAAAGAAGTTCCCTAAAGTATTATAAATGATATTCGTTGATTTTGCAAAAATGGTGGATGCGCTGTTTCAATTAAATATTTTGAACTTTAAAAGATATTTCCAGGAATGAATTTAGCACAATTTGAGTCATTTTGGACACGAAATTGTTAGATCCAAATACACAGAAATATTCAGGAGTGTCAGTGATGAAATTCATAATTGTTTCAAAAATGGTGGATGCGGTATTTCAATTAAAATACTCTGAATATTGAAAAGCACTTCCAGATCTAGATCAAGCATAATTTGGGCCGTTTTAAAATTGAAATCAATTCATTTCTACGTAAAGAAGTTCCCTAAAGTATTATAAATGATATTCGTTGATTTTGCAAAAATGGTGGATGCGCTGTTTCAATTAAATATTTTGAACTTGAAAGATATTTCCAGGAATGAATTTAGCACAATTTGAGTCATTTTGGACACGAAATTGTTAGATCCAAATACACAGAAATATTCAGGAGTGTCAGTGATGAAATTCATAATTGTTTCAAAAATGGTGGATGCGGTATTTCAATTAAAATACTCTGAATATTGAAAAGCACTTCCAGATCTAGATCAAGCATAATTTGGGCCGTTTTAAAATTGAAATCAATTCATTTCTACGTAAAGAAGTTCCCTAAAGTATTATAAATGATATTCGTTGATTTTGCAAAAATGGTGGATGCGCTGTTTCAATTAAATATTTTGAACTTGAAAGATATTTCCAGGAATGAATTTAGCACAATTTGAGTCATTTTGGACACGAAATTGTTAGATCCAAATACACAGAAATATTCAGGAGTGTCAGTGATGAAATTCATAATTGTTTCAAAAATGGTGGATGCGGTATTTCAATTAAAATACTCTGAATATTGAAAAGCACTTCCAGATCTAGATCAAGCATAATTTGGGCCGTTTTAAAATTGAAATCAATTCATTTCTACGTAAAGAAGTTCCCTAAAGTATTATAAATGATATTCGTTGATTTTGCAAAAATGGTGGATGCGCTATTTCAATTAAATATTTTGAACTTGAAAGATATCTCCAGGAATGAATTTAGCACAATTTGAATCATTTTCGACACGAAATTGTTGGATCCAAATACACAGAAATATTCAGGAGTGTCAGTGATGAAATTCATAATTGTTTAAAAAATGGTGGATGCGCTATTTCAATTAAAATACTCTGAATATTGAAAAGCACTTCCAGATCTAGATCAAGCATAATTTGGGCCGTTTTAAAATTGAAATCAATTCATTTCTACGTAAAGAAGTTCCCTATAGTATTATAAATGATATTCGTTGATTTTGCAAAAATGGTGGATGCGCTGTTTCAATTAAATATTTTGAACTTTAAAAGATATTTCCAGGAATGAATTTAGCACAATTTGAGTCATTTTGGACACGAAATTGTTAGATCCAAATACACAGAAATATTCAGGAGTGTCAGTGATGAAATTCATAATTGTTTCAAAAATGGTGGATGCGGTATTTCAATTAAAATACTCTGAATATTGAAAAGCACTTCCAGATCTAGATCAAGCATAATTTGGGCCGTTTTAAAATTGAAATCAATTCATTTCTACGTAAAGAAGTTCCCTAAAGTATTATAAATGATATTCGTTGATTTTGCAAAAATGGTGGATGCGCTGTTTCAATTAAATATTTTGAACTTTAAAAGATATTTCCAGGAATGAATTTAGCACAATTTGAGTCATTTTGGACACGAAATTGTTAGATCCAAATACACAGAAATATTCAGGAGTGTCAGTGATGAAATTCATAATTGTTTCAAAAATGGTGGATGCGGTATTTCAATTAAAATACTCTGAATATTGAAAAGCACTTCCAGATCTAGATCAAGCATAATTTGGGCCGTTTTAAAATTGAAATCAATTCATTTCTACGTAAAGAAGTTCCCTAAAGTATTATAAATGATATTCGTTGATTTTGCAAAAATGGTGGATGCGCTGTTTCAATTAAATATTTTGAACTTGAAAGATATTTCCAGGAATGAATTTAGCACAATTTGAGTCATTTTGGACACGAAATTGTTAGATCCAAATACACAGAAATATTCAGGAGTGTCAGTGATGAAATTCATAATTGTTTCAAAAATGGTGGATGCGGTATTTCAATTAAAATACTCTGAATATTGAAAAGCACTTCCAGATCTAGATCAAGCATAATTTGGGCCGTTTTAAAATTGAAATCAATTCATTTCTACGTAAAGAAGTTCCCTAAAGTATTATAAATGATATTCGTTGATTTTGCAAAAATGGTGGATGCGCTGTTTCAATTAAATATTTTGAACTTTAAAAGATATTTCCAGGAATGAATTTAGCACAATTTGAGTCATTTTCGACACGAAATTGTTGGATCCAAATACACAGAAATATTCAGGAGTGTCAGTGATGAAATTCATAATTGTTTCAAAAATGGTGGATGCGGTATTTTAATTACAATACTCTGAATATTGAAAAGCACTTCCCGATCTAGATCGAGCATAATTTGGGCCGTTTTAAAATTGAAACCAATTTATTTCTACGTAAAGAAGTTCCCTAAAGTATTATAAATGATATTCGTTGATTTTGCAAAAATGGTGGATGCGCTATTTCAATTAAATATTTTGAACTTGAAAGATATTTCCAGGAATGAATTTAGCACAATTTGAGTCATTTACGACACGAAATCGTTAGATCCAAATACACAGAAATATTCAGGAGTGTCAGTGATGAAATTCATAATTGTTTCAAAAATGGTGGACGCGGTATTTCAATTAAAATACTCTGAATATTGAAAAGCACTTCCAGATCTAGATCAAGCATAATTTGGGCCGTTTTAAAATTGAAATCAATTTATTTCTACGTAAAGAAGTTCCCTAAAGTATTATAAATGATATTCGTTGATTTTGAAAAAATGGTGGATGCGCTATTTCAATTAAATATTTTGAACTTGAAAGATATGTCCAGGAATGAATTTAGCATAATTTGAGTCATTTTCGACACGAAATTGTTGGATCCAAATACACAGAAATATTCAGGAGTGTCAGTGATGAAATTCATAATTGTTTCAAAAATGGTGGACGCGGTATTTCAATTAAAATACTCTGAATATTGAAAAGCACTTCCAGATCTAGATCAAGCATAATTTGGGCCGTTTTAAAATTGAAATCAATTCATTTCTACGTAAAGAAGTTCCCTAAAGTATTATAAATGATATTCGTTGATTTTGCAAAAATGGTGGATGCGCTATTTCAATTAAATATTTTGAACTTTAAAAGATATTTCCAGGAATGAATTTAGCACAATTTGAGTCATTTTCGACACGAAATCGTTAGATCCAAATACACAGAAATATTCACGAGTGTCAGTGATGAAATTCATAATTGTTTCAAAAATGGTGGATGCGGTATTTCAATTAAAATACTCTGAATATTGAAAAGCACTTCCAGATCTAGATCAAGCATAATTTGGGCCGTTTTATAATTGAAATCAATTCATTTCTACGTAAAAAAGTTCCCTAAAGTATTATAAATGATATTCGTTGATTTTGCAAAAATGGTGGATGCGCTATTTCAATTAAATATTTTGAACTTGAAAGATATTTCCAGGAATGAATTTAGCACAATTTGAGTCATTTACGACACGAAATTGTTAGATCCAAATACACAGAAATATTCACGAGTGTCAGTGATGAAATTCATAATTGTTTCAAAAATGGTGGATGCGGTATTTCAATTAAATATTTTGAACTTGAAAGATATTTCCAGGAATTAATTTAGCACAATTTGAGTCATTTTCGACACGAAATTGTTGGATCCAAATACACAGAAATATTCAGGAGTGTCAGTGATGAAATTCGTAATTGTTTCAAAAATGGTGGATGCGGTATTTCAATTAAAATACTCTGAATATTGAAAAGCACTTCCAGATCTAGATCAAGCATAATTTGGGCCGTTTTAAAATTGAAATCAATTTATTTCTACGTAAAGAAGTTCCCTAAAGTATTATAAATGATATTCGTTGATTTTGCAAAAATGGTGGATGCGCTATTTCAATTAAATATTTTGAACTTTAAAAGATCATTCCAGGAATGAATTTAGCACAATTTGAGTCATTTTCGACACGAAATTGTTGGATCCAAATACACAGAAATATTCAGGAGTGTCAGTGATGAAATTCATAATTGTTTCAAAAATGGTGGATGCGGTATTTCAATTAAAATACTCTGAATATTGAAAAGCACTTCCCGATCTAGATCAAGCATAATTTGGGCCGTTTTAAAATTAAAATTAATTCTTTTCTACGTAAAGAAGTTCCCTAAAGTATTATAAATGATATTCGTTGATTTTGCAAAAATGGTGGATGCGCTATTTCAATTAAATATTTTGAACTTTAAAAGATATTTCCAGGAATGAATTTAGCACAATTTGAGACATTTCCGACACGAAATTGTTAGATCCAAATACACAGAACTCTTCAGGAGTGTCAGTGATGAAATTCAAAATTGTTTCAAAAATGGTGGATGCGGTATTTCAATTAAAACACTCTGAATATTGAAAAGCACTTGCAGATCTAGATCAAGCATAATTTGGGCCGTTTTAAAATTAAAATCTATTCATTTCTACGTAAAGAAGTTCCCTAAAGTATTATAAATGATATTCGTTGATTTTGCAAAAATGGTGGATGCGCTATTTCAATTAAATATTTTGAACTTTAAAAGATATTTCCAGGAATGAATTTAGCACAATTTGAGACATTTCCGACACGAAATTGTTAGATCCAAATACACAGAACTCTTCAGGAGTGTCAGTGATGAAATTCAAAATTGTTTCAAAAATGGTGGATGCGGTATTTCAATTAAAACACTCTGAATATTGAAAAGCACTTGCAGATCTAGATCAAGCATAATTTGGGCCGTTTTAAAATTAAAATCTATTCATTTCTACGTAAAGAAGTTCCCTAAAGTATTATAAATGATATTCGTTGATTTTGCAAAAATGGTGGATGCGCTGTTTCAATTAAATATTTTGAACTTTAAAAGATATTTCCAGGAATGAATTTAGCACAATTTGAGTCATTTTGGACACGAAATTGTTAGATCCAAATACACAGAAATATTCAGGAGTGTCAGTGATGAAATTCATAATTGTTTCAAAAATGGTGGATGCGGTATTTCAATTAAAATACTCTGAATATTGAAAAGCACTTCCAGATCTAGATCAAGCATAATTTGGGCCGTTTTAAAATTGAAATCAATTCATTTCTACGTAAAGAAGTTCCCTAAAGTATTATAAATGATATTCGTTGATTTTGCAAAAATGGTGGATGCGCTGTTTCAATTAAATATTTTGAACTTGAAAGATATTTCCAGGAATGAATTTAGCACAATTTGAGTCATTTTGGACACGAAATTGTTAGATCCAAATACACAGAAATATTCAGGAGTGTCAGTGATGAAATTCATAATTGTTTCAAAAATGGTGGATGCGGTATTTCAATTAAAATACTCTGAATATTGAAAAGCACTTCCAGATCTAGATCAAGCATAATTTGGGCCGTTTTAAAATTGAAATCAATTCATTTCTACGTAAAGAAGTTCCCTAAAGTATTATAAATGATATTCGTTGATTTTGCAAAAATGGTGGATGCGCTATTTCAATTAAATATTTTGAACTTGAAAGATATCTCCAGGAATGAATTTAGCACAATTTGAATCATTTTCGACACGAAATTGTTGGATCCAAATACACAGAAATATTCAGGAGTGTCAGTGATGAAATTCATAATTGTTTAAAAAATGGTGGATGCGCTATTTCAATTAAAATACTCTGAATATTGAAAAGCACTTCCAGATCTAGATCAAGCATAATTTGGGCCGTTTTAAAATTGAAATCAATTCATTTCTACGTAAAGAAGTTCCCTAAAGTATTATAAATGATATTCGTTGATTTTGCAAAAATGGTGGATGCGCTGTTTCAATTAAATATTTTGAACTTTAAAAGATATTTCCAGGAATGAATTTAGCATAATTTGAGTCATTTTCGACACGAAATTGTTAGATCCAAATACACAGAAATATTCAGGAGTGTCAGTGATGAAATTCATAATTGTTTCAAGAATGGTGGATGCGGTATTTCAATTAAAATACTCTGAATATTGCAAAGCACTTCCAGATCTAGATCAAGCATAATTTGGGCCGTTTTAAAATTGAAATCAATTCATTTCTACGTAAAGAAGTTCCCTAAAGTATTATAAATGATATTCGTTGATTTTGCAAAAATGGTGGATGCGCTGTTTCAATTAAATATTTTGAACTTGAAAGATATTTCCAGGAATGAATTTAGCATAATTTGAGTCATTTTCGACACGAAATTGTTGGATCCAAATACACAGAAATATTCAGGAGTGTCAGTGATGAAATTCATAATTGTTTCAAAAATGGTGGATGCGGTATTTCAATTAAAATACTCTGAATATTGAAAAGCACTTCCAGATCTAGATCAAGCATAATTTGGGCCGTTTTAAAATTGAAATCAATTCATTTCTACGTAAAGAAGTTCCCTAAAGTATTATAAATGATATTCGTTGATTTTGCAAAAATGGTGGATGCGCTATTTCAATTAAATATTTTGAACTTGACAGATATTTCCAGGAATGAATTTAGCACAATTTGAGTCATTTACGACACGAAATTGTTAGATCCAAATACACAGAAATATTCACGAGTGTCAGTGATGAAATTCATAATTGTTTCAAAAATGGTGGATGCGGTATTTCAATTAAAATACTCTGAATAGTGAAAAGCACTTCCCGATCCAGATCAAGCATAATTTGGGCCGTTTTAAAATTGAAATAAATTCATTTCTACGTAAAGAAGTTCCCTAAAGTATTGTAAATGATATTCGTTGATTTTGCAAAAATGGTGGATGCGCTATTTCAATTAAATATTTTGAACTTGAAAGATATTTCCAGGAATGAATTTAGCACAATCTGAGTCATTTTCGAAACGAAATTGTTGGATCCAAATACACAGAAATATTCAGGAGTGTCAGTGATGAAATTCATAATTGTTTCAAAAATGGTGGATGCGGTATTTCAATTAAAATACTCTGAATATTGACAAGCACTTTCAGATCTAGATCAAGCATAATTTGGGCCGTTTTAAAATTGAAATCAATTTATTTCTACGTAAAGAAGTTCCCTAAAGTATTATAAATGATATTCGTTGATTTTGCAAAAATGGTGGATGCGCTATTTCAATTAAATATTTTTAACTTTAAAAGATCATTCCAGGAATGAATTTAGCACAATTTGAGTCATTTACGACACGAAATTGTTAGATCCAAATACACAGAAATATTCAGGAGTGTCAGTGATGAAATTCATAATTGTTTCAAAAATGGTGGATGCGGTATTTCAATTAAAATACTCTGAATAGTGAAAAGCACTTCCCGATCCAGATCAAGCATAATTTGGGCCGTTTTAAAATTGAAATCAATTCATTTCTACGTAAAGAAGTTCCCTAAAGTATTATAAATGATATTGGTTAATTTTGCAAAAATGGTGAATGCGCTATTTCAATTAAATATTTTGAACTTTAAAAGATATTTCCAGGAATGAATTTAGCACAATTTGAGTCATTTTGGACACGAAATTGTTAGATCCAAATACACAGAAATATTCAGGAGTGTCAGTGATGAAATTCATAATTGTTTCAAAAATGGTGGATGCGCTATTTCAATTAAATATTTTGAACTTTAAAAGATATTTCCAGGAATGAATTTAGCACAATTTGAGTCATTTTCGACACGAAATCGTTAGATCCAAATACACAGAAATATTCAGGAGTGTCAGTGATGAAATTCATAATTGTTTCAAAAATGGTGGATGCGGTATTTCAATTAAAATACTCTGAATAGTGAAAAGCACTTCCCGATCCAGATCAAGCATAATTTGGGCCGTTTTAAAATTGAAATCAATTCATTTCTACGTAAAGAAGTTCCCTAAAGTATTATAAATGATATTGGTTAATTTTGCAAAAATGGTGAATGCGCTATTTCAATTAAATATTTTGAACTTGAAAGATATTTCCAGGAATGAATTTAGCACAATCTGAGTCATTTTCGACACGAAATTGTTGGATCCAAATACACAGAAATATTCAGGAGTGTCAGTGATGAAATTCATAATTGTTTCAAAAATGGTGGATGCGGTATTTCAATTAAAATACTCTGAATATTGACAAGCACTTTCAGATCTAGATCAAGCATAATTTGGGCCGTTTTAAAATCGAAATCAATTTATTTCTACGTAAAGAAGTTTCCTAAAGTATTATAAATGATATTCGTTGATTTTGCAAAAATGGTGGATGCGCTATTTCAATTAAATATTTTGAACTTGACAGATATTTCCAGGAATGAATTTAGCACAATTTGAGTCATTTACGACACGAAATTGTTAGATCCAAATACACAGAAATATTCACGAGTGTCAGTGATGAAATTCATAATTGTTTCAAAAATGGTGGATGCGGTATTTCAATTAAAATACTCTGAATAGTGAAAAGCACTTCCCGATCCAGATCAAGCATAATTTGGGCCGTTTTAAAATTGAAATAAATTCATTTCTACGTAAAGAAGTTCCCTAAAGTATTGTAAATGATATTCGTTGATTTTGCAAAAATGGTGGATGCGCTATTTCAATTAAATATTTTGAACTTGAAAGATATTTCCAGGAATGAATTTAGCACAATCTGAGTCATTTTCGAAACGAAATTGTTGGATCCAAATACACAGAAATATTCAGGAGTGTCAGTGATGAAATTCATAATTGTTTCAAAAATGGTGGATGCGGTATTTCAATTAAAATACTCTGAATATTGACAAGCACTTTCAGATCTAGATCAAGCATAATTTGGGCCGTTTTAAAATTGAAATCAATTTATTTCTACGTAAAGAAGTTCCCTAAAGTATTATAAATGATATTCGTTGATTTTGCAAAAATGGTGGATGCGCTATTTCAATTAAATATTTTTAACTTTAAAAGATCATTCCAGGAATGAATTTAGCACAATTTGAGTCATTTACGACACGAAATTGTTAGATCCAAATACACAGAAATATTCAGGAGTGTCAGTGATGAAATTCATAATTGTTTCAAAAATGGTGGATGCGGTATTTCAATTAAAATACTCTGAATAGTGAAAAGCACTTCCCGATCCAGATCAAGCATAATTTGGGCCGTTTTAAAATTGAAATCAATTCATTTCTACGTAAAGAAGTTCCCTAAAGTATTATAAATGATATTGGTTAATTTTGCAAAAATGGTGAATGCGCTATTTCAATTAAATATTTTGAACTTTAAAAGATATTTCCAGGAATGAATTTAGCACAATTTGAGTCATTTTGGACACGAAATTGTTAGATCCAAATACACAGAAATATTCAGGAGTGTCAGTGATGAAATTCATAATTGTTTCAAAAATGGTGGATGCGCTATTTCAATTAAATATTTTGAACTTTAAAAGATATTTCCAGGAATGAATTTAGCACAATTTGAGTCATTTTCGACACGAAATCGTTAGATCCAAATACACAGAAATATTCAGGAGTGTCAGTGATGAAATTCATAATTGTTTCAAAAATGGTGGATGCGGTATTTCAATTAAAATACTCTGAATAGTGAAAAGCACTTCCCGATCCAGATCAAGCATAATTTGGGCCGTTTTAAAATTGAAATCAATTCATTTCTACGTAAAGAAGTTCCCTAAAGTATTATAAATGATATTGGTTAATTTTGCAAAAATGGTGAATGCGCTATTTCAATTAAATATTTTGAACTTGAAAGATATTTCCAGGAATGAATTTAGCACAATCTGAGTCATTTTCGACACGAAATTGTTGGATCCAAATACACAGAAATATTCAGGAGTGTCAGTGATGAAATTCATAATTGTTTCAAAAATGGTGGATGCGGTATTTCAATTAAAATACTCTGAATATTGACAAGCACTTTCAGATCTAGATCAAGCATAATTTGGGCCGTTTTAAAATCGAAATCAATTTATTTCTACGTAAAGAAGTTCCCTAAAGTATTATAAATGATATTCGTTGATTTTGCAAAAATGGTGGATGCGCTATTTCAATTAAATATTTTTAACTTTAAAAGATCATTCCAGGAATGAATTTAGCATAATTTGAGTCATTTTCGACAGGAAATTGTTGGATCCAAATACAGAGAAATATTCATTAGTGTCAGTGATGAAATTCATAATTGTTTCAAAAATGGTGGATGCGGTATTTCAATTAAAATACTCTGAATATTGAAAAGCACTTCCAGATCTAGATCAAGCATAATTTGGGCCGTTTTAAAATTGAAATCAATTCATTTCTACGTAAAGAAGTTCCCTAAAGTATTATAAATGATATTGGTTGATTTTGCAAAAATGGTGAATGCGCTATTTCAATTAAATATTTTGAACTTGAAAGATATTTCCAGGAATGAATTTAGCACAATTTGAGTCATTTTCGACACGAAATTGTTGGATCCAAATACACAGAAATATTCAGGAGTGTCAGTGATGAAATTCATAATTGTTTCAAAAATGGTGGATGCGGTATTTCAATTAAAATACTCTGAATATTGACAAGCACTTTCAGATCTAGATCAAGCATAATTTGGGCCGTTTTAAAATTAAAATTAATTCATTTCTACGTAAAGAAGTTCCCTAAAGTATTATAAATGATATTCGTTGATTTTGCAAAAATGGTGGATGCGCTATTTCAATTAAATATTTTGAACTTGAAAGATATTTCCAGGAATGAATTTAGCACAATTTGAGTCATTTTCGACACGAAATTGTTGGATCCAAATACACAGAAATATTCAGGAGTGTCAGTGATGAAATTCATAATTGTTTCAAAAATGGTGGATGCGGTATTTCAATTAAAATACTCTGAATATTGACAAGCACTTTCAGATCTAGATCAAGCATAATTTGGGCCGTTTTAAAATTAAAATTAATTCATTTCTACGTAAAGAAGTTCCCTAAAGTATTATAAATGATATTCGTTGATTTTGCAAAAATGGTGGATGCGCTGTTTCAATTAAATATTTTGAACTTTAAAAGATATTTCCAGGAATGAATTTAGCACAATTTGAGTCATTTTGGACACGAAATTGTTAGATCCAAATACACAGAAATATTCAGGAGTGTCAGTGATGAAATTCATAATTGTTTCAAAAATGGTGGATGCGGTATTTCAATTAAAATACTCTGAATATTGAAAAGCACTTCCAGATCTAGATCAAGCATAATTTGGGCCGTTTTAAAATTGAAATCAATTCATTTCTACGTAAAGAAGTTCCCTAAAGTATTATAAATGATATTCGTTGATTTTGCAAAAATGGTGGATGCGCTGTTTCAATTAAATATTTTGAACTTTAAAAGATATTTCCAGGAATGAATTTAGCACAATTTGAGTCATTTTGGACACGAAATTGTTAGATCCAAATACACAGAAATATTCAGGAGTGTCAGTGATGAAATTCATAATTGTTTCAAAAATGGTGGATGCGGTATTTCAATTAAAATACTCTGAATATTGAAAAGCACTTCCAGATCTAGATCAAGCATAATTTGGGCCGTTTTAAAATTGAAATCAATTCATTTCTACGTAAAGAAGTTCCCTAAAGTATTATAAATGATATTCGTTGATTTTGCAAAAATGGTGGATGCGCTGTTTCAATTAAATATTTTGAACTTGAAAGATATTTCCAGGAATGAATTTAGCACAATTTGAGTCATTTTGGACACGAAATTGTTAGATCCAAATACACAGAAATATTCAGGAGTGTCAGTGATGAAATTCATAATTGTTTCAAAAATGGTGGATGCGGTATTTCAATTAAAATACTCTGAATATTGAAAAGCACTTCCAGATCTAGATCAAGCATAATTTGGGCCGTTTTAAAATTGAAATCAATTCATTTCTACGTAAAGAAGTTCCCTAAAGTATTATAAATGATATTCGTTGATTTTGCAAAAATGGTGGATGCGCTGTTTCAATTAAATATTTTGAACTTGAAAGATATTTCCAGGAATGAATTTAGCACAATTTGAGTCATTTTGGACACGAAATTGTTAGATCCAAATACACAGAAATATTCAGGAGTGTCAGTGATGAAATTCATAATTGTTTCAAAAATGGTGGATGCGGTATTTCAATTAAAATACTCTGAATATTGAAAAGCACTTCCAGATCTAGATCAAGCATAATTTGGGCCGTTTTAAAATTGAAATCAATTCATTTCTACGTAAAGAAGTTCCCTAAAGTATTATAAATGATATTCGTTGATTTTGCAAAAATGGTGGATGCGCTATTTCAATTAAATATTTTGAACTTGAAAGATATCTCCAGGAATGAATTTAGCACAATTTGAATCATTTTCGACACGAAATTGTTGGATCCAAATACACAGAAATATTCAGGAGTGTCAGTGATGAAATTCATAATTGTTTAAAAAATGGTGGATGCGCTATTTCAATTAAAATACTCTGAATATTGAAAAGCACTTCCAGATCTAGATCAAGCATAATTTGGGCCGTTTTAAAATTGAAATCAATTCATTTCTACGTAAAGAAGTTCCCTAAAGTATTATAAATGATATTCGTTGATTTTGCAAAAATGGTGGATGCGCTATTTCAATTAAATATTTTGAACTTTAAAAGATATTTCCAGGAATGAATTTAGCACAATTTGAGTCATTTTCGACACGAAATCGTTAGATCCAAATACACAGAAATATTCACGAGTGTCAGTGATGAAATTCATAATTGTTTCAAAAATGGTGGATGCGGTATTTCAATTAAAATACTCTGAATATTGAAAAGCACTTCCAGATCTAGATCAAGCATAATTTGGGCCGTTTTATAATTGAAATCAATTCATTTCTACGTAAAAAAGTTCCCTAAAGTATTATAAATGATATTCGTTGATTTTGCAAAAATGGTGGATGCGCTATTTCAATTAAATATTTTGAACTTGAAAGATATTTCCAGGAATGAATTTAGCACAATTTGAGTCATTTACGACACGAAATTGTTAGATCCAAATACACAGAAATATTCACGAGTGTCAGTGATGAAATTCATAATTGTTTCAAAAATGGTGGATGCGGTATTTCAATTAAATATTTTGAACTTGAAAGATATTTCCAGGAATTAATTTAGCACAATTTGAGTCATTTTCGACACGAAATTGTTGGATCCAAATACACAGAAATATTCAGGAGTGTCAGTGATGAAATTCGTAATTGTTTCAAAAATGGTGGATGCGGTATTTCAATTAAAATACTCTGAATATTGAAAAGCACTTCCAGATCTAGATCAAGCATAATTTGGGCCGTTTTAAAATTGAAATCAATTTATTTCTACGTAAAGAAGTTCCCTAAAGTATTATAAATGATATTCGTTGATTTTGCAAAAATGGTGGATGCGCTATTTCAATTAAATATTTTGAACTTTAAAAGATCATTCCAGGAATGAATTTAGCACAATTTGAGTCATTTTCGACACGAAATTGTTGGATCCAAATACACAGAAATATTCAGGAGTGTCAGTGATGAAATTCATAATTGTTTCAAAAATGGTGGATGCGGTATTTCAATTAAAATACTCTGAATATTGAAAAGCACTTCCCGATCTAGATCAAGCATAATTTGGGCCGTTTTAAAATTAAAATTAATTCTTTTCTACGTAAAGAAGTTCCCTAAAGTATTATAAATGATATTCGTTGATTTTGCAAAAATGGTGGATGCGCTATTTCAATTAAATATTTTGAACTTTAAAAGATATTTCCAGGAATGAATTTAGCACAATTTGAGACATTTCCGACACGAAATTGTTAGATCCAAATACACAGAACTCTTCAGGAGTGTCAGTGATGAAATTCAAAATTGTTTCAAAAATGGTGGATGCGGTATTTCAATTAAAACACTCTGAATATTGAAAAGCACTTGCAGATCTAGATCAAGCATAATTTGGGCCGTTTTAAAATTAAAATCTATTCATTTCTACGTAAAGAAGTTCCCTAAAGTATTATAAATGATATTCGTTGATTTTGCAAAAATGGTGGATGCGCTATTTCAATTAAATATTTTGAACTTTAAAAGATATTTCCAGGAATGAATTTAGCACAATTTGAGACATTTCCGACACGAAATTGTTAGATCCAAATACACAGAACTCTTCAGGAGTGTCAGTGATGAAATTCAAAATTGTTTCAAAAATGGTGGATGCGGTATTTCAATTAAAACACTCTGAATATTGAAAAGCACTTGCAGATCTAGATCAAGCATAATTTGGGCCGTTTTAAAATTGAAATCAATTCATTTCTACGTAAAGAAGTTCCCTAAAGTATTATAAATGATATTCGTTGATTTTGCAAAAATGGTGGATGCGCTATTTCAATTAAATATTTTGAACTTTAAAAGATATTTCCAGGAATGAATTTAGCACAATTTGAGACATTTCCGACACGAAATTGTTAGATCCAAATACACAGAACTCTTCAGGAGTGTCAGTGATGAAATTCAAAATTGTTTCAAAAATGGTGGATGCGGTATTTCAATTAAAACACTCTGAATATTGAAAAGCACTTGCAGATCTAGATCAAGCATAATTTGGGCCGTTTTAAAATTAAAATCTATTCATTTCTACGTAAAGAAGTTCCCTAAAGTATTATAAATGATATTCGTTGATTTTGCAAAAATGGTGGATGCGCTGTTTCAATTAAATATTTTGAACTTGAAAGATATTTCCAGGAATGAATTTAGCACAATTTGAGTCATTTTGGACACGAAATTGTTAGATCCAAATACACAGAAATATTCAGAAGTGTCAGTGATGAAATTCATAATTGTTTCAAAAATGGTGGATGCGGTATTTCAATTAAAATACTCTGAATATTGAAAAGCACTTCCAGATCTAGATCAAGCATAATTTGGGCCGTTTTAAAATTGAAATCAATTCATTTCTACGTAAAGAAGTTCCCTAAAGTATTATAAATGATATTCGTTGATTTTGCAAAAATGGTGGATGCGCTGTTTCAATTAAATATTTTGAACTTGAAAGATATTTCCAGGAATGAATTTAGCACAATTTGAGTCATTTTGGACACGAAATTGTTAGATCCAAATACACAGAAATATTCAGGAGTGTCAGTGATGAAATTCATAATTGTTTCAAAAATGGTGGATGCGGTATTTCAATTAAAATACTCTGAATATTGAAAAGCACTTCCAGATCTAGATCAAGCATAATTTGGGCCGTTTTAAAATTGAAATCAATTCATTTCTACGTAAAGAAGTTCCCTAAAGTATTATAAATGATATTCGTTGATTTTGCAAAAATGGTGGATGCGCTGTTTCAATTAAATATTTTGAACTTGAAAGATATTTCCAGGAATGAATTTAGCATAATTTGAGTCATTTTCGACACGAAATTGTTGGATCCAAATACACAGAAATATTCAGGAGTGTCAGTGATGAAATTCATAATTGTTTCAAAAATGGTGGATGCGGTATTTCAATTAAAATACTCTGAATATTGAAAAGCACTTCCAGATCTAGATCAAGCATAATTTGGGCCGTTTTAAAATTGAAATCAATTCATTTCTACGTAAAGAAGTTCCCTAAAGTATTATAAATGATATTCGTTGATTTTGCAAAAATGGTGGATGCGCTATTTCAATTAAATATTTTGAACTTGACAGATATTTCCAGGAATGAATTTAGCACAATTTGAGTCATTTACGACACGAAATTGTTAGATCCAAATACACAGAAATATTCACGAGTGTCAGTGATGAAATTCATAATTGTTTCAAAAATGGTGGATGCGGTATTTCAATTAAAATACTCTGAATAGTGAAAAGCACTTCCCGATCCAGATCAAGCATAATTTGGGCCGTTTTAAAATTGAAATAAATTCATTTCTACGTAAAGAAGTTCCCTAAAGTATTGTAAATGATATTCGTTGATTTTGCAAAAATGGTGGATGCGCTATTTCAATTAAATATTTTGAACTTGAAAGATATTTCCAGGAATGATTTTAGCATAATTTGAGTCATTTTCGACACGAAATCGTTAGATCCAAATACACAGAAATATTCAGGAGTGTCAGTGATGAAATTCATAATTGTTTCAAAAATGGTGGATGCGGTATTTCAATTAAAATACTCTGAATAGTGAAAAGCACTTCCCGATCCAGATCAAGCATAATTTGGGCCGTTTTAAAATTGAAATAAATTCATTTCTACGTAAAGAAGTTCCCTAAAGTATTATAAATGATATTGGTTAATTTTGCAAAAATGGTGGATGCGCTATTTCAATTAAATATTTTGAACTTGAAAGATATTTCCAGGAATGAATTTAGCACAATCTGAGTCATTTTCGAAACGAAATTGTTGGATCCAAATACACAGAAATATTCAGGAGTGTCAGTGATGAAATTCATAATTGTTTCAAAAATGGTGGATGCGGTATTTCAATTAAAATACTCTGAATATTGACAAGCACTTTCAGATCTAGATCAAGCATAATTTGGGCCGTTTTAAAATTGAAATCAATTTATTTCTACGTAAAGAAGTTCCCTAAAGTATTATAAATGATATTCGTTGATTTTGCAAAAATGGTGGATGCGCTATTTCAATTAAATATTTTGAACTTGAAAGATATTTCCAGGAATGATTTTAGCATAATTTGAGTCATTTTCGACACGAAATCGTTAGATCCAAATACACAGAAATATTCAGGAGTGTCAGTGATGAAATTCATAATTGTTTCAAAAATGGTGGATGCGGTATTTCAATTAAAATACTCTGAATAGTGAAAAGCACTTCCCGATCCAGATCAAGCATAATTTGGGCCGTTTTAAAATTGAAATAAATTCATTTCTACGTAAAGAAGTTCCCTAAAGTATTGTAAATGATATTCGTTGATTTTGCAAAAATGGTGGATGCGCTATTTCAATTAAATATTTTGAACTTGAAAGATATTTCCAGGAATGAATTTAGCACAATCTGAGTCATTTTCGAAACGAAATTGTTGGATCCAAATACACAGAAATATTCAGGAGTGTCAGTGATGAAATTCATAATTGTTTCAAAAATGGTGGATGCGGTATTTCAATTAAAATACTCTGAATATTGACAAGCACTTTCAGATCTAGATCAAGCATAATTTGGGCCGTTTTAAAATTGAAATCAATTTATTTCTACGTAAAGAAGTTCCCTAAAGTATTATAAATGATATTCGTTGATTTTGCAAAAATGGTGGATGCGCTATTTCAATTAAATATTTTTAACTTTAAAAGATCATTCCAGGAATGAATTTAGCACAATTTGAGTCATTTACGACACGAAATTGTTAGATCCAAATACACAGAAATATTCAGGAGTGTCAGTGATGAAATTCATAATTGTTTCAAAAATGGTGGATGCGGTATTTCAATTAAAATACTCTGAATAGTGAAAAGCACTTCCCGATCCAGATCAAGCATAATTTGGGCCGTTTTAAAATTGAAATCAATTCATTTCTACGTAAAGAAGTTCCCTAAAGTATTATAAATGATATTGGTTAATTTTGCAAAAATGGTGAATGCGCTATTTCAATTAAATATTTTGAACTTTAAAAGATATTTCCAGGAATGAATTTAGCACAATTTGAGTCATTTTGGACACGAAATTGTTAGATCCAAATACACAGAAATATTCAGGAGTGTCAGTGATGAAATTCATAATTGTTTCAAAAATGGTGGATGCGCTATTTCAATTAAATATTTTGAACTTTAAAAGATATTTCCAGGAATGAATTTAGCACAATTTGAGTCATTTTCGACACGAAATCGTTAGATCCAAATACACAGAAATATTCAGGAGTGTCAGTGATGAAATTCATAATTGTTTCAAAAATGGTGGATGCGGTATTTCAATTAAAATACTCTGAATAGTGAAAAGCACTTCCCGATCCAGATCAAGCATAATTTGGGCCGTTTTAAAATTGAAATCAATTCATTTCTACGTAAAGAAGTTCCCTAAAGTATTATAAATGATATTGGTTAATTTTGCAAAAATGGTGAATGCGCTATTTCAATTAAATATTTTGAACTTGAAAGATATTTCCAGGAATGAATTTAGCACAATCTGAGTCATTTTCGACACGAAATTGTTGGATCCAAATACACAGAAATATTCAGGAGTGTCAGTGATGAAATTCATAATTGTTTCAAAAATGGTGGATGCGGTATTTCAATTAAAATACTCTGAATATTGACAAGCACTTTCAGATCTAGATCAAGCATAATTTGGGCCGTTTTAAAATCGAAATCAATTTATTTCTACGTAAAGAAGTTTCCTAAAGTATTATAAATGATATTCGTTGATTTTGCAAAAATGGTGGATGCGCTATTTCAATTAAATATTTTTAACTTTAAAAGATCATTCCAGGAATGAATTTAGCACAATTTGAGTCATTTTCGACACGAAATTGTTGGATCCAAATACACAGAAATATTCAGGAGTGTCAGTGATGAAATTCATAATTGTTTCAAAAATGGTGGATGCGGTATTTCAATTAAAATACTCTGAATATTGACAAGCACTTTCAGATCTAGATCAAGCATAATTTGGGCCGTTTTAAAATCGAAATCAATTTATTTCTACGTAAAGAAGTTCCCTAAAGTATTATAAATGATATTCGTTGATTTTGCAAAAATGGTGGATGCGCTATTTCAATTAAATATTTTTAACTTTAAAAGATCATTCCAGGAATGAATTTAGCATAATTTGAGTCATTTTCGACAGGAAATTGTTGGATCCAAATACAGAGAAATATTCATTAGTGTCAGTGATGAAATTCATAATTGTTTCAAAAATGGTGGATGCGGTATTTCAATTAAAATACTCTGAATATTGAAAAGCACTTCCAGATCTAGATCAAGCATAATTTGGGCCGTTTTAAAATTGAAATCAATTCATTTCTACGTAAAGAAGTTCCCTAAAGTATTATAAATGATATTGGTTGATTTTGCAAAAATGGTGGATGCGCTGTTTCAATTAAATATTTTGAACTTTAAAAGATATTTCCAGGAATGAATTTAGCATAATTTGAGTCATTTTGGACACGAAATTGTTAGATCCAAATACACAGAAATATTCAGGAGTGTCAGTGATGAAATTCATAATTGTTTCAAAAATGGTAGATGCGGTATTTCAACTAAAATACTCTGAATATTGAAAAGCACTTCCAGATCTAGATCAAGGATAATTTGGGCCGTTTTAAAATTGAAATCAATTTATTTCTACGTAAAGAAGTTCCCTAAAGTATTATAAATGATATTAATTGATTTTGCAAAAATGGTGGATGTGCTATTTCAATTAAATATTTTGAACTTTAAAAGATATTTCCAACAATGTATTTAGCACAATTTGAGTCATTTTCGACACGAAATTGTTGGATCCAAATACACAGAAATATTCAGGAGTGTCAGTGATGAAATTCATAATTGTTTCAAAAATGGTGGATGCGGTATTTCAATTAAAATACTCTGAATATTGAAAAGCACTTCCAGATCTAGATCAAGCATAATTTGGGCCGTTTTAAAATTGAAATCAATTCATTTCTACGTAAAGAAGTTCCCTAAAGTATTATAAATGATATTGGTTGATTTTGCAAAAATGGTGAATGCGCTATTTCAATTAAATATTTTGAACTTGAAAGATATTTCCAGGAATGAATTTAGCACAATTTGAGTCATTTTCGACACGAAATTGTTGGATCCAAATACACAGAAATATTCAGGAGTGTCAGTGATGAAATTCATAATTGTTTCAAAAATGGTGGATGCGGTATTTCAATTAAAATACTCTGAATATTGACAAGCACTTTCAGATCTAGATCAAGCATAATTTGGGCCGTTTTAAAATTAAAATTAATTCATTTCTACGTAAAGAAGTTCCCTAAAGTATTATAAATGATATTCGTTGATTTTGCAAAAATGGTGGATGCGCTATTTCAATTAAATATTTTGAACTTGAAAGATATTTCCAGGAATGAATTTAGCACAATTTGAGTCATTTTCGACACGAAATTGTTGGATCCAAATACACAGAAATATTCAGGAGTGTCAGTGATGAAATTCATAATTGTTTCAAAAATGGTGGATGCGGTATTTCAATTAAAATACTCTGAATATTGACAAGCACTTTCAGATCTAGATCAAGCATAATTTGGGCCGTTTTAAAATTAAAATTAATTCATTTCTACGTAAAGAAGTTCCCTAAAGTATTATAAATGATATTCGTTGATTTTGCAAAAATGGTGGATGCGCTATTTCAATTAAATATTTTGAACTTGAAAGATATTTCCAGGAATGAATTTAGCATAATTTGAGACATTTCCGACACGAAATTGTTAGATCCAAATACACAGAAATATTCAGGAGTGTCAGTGATGAAATTCATAATTGTTTCAAAAATGGTGGATGCGGTATTTCAATTAAAATACTCTGAATATTGGAAAGCACTTCCAGATCTAGATCAAGCATAATTTGGGCCGTTTTAAAATTGAAATCAATTCATTTCTACGTAAAGAAGTTCCCTAAAGTATTATAAATGATATTCGTTGATTTTGCAAAAATGGTGGATGCGCTATTTCAATTAAATATTTTGAACTTGAAAGATATTTCCAGGAATGAATTTAGCATAATTTGAGACATTTCCGACACGAAATTGTTAGATCCAAATACACAGAAATATTCAGGAGTGTCAGTGATGAAATTCATAATTGTTTCAAAAATGGTGGATGCGGTATTTCAATTAAAATACTCTGAATATTGGAAAGCACTTCCAGATCTAGATCAAGCATAATTTGGGCCGTTTTAAAATTGAAATCAATTCATTTCTACGTAAAGAAGTTCCCTAAAGTATTATAAATGATATTTGTTGATTTTGCAAAAATGGTGGATGCGCTGTTTCAATTACATATTTTGAACTTTAAAAGATATTTCTAGGAATGAATTTAGCACAATTTGAATCATTTTCGACACGAAATTGTCGGATCCAAATACACAGAAATATTCAGGAGTGTCAGTGATGAAATTCATAATTGTTTCAAAAATGGTGGATGCGGTATTTCAATTAAAATACTCTGAATATTGAAAAGCACTTCCAGATCTAGATCGAGCATAATTTGGGCCGTTTTAAAATTGAAACCAATTTATTTCTACGTAAAGAAGTTCCCTAAAGTATTATAAATGATATTTGTTGATTTTGCAAAAATGGTGGATGCGCTATTTCAATTAAATATTCTGAACTTTAAAAGATATTTCCAAGAATGTATTTAGCACAATTTGAGTCATTTTCGACACGAAATTGTTGGATCCAAATACACAGAAATATTCAGGAGTGTCAGTGATGAAATTCATAATTGTTTCAAAAATGGTGGATGCGGTATTTCAATTAAAATACTCTGAATATTGAAAAGTACTTCCAGATCTAGATCAAGCATAATTTGGGCCGTTTTAAAATTGAAATCAATTAATTTCTACGTAAAGAAGTTCCCTAAAGTATTATAATTGATATTCATTGATTTTGCAAAAAAAGTGGATGCGCTATTTCAATTAAATATATATTTTGAACTTTATAGAGATTTCCATCAATGTATTAGCACAATTTGAGTATACCTTATTTCTGGGAGAATTTCAAAATTGAACGGTAAAAAACCTTATAGGTCTCAGAGACACGTTACGTTTTAACACGCAAGTGCCGAACCTTTCAAAGTGGTCACTCACCCACGTGAACCCCACGCAGTTGATGGCGTTGGACAGCATCTCCCCCAGCATGGACGGATAGCTGGTCAACGCCGGAAAGTACGCGTGCATGTGCGGACTCTGCCAGTGCGTGACTCCGGGCATGATCACCTCCTCCACGTCCCCGAAGATCCTCGACCACTCCTCCCCGTCCACCGGGGCGCTGTCCGGGATGAGGTCCCGGAGGAAGCCGGGCTTCTTGTCCGGGAACACGCGCCGCTCCCGGACGTCCTCCAGATAGTCGGCGATGTAGTCAACCAGTTCCTTGCCTTTAATTGGAAAATTTGAATATATACGAGCTCCGTATGTGCCGAAGACCCGATTGCCGAGTTTTATTGTTTCGTAAAATGTTATTGGGATGTTCGTTATTGTTAGTTTGACAGTTATGGCAGCGGATAGACAGACTTACCCCGGATTCGGTATTCGTTGGCGTCCATGGGGGCGAGATCGGCTGAAATTGTAAACGAGTTAGGGGCGAGTCGAGGTGGACAGTTGTATGGTTGCGGATTAGCGATTCGGGAGTTTCGAGCTTTGAGCTAAGCCCGTTAATAAGGGTAATGAGTTTATAGAGGATTTAGATAAACGAATTAAGATTCGAAAGCCGGAAAAACGCAAAGTCCGGGCGATGGACACGACAACACCTCTTAGTGGTTGAGGAAAAAATTGTTGAGAAAATCACCCCGTTTGCAGCCGGACTCACCACTGTAAATAAACGGAAGCCAAATGGTAGCAACAAGTGACAACGTGCTTTATATAAGGTTTCCCTCCACTCCGTCGCTGAAAAATATTCGTCGCACTGACACAGGGATTGCATTTAACAGTTATTTAGATTTCGTTCCGGCAAAGCTGCCGGCGTCGGATTCAAACTTTAGGGGAAGGGATGGGGAGTCGTTTACACTTAGCATCATTTTATAATTCAAGTAAAAATTAAAATGTAATTGTAAATAATATTTATTGTATTGTCACAAAAAAATCAAAAGCTTATTTGAACGTTCGACAAAAATATAAAGCAATTTAAAATGACTTTGACATCCATCCGTCAAACTGGTCAAGATGTCGCACTTCAGCACCTTCTGCAAGGCCCTGGCCATCAACACCCTCCGCAAGAACCTCGTCAAGGAGAAACAGGACGCCGTCCAACTCGTCCACCGCCGGACCCCCCGTCTCACCCTCCTGCAGCGATACCGCCACTGCCGCATCTACTGTCGCGACCGCCTGAAGAAGTGCTGCTCCCTTCCGGAAGACACCTGCTTGCATCGCTTCATCTACCGACTGAAGAGCGAGGGGTCCTTCGAGAACTACATCCTGAAGAGCTTCCTGGGCTTCGTCGGCGGCTTCTGTCTCACCTACGTCATCTTCATGTTCTTCGTGGTCCAGCTGAACTTCAAGCTGTCGACGGCGACGATGATGTGCTCGCTCTTCGGGAGCGTGCTGATGCTGGGGCTGGCGTTTAGTCAATACGTCAGGTGAATGAAAAAATAACTAATTAAGAAAGCAATTAAGGGAGGACAATGAAGGAGTGTGCTTGTTGAAGAAAGACAATGGAGTGCGGAATCGATGATTGCAGTAAATTGTGTGTCGTTTGTAGATGCGTGGTGTTCCTCACCCTGCCGCAGTTCTTCTCCAAGAGGGGGCGCCAGGCGCTTCTGGCCTACGCCTTCATACTGGCCATCACCGGCCCCGCCAAGAACACCCTCAACAACATGGGCATCTTGAGCGAGTCCATGGCCTGCGGACAGGAGCAGCTCAAGTCGGCCGTCAGGCAGATCATCGAAGTGATCAAGAAGCCCTTCTACGCCATCCGGGACGCCATCAAATCGGTGGTGAAGACGGTCAAGGCGATCGTGAAAAAAATCAAGGAGATCCTCATCAAAATCAAAAGGATCATTATGGCCATCCGTAAGGAAATTATTACCATTCGATCAAACTATTTTTTCTTTCAGTGAAGGTGATCAAGGCAGCCTTCCAATTCCTGGGCAAGATCCTGAACGTGTGCAACAAAGAGCTCGGTACGCCCTTCCAGCGCTGTTCCCGCGTCTTCGACAGCGCCATCATGGACTGCAACGCCAAGCTGGGCGCCTGGTTCAACTGGCTGTGCTCCATCGCCTACCTGGTCAAGTCGGTCTGCTACATCGTGAAGCTCTTCGACTACGTCTGCATGCTGGTGGACTTCATCAGCAACTCGGTCATCGGAGTGGTCGTCAGAAGTACGAAGACGCGTCCGTTGTTAATTAATCTCTCGATTCGATGTTTAGAGGTCAAGGGCTTCATCCGGCACGTCCGGACGATGTTCTACGTCCGCATCAAATTCTCGCATTCCTTCCACTTCAAGACCAACTCGTCGAAGTCGTACTCGCAGGTCGCCGAGGGGATCGTGGGGGAGATCAAGGAGAGGACGCATGCGTTGGCGGTGTTTTTCGACTTTTTCAGCTTCATGGCCAGTTTCTTTTTCGTGTTTCTGATCGTCAAGTGAGTGGTGACGTCTTTGTTGTGGGTGCTGTAAGGGTGCGTTTAAGGGTGCTGCACTACCGGTTCAGGTTCTTGACCAGCGAACGGTTCGATAACAAGTACATCACGAGGAACTTCAGGGAGATCGACCTGCAGAGAGCTAAAATGGATCGGGAGACCGTGTTGCCGCTAAACCATCGGGAGCGCACCATGTACATTACGGTAAAAAAATTGCGTTTTTAGACAGTTATATTTTGTCACTTGCTCCAGATAAGCTCGTGCCGCCTGGTCAAAACCGAAAAGCGCAAGCTCTCCAAAGGCGCGGTTGTCCTCGGAGCCGCCACCCTCAAGCTCTGCACCCACATGCTGGTGGACTACTGTCTCTACTGGGTCCTCAACCTCATCCGATACCACGCCCGGTTCCAATCCAAAGTGACCGCCCCCAACATGCCCTCGGTCCACGTGCAAGGAGAGGGTCTTCTGGCCGACCTCCTGAAGAGCATCGTCAAAGCGTTCAGACCTCTCGGAGCGGAGCTGGAAATCGACACCGTCCCATGCCTACCGAACCCGATACCGCCCGACTACGACAGGTACGTCCAGATCGGTACCCTGCTGGTACTGTGCTGGTTCCTGACGTTGTTGGAACCATACGGTCTTCGGCTGCGACATTGGATCATGTGCTATTATCATCCCGTGAGGGCCAAGCAGAGGGCGGTGTGGTTGTACAACCATATCATAAGGTCGAGGTTGACGTTCTTGAAGTTCGCGCGGAGGCAGTTGAGGAGGAACGTTCTGGGGCAGAAGGGGTTGACGAGGATCACGTTCAAGGAGTTTCTGCGGGCCAAGTTGAACTGCTTCTTGTGCCGTCTCTGCTTGGGCCCCGACAAACAAGAAGCTTGTCTGCTCTGCGGAGAAGTCTTCCGAGAGTCGGATCCGGTCAAACCCATCAAGTGTGCCACGCCCGGCTGTCCCGGCGTCTACTGCCAGAGGTGTTTCGACGACCTCGAGAACCTCTGCACGGTCTGTCTGTCCCCCATTGACTACGGCGATTTGTCCGACTTCAGCGAAGAAAAGTAAATTATTATGTTACCGCTCACATTACAGCGCTACCTTGTAGGGGTTCGAGTGACGACGATGACGACGACCTTCCTAAGAAACCTCCTCGTAAGCCTTCAAGGTCAAAAGACGAAGAAAGCCAGCACCTGGTGACTGATGACGAAGATTCGGGTCACAGTTCGGACGACAGCCACCATTCGTACCAATACAAAAAGGAGTCTGAAAATCGCGGTGTGAATTGGAACGAAGACGTGGAAGCACAAAGGTCTGGATCAGACGAAGAGGAGCGGCGTTCTGTGGTGGATTTGGATTGGATCAAAGCAACCGCCAAGTACGTGGAGTCTTCGAAGCGGAGCTTAACACAGAGCACAGGGCAAGAACCTGCAACTCAAGATGCGCCCAAAACGCCCATTTCGTTAGAGAAGAAGAAAAGCTTGAGCGTTCTGTACCTAAGAGGTGCAGACCAAAAAGGCGAAAGCTCTAAGAGTGCAGATCAATACTGGTCCAAATTCGACGCTTCCAGACCAGAAAGGTCTTACGCCAGTAGGGAAACTGATCAAAAGGAGACATTACCTCAGAGGAGATTAGACGACCAAAAAGGAGAAAGCTCTAAAAGTGCAGACCAAGGAAGGTCCAAATTGCCAAAATTTAAATTTGCCAAACCGGAAACATCTTACGCCAGTATGGAAAGCTTCCGCAGGGGGCAAGTTGAAAGTCATGAAAGGGAGACATCACCCCAAAGGAGATTAGACAAACAAACGTTGACACCTTCACGAAAATCCGCTGGAACCTCTACGGACAGGCTTGATGGTGGTCACAAGTAGAATTAGAGAACTCAGTTTTAGTTAGTTTTTAGGGAGATTGATTGTATTTACTTAATAGTTGTTCTTGATAAATATTTTTATCTCAGGTACTCAAGTCGTACTTTATTCAAAACTGAAATAAAAGGATTTTGATCAAATTATTAATTCAACAGACCCACAATTGTAACAAAACGTTTCAGCAGTAAATTCTAGCCTGAAATGATGTGTCACACTTATAGTTTCAAATAACAATGAAATGTGGTTCATAAAGGTACTCGGGTAGTACTTGCTTGAAAACCATATGTGCGACCCATGTTTCCACACTAAAATTGACCTAAAAAAGCAAATCTTGTGTCAAAACTGAAAAAAAAAGATTTTGATAAAATTCAAACGCAACTGAGGTGAGTAATGCAACAAATTATTAACTTAACAGACCCACAATTGTGACAAATCGTCTCAGCAGTAAATTGTAGCCTGAAATGATGTGTCACACTTATAGTTTTAAATAGCAATGAAAAGTGGTACATAAAGGTACTCGGGTAGTACTTGGTTGAAAACCATATGTGCGACACATCTTTCTACACTCAAATTGTCCCACAAAAGGAAATCTTGTGTCAAAACTGGAAAATCAGGATTTTGACAAAATTCAAAGGCAGCGGAGGTGACTCGGTTGGCTAATTTTTGATTTAACAGACAGACATTTGTGACAAAACGTTTTGACAGTAAATTGTAGCTTAAAATGGTGTGTCACACTTATAGTTTTAAACAACAATTAAACGTGGTTCAATAAGGTACTCAGGTAGTACTTGCTTGAAAACCATAAGTGCGACACATCTTTCTACACTAAAATTGTCATACAAAAGGAAATATGGTGTCAAAACTGAAATATAAGGATTTTCACAAAATTTAAAGGCAGCGGAGGTGATTCGGTTGGCTAATTTTTGATTTAACAGACCGACATTTGTGACAAAGCGTTTTGACAGTAAATTGTAGCTTGAAATGATGTGTCACACTTATAGTTTTAAACAACAATTAAACGTGGTTCATAAAGGTACTCAGGTAGTACTTGCTTGAAACCCATAAGAGCGACACAACTTTCTACACTAAAATTGTCCCACAAAAGGTAATATTGTGTCAATACTGAAATATAAGAATTTTGACAAAATTCAAAGGCAGCGGAGGTGATTCGGTTGGCTAATTTTTGATTTAACAGACCGACATTTGTGACAAAGCGTTTTGACAGTAAATTGTAGCTTGAAATGATGTGTCACACTTATAGTTTTAAACAACAATTAGTCGTGGTTCATAAAGGTACTCAGGTAGTACTTGCTTGAAACCCATAAGAGCGACACAACTTTCTACACTAAAATTGTCCCACAAAGGGAAATTTTCTGTCAAAACTGAAATATAAGGATTTTGACAAAATTCAAAGGCAGGAAGCTGATTCGGTTGGCTAATTTTTGATTTAACAGAACGACAATTGTGACAAAACGTTTTGACAGTAAATTGTAGCTTGAAATGATGTGTCACACTTATAGTTTTAAACAACAATTAAACGTGGTTCATAAAGGTACTCAGGTAGTACTTGCTTGAAACCCATAAGAGCGACAAAACTTTCTACACTAAAATTGTCCCACAAAAGGTAATATTGTGTCAATACTGAAATATAAGAATTTTGACAAAATTCAAAGGCAGCGGAGGTGATTCGGTTGGCTAATTTTTGATTTAACAGACCGACATTTGTGACAAAGCGTTTTGACAGTAAATTGTAGCTTGAAATGATGTGTCACACTTATAGTTTTAAACAACAATTAGTCGTGGTTCATAAAGGTACTCAGGTAGTACTTGCTTAAAAACCACAAGTGCGACACATCTTTCTACACTAAAATTGTCCCACAAAAGGTAATATTGTGTCAATACTGAAATATAAGAATTTTGACAAAATTCAAAGGCAGCGGAGGTGATTCGGTTGGCTAATTTTTGATTTAACAGACCGACATTTGTGACAAAGCGTTTTGACAGTAAATTGTAGCCTGAAATGATGTGTCACACTTATAGTTTTAAACAACAATTAAACGTGGTTCATAAAGGTACTCAGGTAGTACTTGCTTGAAAACCATAAGTGCGACACATTTTTCTACACTAAAATTGTCCCACAAAAGGAAATCTTGTGTCAAAACTGAAATATAAAGATTTTGACAAAATTCAAAGGCAGCGGAGGTGACTCGGTTGTCTAATTTTTGATTTAGCAGAACGACAATTGTGACAAAACATTTTGACAGTAAGTTGTAGCTTGAAATGATGTGTCACACTTATAGTTTTAAACAACAATTAAACGTGGTTCATAAAGGTACTCAGGTAGTACTTGCTTGAAACCCATAAGAGCGACACAACTTTCTACACTAAAATTGTCCCACAAAGGGAAATTTTCTGTCAAAACTGAAATATAAGGATTTTGACAAAATTCAAAGGCAGGAAGCTGATTCGGTTGGCTAATTTTTGATTTAACAGACCGACATTTGTGACAAAGCGTTTTGACAGTAAATTGTAGCCTGAAATGATGTGTCACACTTATAGTTTTAAACAACAATTAAACGTGGTTCATAAAGGTACTCAGGTAGTACTTGCTTGAAAACCATAAGTGCGACACATTTTTCTACACTAAAATTGTCCCACAAAAGGAAATCTTGTGTCAAAACTGAAATATAAAGATTTTGACAAAATTCAAAGGCAGCGGAGGTGACTCGGTTGTCTAATTTTTGATTTAGCAGAACGACAATTGTGACAAAACATTTTGACAGTAAGTTGTAGCTTGAAATGATGTGTCACACTTATAGTTTTAAACAACAATTAAACGTGGTTCATAAAGGTACTCAGGTAGTACTTGCTTAAAAACCACAAGTGCGACACATCTTTCTACACTAAAATTGTCCCACAAAAGGTAATATTGTGTCAAAACTGAAATATAAGAATTTTGACAAAATTCAAAGGCAGCGGAGGTGATTCGGTTGGCTAATTTTTGATTTAACAGACCGACATTTGTGACAAAGCGTTTTGACAGTAAATTGTAGCCTGAAATGATGTGTCACACTTATAGTTTTAAACAACAATTAAACGTGGTTCATAAAGGTACTCAGGTAGTACTTGCTTGAAAACCATAAGTGCGACACATTTTTCTACACTAAAATTGTCCCACAAAAGGAAATCTTGTGTCAAAACTGAAATATAAAGATTTTGACAAAATTCAAAGGCAGCGGAGGTGACTCGGTTGTCTAATTTTTGATTTAGCAGAACGACAATTGTGACAAAACATTTTGACAGTAAGTTGTAGCTTGAAATGATGTGTCACACTTATAGTTTTAAACAACAATTAAACGTGGTTCATAAAGGTACTCAGGTAGTACTTGCTTAAAAACCACAAGTGCGACACATCTTTCTACACTAAAATTGTCCCACAAAAGGTAATATTGTGTCAAAACTGAAATATAAGAATTTTGACAAAATTCAAAGGCAGCGGAGGTGATTCGGTTGGCTAATTTTTGATTTAACAGACCGACATTTGTGACAAAGCGTTTTGACAGTAAATTGTAGCCTGAAATGATGTGTCACACTTATAGTTTTAAACAACAATTAAACGTGGTTCATAAAGGTACTCAGGTAGTACTTGCTTGAAAACCATTAGTGCGACACATTTTTCTACACTAAAATGGTCCCACAAAAGGAAACCTTGTGTCAAAACTGAAATATAAGGATTTTCACAAAATTCAAAGACAGCGAAGGTGATTCGGTTGGCTAATTTTTGATTTAACAGACCGACATTTGTGACAAAACGTTTTGACAGTAAATTGTAGCTTGAAATGATGTGTCACACTTATTGTTTTAAATAACAATTAAACGTGGTTCATAAAGGTACTCAGGTAGTACTTGCTTGAAAACCATAAGTGCGACACATCTTTCTACACTAAAATTGTCCCACAAAAGGAAATCTTGTGTTAGAACTGAAATATAAGGATTTTGACAAAATTCAAAGGCAGCGGAGGTGTTTCGGTTGGCTAATTTTTGATTTAACAGACAGACGTTTGTGACAAAACGTCTTGACAGGAAATTGTAGCTTAAAATGATGTGTCACACTTATAGTTTTAAACAACAATTAAACGTGGTTCATAAAGGTACTCAGGTAGTACTTGCTTGAAAACCATAAGTGCGACACATCTTTCTACACTAAAATTGTCCCACCAAAGGAAATCTTGTGTCAAAACTGGAATATAAGAATTTTGACAAAAATCAAAGGCAGCGGAGGTGACTCGGTTGGCTAATTTTTGATTTAACAGACCGACATTTGTGACAAAGCGTTTTAACAGTAAATTGTAGCCTCAAATGATGTGTCACACTTATAGTTTTAAACAACAATTAAACGTGGTTCATAAAGGTACTCAGGTAGTACTGGCTTGAAAACCATAAGTGCGACACATCTTTCTACATTAAAATTGTCCCACAAAAGGAAATCTTGTGTCAAAACTGAAATATAAGGATTTTGACAAAATTCAAAGGCAGCGGAGGTGATTCGGTTGGCTAATTTTTGATTTAACAGACAGACATTTGTGACAAAACGTTTTGACAGTAAATTGTAGCCTGAAATGATGTGTCACACTTATAGTTTTAAACAACAATTAAACGTGGTTCATAAAGGTACTCAGGTAGTACTTGCTTGAAAACCATAAGTGCGACACATCTTTCTACACTTAAATTGTCCCACAAAAGGAAATTTTGTGTCAAAATTGAAATATAAGGATTTTGACAAAATTCAAAAGCAGCGGAGGTGATTCGGTTGGCTAATTTTTGATTTAACAGACCGACATTTGTGACAAAGCGTTTTGACAGTAAATTGAAGCCTCAAATGATGTGTCACACTTATAGTTTTAAACAACAATTAAACGTGGTTCATAAAGGTACTCAGGTAGTACTTGCTTGAAAACCATAAGTGCGACACATCTTTCTACACTAAAATTGTCCCACACAAGGAAATCTTGTGTCAAAACTGAAATATAAAAATTTTGACAAAATTCAAAGGCAGCGGAGGTGATTCGGTGGGCTAATTTTTGATTTAACAGACCGACAATTGCGACAAAACGTTTTGACAGTAAATTGTAGCTTGAAATGATGTGTCACACTTATAGTTTTAAACAACAATTAAACGTGGTTCATAAAGGTACTCAGGTAGTACTTGCTTGAAAACCATAAGTGAGACACATCTTTCTACACTTAAATTGTCCCACAAAGGGAAATCTTGTGTCAAAACTGAAATATAAGGATTTTGACAAAATTCAAAGGCAGCGGAGGTGACTCGGTTGGCTAATTTTTGATTTAACAGACAGACGTTTGTGACAAAACGTTTTGACAGTAAATTGTAGCTTGAAATGATGTGTCACACTTATAGTTTTAAACAACAATTAAACGTGGTTCATAAAGGTACTCAGGTAGTACTTGCTTGAAAACCATAAGTGCGACACATCTTTCTACACTAAAATTGTCCCACAAAGGGAAATTTTCTGTCAAAACTGAAATATAAGGATTTTGACAAAATTCAAAGGCAGCGGAGGTGACTCGGTTGGCTAATTTTTGATTTAACAGACCGACATTTGTGACAAAGCGTTTTGGCAGTAAATTGTAGCCTGAAATGATGTGTCACACTTATAGTTTTAAACAACAATTAAACGTGGTTCATAAAGGTACTCAGGTAGTACTTGCCTGAAAACCATAAGTGCGACACATCTTTCTACACTAAAATTGTCCCACAAAAGGAAATCTTGTGTCAAAACTGAAATTCAAGTATTTTCACAAAATTCAAAGGCAGCGGAGGTGACTCGGTTGGCTAATTTTTGATTTAACAGACCGACATTTGTGACAAAACGTTTTGACAGTACATTGTAGCCTGAAATGATGTGTCACACTTATAGTTTTAAACAACAATTAAACGTGGTTCATAAAGGTACTCAGGTAGTACTTGCTCGAAAACCATAAGTGCGACACATCTTTCTACACTTAAATTGTCCCACAAAAGGAAATCTTGTGTCAAAACTGAAATATAAGGATTTTGACAAAATTCAAAGGCAGCGGAGGTGACTCGGTTGGCTAATTTTTGATTTATCAGACAGCCATTTGTGACAAAACGTTTTGACAGTAAATTGTAGCTTGAAATGATTTGTCACACTTATAGTTTTAAAAAACAATTAAACGTGGTTCATAAAGGTACTCAGGTAGTACTTGCTTGAAAACCATAAGTGCGACTTATCTTTCTACACTTAAATTGTCCCACAAAAGGAAATCTTGTCAAAATTCAAATAATTAAATTCAAAATAAATTGTCACACTTGTATTTGTACTGGTACTCGGGTAGTACTTGATTCAAATATTTCCACACTAAAATTGTCCAAAAAAAGCAGCTTGAAAAAATTCATATTTATTACAAAATAACTTAATCCTAATTTACTGCAAGATCTTAACAAACACAACCACCACGACGAACAACATTCCAAAAGCTTGCACTGACGATGCCGAAGACGTCTTCAATCCCACCACGCCGAAAACGACGACGTTGTCTTGGGCCTCTACCGTTTTCAACCGAATATAAATACTGTCTGTTCCATTGTCACTTGTGCAATAACTGGTTTGTACTATCGGTTGAAGGTACACATTCAATGTTGAAGGCATAAAGATCATGTCCTCCTCCTTTTCGAAATTGCCCTCCACCGTGATCTTCAGAAATTTGGTCGTGATGTTGTCCCTCTTCTTACCGCAAGAATCTAGAGAGTCGGACTGGCATGCCAGCAAGCTGCAGGCGCGCAGATCTTGTTGGACGTTGTTCTGAGTGGTGGAGCCGTCGTAGGCTATGACTCTAAAAGCGAAAAGTGGCGTAATATTACTTTCTGATAAAAACTTACTCGTAATGTTCTTCTGGTGTCACAGTGCTCGTATCCACACTTATGTTAAAGTTACAGCAAAAACCGTCGTCGCAAACTTCGTAAGAAGAATTTTCGGTGGTGAGATCCACTTGTTTGTGCTGGTACGATTTTGCCGGGACCATACTGGCGACGCTGAAGTTGCTAACGTTGTTTCGGGCCAGGTCTCCAGGAAGGGCGTAAGATTGCTACAAGAAATTGTAACATTGTTGTCTTAGACGAAGAGATACTTACGAGACTGGAACAAGTTGGCTCGTTACGATTTAATATTGGAGGTACTGTTTGCGTCAGCCGCTTGGTACTAGAGGTGTCCGTAATGAAAATTTCTATTGCGTTTCCGGAAGTGTAAACACCGCTACCCCCGAGACCTTGAGACGGCCTGTTGAATGAGGCCGCCAGGAAGTTAACATCATTGGATTGAGCATAACCGTATTGGAGGCTCGATTCTGGAATCACAACTTATTACAAACTCAAAGCAGGAGTGAATGCTCACCGGCAAAGAAAGGAAGGATGTTCTTCCAAGCCGTCGGATACGCAATGGCTGTAACAAGGGGATCCTCCAACACCCTTTTAGATGGATTGTGGAACAGAATGTCGTTACCGATGAAAGTGCCAAAAATAACGCCAAAATCAGTCTCGAATCTCAGAGTTTGGTTGGCATCTCCGCGAGTAAGCTTGACCTCGCTATCGAGAATATTGATTTTGCGGTACTTCAAAGTGATGTTGCCCGTCCGATCGAACACCAAGTTGGTGTTGTAGTACTTGGTCGATTCGTCGCCTTCCTGGACCTTCTCCAGCAGGTTTACCACGACATAGATCTGATTTCCTGATGCTGATGCGAAAAGTGCTCTTATCACTTTACTGTTGTCGGTATCTATAGCGTAGCGTTCTACTTCATCGGTCAAACCCGTGAGACCGTATTCCGGAAACACCACTATATCCACGCCCTGACTTCTTGCATAACCTATATGCTCCTTGTACTCGTTTAAGTTCTTCAGGATTGTATTCTCTGGAGAGGTGGGGTCGACCAATGAATGGTATTCGACAACAGTGGCTTTGTAGGCCTGAAAATTTTCTGCCGTTTGTTGGATTGTAATTTCCACGGAAAGACAAACTCACCAAAGCGGGGGAGTAACAGCAAACCAGAAAGGCCGCAACTAGTGGCGCTGTTATCATCGTCAACGACACACCTGGATGGAAATCCTGATAAAGCTAAAATTACTAAGAGCGTTATCTGACTGCAACTGATAAGCGATAAAGGTACTGTGCTTGCCGCAGTTGTTACAGGAAATACGTGTATAAATACTCGAGATATTTGCTCCATATTATTGTGTAAACAACAACGTTCTGAGTCACTGTGTGATGCGTGAGTCTGCCTTCATTCTCTTGTAGTTGAAGCAGATTCTCCAGTTCCAAAGGTTTTTAGGTTCTTAAGTGCCTCAATTTCTCAGTTTCCCAAAAATTTCAGGTTCGTTCAGTTCTCAAGGTCTGAGTCTTTTTTCGCAAGTTCTCAGGTGCTGAGGTTTCTCAAGTTCTCAAATTCAAAAAGATTTCAGACCTTCTAAAATTTCTGGTTCATCAAAATATCAAATATTTACTGTAATGTTTTTCAAGAACTAAGCTTACCTAATATCGCAGGATTTCCAAAATCCGTGATCTAAAGTTCTCAAAATTCTCCAGTTCTCAAGTTTTTGGGTTCTTAAGTGCCTCAATTTCTCAGTTTCCCAAAAATCTCAGGTTCGTTCAGTTGTCAACGTCTGAGTCTTTTTTCGCAAGTTCTCAGGTGCTGAGGTTTCTCATGTTCTCAAATTCAAAAAGATCTCAGACGTTCCAAGATTTCTGGTTCATCAAAGTATCAAATATTTACGATAATGTTTTTTCAAAAACTAAGTTTACCTAATATCGCAAGATTTCCAAAATCCATGATCTAAAGTTCTTCAAATTCTCAAGTTCTCAAGTCTTTCGGTTCTTAAGTGCCACAATTTCTCAGTTCCTCAAATATTTTAAAGTTAGAAAAAAATTAAATTTTTCACAAATCTCAGTTTGGTCCAGTTCTCCTAAGGTTTTTTTCCCAACCTCTCAGAATTCTAACTCTGAAATTCTTAAATTCCTCAAGTTCTCAGTTTCAAAAAAACTTCATGTTCGTCCATTTCTCAAGCTCAAAGGTTTTGCTTCTCAAGCTCAAAGGTTTTGTTTCTCAAGATCTCTGATTTCTAATTCTCATACCCCAAAAGATCTCAGATCTTCCAAGATCTCAAGTTCTACAGATTATCGTGTCCTCAAGTTCTCGGACTTTTATGTTCTTAAGTTCCTCAATTTCTCACTTCCTCAGATGTTTTAAATTTAGTAAAAAATTCAATCTGTTAAAAATCTCAGTTTCGGCCAGTACTCAAGGCCTAAGGTTTTTTCCCAACTCCTCAGAATTCTAACTCTGAAGTTCTTAAATTGATCAAGTTCTCAGTTTAAAAAAAATGTCAATTTCTCCGAAATCTCACGTTCGTCCACTTCTCAAGCTCAAAGGTTTTGTTTCTCAAGTTCTCTCATTTCGAATTCAGAAATTATACGTGTCAAGTTCTCAGATCTTCCATGACCTCAAGTTCTACAGATTATCGTGTTCTCAAGTTCACTGCCTTTTATGTTCTTAAGTTCCTCAATTTCTCAGTTCCTCAAATATTTTAAATTTAGAAAAAATTTCTATTTTTCAAAAATCTCAGTTTCTTCCAGTTCTCAAGGCCTAAGGTTTTTTTCCCAACTTCTCAGAATTCTAACTCTGAAGTTCTTAAATTCCACAAGTTCTCAGTTTCCCAAAAATTTCAATATCTCCGAAATCTCAGGTTCGTCCATTTCTCAAGCTCAAAGGATTTGTTTCTGAAGTTCTCCCATTTCTAATTCTGAAGTTATACGTCTCAAGTTCTCAGGTTCTTCGGTTTCTCAAGTTCTCATACTCCAAAAGATCTCAGATCTTCCATGATCTCAAGTTCTTCGGATTATCGTGTCTTCAAGTTCTCGGCCTCTCATGTTCTTAAGTTTCTCAATTTCTCAGTTTCTCAAATATTTTAAATTTAGAAAAAATTTCAATTTCTCAAAAATTTCAGTTTCGTCCAGTTCTCAAAGCCTAAGGTTTTCCCCAATCTTCTCAGAATTCTAACTTTGAAGTTCTTAAATCCCTCAAGTTCTCAGTTTCAAAAAAATTTCAATTTTTCCGAAATCTCAGGTTCGTCCATTTCTCAAGCTCAAAGGTTTTGTTTCTCAAGTTTTCCGATTTCTAATTCTGAAGTTATACGTCTCAAGTTCTCAGGTTCTTAAGTTTCTCAAATTCTCATACCCCAAAAGATCTCAGATCTTCCATGATCTCAAGTTCTACAGATTATCGTGTCCTCAAGTTCTCGGCCTTTTATGTTCTTAAGTTCCTCAATTTCTCAGTACCTCAAATATTTTAAATTTAGAAAAAAAAACAATTTGCCTAAAATATCAGTTTCGTCCAGTTCTCAAGGCCTAAGGTTTTTTCCCCATGTTCTCACAATTCTAACTGAAGTTCTTATATTCTTCAAGTTCTCAATTTCAAAAAAATTTCAATTTTTCCGAAATCTCAGGTTCGTCCATTTCTCAAGCTCAAAGGTTTTGTTTCTCAAGTTTTCCGATTTCTAATTCTGAAGTTATACGTCTCAAGTTCTCAGGTTCTTAAGTTTCTCAAATTCTCATACCCCAAAAGATCTCAGATCTTCCATGATCTCAAGTTCTACAGATTATCGTGTCCTCAAGTTCTCGGCCTTTTATGTTCTTAAGTTATTCAAATATTTTAGATTTAGAAAAAATTTCAATTTCTCAAAAATCTCAGTTTCGTCCAGTTTTCAAGGGCTAAGGTTTTTTCCCCATCTTCTCAGAATTCTAACTCTGAAGTTCTTAAATTCCTCAAGTTCTCAGTTTCCCAAAAAATTCAATTTTTCTGAAATCTCAGGTTCGTCCATTTCTCAAGATCAAAGATTTTGTTTCTCAAGTTTTCCGAATTCTAATTCTGAAGTTATACGTATCAAGTTCCCAGGTGCTAACTTTTCAGGTTGCTCAAGTTCTTCAAGGTCCCAAATTGTCTAAATTCCCAGGTGTTCCATGATCTCAAGTTCTTCAAATTCATCAGTTCTCAAGTTCTCAGTTTCCCAAAAATTTCAGTTTCTACGAAATCTCAAGTTCGTCCATTTCTCAAGGCCAAAGGTTTTGTTTCTAAAGTTCTCAGATATTTAGTTCTGAAGTTATACTTCCGGAGTTCTCAGGTTCTTAGTTTTCTCAAGTTCTCGGACTCCAAAAGATCTCAGATCTTCCAAGAATTCTGGTTCACCAAAATATCAAGTACTTCCCGGTTTGTTGGTACTGTTATATAATATCTCAGGGTTTTCAAAACCTCAATTTCCTTCAAGGTTTTTTTAAGATCTCAGACTAAAACTCTTCAGGTTGCTCAAGTTCTTTAAGGTCTCAGATTCCCTAAATTCCCAGGTCTTAAATAATCTCAATTTTTTCGAATTAACCAGTTCTCAAGTTCTCAGGTTCTTAGGTTCTTAAATTCCTCAAGTCTTCAGTTTTCGAAAAATTTCATGAATTTTGCATTCTTTCAGGTTCTTAGATTCCTCACAGTCTCAGATTTTCTAAATTTCCTGGTTTTCGGTTTCCCCAAATTCTTAAGTTTTCAGGTTCTCAAGTTCTGAGGGTTCTAATTCTTAATTTAAATTTCTCAATTTCTCAGATCTTCTAAAAATCAGATTCCTGCAGTTCTCAAGTTATGTTTCTCAAAGTCTAAGATTCACTTCCCTTACTCCTCAGATTGTTGAAATCTCTTGTTGGTTCAATTCTCAAATTCGGTTTCTCAGGTTTTCAGGTTCTTAAATTTCTTCAAGTTTCAGATTCCCTAACACCTCAGGTTTTCTAAAATCTCAGATTCATACAGTTCTCAAGTTGTGTTTCTCAAGTTCTAGTGCTTGTTTTGCTCAAGTTTTCAGATTTCTAAATCTTAAGTTATATTTATGAAGTTGTCAGGTTCTTAAGCTTCTCAAGATCTGAGACTTTCTAATATCTCAGATTATCCAAACTTTCAGTTTCCGCCAATTTGCAGGTTCTTAGGCTCCTCAAGCTTTCAAATTAATAGAGATTTCAGGTTCTGCAAATCTCAAGTTCTTTAAGTTTTCTGGTTTCAGGTTCCCTAACACTAAAATCTCAGATTCATACAGTTCTCACGTTGCGTTTCTCAAGGTAGCAGGTTTCTAATTCTTAATTTATATTCCTCAAGTTTTCAGGTTCCGAAAGATCTCAGATCCTCTAAGACCTGAGATTCCTCCAGTTCTCAAGTTCATCAAAGTCTAAGATTCCCTTCCTGTAGATCTTAGGCTTTCTAAAATCTTTTATTGGTCCAATTCTCAAATTATGTTTCTCAAGCTTTCAGGTGATTTAGGTTACTCCAATTTTTAGGTTTTTAGATCAGTTAAAGTCTCAAGTTCTTTAATCCATTAACGTACTTTGAGAATTTGGACATTTCAAGCTCAAGTTTTCCAAAATCTCAGATTCCTCAAGTTGTTAGACTCCTCTAGTCATTGATTTTATGTTTCTTAATGTTTAAAATGTTCACCACGTTCTCAGGTCTCTCAATGTCTCAGATTCCCTAAATTTTCTGTTTTCCAGGATCTCAGGTTCTCAAGTTTTCTAATTCAAATTCAAATTCGCAAGTTATATTTCTCAAAGTCTAAGGTCCTATAAGTTCTCAGGTTTCTGAAAATGTCATCAATCCTCGTCCAGTTCTAAAATTAATTTCCGGAAAGTCTCAAATTCTCTAACAACTTGGGTTTAACAAATCACAGTTCCTTCAGGTAGGTTCCTCAAGGTCTTAAGTTTCTTACGATCTCAGGTTTTTTTTAGTGTGAATTTCGGAACGTCGTATGTGGTCTGAAAACAGATCGAGTGCTTCATTCGATTACCTTGAGACTTGAAAAATTTATTCAAGACAATTTTATAAAAGGTTCTTAAGCTTCTCAAGTTCCCCAAAAACTAGCTCCTCTAATTCTCAAGTATTTTTTAAAGTCTCTTTCCAACTTTTAAGTTAGGTTTCTCACGTTTTCAGGTTCTTAACTTCCAAAATCTCAGATTCCTCCAGTTCTTAGGTGAAGGTCTCAAGTTCTTAAATATCTCAGTTTCATATTATAGTTCTCAAGGTCTAGGATTGCTTGTTTTGCTCCAGTTTTCAGATTTCTAATCCTTAAGTTATGGTTATCAAGTTGTCAGGTTCTTAAGCTTCTCAAGATCTCAGACTTTCTAATATCTCAAATTTTCCAAAATTTCAGTTTCCGCCAATTTTCAGGTTCTCAGGTTCCTCAAGTTTCTCCAAAATCTCAAGTTCGTTAAGCTTTCTGGTTCCTCCAGTTCTAAAGTTTTTTTTTCTAGGCTCCCAAGGTTGTCAGGTTTTTTAAAATTTTATTCGTCTAATTTTAACACACGTCAGTTTTCTAAAATTTCAGATTCTGACAGTTCTCAAGGTACGGTTCTAAAGGTCGCAGGGTTCTATTCTTAATTTATATTTCTCAGGTTCCGAATGAATTCAGAACCTCTAAAAATCAGGTTCTTCAAGACCTGAGATTCCTCCAGTTCTCAAGTTACGTTTCTCAAAGTCTAAGATTCACTTCCCTTAGTTCTCAGTTTTTTTTTGATCTCTTATTGGTCCAATTCTCAATTTCGGTTTCTCAGGTGTTTAGGTTCTTAAATTCCTTCAGGTTTCGGAATCACTAACAGCTCAGGTTTTCTAGAATCTCAGGTTCCTCCAATCCTCAGGCCCCTAGTTCACTAAAGGTCTCAAGTTCTTTAACCAATTAACACCCATTTTTTTTTAGAATTTTTCAAAAACAATCAAAGCATATAAGTTCATTGAGATTTGAGACATTTCAGCTTCTCCAAAACCTCAGTTTCTGTTCTGAGATTCCTTCAGGTCTCAGATATCCCATAATTTTAGCTTTTTTAAGGTTTAAAATGTTCACTATGTGCTCAGATTTTTCAAAATCTTAAATTTCTCTAGTTCTCAAATTATGTTTTTCAATCTAAAATCTCAATTTTCTGCATTTCTCAAGTTTTTAGTTTACTCAAGGTCTCAAGACTTCTAAAGAGCCCAATTATTCAGATTATCAGGTTCCACAAGTTCTCAGGTTCCACAAGTTCTCAGGTTCCTCTAGTTCACAAGTTAGATTTTTCAAGCTTCCAGGTTCTTAGATTCCTCACGGTCTCAGATTTTCTAAATTTCTTGGTTCCCAGGTTCCCCAAATTCTTAAGTTTTCAGGTTCTCTAAAATCTCAGATTCATACAGTTCTCAAGTTGCGTTTCTTAAGGTCGGAGGTTTCTAATTCTTAATTTATATTTCTCAAGTTCTCAGATCTTCTAAAAATCAGGTTTTTCAAAACCTGAGATTCCTACAGTTCTCAAGTTACGTTTCTCAAAGTCTGAGATTCACTTCCCTTAGTTTTCAATTTTTCTTAAATCTCTTATTGGTCCGATTCTCAAATAAGTTTTCAGGTTCCTAAATTCCTTCAGGTTTTATAAAATCTCAGGTTCCTCCAATCCTCAGGTTCCTAGTTCACAAAAGGTCTCAAGTTCTTTAACCCATTAACACCCAGATCTTTTTTTCGAATTTTTCAAAAAAATTAAAGCATATAGGTTCATTGAGATTTGAGACATTTCAGGTTCTCCACAACCTCAATTTCGTCCAGTTCTTAAGTTCTGAGGTTATTGGGTTCCTCAAGCTTTCATAGTCTCTCTAGGTTCTTCAAATTCTCAAGTTCTAAAGTTTTCAGATTTTTAGGTTCTTCGAGTTGTTTGGTTTCCAAAGATCACAAATTTTCCAAAATCTGAGATTACGCAAGTTGTCAGAAGTCTCCAATTTTTAAGTTCTGTTTCTCAAGGTTCAAAGTTATTCCTCAAATTCTCAAATTAGGTTTCTCAAGTTTTCAGGTTTGAAGTATTTCAAGGTTTGAGATTCCCTAACATTTCAGATTTTCCAAAATCTCAAATTCTTTCACTTCCTAGGTTCTTTGTTCACTGAAGTTCCTTATAATATCAGATCTGAGAATCCATTCTCCTTATTCTCGGGTTTTCAGGTTCTTAAGTTCCTCAAGTCTTCAATTTTCGAAAAATGTTAGGTTCTCCAAATCTCGACACGTTCTTCCAGTTCTAAAGGTCAAAGGTGTTTTGTGCTAAAGGTTTTATATTTCTAAACCTGAAGTTAAACGTCCCAAGTTCTTAAGTTCTTAGGTTTCTTAAGTTCTGAGATTCCTTAAGATCTCAGATATTCCAAAATTTTAGGTTTCTTAAAGTTTAAAATGTTCACTATGCGCTTAGGTTTTTCAAAATCTTAAATTTATCTAGTTCTCAAATTATGTTTCTCAATCTAAAATCTCAGTTTTCTGCAGTTCTCAAGTTTTTAGTTTACTAGTCTCAAGTCTTTTAAAGAGCCCAATTATTTAGATTCTCAGGTTCTTCAAGTTCTCAGGTTCCTCTAGTTCTCAAGTTAGATTTTTCAGGCTTTCAGGATCTTAGATTCCTCACAGTCTCACATTTTCTAAATTCCCTGGTTCTCAGTTTCCCCAAATTTTTAGGTTCTCAGGTTCTCAAGGTCTGAGGTTTCTATTTTTAATTATTAAATATTTCTAAAGTTCTAAAAATTAGGTTTTTCAAGACCTGACATTCCTTCAGTTCTCAAGTTATGTTTCTCAAAGTATAAGATTCCCTTCCCTTAGTTCTCAGGTTTACCCTGCGACCTTGAGAACTGTAAGAATCTGAAATTTTAGAGAATTTAAGATCCTGAAAACTTGATAAACCTAATTTGAAAATTGGACGAATAAGAGATTAAAAAAAAACTGAGAACTAAGGGAAGGGAATCTTAAATTTTGAGAAACGTATAACTTGAGAATTGGAGGAATCTCAGGTCTTGAGGAACCTGATTTTTAAAAGATCTGAGAACTTGAGAAATATAAATTAAGAATTAGAAACTTCAGACCTTGAGAACCTGAGAACTTACAAATTTGGGGAACCTGAGAACCAGGAAATTTAGAAAATCTGAGACTGTGAGGAATCTAAGAATCTGAGAACTTGAGGAACTTGAGAATCTAAATAATTTGACTCTTTTGAAAACTTGGGACTTTGATTAAACTAAAAACTTGAGAACTGCAGAAGCCTGAGATTTTAGATTGATAAAGAAATTTAAGATTTTGAAATACCTTAGCACATAATGGAAATTTTAAACCTTAAGAAACCACAGATTTTGGATACCTGAGATCTTAAGGAATCTTAGAACTTGAGAAACCTAAGAAACTAAGAACTTGAGACGTATAACAAAATCCTTTGACCTGTAGAACTGTCGAGATTTTGGAAAACCTGAAAACCTGGGAACTTGAGAACTAGAGGAACCTGAGAACTTGAAGAACCCGAGAATCTGAATATTAGGGCTCTTTAGACGACATGAGGCCTTGAGTAACCTAAAAACTTGAAAACTGCAGAAAACTAATTTGAGAACTAGAGAAATTTAAGATTTTGAAAAACCTGAGCACATAGTGAACATTTTAAACCTTAAGAAAGCTAAAATTTTGGGATGTGTGAGACCTTAAGGAATCTCAGAACTTGAGAAACCTAACAACCTAAGAACTTGAAACGTTTGACTTCAGATTTAGAAATATAAGAACATGAACACAAAACACCTTTGACCTTTAGAACTGGAAGAACCTGTCGAGATTTTCGAGAGCTTGAAATTTTTGGAAAACTGAAGACTTGAGGAACTTAAGAACCTGAAAACCTCAGAAGGAGGAGAATTTATCCTCAGATCTGATATTATGAGGAATTTGAGTGAACAAAGAACGTGAGAAATGAAAGAATTTGAGATTTTGGAAAATCTAAAATTTTAGGGAATCAAACCTTGAGATACTTAAAAACCTGACAACTTGAGAAATCTCAGATTTTGGAAAACCTGTAATCTTTGGAAACTTGAAAACCTAAGATGTTGGAAAACTTGTGAATTTAGAGAATTTGAAAGCTTGAGGAACCTAACGATTTTTGGACAACCTGAAATGTCTCAAATCTCAATGAACCTATATGCTTTGATTGTTTTTGAAAAATTCGAAAAAAAATCTGGGTGTTAATGGGTTAAAGAACTTGTACCTTTAGTGAACTAGGAACCTGAGGATTGGAGGAAATTGAGATTTTAAAAAACCTGAGGTGTTAGTAAATCTGAAACCTGAAGGAATTTAAGAACTTGAAAACTTGAGAAACCTAAATTGAGAATTGGACCAATAAGAGATATATTTACTAAAAATCTGAGAACTAAGGGAAGTGAATCTTAGACTTTGAGAAACATAACTTGAGAACTGGAGGAATCTCAGGTCTTCAAGAACCTGATTTTTAGAGGAACCTGAGAACTTGAGAAATATAAATTAAGAATTAGAACCCTGCGACCTTGAGAACTGTAAGAATCTGAAATTTTAGAGAACCTGACGTGTCAGGGGAACTGAAACCTGATCGAATTTAAGAACCTGAAAACTTGAGAAACCTAATTTCAAAATTGGACGAATAAGAGTTTGAAAAACCTGAGAACCTTGGGAGCCTTAGAACTAGAAAAAAAATTACAACTTTTGGAACCAGAAAGCTTAACGAACTTGAGATTTTGGAGAACCTGAAATCCCCGGTAATTTGCAAACTTGAAAACCTGAGAACCTAAAAATTGGCGGAAACTGAAATTCTGGAAAATCTGAAATATAAGAAAGTCTGAGATCTTGAGAACCTTAAGAACCTGACAACTTGATAACTATAACTTAAGAATTGGAAATCTGAAAACTTGAGCAAAACAAGCAACCCTATATCTTGAGAAACACAACTTGAGAACTATAGTAGGAAACTGAGATTTTAAAAAACCCGAACTGTCTCAAATCTCAAAAGACGTATAATCTTTGACGGTTTTCAAATAACTCGAAAAAATGAGGCTAATAGGTTAAAGAACTTGAGACCTTCACCTGAGAACGGGAGGAATCTGAGATTTTGGAAGTTAAGAACTTGAAAACTTGAGAAAACTAACTTGAAAATTAGAAAGAAATTTAAAAAAAGCTTGAGAACTAGAGGAACCCGAAAACTTAAGGAACTTGAGATTTTGGAGAACCTGAAATCTTTGAGAATTTCAGAACTTGGGGATTGGCGGAAACTGAGATTTTGGAAAATCTGCGATGTTAGAATGTCTGAGATCTTGAGAAGCTTAAGAACTTGACAACTTGATAAATATAAATTAAGAATTAGAAATCTAAAAACAATTAACCTTAGACATTGAAAAACACAACTTGAGAACTATAATATGAAACTGAGATTTTAGAGAACCCGAACTGTCTCAGATCTTAAAATACGTATGATCTTTAAGATTTTTTAAGTAATGCAAAAAAATCGAAATGAGGTTAATAGGTTAAGCAACTTAACCTGAGATTTTGGAAACCTAACCTGAAAACTTGAGAAATCTAACTTGAAAGATGGAAAGAGATTTTAAAAAATATTTGAGAACTACAGGAACCCGAAAACTTGATTTTTGAGAACTTGAGAAGCTTAAGAACCTTTTATAAGATCACATACGACGTTCCGAAATTCACACTAAAAAAACCTGAGATCATAAGGAACTTAACACCTTGAGGACAGTACCTGATGGAACTGTAATTTGTAAAACCCAAGTTGTTAGCGAATTTGAGATCTCCAGGAACTTAATTTTAGAACTGGACGAAGATTGATGAAATTTTCAGAAACCTGAGAACTTATGTACCCTTAGACCCTGAGAAACATAACTTGAGAACTTGAGGAATTTGGGGTTTTGAAGAACCTGATATTTTAGAAAACCTGAGATCTTTTGGAACCTGAGAACTTGGAAAACCTAAGAATTAGAAAACTTGAGAACCCGAGATCTTGAAGAAAGGAAATTTAGGGAATCTGAGACTTTGAGAAACATGAGAATATGGTGAACATTTTAAACATTAAGAAACATAAAATCAATGAATAAAGGTGTCTAACAACTTGAGGAATCTGAGATTTTTGGAGAACCTGAGCTCTTGACTTAGACCTTGAGAAACACAACATGAGAACTGGATGCAACTGGTGGACCAATAAGAGATTTTAAAAAATCTGAGAACTAAGGGAAGGGAATCTTAGTCCTGCGACCTTGAGAAACGCTCCTTGAGAACTTTTTGAATCTGAGATTTTAGAGAACCAGAGGTGTTAGGGAATCTGAAACTTGAAGGAATTTAAGAACCTGAAAACCGAATTTGAAAATTGGACCAACAAGAGATTTCAACAATCTGAGAACTAAGGGAAGTGAATCTTAGACTTTGAGAAACATAACTTGAGAACTGAAGGAGTCTCAGGTCTTGAAGAGCCTGATTTTTAGAAGATCTGAGAAACTGAGAAAAACTTAAGAATTTGGAGAAACTGAGAACCAGGAAATTTAGAAAATCTGAGACTGTGAGGAATCTAAGAACCTGAAAGCCTGAAGAATCTAAGTTGAGAACTGCAGAAACCTGAGATTTTTGATTGAGAAACATAATTTGAGAACTAGAGAAATTATAGATTTTGAAAAACCTGAGCACATAGTGAACATTTTAAACCTAAAATTTTGGAATATCTAAGATCTTTAGGAATCTTAGAACTTGAGAAACCTAAGAACCTAAGAATTCGAAACCTATAAATTCAGATTTAGAAATATAAAAACTTGAGCACAAAACACCTTTGATCTTTAGAACTGGAAGACCCTGAAACTGAAGACTTGAGGAATTTAAGAACCTAAAAACCTGAGAACTTGAGAAATGGTTAATTTGAAAAAATTTAGATCATGGAAGACCTGGGAATTTAGACAATCTGAGACCTTGAAGAACTTGAGCAACCTGAAAAGTTTTAGTCTGAGATCTTAAGAAACCTAAAATACTGAGAAACTTACGACTTTGTCGACTTTATAAAACCCTGAGATTTAATGAAACAGTTCCAACAAACCCGGAAGTACTTGATATTTTGGTAAACCAGAAATCTTGGAAGATCTGAGATCTTTTGGAGTCTGAGAACTTGAGAAACCTAAGAACCTGAAAACTATGTTCATTTCTCTAGTTCTCAAATTATGCTTCTCAATCTAAAATCTCAATTTTCTACAGTTCTCAAGATTTTAGGTTACTCAAGGTCTCAAGTCTTCTAAAGAGCCCAATTATTCAGATTCTCGGGTTCCTCAAGTTCTCAGGTTCCTCTAGTTCTCAAGTTCACAGGTTTTCAGGTTCTCCAAAATCTCGACAGGTTCAGCCAGTTCTAAAGGTCAAAGGTTTTTGTTATACGTCTCAAGTTCTTAGATTCTTAAGTTTCTCAAGTTCTAAGATAGGTATTCTAAAATCTCAGGTTCTTAGATCAGTTAAGGTCTCAAGTTTTATAATTCATTAACGTAGTTTTAGAATTGAGACATTTCAGGTTCTATAAAATCTCCAGTTGCATCCAGTTCTCATGTTGTGTTTCTCAAGGTCTAAGGTTGCGATTTTGCTCAAATCTTCAGGTTTGAGGTTTCTCAAGTTTTGAGATTCCTTAAGAGCCTAGGTTCTCCAAAAATCTCAGATTCCTCAAGTTGTTAGACACCTTTATTCATTGATTTTATGTTTCTTAATGTTTAAAATGTTCACCATGTTCTCAAGTTCTCAGGTTGTTAGTTCACTCAACATTCCAATTTCCTTTGGATCTCAAATCTTTTCAGATCTCAGATTTTTCAAAAAAGCTTTGTGAACCTGAGAACTTGGGAAAGCTGAGATTTTGGAGAACCTGAAATTTTTGGGAACCTAAAAATTTGGGAAACTTGGAAATTGAGGGAATCTGAGAACTTTTATTTAATTTGAAAGCTAGAGACATCTGAGAACTTGAGGATCCTGAGTATTTGAGATCTTGAAAAACCTTGAAAACTTGAGAACGGGAGCAACCTGAGGTTTTGGAAAACCATTAAACCCAGAGAAACATAAATTGATCTGAGATTTTGGAGAATTAAAAACTAGATATTTGGTTAATCTAGTTACTTAAAAAAAGTGTGAGTGAGTGGGAAATGTGTTACCCGACGCATGGTCCCATTCCACGCAAATACGTAGTTTTAATTTTTTAGAATAAGGATTAATTAGGACAGGCAACGTGTGACGTCAGTACTGGTCAGGTCGCCAGTCTGGCGCCAAGACGTCTCTCGACTCTTTAGTTCTAAGTTTAGGCTATTTTAATTGTAAAAGGAACACTTCTCACCACCCGGGACCGACTCTGAATAGACAGCTCAAAAAATTACACAGATTTTATTGTTCAAAAATTACAAAATAAAGTTTCAAACTAGTGCACAAACGCAGCGACGATGACGAAGATCGCACCCAAAAGACTGATCCGTGTTCCAACGGCAGAACCTTTGCCGTCACCGTTCTCATCATCCAACTTCTCAATCGGCACATCGGTCCGTCCGAACAGCCCAAACGCCAGAACACTCTCTTGTCTTGTTGCAGCCAACTTCACAGAAGTAGAATTTGTGTCATTATTGTTGCTGCAAAACTCCGGATTATCGAAGGGCATAAGGTAATAATTAAGAGTGATGGGAAAATAGAAGGAGGTGTTGTCTCTGGGCAGATTTCCGGTCACTGTCAGCTTGGTAAACCTCGTGGTGGTGTTCACTCTGGACCCGCAGGTGTCATCGGCAGCGGTTTCGCAGGCGACCAAGCTGCAAGTTCGGACGTGGGCTTCAACGCCGTTGTAATCGACCATACCGTCGAAAATCATGAACCTGGGACAAGATGCCATCAGAGTGGTATTCGTATAATTTGAAGGACTCACTTGTATGTTTCGTAGATGTTTGATAGATTCGTATTGAGGACGACTTCGAATTTGCAGCAGAAGTCGCGATCGCACAGCTGAGTCTCTGTGTGATTTTTGGATAGATCGAGATGTTCGAATTTGTATCTTCCAGCACTGAAAGCTCTTTGCGTTATATAGTTTGAGACGTTGAATCTATCTGCATCACCAGGGAGTCCGAATTGTACCTAAAATAATCACTGTTAAATGAGACATGCTGTTATTAAAGAGTTACGTACTGTAGGTGCGCAAGTCGTCTTGTTAATCCTTCGCGTAGTTACGCTTTGGATTATGGGCTTACTGCTGGCCGTGTCCGCGATGTAATGTTCCGCAATCCGACCGTCTGCCAAGTAAATACCACTACCTCCGCGACCCTCTTTTGGTTTGCCGTAGTTTGCGGCTAAGAGGTTGACTCCACTCGCCACAGCATAGCCGTGTTGAACACTTAGAGCTGCACGAATTACAATCAAATCAGCTTTTGCCAAAATTACTTACAATGGTAGAACGGTGTCTTCGAGACCCATGCCGTCGGGAAAACCACATCCGTGACTGCCCCATCCTCAAGGACGGTCCTGGAAGGATGGTGAAAAAGAATATCGAAACAAGTGAAGATGCCGAAAGTGGCACCAAAATCAGTTGAAAAAGTGAGATTTTGGTTGGGTGATCCTGGAGTCAGTCGAGACTCGGCATAGAGATTGATCTTTCGGTACTTCAAGATGATGGTACCATTTCTGTCGAAAACTAGATTGGTGTTGTAATAATGGATTTGGCTGCCAGTTTGAGTCTTTTCAAGCAAGTTGACGACAAGGTAGAGTTGTCGTTCCAGAGCAATAGCGTTCAACCGTTTAATGACGTGATGAGTGTCGTCGATTTCTATAGCGTATTCTAGGTCTGTGGTTACTGTCGTGAGACCATATTCGGGAAAGACGATAATGTCAACGCCCTGGAATCGAATAACTGTATAAATGAAGTCCATTCGACCGAGGTTTATCATCGTACCTGGCTTCTAGCAGTGTTTGCGTAATCCTCATAGGCTTTCAAATTGGCTAGGATAGTTTCATTGGCAGTGGCCTTCATTTCTGGAAAGTACTCAATCACAGCAGCTTTGTAGCCCTGCAGAAATATCATGATTTATATGAATAATTAAAGAGTCAACTCACCAAAACCGCGCTGGTGGTAAAACACACAGCAAGAAGTGTTAAACGCCACATCTTGCAATGCACTGAACAGTGAGGCGGAAAAGTCACTGATAAGATTAGTGTAACAGTTTGCGAAAGGTTTGGCGGCTTGTGTGTCTCCGTATGTAAAATGTTTATTATCTGCTTATCTATTTACTATGAGAGAGATAACATTGGTCCGTTAATGGGGCCTGCTGTGTCATATCGTCAGTGTTACGATGTATTTTCAATTTCCTTTCGTTTACTTTACTGTTCCTTTTCGTCGCCTGATTTGTAGTCTCAGGTCCTTAGGCTAATCAAGGTCTCAGATTTCTTAAATTTTTAAGTTTCCCAGAAGCTCACCTTCTCAAGTTCTCAAGTTTTTAGGATCCCAAAACTTTAGGTCTTCCTTTTAGGTTTAAAATGGTCACCATATTCGCAGGTTAGGTTCTTCAGTTTCTCTAGGTTTCTTAGAGCATTGAGTTCTTAGGTTCCTCAAAGTGTCAGATTCCCTAAATTTCCAGGTTCCGAAAGATCTCAGGTCTTCTAAAATATCAGGTTCTTCAAAACCTCAAGTTGTCGAATTCTTCCAGTTCTAAGTTATGTTTCTCAAGGTCTAAGGATCCATAAGTTCTCAGGCTTTTGAAAAATCGCATCTTCGTCCAGTTCTAATGTTCCTGGAGATCTCAAATTCCGTAACAACTTGGGTTTTACAAATCACAATTCCTTCAGGTCGTTTCCTCGATCTCAGGTTTTTTTTAGTGTGAATTTCGGAACGTCGTATCTGATCTGAAAACAGATCGATTGCTTCAGTCGATTACTCGAGACTTGACACATTTATTCAAGACAAGTTTATAACAGTTCAACACCTCAAGTTTTCAAATTAGCAAAGATTTCAGGTTCTCCAAAATCTCAAGTTTGTTAAGTTTTCTTTTTTTCTAGGTCCAAGACTGCCAAGGTTCTAAGGTTTTTCAAAATCTTATTCGTCCGATTTTCAAATTAGGTGTCTCAAGTTTTCAGGTTCTTAAATTCCTTCAGGTTTCAGATTCCCTAACACCTCAGGTTCTCTAAACTCTAAGATTCATACAGTTCTCATCTCTGTCTTATACTTCTCAAGTTCTCAGGTTCCGAAAGATCTCAGATCCTCCAAAAATCACCAAGACCTGAGATTCTGCCAGTTCTCAAGTAATATGTTTCTCAAAGTCTAACATTCCCTTCCCTTGGTTCTCAGGTTTTTTAAAATCTCTTATTGGTCCAATCCTCAAATTGGTTTCTCAAGTTTTCAGGTTCTTAATTTCCTTTAGGTTTCAGATTTCCATTAACGTACATTGAGAATTGAGATATTTCAGGCCCCCTAAAATCTTCACATGCATTCAGTTCTCATGTTGCGTTTCTCAAGATCTACGGTTACGTTTTTGCTCAAGTTCTCATGTTTTGAGATTCCTTAAGAGCTCAGGTTCTCTAAAATAACAGATTCCTCAAGATATTAAACTCCTCTAGTCATCGATTTTGTTTCTTAATGTTTAAAATGTTCACCATGTTCTCAGGTCTCCCAAAGTCTCAGATTCCCTAAACTTCCTGGTTTTCCAGGATCTCCGGTTCTCAAGTTTTCAGATTCTTATAGGATTTCCAGGTTTTCAAGATCCTCAAGCTGACGGATGCGTCAAGTTCTCAAGTTCTCAGGTTGCTAGGCTCCTCAAGATTTCAAAAGATTTCAGGTTCTCCAAAATCTGAGATTTCTAAAGTTGTCATGTTAGGATTCCAATTTCCTTTAGGTCTCAAATCTATTCAGATCTCAGATTTTTCAAAAAAGCTTTGTAAACCTGAGATCTTGGGAAACATGTCTCAAATCTCACAGTTTGTCAGCTTTTGAACTATTAAACACGAATAGAGCAATCGATATGTTTTCTTTTTCTTAAAATACGACGTTCCGTAAATTCACAAACACAAGTAAAGGTGGTCAGGAAAAAGACTGAGAACCTTAGAACCTAAGAAACACAAGTTGACAACTATAACAACCTGAGATTTTGGAGAACCTGAAATTTTTGGGGACCTAAAAACCTGAGAATTTGAGGAGCTGGGTTTCTGGGAAAATTGGGAATTGAGGGAAGCTGAGACCTTCAGCAAACTAAGGACCTGAGAACCTGAGAATATTTAATTTGAAAACTAGAGACATCCGAGAACTTGAGAAACTTAAAATCCTGAAAACTTGAGAAATCGAATTTGAGAATTGCAAACTTCTGACAACTTGGGAAATCTCAGATTAAGGAGAAACTGTAATCTTTGGAATCCAGAAATTTGAGAACCTTTGAACTTGAGTTCAAATTGAGAACTGGGAGAACCTGAAATCTTGGAAAACCTGAGAACTTGGGGATCCTTTAAAATTGAGCGACATAATTTGAGAACTGGACGAATCCGACAACTTCATAAATCTGAGGTTTTCAAGAACTTGATATTTTTGCAGATCTGAGATCTTTCGGAACCTGAGAACATGGAAAAATCTGAAAATTTAGGGAATCTGAGACCTTGAGAAATCTAAGACCTAATAATCTAAGAAACCTAACCTAATTTGAGAACTGGAGGAATCTAAGATTCTGAAAAACCTGAGAACATTTCAAACCTTTAGAAACATACAATTGATGACTGGATGAGTCTAACAACTGAGGAATCTAAGATTTTGGAGAACCTAAAATCTTAGAAGAGCATAGATCTAAAGAATTTTAAAACTTGAGAAGCCTAAAAATCTAAAAACTAGAGGAATCTGAGATTTTATAAAACCTGAGGTGTTAAGGTACCTAAAACCCGAGAGAACTGAAGGAACCTGAAAACTTAAGGAACTTGGTACTTTGAAAAACCTGAAATCTTTGGAAATTTGAGAACTTGAGGAACCTAAGAATTGGTGGAAACTGAGATCTTGGAAAGTTTGAGACCTCGAGAAACTTAAGAATCTGAAATCAACTCTTCACATAAGTGTCTAAAATGTCAAAAGTTACATCTTTGACAGTTCTCGAGTCAAATACACCAATTGATCTATTTTTTTTTTTTAGTAAATTCTTGAAATACTTAACCGAAAAGTAGTAGAAATTCAGATAATAAAGCTGGCTATGGAAAACGGTTGTATCAACCTGAGAAACGTAATTTGAGATTTGGAGGCATAAGAGATTTCCTTAGACCTTCACAAACATAACTTGAGAACTGGAGATTTCTGAAACTACTAAGACCTTGAGGAAACTACGAGCTTGAAATTTAAGAACTCAAGGAGCTTTATTTTAGAACTGAAGGCATATGTGTTTTTGAAAAACTGGAGGAGGATTCCTGATATATTAGGAGATCTGAGATCTTTCGGAACCTAAGAACTTCGAAAACAAAAATACTTAGAGAACTAGAGGAACTTGAGAATCTGAATAATTGGGCTCTTTAGAATACTTGAGACCTTGAGTAAAGTAAAAACTTGTGAACTGCAAAAAACTGAGATTTTAGATTGAGAAACATAATTTGAGAACTAGAGAAATTTAAGATTTTGAAAAACCTGAGCACATATAGTGAACATTTTAAACCTTAAGAAATCTAAAATTTTCGGATATCTGAGATCTTAAGTAATCTCAGAACTTGAGAAACCTAAGAACTTGAGACGTATAACTTTTAGAAATAAAAGAACTTGAGCTCAAAGGTCTTTTGTGCTCAAGTTCTTAGATTCCTCCAGTTCTCAAATTAGGTTAGGTTTCTTAGATTATTAGGTCTTATTATTATTAGGTTTCTCAAGGTCTCAGATTCCCTAAATTTTCAGATTTTTCAGGATCTCAAGTTCTCAAATTCTTAGGTTTTCCATGTTCTCAGGTTCCGAAAGATTTCAGATCTGCAAAAATATCAGGGTTTTTAAAACCTCAGATTTCTCAAGTTGTCGGATTCCTCCAGTTCTCAAATTATGTTGCTCAATTTCAAAGGATCCCCAAATTCTCAGGTTTTCCAAGATTTCAGGTTCTTTATTTATTTATTTAGGTTCCTCCATTTCTCAAATTCTCAGGTTGTTACGTTTCTCAAGCTTTAAAATTCCCATGTTTTCCAGCATATTTGCTTCTTCAAATTCTCAAGTTTTTCACGTTCTCAGATTTTTAGGTTCATCAAGTACTCTGGTTTCAGGTTCTCCAAAATTTGAGACTTCTCAAGTTCTCAGAAGTGTAGTTCTCAAGTTATGTTTCTCAAAGTCTAAAGATATTCCTCCAATTCTCAAATTATGTTTCTAAAGATCTCAGATCTTTCCAGATCTCAGATTATTCAAAAAAGTGTTGTAAAACTGAGAACTTGAGAAACGACACTATGTGCTCAGGTTTTTCGAAATCTTAAATTTCTGTAGTTCTCAAATTAGGTTTCTCAAGTTTTCAGGTTCTTAAATTCCCTAACTCCGAAGGTTTTCTAAAATCTCAGGTTTCTGCGGGTCTCAAGTTTTTTGTTTACTCAAGGTATCTAGTCTTCTAAAGAGTGAAATTATTCAGATTCTCAGGTTCTCAGATTCTTCTAGTTCTCAAGTTTTTCAAGGTATCAGATTGAAACTTGAGCACAAAAGACCTTTGAGCTTTTGAATTGGAAGACCTTGTCGAGATTTTCGAGCACGTGAATTTTTTTTTAAACTGAAGACTTGAGGAACTAAGAAACCTAAGAACTTGAGACGTTTAACTTCAGATTTAGAAATATAAGAACTTGAGCACAAAACACCTGTAATCTTTGGAAACCACACAACTCGAAGAACCTAAAAGTCTGAGAACTTTAGAACCTGAGAATTTGAAAAACCTAACATGCTGGAAAACTTGAGGAACCTAACAACCTGAAAATTTGAGAAACAACTTGAGAACTTGACGAAACGGTTTTGGAGAAGCTGAAATGTCTCAAATCTCAATGAACCTTTGTTTTTGAAAAATTCGAAAAAAAAAAACTCGGTGTTAATGGGTTAAAGAACTTGAGAGCTTTAGTGAACTAGGAACCTGAGGATTGGAGGAACCTGAGGTCTGGAAGAATCTGAAACCTAACGGAACTTAAGAACCTGAAAACTTGAGAACTGGACCAATAAGAGATTTCAAAAACCTGAGAACTAAGGGAAGGGAACCTTAGACTTTGAGAAACATAATTTGAGAACTGGGGGAATCCGAGAACTTGAGGAATCTCAGGTCTTGAAGAACCGGATTTTAAGAGGATCTGCGATCTTTCGGAACCTGAAAAATATAAATTACGAATTAGAAACCGGCGACGCAATTTGAGAACTGTATGAATCTGAGTTGCTAGAGAACCTGAGGTGTTAGGCATCTGAAACCTGAACGAATTTAAGAACCTGAAAGCCTGAGAAACCTAATTTGAAAATTTGACAAATAAAAGATACTGAAAAACCTGAGAACTTCAAAACTTTAGAAAACTTAACGAACTTGACTCTTTGGAGAACCTGAACTCTTTGAAAACTTGAGGAACCTAAGAACCTGAAAATTGGCAGAAGTTGAGATTCTGGAAAATCTGAGATATTAGGAAACCTGAAAATTGAATGAACTTAAGAACCTGAAAATTGGGAAATCCATTTCCAATTCTGCCACAAGCGATAAATCACTTTTCATTCATTATAGAATTTTTACTACCATCAAGCTGTGAAGTCACTGCTTCCCTCCCAACTTATTTTTTGCGGACAGCCAAAAGGGGTAATGAAGACAATTTAATTTACAATTTTTGTTAATATTGTGGTGGAAATGACGGCATATTGTCACTACGGCTCCGTGTGTCCACCACTCGCCACCTAACTCTTCTCGTATTTGCTTTAGTTTTGATTTTTGGCTATTATTTATACCGTCATATTTCCCTTCCTTTCCTAGTTTTCTTCCGTCTTTCTCCCACGATGTTTACATATTTATTTTCTATTCTCTCCGTTTGCCAATTGTAATGTACTTTTTCTCTATCTGTCTCGCACTCTTCCATGTTTTTGACGCGAAACGACTTTAAAATGGGCAATTAGAGAGCACTTAAAAATTGAAACAAATAGATGCTACATTTTAAGTTCTTGTATCTTTGTGGCCGTACTACACACAGCCCTAAATTCAGTATCGTTGTGTAGAGGAAAGAAGTGAGAAATTTATTATGCAGTCTCTCGTGCGCAGCCAGAACAGTGACTGGCCTCTAATTCATTTTATGCTTGCTTAACAAATACCGCCCACATGTGGCGCACGAGGAGGTATAAAATGCCAATGAACATTGTTCTCAGCACAATTCTAAAAAAAAGTGACATTGGTCGGCAATGAGCTTGTAAATTCAAGCGGAAGTATAAAAAAACACCAGCATATTGTAAAAAATTAAAAATGTATTTAGACTTATAGAAAACACAATTAAAATACGACACGGAGAATCGTCACGAACCCCTGTCTCCGTCCCTGATGACACTTAGCACATATCTTATAGTATCAACAACATTACTGGACACGAGCTCGGGCGATATTTGATAGTGTTTCAACACCTGTTGCAACTGTCTGTCCAATTGTGCCGATTTGAATACCAGCTTTGCCTTCTGATTGTTGGCCGCCAAAGACCACATGATTGAAACGATGACGGCCTTCTCTTCATGATTTCCATGTTCCAACTTGTTTTTGAGCAAATTTAAAAAGTCACCTGAAAAACCAAAGGGGACATATAGTACCAACTTCAAAAATCGTCACTATCCACCTGAAGTCAAGAGTCTAGGTCTGTTCGGTTGGTAGAACGCTGTGTTTCGCAACACCAGCAGGGCGGTGCTTCGGTTCGGTGACTTCGTTCCTGAAGCCAGAGTTAAAAGTAGATCGAAGACGTCGCCGATTTTGGCAACACAAGATTGACCTTCTGGACATAACGTGAACGTTTGGAGGAATTCCAACCAGATTTGCTCCACGAGGTCCCAGGGTTTTTGTTTTTTGATGATGGCAGGGTGGAGTCGGGATAGACTGTTTAATAAAGAACTCTGAAATAAAGAGGTATCATCGAACCGATAACGAAGATGTGGACACAACTTACCTTAGATATAAGAATGCGACACTCCAACACGGAGCAACAGTTTCTCAAAACACCAAAGCAGAGCTCCAGGACGTCCAACCCATGTGTCTTACTCACTTGGTCCATTTCTTTTTCAATCAACGCGACAATCGCGTGAAGAAGTGAGATTTTGCTGGGAACCTTCCGGGGGCCGCTTCCGGCCACTGAACTCGTCAGAGGTAACGACTGACACGCTGAAGATGTTCTTTTTAGTTCGCATTAAAGAAACAAGAGAGACTTACCTGATGAACAATCGGTGGTAAAAGTGCACAACATTTTCAGTGCATCGACCAGATGTGGATTCTGCAGAGAAAACCAGACCCACAACTTATGCACGAAATCGCTCAGTCCTAACTCGGCGAACTTGTTCTTTATCGTTTCATCGCCAACCATAAAGTTCGTGACCAAACTTCAAATCACTTCATTCAATTCCTTCAGGGTCGGACAGACCCGCTTCTTCTCCAAGACTCTCCTCAGAGAATCGACCGACTCCAAACTCAACTTGACGTGGAAATCTTTGAGCTGTTTCACGATGGCGGCGGTCATGCCGGCGTTAAAAGCGCACTTCTTCGCCTCGCACGACACGCAAAGAATAGATGTGAGCGATGACATAATCATCGACTTTTTTCTCAGCAGATCTGTGGACACTTTGAAATTGCATAGATCGTACAGGTTCAACAGAATTTTGCAAATCTCCGCACCGGCCAACGTTTGGTTTTCCGCCGTTTCGACGTGGATCAATTGCGAATCGTCACTTCTGGTGGTCGTCGGGACCGTGCGATATATTAGTCATCGATTTTGTTTCTTAATGTTTAAAATGTTCACCATGTTCTCAGGTTCTCAAGTTCTCAGGTTGTTAGGCTTCTCAAGATTTCAAAAAATTTCAGGTTCTCCAAAATCTGAGATTTCTAAAGTTGTCATGTTAGGATTCTCAATTTCAGATTCTAAATTCTCAGGTTATTAGTTCACTCAAGATTCCAATTTCCTTTGATCTCAAATCTTTTCAGATCTAAGATTTTTCAAAAAAGCTTTGTAAACCTGAGATCTTGGGAAACATATCTCAAATATCACAGTTTTAAACACAAAGATACGAATAGAGCAATCGATATGTTTTCTTTTTCTTAAAATACGACGTTCCGTAAATTCACAAACACAAGTAAAGGTGGCCATGAAAAAGACAGAACCTTAGAACCTAAGAAACACAACTTGAGAACTACAAGAACCTGAGAACTTGGGGAAACTGAGATTTTGGAGAACCTAAAATTTTTGGGATCCTAAACACCTGAGAATTTGAGAAGCTGGGTTTCTGGGAAACTTGGGAATTGAGGGAAGCTGAGACCTTTAGCAAACTAAGGACCTGAGAACCTGAGAATATTATATTTGAAAACTAGAGACATCCGAGAACTTGAGAAACTTAAAATCCTGAAAACTTGAGAAATCTAATTTGCGAATTGAAAACTTCTGACAACTTGAGAAATCTCAGATTAAGGAGAAACTGTAATCTTTGGAATCCAGAAATTTGAGAACCTTTTAACTTGAGTTGAAATTGAGAACTGGAAGGACCTAAAATCTTGGAAAACCCGAGAACTTAGGGAACCTTCAACCTTGAGAACTGGAGGAATCCGACAACTCCCGAAACCTGAGGTTTTAAAGAACCTGATATTTTAGAAAATCTGAGATCTCTCGGAACCTGAGAACTTGGAAAACTTGAGAATCTGAAAACTTGAGAACCTTGAAATTTACAGAATCTGAGACTAGAAGGAGGAACCTCATAATCCAAGAAAGCAAATTTGAGAACCGGAGGAATCAAAGATTCTGAAAAACCTGAGAACATAGTGAACATTCTAAAACTTGAGGAATCTAAGGTTTTGAAAAACCTGATATTTTAGAAGATCTTTAGGATCCTGAAAACTTGGAAATCCTAAGCATCTGAAAACTTGAGAACCTGAGATCCTGGAAAACCAGGAAATTTATGGAATCTGAGACTTTGAGAAACCTGAGAACATGGTGAACATTTTAAACATTAAGAAACATAAAATTTATTACTGGAGGAGTGTAACAATCTGGGGAATCCGAAGAATCTCAAAACTTGAGAAACCCAAGAACCTGAGAACTGGAGGAACCTGAAATTTTATAAAACCTGAGGTGTTCAAGAAACCTAATTTGAGAATTGGGCCCATAAGAGATTTTAAAAAAACCTGAGGACTTTGGGAATCTCAGACCTAGAAAAAACGTGACAACTGGAGGAACCTGAAAATTTGAGGAACTTGAGACGTTGGAGAACTTTGAGAATTTGAGAAATTCAGGAACCTAAGAATTTGAGAGTTGGCGAAAACTGAGTTTTTGAAAAATTTGAGATTTTATAAAGTTTGAGACCTCGAGAAGCCTAAGAAACTGAAAATTTGATAAATAAGCTCTTCACCATAATGTCTGAAATGTCGAAAGTTTCATCTTTGACAGTTTTTGAGTCAAATACCCCAACCGATCAAATCTTTTTCAGCGTTCCAAAATTCATAAAAAGAAGAAAAGCTGGCTACGCAAATCTGTGACAAATCTTGAAATACTCAAACGAAAAGTAGTCAAATGAAGCACATGTTGTCAGATGAAATACGACGTTCTGAAATTCACATAAGAATAGCTGGCCATGGAAAAGGCTTGTATCAAGTTGAGAAACCTAATTTGAGATTTGGAGGCATTAGAGATTTCCTTAGACCTTCACAAAACTAACTTGAGAACTTTCAAATTTTGGACAACTTGAAATCTTAAAAAAGATCGTAAGAAACTTGAGACCTTGATAAAACTACGAGCTTGAGATTTGAAGGAACCTGTAATATAAAAAAAAACTAAGTTGTTAAGCAATTTGAGACCTCAAGGAGCTTAATTTTAGATCTGGAGACATATGTGATTTTGAAAGAAACCTTAGACCTTGGGAAACATCACTTGAGAACTGGAGGAATCCGACAACTTGAGGAACCAGATATATAACAAGATCGAAGATCTTTCGGAACCTAAAAACTTGGCAAACATAAATACTTGAGAACCTAAGAACTTAAGAATTTCAGCACTTTGTAAGAATCTGATACCTTAAAAAACTTGAGAACTAGAAGAATCTGAGAACCTGAGAATCTGAATAAATTCACTCTTTAGAGTAGACTAAAGACCTTGAGTAAACTAAAAACTTGAGACCCGCAAAAACCTGAGATTTTAGAAAACCTTCGGTGTTAGGGAATTTAGAAACCTGAAAACTTGAGAAACCTAATTTGAGAACTACAGAAATTTAAGATTTTTTGAATAATCTGAGATCTGGAAAGATCTGAGATCTTTAGAAAGCTAATTTGAGAATTGGAGGAATAACTTTAGACTTTCAGAAACATAATTTCTGAGAACTTGAGAAGTCTCAAATTTTGGAGAACCTGAAATTGAAAACCAGAGAACGTGATGAACCTATGAACCTAAAAATCTGAGAACTTGAAAAACTTGAGAATTTGAAGAAGCAAAGATGCTGGAAAACTTGGAAATTTAGAAAATTTGAAAGCTTGAGGTACCTAACAACCTGAGAATTTGAGAACTGGAGGAACCTAAATAAATAAATAAAGAACCTGAAATCTTGGAAAACCTGAGAACTTGGGGATCCTTTGAAATTGAGCAAAATAATTTGAGAACTGGAGGAATCCGACTGCTTGAGAAATCTGAGGTTTTGAAAAACCTGATATTTTTGCAGATCTGAAATCTTTCGGAACCTGAGAACATGGAAAACTTGAGATCCTAAAAAATCTGAAAATTTAGGGAATCTGAGACCTTGAGAAACCTAAGACCTAATAATCTAAGAAACCTAACCTAATTTGAGAACTGGAGGAATCTAAGATTCTGAAAAACCTGAGAACATTTCAAACCTTTAGAAACATACAATTGATGACTGGATGAGTCTAACAACTGAGGAATCTAGGATTTTGGAGAACCTAAAATCTTAGAAGAGCATAGATCTAAAGGATTTCAAAACTTGAGAAGCCTAAAAACCTGAGAACTAGAGGAATCTGAGATTTCATGAAACCTGAGGTGTTAGGGTACTTAAAACCCGAGGGAACTGAAGGAACCTGAAAACTTAAGAAACTTGATACTTTGAAGAACCTGAAATCTTTGGAAATCTGAGAACTTGAGAAACCTCAGAATTGGCGGAAACTGAGATTTTGGAAAGTTTGGGACCTCGAGAAACTTAAGAACTGAAAATTTGAGAAATCAACTCTTCACCGTAAGTGTCTGAAATGTCAAAAGTTTCATCTTTGATAGTTCTCAAATACACCAATCGATCTATTTTTTTTTTTAGTAAATTCGACGTTCCAAAATCCATAAAAAGAGGAAAAGCTGGCTATCTATCGACAAATCTTGAAATACTTAACCGAAAAGTAGTCGAAATTCAGATAATAAAGCTGGCTATGGAAAACGGTTGTATCAACCTGAGAAACGTAATTTGAGATTTGGAGGCATAAGAGATTTCCTTAGACCTTCACAAACATAACTTGAGAACTGGAGATTTCTGAAACTTGAGAACTTTCAGATTTTGGAGAACCTGAAATCTTAAAAAACCTGAGATCGTAAAAAACTTAAGACCTTGAGGAAACTACGAGCCTGAGATTTGAGACCTCAAGGAGTTTAATTTTAGAACTGGAGGCACATGCGATTTTGAAAAACCTGAGAACTTAGGAAATCTTAAACCTTGGCAAAACATAACTTGAGAACTGGAGGAATCCGACAACTTGAGGAACCTGATATATTAGAAGATCTGGGATCTTTCGGAACCTAGAACTTCGAAACAAAAATACTTAGAGAACTAGAGGAACCTGAGAATCTGAATAATTGGGCTCTTTAGAAAACTTGAGACATTGAGTAAAGTAAAAACTTGAGAACTGCAGAAACCTGAGATTTTAGATTGACAAACATAATTTGAGAACTGGAGAAATTTAAGATTTTGAAAAACCTGAGCACATAGTGAACATTTTAAACCTTGAGAAACCTAAAATTTTGGGATATCTGAGATCTTAACGAAGAACGAGAAACCTAAGAAGTTGAGACACTTAAATTCAGATTTAGAAATATAAGAACTTGAGCACAAAACATCTTTGACCTTTAGAACTGGAAGAACCTGTCGAGATTTTGGCGAGCCTGAAATGTTTGGTAAACTGAAGACTTGAGGAACTTAAGAACCTGAAAACCTGGGAAGGAGGGGAACGAATTCTCAGATCTGTGATTATGAAGGACTTGAGCGAACGTAAAATGAAAGAACTCGAGATTTTGAAAAATCTGAAATGTTAGGGAATCTGAAACCTTGAGATACTTAAAAACCTGAAAACTTCAGAAACCTAATTTGAGAATTTGAGGAATGACTTTGGACCTTGAGAAACATAGCATGAGAACTGGCGACTTCTGACAACTTGAGAAATCTCAGATTTTGGAAAATCTGTAATCTTTGGATGCCAAATAACTCGAAGAACCTAAAAATGTGAGAACTTTAGAACTTGAGGATTTGAAGAACCTAAGATGCTGAAAATCTTGTAAATTTAGAGAATTTGACAGCTTGCGGAACCTAACGACCTGAGAACTTTCGGAACCTAAGAACTTGGAAACATAAATACTTAGAACCTGAGAACTTAAGAATTTGGGAAATCTGAGAACCAGGAAATTTAAGATTTTGAAAAACCTGAGCACATATAGTGAACATTTTAAACCTTAAGAAATCTAAAATTTTCGGATATCTGAGATCTTAAGTAATCTCAGAACTTGAGAAACCTAAGAACCTAAGAACTTGAGACGTATAACTTTTAGAAATATAAGAACTTGAGCACAAAAGACCTTTGTCAAGATTTTCGAGCACGTGAATTTTTTTTTGAAACTGAAGGCTTGAGGAACTAAGAAACCTAAGAACCTAAGAACTTGAGACGTTTAACTTCAGATTTAGAAATATAAGAACTTGAGCACAAAATACCTGTAATCTTTGGAAACCACACAACTCGAAGAACCTAAATTAGAACCTGAGAATTTGAAAAACCTAAGATGCTGGAAAACTTGAGAATTTGAAAGCTTGAGGAACCTAACAACCTGAAAATTTGAGAAACAACTTGAGAACTTGACGAAACGGTTTTGGAGAAGCTGAAATGTCTCAAATCTCAATGAACCTTTGTTTTTGAAAAATTCGAAAAAAAAAACTCGGTGTTAATGGGTTAAAGAACTTGAGAGCTTTAGTGAACTAGGAACCTGAGGATTGAGGAACCTGAGGACTGGAGGAATCTGAAACCTAACGGAACTTAAGAACCTGAAAACTTGAGAACTGGACCAATAAGAGATTTGAAAAAACCTGAGAACTAAGGGAAGGGAATCTTAGACTTTGAGAAACATAATTTGAGAACTGGGGGAATCCGACAACTTGAGGAATCTCAGGTCTTGAAGAACCGGATTTTTAGAGGATCTGCGATCTTTCGGAACCTGAGAAATATAAATTAAGAATTAGAAACCCGCGACGCAATTTGAGAACTGTATGAATCTGAGTTTCTAGAGAACCTGAGGTGTTAGGCATCTGAAACCTGAACGAATTTAAGAACCTGAAAGCCTGAGAAACCTAATTTGAAAATTTGACAAATAAAAGATACTGAAAAACCTGAGAACTTCAAAACTTTAGAAAACTTAACGAACTTGACTCTTTGGAGAACCTGAACTCTTTGAAAACTTGAGGAACCTAAGAACCTGAAAATTGGCAGAAGCTGAGATTCTGGAAAATCTGAGATATTAGGGAACCTGAAAATTGAATAAACTTAAGAACCTGAAAATTGGGAAATCCATTTCCAATTCTGCCACAAGCGATAAATCACTTCTCATTTATTATAGAATTTTTACTACCATCAAGCTGTGAAGTCACTGCTTCCCTCCCAACTCATTTTATGCGGACAGCCAAAAGGGGTAATAAAGACAATTTTCTTACTATTTTTGTTAATATTGTGGTGGAAATGAGGGCATATTGTCACTACGGCTCGGTGTGTCCACCACTCGCCACCTAACTCTTCTCGTATTTGCTTTAGTTTTGATTTTTGGCTATTATTTATACCGTCATATTTCCCTTCCTTTTATAGTTTTTCTTATTTCTTTCTCCCACGATTTTTAAATATTTATTTTCGATTCTCTCCGTTAGCCAATTGTAATCTACTTTTTCTCTTTCTGTCTCACACTCTTCCATGTTTTTGACGCGAAACGACTTTAAAATGGGTAATTAGAGAGCACTTAAAAATTGTAACAAATAGATGCTACATTTTAAGTTCTTGTATCTTTGTGGCCCTACTACACACAGCCCTAACTTCAGTATCGTTGTGTAGAGGAAAGAAGTAAGAAATTTATTATATAGCGTCTCGTGCGCAGCCAGAACAGTGACTGGCCTCCAATTCATTTTATGCTTGCTTCACAAATACCGCCCACATGTGGCGCACGAGGAGGTATAAAATGTCAATGAACATTGTTCTCAGCACAATTCTAAAAAAAAGTGGCATTGGTCGACAATGAGCTTGTAAATTCAAGCGGAGGTAAAAAATACTCTTTTGTATAAAAACACCAGCATATTGTAAAAAATTAAAAATGTATTTAGACTTATACAAAACACAATTAAAATACGACACGGAGAATCGTCACGAACCCCTGTCTCCGTCCCTGATGACACTTAGCACATATCTTATAGTATCAACAACATCACTGGACACGAGCTCGGGCGATATTTGATAGTGCTTCAACACCTGTTGCAACTGTCTGTCCAATTGTGCCGATTTGAATACGAGCTTTGCCTTCTGATTATTGGCCGCCAAAGACCACATGATTGAAACGATGACGGCCTTCTCTTCATGATTTCCATGTTCCAACTTGTTCTTGAGCAAATTTAAAAAGTCACCTGAAAAACCAAAGGGGACATATAGTACCAACTTCAAAAATCGTCACTATCCACCTGAAGTCAAGAGTCTAGGTCTGTTCGGTTGGTAGAACGCTGTGTTTCGCAAGACCAGCAGGGCGGTGCTTCGGTTCGGTGACTTCGTTCCTGAAGCCAGAGTTAAAAGTAGATCGAAGACGTCGCCGATTTTGGCAACACAAGATTGACCTTCTGGACATAACGTGAACGTTTGGAGGAATTCCAACCAGATTTGCTCCACGAGGTCCCAGGGTTTTTGTTTTTTGGTGATGGCAGGGTGGAGTCGGGATAGACTGTTTAATAAAGAGCTCTGAAATAAAGAGGTATCATCGAACCGATAACGAAGACGTGGACACAAACTTACCTTAGATATAAGAATGCGACACTCCAACACGGAGCAACAGTTTCTTAAAACACCAAAGCAGAGCTCCAGGACGTCCAACCCATGTGTCTTACTCACTTGGTCCATTTCTTTTTCAATCAACGCGACAATCGCGTGAAGAAGTGAGATTTTGCTGGAAACCTTCCGGGGGCCGCTTCCGGCCACTGAACTCGTCAGAGGTAACGACTGACACGCTGAAGAAGTTCTTTTTAGTTCGCATTAAAGAAACAAGAGACACTTACCTGATGAACAATCGGTGGTAAAAGTGCACAACATTTTCAGTGCATCGACCAAATGTTGATTCTGAAGAGCAAACCAGACCCACAACTTATGCACGAAATCGCTCAGTCCTAACTCGGCGAACTTGTTCTTTATCGTTTCATCGCCAACCATAAAGTTCGTGACCAAACCTATCACTTCATTCAATTCCTTCAGGGTCGGACAGACCCGCTTCTTCTCCAAGACTCTCCTCAGAGAATCGACCGACTCCAAACTCAACTTGACGTGGAAATCTTTGAGCTGTTTCACGATGGCGGCGGTCAGGCCGGCGTTAAAAGCGTACTTCTTCGCCTCGCACGACACGCAAAGAATAGATGTGAGCGATGACATAATCATCGACTTTTTTCTCAGCAGATCTTTGGACACTTTGAAATTGCATAGATCGTACAGGTTCAACAGAATTTTGCAAATTTCTGCACCGGCCAATGTTTCGACGTCGATCGATTTCGAATCGTCACTTCTGGTGGTCGTCGGGACAGTATCAAGTAGGTTTTGCATGGATGACGTAGACAGCAGGTCATGTGATTGGAACGCCAACTGGGATTCGGTGCCCAGGAGGGCCGTCAGCGACAACAGAGCGGAGTTTTGGAGATCTGGGGAATCGTTGGTCAAAAATATACCCGGTGAACACATTCTACAAACCGTGAAACGTCAGACTCCTAGTAGCCTCGCATACAGTCCCCACGAAGGCCTCCCTTCCACACTCCTCTATGGTTTCGGTCAAAATTCGCAGGGCTTCATCGGCATGAAGATTCTTGTGCTCAAATATCGTCAGCACTGACAAGAGTTTGAAAATTTCGCTCCACAATTTGTTCCGCAAATAGATCAACTGCGGGAGATTTGTATCTGTAAATTATGATGACTGCTCATTAGCGGCGAATAAATGTGAAGATCGATATCATAATGCGCAAAAACACTAACGAGCTCCAGTGTTGTATAAAAAAGATTCATTTGCTGAATTTCCCAGTACCGACAATGCAGCTTCCTGTAGTCACTACCTTGGTCATTGCCCTGGCGTTATGTGTGAGTATCGTCAATTCACGGCCCAAAATCACTACTGATTGTACATTTAGGTGACCCAAGGAAAAAAAGTCACGATTACGAAATTCGAAAACTGCGACCCCAACGCCGACTACCCCATCAAAATAACGTACAAAATGAAGCAAGAGAACGGACTTCAAGTTCTCGAAGAAGCCAGCCTCTCCACCAAGGTCGCTCTCGGCAAGAACATCAATGTGCTCAATCGAATCGACGAAAATCCGAAAGCTAACCGCACAATTTTTAGGATATCGCTGAAGTCTCCGCCAAGGAAGACGACGGAGAGTATGAGCACCTGATCACGATTAACGAAAATTTGTGCGATGCCGTCAATAAGTACATGGGGGAGTTTATGCACGACATGCAGGAGGCTGCCGGAATCGAGCGGGGCGCTTGCCCTGTTCCTGCTGTAATATCGTTTATTTATTGCTGCCGAAGTTATCGGTTTGTTTTTGCAGGGTGACTACAAAATTAAAGAGCACGCTTTGGATTTTACCAAATTCAAGTTCAAGAGAATCCCGGAGGGTAACTACAGAGTCAAAGTGACTCTAATTGATTCCAACAGTAATGAGACTCTGCATTGTCATTACCTTGAATTTACAATTGGGAATTAATGGACTGTAGCTGATCCAGTAAAGATAGTAAATAAAAATAGTAATAACAGTACAATGACGATATATCATTAATCGCATTCAACAACAGCCACACGATTTCGTTGGGGCATTCTGCCTGGGGGTGGCCAAACTGGTAACACTTGGCGCAGTTCCAAACAAGTGCACTGTGATGCCGTGGGTCAGGGGATGGTTGAGGGTGTTTGTGTTTGGATGGGGAGATTGAGATTTTCCAGGGGCAGAAAGATATCGCGTTCGACAGTGTATACTTTGCGTGACTGAAGGTAGCAAACTGTGCATCGCATTTTCGCCAAAGCCCGTATTTCTGAAGAAGAACTTCAGAACTCACTTTTGACAGTTGCTAAGTTTTTCTTATTTTCCGACACCGTGGTTACAAATACACCGAATAAAATACTTCCCGGCACCGTACCGGAAAATCAAAAGACTCGAAGGTAGAAAAAAGTAGAAAACTGAAACAAAAAAATATACAGACTTCTATGAGGAGAAAAAATAAAGAAATCAAATAACTCAAAGAATCTAGAGTATCAAAGGAAAACAAAAAAAAAAACAATCCAAGGAAACTGAAAAACCAAAAACCCAAAAAAAATATTAGAAGATTGAAAAAACGGGAGAATCGAATGAATGAGAAAAATAAAAAGACTTGAAAGAATTATCTAAATCTAAAAAACAACAGAAATTAAATAACCCAAAGACTGTAACTAAGTTGCTAAGTTTGTCGTATTTTCCAACACCGTGGTTACAAATACACTGAATAAAATACTTCCCGGCACCGTAGCGGAAAATCAAAAGACTCGAAGGTAGAAAAAAGTAGAAAACTGAAACAAAAAATATACAGACTTCTACGAGGCGAAAAAATAAAGAAATCAAATAACTCAAAGAATCTAGGGTATCAAAGGAAAAAAAAAACAATCCAAGAAAACTGAAAAACTGAAAACCCAAAAAAAATATTGGAAGATTGAAAAAACGAGAGAATCGAATGAATGGGAAAAATAAAGACTTGAAAGAATTACAAAAACCTAAAGGATATTAAAAGTCCAAAGAAGTAAAGCAATCCATATGACCCAAATAATCCAAAGAATACAAAGCATTCAGAAATGTGAGAAAATTCTAGGAATCTAAAAAACAACAGAAATTAAATAACCCAAAGACTCTGTAACGAAGTTGCTAAGTTTGTCGTATTTTCCGACACCGTGGTTACAAATACACCGAATAAAATACTTCCCGCCACCGTACCGGAAAATCGAAAGACTCGAAGGTAGAAAAAAGTATAAAACTGAAACAAAAAAAAATACAGACTTCTATGAGGCAAAAAAATAAAGAAATCAAATAACTCAAAAAATCTAGAGTATCAAAAGAAAACAAAAAAAAAAAACAAAGAAGCTGAAAAAACGAAAACGCAAAAAAATTGGAAGATTGAAAAAAACGACAGAATCGAATGAATGGGAAAAATCAAAAGACTTCAAGGAATTGAAAGGATTAAAATATCCGGAAATCGAAAGACACTAAAGTATAAAAAAAGTAGAAAACAAAAATGAAAAAAATAATAGAAAGATTAAAAGAATTACAAAAACCTTAAGGATCTTAAAAGTCCAAAGAAGTAAAGCAATCCATACGACCCAAATAATGAAACTAAAGAAATTAAATAACCCAAAGACTCTGTAACGAAGTTACGAAGTTTTTCCTATTTTCCTGCACCGTGGTGAGAAATACACCGAATTAAGATACTTCCCGGCACCGTAGCGGAAAATCGAAAAACCCGAAAGTAGAAAAAAGTAGAAAACTAAAACAAAAAAATATACAGACTTCTATCAAGCGAAAAAATAAAGAAATCAAATAACTCAAAGAATCTAGAGTATCAAAGGAAAACAAAACAAAAAAACAATCAAAGGAAACTGTAAAAACAAAAACGCAAAAAAATTGGAAGATTGAAAAAAACGACAGAATCGAATGAATGGGAAAAATCAAAAGACTTCAAGGAATTGAAAGGATTAAAATATCCGGAAATCGAAAGACACGAAAGTATAAAAAAAGTAGAAAACAAAAACGAAAAAAACAAATATAGAGATTGAAAGAATTACAAAAACCTAAAAGATCTTAAAAGTCCAAAGAAGTAAAGCAATCCATACGACCCAAATAATGAAACTAAAGAAATTAAATAACCCAAAGACTCTGTAACGAAGTTACGAAGTTTTTCATATTTTCCGGCACAGTGGTGACAAATACACCGAATTAAAATACTTCCCGGCATCGTAGCGGAAAATCGAAAAACTCGAAGGTAGAAAAAAGTAGAAAACTAAAACAAAAAAAATACAGACTTCTATGAAGCGAAAAAATAAAGAAATCAAGTAACTCAAAGAATCTAGAGTAACAAAAGAAAACAAAACAAAAAAACAAAGAAGCTGAAAAAACGAAAACACAACAAATTGGAAGATTGAAAAAACGACAGAATCGAATGAATGGGAAAAATCAAAAGACTTCAAGGAATTGAAAGGCTTAAAATATCCGGAAATCGAAAGACACGAAAGTATAAAAAAAAGTAGAAAACAAAAACGAAAAAAATAATAGAAAGATTGAAAGAATTACAAAAACCTAAAGGATCTTAAAAGTCCAACGAAGTAAAGCAATCCATATGACCCAAACTAAAGAAAAACTAAAGAAATTAAATAACCCAAAGACTCTGTAACGAAGTTACTAAGTTTTTCGTATTTTCCGGCACAGTGGTGACAAATACACCGAATTAAAATACTTCCCGGCACCGTAGCGGAAAATCGAAAAACCCGAAGGTAGAAAAAAGTAGAAAACTAAAACAAAAAAATATACAGACTTCTATCAAGCGAAAAAATAAAGAAATCAAATAACTCAAAGAATCTAGAGTATCAAAAAAAAAACAAAACAAAAAAACAATCAAAGGAAACTGTAAAAACGAAAATGCAAAAAAATTGGAAGATTGAAAAAACGACAGAATCGAATGAATGGGAAAAATCAAAAGACTTCAAGGAATTGAAAGGCTTAAAATATCCGGAAATCGAAAGACACGAAAGTATAAAAAAAAGTAGAAAACAAAAACGAAAAAAATAATAGAAAGATTGAAAGAATTACAAAAACCTAAAGGATCTTAAAAGTCCAACGAAGTAAAGCAATCCATATGACCCAAACTAAAGAAAAACTAAAGAAATTAAATAACCCAAAGACTCTGTAACGAAGTTACTAAGTTTTTCGTATTTTCCGGCACAGTGGTGACAAATACACCGAATTAAAATACTTCCCGGCACCGTAGCGGAAAATCGAAAAACCCGAAGGTAGAAAAAAGTAGAAAACTAAAACAAAAAAATATACAGACTTCTATCAAGCGAAAAAATAAAGAAATCAAATAACTCAAAGAATCTAGAGTATCAAAAAAAAAACAAAACAAAAAAACAATCAAAGGAAACTGTAAAAACGAAAATGCAAAAAAATTGGAAGATTGAAAAAACGACAGAATCGAATGAATGGGAAAAATCAAAAGACTTCAAGGAATTGAAGGGATTAAAATATCCGGAAATCGAAAGACACTAAAGTATAAAAAAGTAGAAAACAAAAATGAAAAAAATAATAGAAAGATTAAAAGAATTACAAAAACCTTAAGGATCTTAAAAGTCCAAAGAAGTAAAGCAATCCATACGACCCAAATAATGAAACTAAAGAAATTAAATAACCCAAAGACTCTGTAACGAAGTTGCTAAGTTTGTCGTATTTTCCGACACCGTGGTGACAAATACACCGAATTAAGATACTTCCCGGCACCGTAGCGGAAAATCGAAAAACCCGAAGGTAGAAAAAAGTAGAAAACTAAAACAAAAAAATATACAGACTTCTATCAAGCGAAAAAATAAAGAAATCAAATAACTCAAAGAATCTAGAGTATCAAAGGAAAACAAAACAAAAAAATAATCAAAGGAAACTGTAAAAACGAAAACGCAAAAAAATTGGAAGATTGAAAAAAACGACAGAATCGAATGAATGGGAAAAATCAAAAGACTTCAAGGAATTGAAAGGATTAAAATATCCGGAAATCGAAAGACACTAAAGTATAAAAAAAGTAGAAAACAAAAACGAAAAAAACAAATATAGAGATTGAAAGAATTACAAAAACCTAAAAGATCTTAAAAGTCCAAAGAAGTAAAGCAATCCATACGACCCAAATAATGAAACTAAAGAAATTAAATAACCCAAAGACTCTGTAACGAAGTTACGAAGTTTTTCATATTTTCCGGCACAGTGGTGACAAATACACCGAATTAAAATACTTCCCGGCACCGTAGCGGAAAATCGAAAAACTCGAAGGTAGAAAAAAGTAGAAAACTAAAACAAAAAAAATACAGACTTCTATGAAGCGAAAAAATAAAGAAATCAAGTAACTCAAAGAATCTAGAGTATCAAAAGAAAACAAAAAAAAAAACAAAGAAGCTGAAAAAACGAAAACACAAAAAATTGGAAGATTGAAAAAACGACAGAATAGAATGAATGGGAAAAATCAAAAGACTTCAAGGAATTGAAAGGCTTAAAATATCCGGAAATCGAAAGACACTAAAGTATAAAAAAGTAGAAAACGAAAATGAAAAAAATAATAGAAAGATTAAAAGAATTACAAAAACCTTAAGGATCTTAAAAGTCCAAAGAAGTAAAGCAATCCATACGACCCAAATAATGAAACTAAAGAAATTAAATAACCCAAAGACTCTGTAACGAAGTTACGAAGTTTTTCCTATTTTCCTGCACCGTGGTGACAAATACACCGAATTAAGATACTTCCCGGCACCGTAGCGGAAAATCGAAAAACCCGAAGGTAGAAAAAAGTAGAAAACTAAAACAAAAAAATATACAGACTTCTATGAAGCGAAACAATAAAGAAATCAAGTAACTCAAAGAATCTAGAGTATCAAAAGAAAACAAAAAAAAAAAACAATCCAAGGAAACTGAAAAAACGAAAACGCAAAAAAATTGGAAGATTGTAAAAACGACAGAATCGAATGAATGGGAAAAATCAAAAGACTTCAAGGAATTGAAAGGATTAAAATATCCGGAAAATCGGAAGACTCGAAAGTATAAACAGTAGAAATCAAAAACGAAAAAAATAATAGAAAGATTGAAAGAATTACAAAAACCTAAAGGATCTTAAAAGTCCAAAGAATTGAAGAAATCCATATGACCCAAAAATAATCCAAGTAACACAAAGAATCCAGAAATGTCAGAGAATTCTATGAAGCTAAAAAACTAAAGAAATCAAATAACTCAAAGATTTTGTAACGAAGTTACCGAGTTTATCGTATTTTCCGACACCGTGGTGACAAAATACTTCCCCGCGGCCCGCCGCTCACTGAATCAGCACGCTCCTGATGCCAACATCCAGAATCGTCCATGCCGCTTCCGGACGCCGTCGTCACTGATCCCCCACTATGCAGTCGATAAAAGGCCGACCACGACCGTGCGAACTTTAGGATGAGTCCACCAAGCGAAAACCGAAAAATTTTTTGGAAGACTGAAAAAACGAGAGAATCGAAAGAACGGAAAAAAATCAAGAGTAAAAAAGTTAAAAACAAATACGAAAAAATATTAATGAAGATGAAAAACGAAAGAATGAAAAACACGACAATCGAAGGAATCCAGAATCAGAATTAAAACAACCCAAGGGATCTTAAAAGTTCAAAGAAGTAAAGGAATCCATATATGATCCAAATAATCCAAAGAATGTCAAGAGTAAATAAAAAACCGAAAGAATAAAAAAACAGAACAAAAGAATACAAAAAAAAAGAAAGACTAACGAGAATCGAACGAATAGAAGAATAACCTCACAAGAACGAAAAAATTGTTTTGAAAGAATAAAGGTAGAAAAGTTATTGAATTGCATGATGCAACTGTCAATAATAAATCAGTCAATCAGGTGACGGATATTTTTATTCCAATTCTAGAATCTGTCGACAAAACGCGATATGCCTGCACCTTTTCTTGTTATGATCTCATTGTTTAAACAGTTAAAATAAGTTGTTTCTTAACATGTCAACAAATATATTTTTGTAAAACTAAAACTTTAATGTGTCAAATAATCCAAAAGAACGAAGGTGTTGTGTCTAACATTCAATCAAAGAAAGGAATTGCTGTGTTTTGTGAACGGATGGGCCGTTATTTCATTGATAATTTTAGATAAAAGATGTGCAAGGTCCTTTGTTTTAACGTGTGACTTTCAATGACATTTTTGAAAAATCAAGTTCAATGGACAAAACGGCTATTTTGTGTGTGCTCAGTTGTAAAGCAAACAGTGTTTCTAAACCGACATATTTCATTTTTAATCAGTCACCCTGTAAATAGCAAGATCGAAGATTTTAGTATTTATAAGGGACCCAATATGAATAGAGTGGTGAGCAAAAAATCAAAAGAATCGTGGTTCAGAAGTAGTGTCAAAAAAAAGAAGTTCAGAATTAAAAGGGTCGAGAGTTCAGTCAAAAATCAAAAATGGCAAAAGAGTAAAAATCCAAAATGTCAAGAGTGAAAAAATTGAAAAAGATCCAAAATCGAAGTCAAACGAATTGTGCGTGTCCACGCGCGACAAAAGTGAAACTTTTTTTTATTGAACAAGAAATAATTCAGAATAGTAAGAAAGCGGGTTTGATCTCAAATAAAAATTGCTCGCCACAACGGGGTGAAGAGGTACGATATAAAATATATCCCCGTGCCAAAAGCTTACGCTGTGCGAACAGCAGTTTCACTTCAAAAATAAAAAAAATCAAAAGAGTCACTAGTCAAAACAGACAGTGGAAAGAGTCACAAATGAGTAAATAAAACAAGACACAAGACTCCAGAGTTAAAAGAGTACAAACAATAAAGAGTAAAATGAGTCAAGAGAATCAAAAGAACAAGTCAAGAAACAAGTGAATCAAAACAGTCAAAAACGTTAAAATGACAAGAGCCAAAATTGTCAAGAGTTTGAAGAGGATCAAGATGATCAGAAATGTCAAACGATTCAAAAGATGAATCCAAAATTCAAAATACACAACGGTCAAAACAGTCAAGACTCAAGAAATACAAGGGACGAAAAAGTTAAGAATCAATAGGATCTTTAACTTTACTTTAACTCTCTAAACAGTTAAATTGATGAGTTTTTAAACCCGACGCCTTCTGTGTTGTAAAAGTAAAGGTTTCCAGTGGCAAATAATCTAATCAGAACAGGTGTTGAATTAATTAGAACTCAAAATCAGTAAAAAAAACGAATGGGGTCGTTCCACAATTTTCAAAAACAGCTGTTCTAGAAACTAGACGGAAAAGTATTATACCCCTATTGTTTGGTTTATTCGAAATAACGCGTTTTCTCGGTAAAAAAAAAATCGAAAAATTTGACTTATGACAAAATTCACCAGACAAAATTTACAGTCGTTGCTTAATTGATAATTTTGGATAGGTGTGGGTTAACGGAAATGACCGTCATTTTGTTTATGTTAAATTACCTTGGCAATGTCACTTGGCGAAAAAAGTGAACATTCGAGCTGTGTCTGGAAAAAACGATGCCGCAAACACTGTGGTCAGCAATTATTCAGCAGAGAGCCTAAAACCGGAATTGAGAAGTCCGTCGTAAAACACCGTTAAAATCTGAATTTGTACATAATGCAGTGCTGTTTACATAAAGCTAGTCAAAAATCAAGTTTAGGGTAAAATACTTACGATACATTTCCGGATTCAACAACGACACCACAACAGTCAAGCAGTCCTTCGTGTGCAGCAGCGTTCCCAAGCAGGTGAAGTTCCCTTGCGCCACCCGAGCCAACACCGTGCAGATCGTAGCATCCATCTCCAGGATATCACAATACAAAGCCAACTTCTTTGTATCGCTCAGACCAAATGAAGGATTGCAAATACACCTGAACAGCAACTTGACGATGCCGTAGTCTTGTAAGATGTAACTAGTTCGATCCTCGCTAAGATTAAGGAGGCTTAGAAGTAGGCTTGAGATGCTTTTGACCAACGACGGCGTCACCACTGAGGATGTTCCCGAGGTGGCGCTACTACTGGAGCCACTGTCAAGTATGTCGGTGGCGCTTTTTGTGTCGAAGTCGCGAACACCGATTGTGTATAGACGAGTCAGTAGTGTTGTGATGTTTTTGAAGAAAACGTGGTCTTCGAGCAAATCGAAAATTGTGGCGACTTCGTCTTTGCCCTAAAATGAAATTCAATACCACGAATGACGAACTATAGTTACTAACCTTTCTCATGGTATTAGGTACAAGACTGGTAATCAGAGATGAAGAACTGGAATGGCCGACGGTGTGACCCAACAAATTAGCCAACAGGAAAGAACAGTTCTCCTTCACTATACTCGCTTCTTCGTCGTCCGTTAGCAGATTTAAACTCAAATGCCAGATTCCCCCATTTTCGTTCTTCAATTCTAAAAAAACCGTCTCATTTTTCCAATTTTTTCCAATCGCGACCCTCACCATTCACTATGTTAATCGCAAGAATCGGCGACGCCGACAACCCCGCGAAAAACTGCAAAGCTCCGGCCCGCAGCAGGACGTCCCTGCTGGACCAAAGCACCAAAAAGCTCTTCATCCATTCCTCCTCCTCGACTTCCATGAAGCAATTCTCCCAATTCTTCATTTTGGAATTTTGCATCTCGGCGACCAAATGGTTCAAGATTAAAATGACATGTCGGGTTATGCTGAGACCCATTACGGAAACGGTGGCAGTTGGGCCTTTGCCGCAGTGAAAAACTACCATCAGCTCGCACAGCGAGTCCACCAACTGGAATAGAATTCTTTTAGGGGGAGAACCCGATTTGGTGTCTGTCCAGCCTAGAGTGGCTGTGAGGTGGACCAAGCAGTTCAGCAGATTGTCCAGATAGGCTGAAACGGGGGAGGTTATTTCGTCTGAGTCGTAAATACGACGAGTTTGACTGAGCCACCCGAAATACATTTTGGACCAAATAAAAAAACTAGAATTAATCTGTAGCAGTAATAGTTGATATATCTTGCAGTAATAGTTGCGCTGATTTAAGATTTTTATAAATTTGATATTTTTTTAAAATCAATACTTCATCAATTTGATATACGTATTGCCATTCCTTTAATTTCAACTTTTCCCGTTTCGTTAATTTGATATCACGTTGATTTAATACTTCATCGATTTGATAATATGACATTTCATTATTTTCAGGTTTTCATATTTCGTAAATTTGTTATTTTGCTATTTAGTTAAATTGATACTTTCATAATTTCATGTTTTGGTATTTCGTTAATTTCAAGTTTTGCTATTTCGCTATGTTAATATTTTCATTATATATTTGGATATTTCATCAGAATGACATTTTGCAATTTCGTTAATTATTAAGCATTTTGATATTTCGTTAATAACGCTAATTCGATGTTGCGCTGATTTAAGATTTTTATAAATTTGATATTTTTTTAAAATCAATACTTCATCAATTTGATATACGTATTGCCACTTCTTTAATTTCTACTTTTCCCGTTTCGTTAATTTGATGATACGTTAATTAGACATTCAGCTATTTTGTAAATTAGATATCTCATTAAGATTTCGTTAATTTAATACTTCATCGATTTGATAATATGACATTTCATTATTTTCAGGTTTTCATATTTCGTTAATTTGTTATTTTGCTATTTAGTTAAATTGATACTTTCATAATTTCATGTTTTGGTATTTCGTTAATTTCAAGTTTTGTTATTTCGCTATGTTAATATTTTCATTATATATTTGGATATTTCATCAGAACGACATTTTGCAATTTCGTTAATTATTAAGCATTTTGGTATTTCGTTAATAACGCTAATTCGATGTTGCGCTGATTTAAGATTTTTATAAATTTGATATTTTTTTTTAAATCAATACTTCATCAATTTGATATACGTATTGACATTTATTTAATTTCAACTTTTCTCGTTTCGTTAATTTGATATCACGTTAATTAGACATTCAGCTATTTTGTAAATTAGATATCTCATTAAGATTTCGTTGATTTAATACTTCATCGATTTGATAATATGACATTTAATTATTTTCAGGTTTTCATATTTCGTTAATTTGTTATTTTGCTATTTAGTTAAATTGATACTTTCATAATTTCATGTTTTGGTATTTCGTTAATTTCAAGTTTTGTTATTTCGCTATGTTAACATTTTCATTATATATTTGGATATTTCATCAGAATGACATTTTGCAATTTCGTTAATTATTAAGCATTTTGATATTTCGTTAATAACGCTAATTCGATGTTGCGCTGATTTAAGATTTTTATAAATTTGATATTTTTTTAAAATCAATACTTCATCAATTTGATATACGTATTGACATTTCTTTAATTTCAACTTTTCCCGTTTTGTTAATTTGATATAACGTTAATTAGACATTCAGCTATTTTGTAAATTAGATATCTCATTAAGATTTCGTTGATTTAATACTTCATCAATTTGATAATATGACATTTCATTATTTTCAGGTTTTCTTATTTCGTTAATTTGTTATTTTGCTATTTAGTTAAATTGATACTTTCATAATTTCATGTTTTGGTATTTCGTTAATTTCAAGTTTTGTTATTTCGCTATGTTAATATTTTCATTATATATTTGGATATTTCATCAAACGACATTTTGCAATTTCGTTAATTATTAAGCATTTTGATATTTCGTTAATAACGCTAATTCGATGTTGCGCTGATTTAAGATCTTTATAAATTTGATATTTTTTTAAAATCAATACTTCATCAATTTGATATACGTATTGACATTTCTTTAATTTCAACTTTTCTCGTTTCGTTAATTTGATATCACGTTAATTAGACATTCAGCTATTTTGTAAATTATATATCTCATTAAGATTTCGTTGATTTAATACTTCATCGATTTGATAATATGACATTTCATTATTTTCAGGTTTTCATATTTCGTTAATTTGTTATTTTGCTATTTAGTTAAATTGATACTTTCATAATTTCATGTTTTGGTATTTCGTTAATTTCAAGCTTTGTTATTTCGCTATGTTAACATTTTCATTATATATTTGGATATTTCATCAGAATGACATTTTGCAATTTCGTTAATTATTAAGCATTTTGATATTTCGTTAATAACGCTAATTCGATGTTGCGCTGATTTAGGATTTTTATAAATTTCATATTTTTTTTTAAATCAATACTTCATCAATTTGATATACGTATTGCCATTTCTTTAATTTCAACTTTTCCCGTTTCGTTAATTTGATATCACGTTAATTAGACATTCAGCTATTTTGTAAATTAGATATCTCATTAAGACTTCGTTGATTTAATACTTCATCGATTTGATAATATGACATTTCATTATATTGAGATTTTCTTATTTCGTTAATTTGTTATTTTGCTATTTAGTTAAATTGATACTTTCATAATTTCATGTTTTGGTATTTCGTTAATTTCAAGTTTTTTTATCTCGCTATGTTAATATTTTCATTATATATTTGGATATTTCATCAGAACGACATTTTGCAATTTCGTTAATTATTAAGCATTTTGATATTTCGTTAATAACGCTAATTCGATGTTGCGCTGATTTAAGATTTTTATAAATTTGATATTTTTTTAAAATCAATACCTCATCAATTTGATATACGTATTGACATTTCTTTAATTTCAACTTTTCCCGTTTCGTTAATTCGATATCACGTTAATTAGACATTCAGCTATTTTGTAAATTAGATATCTCATTAAGATTTCGTTGATTTAATACTTCATCGATTTGATAATATGACATTTCATTATATTGAGATTTTCTTATTTCGTTAATTTGTTATTTTGCTATTTAGTTAAATTGATACTTTCATAATTTCATGTTTTGGTATTTCGTTAATTTCAAGTTTTTTTATCTCGCTATGTTAATATTTTCATTATATATTTGGATATTTCATCAGAACGACATTTTGCAATTTCGTTAATTATTAATCATTTTGATATTTCGTTAATAACGCTAATTCGATGTTGCGCTGATTTAAGATTTTTATAAATTTGATATTTTTTTTAAAATCAATACTTCATCAATTTGATATACGTATTGACATTTCTTTAATTTCAAGTTTTCTCGTTTCGTTAATTTGATATCACGTTAATTAGACATTCAGCTATTTTGTAAATTATATATCTCATTAAGATTTCGTTGATTTAATACTTCATCGATTTGATAATATGACATTTCATTATTTTCAGGTTTTCATATTTCGTTAATTTGTTATTTTGCTATTTAGTTAAATTGATACTTTCATAATTTCATGTTTTGGTATTTCGTTAATTTCAAGTTTTGTTATTTCGCTATGTTAATATTTTCATTATATATTTGGATATTTCATCAGAACGACATTTTGCAATTTCGTTAATTATTAAGCATTTTGATATTTCGTTAATAACGCTAATTCGATGTTGCGCTGATTTAAGATTTTTATAAATTTGATATTTTTTTAAAATCAATACTTCATCAATTTGATATACGTATTGACATTTCTTTAATTTCAACTTTTCCCGTTTTGTTAATTTGATATAACGTTAATTAGACATTCAGATATTTTGTAAATTAGATATCTCATTAAGACTTCGTTGATTTAATACTTCATCGATTTGATAATATGACGTTTCATTATATTGAGATTTTCTTATTTCGTTAATTTGTTATTTTGCTATTTAGTTAAATTGATACTTTCATAATTTCATGTTTTGGTATTTCGTTAATTTCAAGTTTTTTTATCTCGCTATGTTAATATTTTCATTATATATTTGGATATTTCATCAGAACGACATTTTGCAATTTCGCCAATTATTAAGCATTTTGATATTTCGTTAATAACGCTAATTCGATGTTGCGCTGATTTAAGATTTTTATAAATTTGATATTTTTTTTTAAATCAATACTTCATCAATTTGATATACGTATTGCCATTTCTTTAATTTCAACTTTTCCCGTTTCGTTAATTTGATATCACGTTGATTAGACATTCAGCTATTTTGTAAATTAGATATCTCATTAAGATTTCGTTGATTTAATACTTCATCAATTTGATAATATGACATTTCATTATTTTCAGGTTTTCTTATTTCGTTAATTTGTTATTTTGCTATTTAGTTAAATTGATACTTTCATAATTTCATGTTTTGGTATTTCGCTAATTTCAAGTTTTGTTATTTCGCTGTTAATATTTTCATTATATATTTGGATATTTCATCAGAACGACATTTTGCAATTTCGTTAATTATTAAGCATTTTGATATTTCGTTAATAACGCTAATTCGATGTTGCGCTGATTTAAGATTTTTATAAATTTGATATTTTTTTAAAATCAATACTTCATCAATTTGATATACGTATTGCCACTTCTTTAATTTCTACTTTTCCCGTTTCGTTAATTTGATGATACGTTAATTAGACATTCAGCTATTTTGTAAATTAGATATCTCATTAAGATTTCGTTGATTTAATACTTCATCAATTTGATAATATGACATTTCATTATTTTCAGGTTTTCTTATTTCGTTAATTTGTTATTTTGCTATTTAGTTAAATTGATACTTTCATAATTTCATGTTTTGGTATTTCGTTAATTTCAAGTTTTGTTATTTCGCTATGTTAATATTTTCATTATATATTTGGATATTTCATCAGAACGACATTTTGCAATTTCGTTAATTATTAAGCATTTTGATATTTCGTTAATAACGCTAATTCGATGTTGCGCTGATTTAAGATTTTTATAAATTTGATATTTTTTTAAAATCAATACTTCATCAATTTGATATACGTATTGACATTTCTTTAATTTCAACTTTTCCCGTTTCGTTAATTTGATATAACGTTAATTAGACATTCAGATATTTTGTAAATTAGATATCTCATTAAGACTTCGTTGATTTAATACTTCATCGATTTGATAATATGACGTTTCATTATATTGAGATTTTCTTATTTCGTTAATTTGTTATTTTGCTATTTAGTTAAATTGATACTTTCATAATTTCATGTTTTGGTATTTCGTTAATTTCAAGTTTTTTTATCTCGCTATGTTAATATTTTCATTATATATTTGGATATTTCATCAGAACGACATTTTGCAATTTCGCCAATTATTAAGCATTTTGATATTTCGTTAATAACGCTAATTCGATGTTGCGCTGATTTAAGATTTTTATAAATTTGATATTTTTTTAAAATCAATACTTCATCAATTTGATATACGTATTGCCACTTCTTTAATTTCTACTTTTCCCGTTTCGTTAATTTGATGATACGTTAATTAGACATTCAGCTATTTTGTAAATTAGATATCTCATTAAGATTTCGTTGATTTAATACTTCATCAATTTGATAATATGACATTTCATTATTTTCAGGTTTTCTTATTTCGTTAATTTGTTATTTTGCTATTTAGTTAAATTGATACTTTCATAATTTCATGTTTTGGTATTTCGTTAATTTCAAGTTTTGTTATTTCGCTATGTTAATATTTTCATTATATATTTGGATATTTCATCAGAACGACATTTTGCAATTTCGTTAATTATTAATCATTTTGATATTTCGTTAATAACGCTAATTCGATGTTGCGCTGATTTAAGATTTTTATAAATTTGATATATTTTTTTAAATCAATACTTCATCAATTTGATATACGTATTGCCATTTCTTTAATTTCTACTTTTCCCGTTTCGTTAATTTGATATTACGTTAATTAGACATTCAGCTATTTTGTAAATTTGAAATCTAATTAAGATTTCGTTGATTTAATACTTCATCAATTTGATAATATGACATTTCATTATTTTCAGGTTTTCATATTTCGTTAATTTGTTATTTTGCTATTTAGTTAAATTGATACTTTCATAATTTCATGTTTTGGTATTTCGTTAATTTCAAGTTTTGCTATTTCGCTATGTTAATATTTTCATTATATATTTGGATATTTCATCAGAATGACATTTTGCAATTTCGTTAATTATTAAGCATTTTGATATTTCGTTAATAACGCTAATTCGATGTTGCGCTGATTTAAAATTTTTATAAATTTGATATTTTTTTAAAATCAATACTTCATCAATTTGATATACGTATTCACATTTCTTTAATTTCAACTTTTCCCGTTTCGTTAATTCGATATCACGTTAATTAGACATTCAGCTATTATGTAAATTAGATATCTCATTAAGATTTCGTTGATTTAATACTTCATCGATTTGATAATATGACATTTCATTATTTTCAGGTTTTCATATTTCGTTAATTTGTTATTTTGCTATTTAGTTAAATTGATACTTTCATAATTTCATGTTTTGGTATTTCGTTAATTTCAAGTTTTGCTATTTCGCTATGTTAATATTTTCATTATATATTTCGATATTTCATCAGAATGACATTTTGCAATTTCGTTAATTATTAAGCATTTTGATATTTCGTTAATAACGCTAATTCGATGTTGCGCTGATTTAAGATTTTTATAAATTTGAGATTTTTTTAAAATCAATACTTCATCAATTTGATATACGTATTGCCACTTCTTTAATTTCTACTTTTCCCGTTTCGTTAATTTGATGATACGTTAATTAGACATTCAGCTATTTTGTAAATTAGATATCTCATTAAGATTTCGTTGATTTAATACTTCATCAATTTGATAATATGACATTTCATTATTTTCAGGTTTTCTTATTTCGTTAATTTGTTATTTTGCTATTTAGTTAAATTGATACTTTCATAATTTCATGTTTTGGTATTTCGTTAATTTCAAGTTTTGTTATTTCGCTATGTTAATATTTTCATTATATATTTGGATATTTCATCAGAACGACATTTTGCAATTTCGTTAATTATTAATCATTTTGATATTTCGTTAATAACGCTAATTCGATGTTGCGCTGATTTAAGATTTTTATAAATTTGATATATTTTTTTAAATCAATACTTCATCAATTTGATATACGTATTGCCATTTCTTTAATTTCTACTTTTCCCGTTTCGTTAATTTGATATTACGTTAATTAGACATTCAGCTATTTTGTAAATTTGAAATCTAATTAAGATTTCGTTGATTTAATACTTCATCAATTTGATAATATGACATTTCATTATTTTCAGGTTTTCATATTTCGTTAATTTGTTATTTTGCTATTTAGTTAAATTGATACTTTCATAATTTCATGTTTTGGTATTTCGTTAATTTCAAGTTTTGCTATTTCGCTATGTTAATATTTTCATTATATATTTGGATATTTCATCAGAATGACATTTTGCAATTTCGTTAATTATTAAGCATTTTGATATTTCGTTAATAACGCTAATTCGATGTTGCGCTGATTTAAAATTTTTATAAATTTGATATTTTTTTAAAATCAATACTTCATCAATTTGATATACGTATTCACATTTCTTTAATTTCAACTTTTCCCGTTTCGTTAATTCGATATCACGTTAATTAGACATTCAGCTATTATGTAAATTAGATATCTCATTAAGATTTCGTTGATTTAATACTTCATCGATTTGATAATATGACATTTCATTATTTTCAGGTTTTCATATTTCGTTAATTTGTTATTTTGCTATTTAGTTAAATTGATACTTTCATAATTTCATGTTTTGGTATTTCGTTAATTTCAAGTTTTGCTATTTCGCTATGTTAATATTTTCATTATATATTTCGATATTTCATCAGAATGACATTTTGCAATTTCGTTAATTATTAAGCATTTTGATATTTCGTTAATAACGCTAATTCGATGTTGCGCTGATTTAAGATTTTTATAAATTTGAGATTTTTTTAAAATCAATACTTCATCAATTTGATATACGTATTGCCACTTCTTTAATTTCTACTTTTCCCGTTTCGTTAATTTGATGATACGTTAATTAGACATTCAGCTATTTTGTAAATTAGATATCTCATTAAGATTTCGTTGATTTAATACTTCATCAATTTGATAATATGACATTTCATTATTTTCAGGTTTTCTTATTTCGTTAATTTGTTATTTTGCTATTTAGTTAAATTGATACTTTCATAATTTCATGTTTTGGTATTTCGTTAATTTCAAGTTATGTTATTTCGCTATGTTAATATTTTCATTATATATTTGGATATTTCATCAGAATGACATTTTGCAATTTCGTTAATTATTAAGCATTTTGATATTTCGTTAATAACGCTAATTCGATGTTGCGCTGATTTAAGATTTTTATAAATTTGATATTTTTTTAAAATCAATACTTCATCAATTTGATATACGTATTGCCACTTCTTTAATTTCTACTTTTCCCGTTTCGTTAATTTGATGATACGTTAATTAGGCATTCAGCTATTTTGTAAATTAGATATCTCATTAAGATTTCGTTGATTTAATACTTCATCAATTTGATAATATGACATTTCATTATTTTCAGGTTTTCTTATTTCGTTAATTTGTTATTTTGCTATTTAGTTAAATTGATACTTTCATAATTTCATGTTTTGGTATTTCGTTAATTTCAAGTTATGTTATTTCGCTGTTAATATTTTCATTATATATATTTGGATATTTCATCAGAACGACATTTTGCAATTTCGTTAATTATTAAGCATTTTGATATTTCGTTAATAACGCTAATTCGATGTTGCGCTGATTTAAGATTTTTATAAATTTGATATTTTTTTAAAATCAATACTTCATCAATTTGATATACGTATTGCCATTTCTTTAATTTCAACTTTTCCCGTTTCGTTAATTTGATATTACGTTAATTAGACATTCAGCTATTTTGTAAATTAGATATCTCATTAAGATTTCGTTGATTTAATACTTCATCAATTTGATAATATGACATTTCATTATTTTCAGGTTTTCTTATTTCGTTAATTTGTTATTTTGCTATTTAGTTAAATTGATACTTTCATAATTTCATGTTTTGGTATTTCGTTAATTTCAAGTTTTGTTATTTCGCTATGTTAATATTTTCATTATATATTTGGATATTTCATCAAACGACATTTTGCAATTTCGTTAATTATTAAGCATTTTGATATTTCGTTAATAACGCTAATTCGATGTTGCGCTGATTTAAGATTTTTATAAATTTGATATTGTTTTAAAATCAATACTTCATCAATTTGATATACGTATTGACATTTCTTTAATTTCAACTTTTCCCGTTTCGTTAATTTGATATTAGGTTAATTAGACATTGAACTATTTTGTAAATTAGATATCTAATTAAGATTTCGTTGATTTAATACTTCATCGATTTGATAATATGACGTTTCATTATATTGAGATTTTCTTATTTCGTTAATTTGTTATTTTGCTATTTAGTTAAATTGATACTTTCATAATTTCATGTTTTGGTATTTCGTTAATTTCAAGTTTTTTTATCTCGCTATGTTAATATTTTCATTATATATTTGGATATTTCATCAGAACGACATTTTGCAATTTCGTTAATTATTAAGCATTTTGATATTTCGTTAATAACTCTAATTCGATGTTGCGCTGATTTAAGATTTTTATAAATTTGATATTTTTTTAAAATCAATACTTCATCAATTTGATATACGTATTGCCATTTCTTTAATTTCAACTTTTCCCGTTTCGTTAATTTGATATTACGTTAATTAGACATTCAGCTATTTTGTAAATTAGATATCTCATTAAGATTTCGTTTATTTAATACTTCATCAATTTGATAATATGACATTTCAGTATTTTCAGGTTTTCTTATTTCGTTAATTTGTTATTTTGCTATTTAGTTAAATTGATACTTTCATAATTTCATGTTTTGTTATTTCGCTATGTTAGTATTTTCAATATATATTTGGATATTTCATCAGAATGACATTTTGCAATTTCGTTAAATATTAAGCATTTTGATATTTCGTTAATTTCATGTTTTGGTATTTCGTTAATTTCAAGTTTTGTTATTTCGCTATGTTAATATTTTCATATTATCTAATATTTCTCTAATGTGCTTCGTCGTTAACCTGATATTTTGGCGTTTCGATAATTTGACATTTTGATATTTCGGTAATTTAACATTTGGCTAATTTGTAAATTTGATATTTTACTATTTCGCTAATTTTATACTAATTCGTTTTGCTATTCTGATATTTCGTTAATGTGATATTTTACTAATTCGTTAATTTGATACATCGTTATTATGATATTCCTTTCCATCACTAATTTGGTATTTTTATTATTTGGTGTATCGCTAATTTGATGTTTTGCCATTTCTATAATTTAAACTTTTCCCTTTTCGTTAATCTGATATTTCTCTAATATGCTTCGTCGTTAACCTGGATATTTGGCGTTTCGATAATTTGACATCTTGATATTTCGTTAATTTAACATTTAGCTAATTTGTAAATTTGATATTTTACTGTTTCGCTAATTTTATACTTATTCGTTTTGCTATTTTGATATTTCGTTGATGTGATATTTTACTAATTCGTTAATTTGATACATCGTTATTTGATTTCGTTATTATGATATTCGTTTCTATCATTAATTTGGTATTTCGCTAATTTGATATTTTGCCATTTCTATAATTTAAACTTTTCCCTTTTCGTTAATCTGATATTTCTCTAATGTGCTTCGTCGTTAACCTGATATTTGGCGTTTCGATAATTTGACGTCTTGATATTTCGTTAATTTAACATTGAGCTAATTTGTAAATTTGATATTTTACTATTTCCCTAATTTTATATTTATTCATTTTACTATTTTGATATTTCGTTGATGTGATATTTTACTAATTCGTTTATTTGATACATCGTTATTATGATATTCGTTTCTATCATTAATTTGGCATTTTTATTATTTGGTATTTCGCTAATTTGATGTTTTGCCATTACTATAATTTAAACTTTTCCCTTTTCGTTAATCTGATATTTCTCTAATATGCATCGTCGTTAACCTGATATTTGGCGTTTCGATAATTTGACATCTTGATATTTCGTTAGTTTAACATTTAGCTAATTTGTAAATTTAATATTTTACTATTTCGCTAATTTTATATTTATTAGTTTTGCTATTTTAATATTTCGTTGATGTGATATTTTACTAATTAGTTTATTTGATACATCGTTATTTGATTTCGTTATTATGATATTCGTTTCTATCATTAATTTGGCATTTTTATATTTTAGTATTTCGCTAATTTGATGTTCTGCCATTTCTATAATTTAAACTTTTCCCGTTTCGTTAATCTGATATTTCTCGAATGTGCTTCGTCGTTAACCTGATATTTGGCGTTTCGATAATTTGACATCTTGATATTTCGTTAATTTAACATTGAGCTAATTTCTAAATTTGATATTTTACTATTTCGCTAATTTTATACTATTCCGTTTTGCTATTTTGATATTTCGTTCATGTGATATTTTACTAATTCGTTCATTTGACACATCGTTATTATGATATTCCTTTCTATCATTAATTTGGCATTTTTATTGTTTGGTATTTCGCTAATTTGATGTTTTGCCATTTCTATAATTTAAACTTTTCCCGTTTCGTTAATCTGATATTTCTCTAATATGCTTCGTCGTTAACCCGATATTTGGCGTTTCGATAATTTGACATCTTGATATTTCGTTAATTTAACTTTTAGCTAATTTGTAAATTTGATATTTTACTGTTTCGCTAATTTTATACTTATTCGTTTTGCTATTTTAATATTTCGTTGATGTGATATTTTACTAATTCGTTAATTTGATACATCGTTATTTGATTTCGTTATTATGATATTCGTTTCTATCATTAATTTGGTATTTCGCTAATTTGATATTTTGCCATTTCTATAATTTAAACTTTTCCCTTTTCGTTAATCTGATATTTCTCTAATATGCATCGTCGTTAACCTGATATTTGGCGTTTCGATAATTTGACATCTTGATATTTCGTTAATTTAACATTTAGCTAATTTGTAAATTTGATATTTTACTGTTTCGCTAATTTTATACTTATTCATTTTGCTATTTTGATATTTCGTTGATGTGATATTTTACTAATTCGTTAATTTGATACATCGTTATTTGATTTCGTTATTATGATATTCCTTGCTATCATTAATTTGGCATTTTTATATTTTAGTATTTCGCTAATTTGATGTTTTGCCATTTCTATAATTTAAACTTTTCCCTTTTCGTTAATCTGATATTTCTCTAATGTGCTTCGTCGTTAACCTGATATTTGGCGTTTCGATAATTTGACATCTTGATATTTCGTTAATTTAACATTTAGCTAATTTGTAAATTTGATATTTTACTATTTCGCTAATTTTATATTTATGCGTTTTGCTATTTTGATATTTCGTTGATGTGATATTTTACTAATTCGTTCATTTGATACATCGTTATTATGATATTCGTTTCTACCATTCATTTGGCATTTTCATATTTTGGTATTTCGCTAATTTGATGTTTTGCCATTTCTATAATTTAAACTTTTCCCTTTTCGTTAATCTGATATTTCTCTAATATGCTTCGTCGTTAACCTGATATTTTGGCGTTTCGATAATTTGACATCTTGATATTTCGTTAATTTAACATTTAGCTAATTTGTAAATTTAATATTTTACTATTTCGCTAATTTTATATTTATTCGTTTTGCTATTTTGATATTTCGTTGATGTGATATTTTACCAATTCGTTTATTTGATACATCGTTATTTGATTTCATTATGTTAGGATATTCTTTTCTATCATCAATTTGGCATTTTGATATTTATGTATTTTGGTATTTCGTTGCTATGAATTTTTTTTATTCTGTTAATCTTAATCACAATTTAATTTTATACTTGGCTGGTACACCCTGTCTTTAATGTAATATTTTGATATTTCGTAATTAAATTTTCGTTAATTTCGCTAACTTACAATTAATCTGACAATTATCTTTTTTTCGTAACATTATATTTTGCTATTTCGTTTTCGAATTGATATTTCGAGGATCTGAAAATCTGATAATGCATTAATTTGAAATTTTGATATTTCGTTAATCTGATATTTATTCAAGAATAAAAATTTTAGATTTTGTTAATTTTATGTTTTGTTATTTTGCAACTTTGATGTGACACTGTTCGTTGTTTTCATATTTCGCTAATTTCTTGTTCGTGATATGTATTTGATGTTTGGATATTTTATTAACCTGATATTTTCATATTTTCATTAAATTTAATTTGATAATTTACTATTTCGTTAACATCATGTTTTCTGCTTCGCTAAATTGACATTTTGTTTGTTTACTCTCTCGTTAGTGTGATATTTTGATATTCCCTTATTTCGTTAAGATGGTATTTCGTTAATTTTATATGTGGGTTTTTCGTCCATTTGATATTTTGTAATTGCGTGATTGAATATTTCGTGAATCCGACATCATGATAATTAATTAATTTGGTATCTTAATATTTCGTTAATTTGAGAGTTCGTTGAACAGGCCTGTTAAATTTGATATTTTGTTATTGTTGATTTGATATCGTGATATTTTTCCATTTCGTTATGTGTATTTCTTATTTGAAAATTTGCTATTTTGCTGTATGTATTTCGATAATTTAGCTAATTTGATATTTCATCAAATTGATAATTTAATGGCCAACTTTGACTGATCTCGTTTTCGATCTCTGCACTTTCATTTTCAAGGTGAAATGTATTTCGGGTTGCCTAGCCAAATCCGATGTTTGAACCTAACTTACAAAGGTTGTAGAAATGAGTATTGTCGCTAAACTTTAGGCTGTTGGCGATTATTTCTATGACGTTTCGCCACGATTTCACTTCGTCCGTTGTCGTTTTTGACAAGTCGGGCGTGTAAAAATCCAAGAAGTGTTGTTCTTGGGAAGCCAACATGGTGATGATGGTCAGGAGGTCTTCGCTGAGTAGCTTAAACTCTTCGTCAGTCGACTGCTCGACAGTTATCAAATCCAAAAGACAGTTTGATGAGTCTTTTAATAATTGGGGCAGCCAAAATGGACTTTCTGTAAAGGGAACTATACATATAATTTCAAATTCTGACTTGACACTTGGGGTCCCAGTGGGTGGTGGCGATACTATTTTTGACAAATTTCATTTCATTGAATCTTTATAATAGCCAATTATCCCGTTTAACATTATCTATCCTTATATTGTTATCCACAAGTGTCAAATTCTAACCTAACTTCCAGTCAAAAATGACAAACTGGTACGCAATCGGCTTAGCCATCGCCCTCCTTTACATCCTCCCGAAACGATATCTCGCCGACAAAGCAATTAACTACTACAGAACCCGACGAGCCCCCTTAAAAACGGTGGTAGTAATGCTAGACGACATAGGTAAACTCAACATAACCTCGCTTTTACCCCTGCTATCTATAAACATTTCCAGGACTCAACTACGAAAAGGCGAGACTCCACGCGAAAAAGGGGGCCCGCGTCATAATCGGCGGTAAAGACAAAACGAAACTCGACACTGCCAAAAGAGAACTGGCCCGTGCGACGAAAAACCGAAACATTTTGAGCATGCAAGTCAACCGTTTCGACAAGGATTCGTTGAAAACGTTCGCGGAAGAGATAATCGATTCGGTCGTCACTGTGGACTCCATTATCAATAACACCGGACGAGAACTGAAAGACTTGGACGTCAATTTCAAAACGCAGGCCTTGGCAAGGGAGCGTTTTGAGAACCATTGTCTTAATTTTCTCTATGTTGGCTTACCTGACGACTTGTAGAACGGTATTAAACGCTTCAAGAACTTCAAAACGTTGCTCAGAAGTTCGGCGTCGTCTTCGCCTGAAGGCAACAGTTTTAAAAATCTTGAAAATGTGGTCTCCCATTGGTGATGCAGGACGTCCTGACCAGGGATGGCTGTGCACAACTGAATGTACCTTAAACCCCTGTTAAGTTTGTAACAATAAATATTTATACACTCACGTGGTCAATTTATTAAGGGCGGTAATCACGACGTCGTGGGTGGTCCCATTCTGAACGTCCAAAAGATATTTTTTGATGTAGTAGTCAATATTTGATGCCTTCAAACAAGATAAGTCGTAGTCTTTAAGTCTCAGTAGTTCCGTTACGTCGTCGTCTTTGTAGTCGATTTTCCGCCATAAGAGAAGTTCATTTAACCCCCCGAACGTTTCAGAGTTCCATTGAATTTGTAGAGAGCTGAGACAAGACTGATCCGAGGCCAAAAACTCGACGAGACTGGCCTCATAATATTGACTGATTTCCCAATGGGTGTTGCAGCTAAATGGTAGCTGCAATCTCTGAGTGACCAAGTACGGTACCGAGAACGTAGCTTTAGAGGGTGTTCCTTTGAAGAAGTCATTGAAGACTAACAAGAACAGCAGTGTTACGGCATCGTGCTTTAGTTTCTCCTCTGCAAAGAACATGAAGACGCCTGCAAACCACAATTAGTGTTGTAGCGGCAATTTCTTAAAGTGTACTTCTCAGGATGTTGTAAAACACATCGATATTTTTAGACAGAGTGTGTCTTGCACCCATCTGATACAGGCAAACGTTCTTCAATATGCTAATGACGGGAATCGCAGAGTCTGGATAGTCGTTGTAATTTTTTTCGATCAGAGCTGACTTCATTACTTCCAGGACTGCGTCTAGACCGTCATGGGAGAGGAACGTTGTGTGTAGCAGTGGGTCTTCCATCATTACACTGGTTTGGGTGAGGGCGGACCTCCGGATTACCGGTTCCACGTTGGGGGACTTCAGCAGGTCCAGAACTTGTTGGAGGCTGCTGGGCTGATTAATTATGATCACACGGCTAATCCTGACAGTGGGGCATTACCTGATAGAAATGTTGGGTAGTTCTGCTCCTGTTGATGTCGACCCTACGTTTAGTACTGCAAACATTGGGGAGAGCCTTATCGTAAAGATTATTCAGTCTCGGCAGCATTTCCCTGGAATCTGTTTGCGCCGCCAGTAGCCAACATAGACGCGAAAATGCTTCTTCTCTCATTGACACGTCATGACCAAATAGAATGCTGATGTTACCTTTGACCACCTACAAAGTAACGCTTATAAATCAAAACATGTTGCAAATAGACCGACCTCAATTTTGGGAAGATACAGCGATTGGGCGGTGTCGGGATCGATAATATTGAGCAGACTCTTCCCCAAAGACGTCCCTTTGTCGGCATGGCACAGCAACATCGGCAACGCCCCAATTAAAGCCTCGACGACTCTGTTCCAAATATCTTCCGATACTAGGATCTTGCACTTGAGTATGTGGATCAGAATGTCTTCAGAATATCGCCGCATCTGTGCGTTCGTGCTCGTCACGCCTTGACAGGCCATCTCGACCAAAACTTTAGACCGGCACAAAAAAATTATTTGCGCCCCCGGCACTCCGCTGCCAGAGAAATTCAATTTGGGCCCGACGGCCGCAACGACTCGTTTTTGGCACAACCTGTACGTTTCCTCTCGGACTTGTTCCAAGTTATGACCCAACAACCGAAGAACCACGACTGCAAATAACAGTTTTACAAGAAGTGAACGATCATGATAGTTTACCCTACATTCGAACTTTTCTAGCAACTCTTCGTCGTAACGACAGAGCGAGAGCTTATTCGCACAAAGCTCCACCACCTGCTTGACGAAACTCATATTTTTGTGGAACTCCAAACTCGGCAGGCCCTTTTTGGCCAACTCGATGCCGTCTACCGCAGTTAAATTTTTACCGTTCCTCATGAACTCAACAGCGGCGGTCATGCTCTCGCAAATTCTGCTCGTTTCGGTGTACTTCATCAACGAATCGCTATCAACGCCGACCTTAAAGCTCTGAAAAGTAGATATGCATCACCCAGCTAGATATAGATTTCTACAGTAGGTACTTGAACGTAATTCAGCAGAGTATTGTACAGATTCGGATACAACTTCGACAGCGTCACATCGACCAAACTGGCGACGAGGGCACTTTTCAAATTTCGCGGCAAAATCAGACCCGTCTGATCCAGAGGAATCATCTTGGAAAGGAATCTCGCACAGTTGTGCAAAAAACACAGTTGGATTATTCGAGTGTTCTCGTTCGAATCGTCGCTTGTCGCCTCGACCCTTCAATAACGAATTTCAAAATGTTCAACGCGTCGAGGAAAGTTACCTGAAGAAGTCCAAAGCTGCGCCGTAGCTGACCAGAATCTCGCTTACTTGTTTCCGGATTTCGACGATCAGTGGACTTGGCTCCTCTTTCCACATGTCCGGGCCGAAGAGCTTTACCAGCAAGTTCAGGAGTTCGTCCAAGAGCGCGAGGGCTAGATTTGCGCCCTTCTAAAAATGTCGTGTATGCAGTTACTGGTCATTTATGAAGCCCTGTATATATTACAAATGTGAGGAATTAACCAAGGGCATATGTTGTGTCTTATAAATATACCGCCCCTATAATTCCTCAACAGCTTAATCTATGCCCAAATCGGAGACTGGCATAATATTTAATTCATTATGCAAGTTAGTAACAGACTGAGCATAAATACATCAAAAGTCAATAAAAGCAAAAAACAATTACCCCCCGAAACGTGCTTACGTAATGAAATATCGTCTTTGAATCCATCTTCTCAATAGACAACTTATGCAAAATGTGTGTAAAAGTAAATCATCGTAACATTGCAGAACAATCAATTACATATTTACTCAGGTTACGCTACGCCCCAAGATTTTATTTTAGTCCGATCAATGTTCTAGATGAACGGTACCTACCTAATTAATTTTTAGCTTTTAGTACAATATCTGCATCATTATCATGTTTCTTACAATATACAACCACTTAACTTAAAAATGTTTTTTACTCATTTTATTTTCAAGTTTTTAGTTTTAATAAAGTGTGCTGTGCTCTACTTGTCTAGCCCTTTCATTTGATACCCATATTGAGGAGATTGAAAACTAAAAAAAGGAATCCGCCATTTTGTGGTAGCGGCCATCTTGGATCTGGAATTTATTTATGGTGTATTGTATCCTACTAGTTAAGCCCTTTAATTTGATAGCCATATTAAAGGGATTGAAAATTATATGTAATCCTCCATTTTGTAGTGGCGGCCATCTTGGATTTACAATGACACTGAATATACATAATTATTGCATTGTCATCAGAACTAAAGGTGTGTACAAAATTCAAAAGGAGGTAAAATTTCAATTACTACATTTGAACCACACATGACATAAACAAAGCAAGCTAAATAAAACCGTTTAAAAATATTTAAAAAAGCAAATTAACAGAAATTCAAATTTTAATAGCTAAACAACAAATCAAAGAAATAGTAAAATATCAACTTAACGAAATATCAAATTACGAAATTTACGAAATCAACGAAATATCAAAATTTGAAAATCAGTTCAAAGAAATATTAAATCACCACAACAAGAACAATAAAATCCCAAAATCCGTGTAATTATATAAAAATCACATAATAGCAAAATGTAAAATTAACGAAATATGAAAAAATTAAAAATCGGAAATATCAATTCAACGAAATTACAAAACAACGAATTAACGAATTACGAAATTAAACAAATCTCATACAATCAAATTCATGCAATAAAAGAAATATCAAAATGTTAAATGAATGGATTATCAAAATTTCATATACACGAAATATCAAATTGACGAAATTTACGAAATGAACGAAATATCAAAATTTGAAAATCAGTTCAAAAAAATATTAAATCACCACAAGAAGAAAATATAAAATCCCAAAATCAGTGTGATTATATAAAATTCACAAAATAGCAAAATGTAAAATTAACGAAATATGAAAACATGAAATTAGGGAAATATCAACTCAACGAAATTGCAAAACAACGAATTAGCGAAATAAGAAATTAAACAAATCCTCATACTATCAAATTCATGCAATAAAAGAAACATCAAAATGTTAAATGAATGGATTATCAAAATTTCATATGTACACGAAATATCAAATTAACGAAATTTACGAAATGAACGAAATATCAAAATTTTAAAATCAGTTCAAAGAAATATTAAATCACCACAACAACAAAATATAAAATCGCAAAATCCGTGTAATTATAAAAATTTCACAAAATAGCAAAATGTAAAATTAACGAAATATGAAAACATGAAATTACGGAAACATCAAAACAACGAATTAACGAAATGAGAAATTAAACAAATCTCAAACTATCAATTTCATGCAATAAAAAAAATATATCAGAATGTTAAATGAATGGATTATCAAAATTTCATATACACGAAATATCAAATAGACGAAATTCACGAAATGAACGAAATATCAAAATTTGAAAATCAGTTCAAAGAAATATTAAATCACCACAACAACAAAATATAAAATCCCAAAATCAGTGTAATTATATAAAATTCACAAAACAGCAAAATGTAAAATTAACGAAATATGAAAACATGACATTACGGAAACATCAACTCAACGAAATTGCAAAAAACAACGAATTAACGAAATAAGAAATTAAACAAATATCATACTATCAAATTCATGCAATAAAAGAAATATCAAAATGTTAAATGAATGGATTATCAAAATTTCATATACACGAAATATCAAATAGACGAAATTCACGAAATGAACGAAATATCAAAATTTGAAAATCAGTTCAAAGAAATATTAAATCACCACAACAACAAAATATAAAATCCCAAAATCAGTGTAATTATATAAAATTCACAAAATAGCAAAATGTAAAATTAAAGAAATGTGAAAACATGAAATTACGGAAACATCAACCCAACGAAATTGCAAAAAACAATGAATTAACGAAATAAGAAATTAAACAAATCTCATACTATCAAATTCATGCAATAAAAGAAATATCAAAATGTTAAATGAATGGATTATCAAAATTTCATATACACGAAATATCAGATTGACGAAATTTATGAAATGAACGAAATATCAAATTTGAAAATCAGTTCAAAGAAATATTAAATCACCACAACAAGAACATAAAATCCCAAAATCAGTGTAATTATGTAAAGTTCACAAAATAGCAAAATGTAAAATTAACAAAATATGAAAACATGAAATTACGCAAACATCAACTCAACGAAATTGCAAAACAACGAATTAACGAAATAAGAAATTAAACAAATCTCATACTATCAAATTCATGCAATAAAAGAAATATCAAAATGTTAAATGAATGGATTATCAAAATTTCATATACACAAAATAACAAATGAACGAAATATCAAAATTTGAAAATCAGTTCAAAGAAATATTAAATCACACAACAACAAAATATAAAATCCCAAAATCAGTGTAATTATGTAAAATTCACAAAATAGCAAAATGTAAAATTAACGAAATATGAAAACATGAAATTACGGAAACACCAACTCAACGAAATTGCAAAACAACGAATTAACGACATTAGAAATTGAACAAATCTCATATTATCAAATTCGAGCAATAAAAGAAATATCAAAATGTTAAATGAATGGATTATCAAAATTTCATATACACGAAATATCAAATTGACGAAATTTACGAAATTAACGAAATATCAAAATTTGAAAATCAGTTCAAAGAAATATTAAATCACCACAAGAACAAAATATAAAATCCCAACATCCGTGTAATTATATAAAATTCACAAAATAGCAAAATGTAAAATTAACGAAATATGAAAACATGAAATTAAGGAAATATCAATTTAACGAAATAAGAAATTAAACAAATCTCATACTATCACATTCATGCAATAAAAGAAATATCAAAATGTTAAATGAATGGATCATCAAAATTTCATATACACGAAATATCAAATTGACGAAATTTACGAAATGAACGAAATATCAAAATTTGAAAATCAGTTCAAAGAAATATTAAATCACCACAACAACAAAATATAAAATCCCAAAATCAGTGTAATTATATAAAATTCACAAAATAGCAAAATGTAAAATTAAGGAAATATGAAAACATGAAATTACGGAAACATCAACCCAACGAAATTGCAAAAAACAACGAATTAACGAAATAAGAAATTAAACAAATCTCATACTATCAAATTCATGCAATAAAAGAAATATCAAAATGTTAAATGAATGGATTATCAAAATTTCATATACACGAAATATCAAATTGACGAAATTGCAAAACAACGAATTAACGAAATAAGAAATTAAACAAATATCATACTATCAAATTCATGCAATAAAAGAAATATCAAAATGTTAAATGAATTGATTATCAAAATTTCATATACACGAAATATCAAATAGACGAAATTCACGAAATGAACGAAATATCAAAATTTGAAAATCAGTTCAAAGAAATATTAAATCACCACAACAACAAAATATAAAATCCCAAAATCAGTGTAATTATATAAAATTCACAAAACAGCAAAATGTAAAATTAACGAAATATGAAAACATGACATTACGGAAACATCAACTCAACGAAATTGCAAAAAACAACGAATTAACGAAATAAGAAATTAAACAAATCTCATACTATCAAATTCATGCAATAAAAGAAATATCAAAATGTTAAATGAATGGATTATCAAAATTTCATATACACGAAATATCAAATTGACGAAATTGCAAAACAACGAATTAACGAAATAAGAAATTAAACAAATATCATACTATCAAATTCATGCAATAAAAGAAATATCAAAATGTTAAATGAATGGATTATCAAAATTTCATATACACGAAATATCAAATTGACGAAATTGCAAAACAACGAATTAACGAAATAAGAAATTAAACAAATATCATACTATCAAATTCATGCAATAAAAGAAATATCAAAATGTTAAATGAATGGATTATCAAAATTTCATATACACGAAATATCAAATAGACGAAATTCACGAAATGAACGAAATATCAAAATTTGAAAATCAGTTCAAAGAAATATTGAATCACCACAACAACAAAATATAAAATCCCAAAATCAGTGTAATTATATAAAATTCACAAAATAGCAAAATGTAAAATTAAAGAAATATGAAAACATGAAATTACGGAAACATCAACCCAACGAAATTGCAAAAAACAATGAATTAACGAAATAAGAAATTAAACAAATCTCATACTATCAAATTCATGCAATAAAAGAAATATCAAAATGTTAAATGAATGGATTATCAAAATTTCATATACACGAAATATCAAATTGACGAAATGAACGAAATATCAAAATTTGAAAATCAGTTCAAAGAAATATTAAATCACCACAACAACAAAATATAAAATCCCAAAATCAGTGTAATTATATAAAATTCACAAAATAGCAAAATGTAAAATTAAAGAAATATGAAAACATGAAATTACGGAAACATCAACCCAACGAAATTGCAAAAAACAATGAATTAACGAAATAAGAAATTAAACAAATCTCATACTATCAAATTCATGCAATAAAAGAAATATCAAAATGTTAAATGAATGGATTATAAAAATTTCATATACACGAAATATCAAATTGACGAAATGAACGAAATATCAAAATTTGAAAATCAGTTCAAAGAAATATTAAATCACCACAACAACAAAATATAAAATCCCAAAATCCATGTAATTATGTAAAATTCACAAAATAGCAAAATGTAAAATTAACGAAATATGAAGACATGAAATTACGGAAATATCAACTCAACGAAATTGCAAAACAACGAATTAACGAAATGAGAAATTAAACAAATCTCAAACTATCAATTTGATGCAATAAAAAAAATATCAGAATGTTAAATGAATGGATTATCAAAATTTCATATACACGAAATATCAAATTGACGGAATTTATGAAATGAACGAAATATCAAAATTTGAAAATCAGTTCAAAGAAATATTAAATCACCACAACAAGAACATATAAAATCCCAAAATCCGTGTAATTATATAAAATTCACAAAATAGCAAAATGTAAAATTAACGAAATATGAAAACATGAAATTACGGAAATATCAACTCAACGAAATTGCAAAACAACGAATTAACGAAATTAGAAATTGAACAAATCTCATACTATCAATTTCATGCAATAAAAAATATATCAAAATGTTAAATGAATGGATTATCAAAATTTTATATACACGAAATATCAAATTGACGAAATTTACGAAATGACCCAAATATCAAAATTTGAAAATGAGTTCAAAGAAATATTAAATCACCACAAGAACAAAATATAAAATCCCAAAATCAGTGTGATTATATAAAATTCACAAAATAGCAAAATGTAAAATTAACGAAATATGAAAACATGAAATTACGGAAACATCAAATCAACGAAATTACAAAACAACGAATTAACGAAATAAGAAATTAAACAAATCTCATACTATCAAATTCATGCAATAAAAGAAATATCAAAATGTTAAATGAATGGATTATCAAAATTTCATATACACGAAATATCAAATTCACGAAATGAACGAAATATCAAAATTTGAAAATCAGTTCAAAGAAATATTAAATCACCACAACAACAAAATATAAAATCCCAACATCAGTGTAATTATATAAAATTCACAAAATAGCAAAATGTAAAATTAACGAAATGTGAAAACATGACATTACGGAAACATCAACTCAACGAAATTGCAAAAAACAACGAATTAACGAAATAAGAAATTAAACAAATCTCATACTATCAAATTCATGCAATAAAAGAAATATCAAAATGTTAAATGAATGGATTATCAAAATTTCATATACACGAAATATCAAATTGACGAAATTGCAAAACAACGAATTAACGAAATAAGAAATTAAACAAATATCATACTATCAAATTCATGCAATAAAAGAAATATCAAAATGTTAAATGAATGGATTATCAAAATTTCATATACACGAAATATCAAATAGACGAAATTCACGAAATGAACGAAATATCAAAATTTGAAAATCAGTTCAAAGAAATATTAAATCACCACAACAACAAAATATAAAATCCCAAAATCAGTGTAATTATATAAAATTCACAAAATAGCAAAATGTAAAATTAACGAAATATGAAAACATGAAATTACGGAAATATCAAATCAACGAAATTGCAAAACAACGAATTAACGAAATGAGAAATTAAACAAATCTCAATCTATCAATTTCATGCAATAATAAATATATCAAAATGTTAAATGAATGGATTATCAAAATTTCATATATGTACACGAAATATCAAATTGACGAAATTTACGAAATGAACCAAATATCAAAATTTGAAAATCAGTTGAAAGAAATATTAAATCACCACAACAACAAAATATAAAATCCCAACATCAGTGTAATTATATAAAATTCACAAAATAGCAAAATGTAAAATTAACGAAATATGAAAACATGACATTACGAAAACATCAACTCAACGAAATTGCAAAACAACGAATTAACGAAATAAGAAATTAAACAAATCTCATACTACCAAATTCATGCAATAAAAGAAATATCAAATTTTTAAATAAATAGATTATGACGAAATTTACGAAATGAACGAAATATCAAAATTTGAAAATCAGTTCAAAGAAATATTAAATCACCACAACAACAAAATATAAAATCTCAAAATCAGTGTAATTATATAAAATTCACTAAATAGCAAAATGTAAAATTAACGAAATATGAAAACATGAAATTACGGAAATATCAACTCAACGAAATTGCAAAACAACGAATTAACGAAATTAGAAATTGAACAAATCTCATACTATCAAATTCAGGCAGTAAAAGAAATATCAAAATGTTAAATGAATGGATTATCAAAATTTCATATACACGAAATATCAGATTGACGAAATTTATGAAATGAACGAAATATCAAATTTGAAAATCAGTTCAAAGAAATATTAAATCACCACAACAACAAAATATAAAATCTCAAAATCAGTGTAATTATATAAAATTCACTAAATAGCAAAATGTAAAATTAACGAAATATGAAAACATGAAATTACGGAAATATCAACTCAACGAAATTGCAAAACAACGAATTAACGAAATTAGAAATTGAACAAATCTCATACTATCAAATTCAGGCAATAAAAGAAATATCAAAATGTTAAATGAATGGATTATCAAAATTTCATATACACGAAATATCAGATTGACGAAATTTATGAAATGAACGAAATATCAAATTTGAAAATCAGTTCAAAGAAATATTAAATCACCACAACAAGAACATAAAATCCCAAAATCAGTGTAATTATGTAAAGTTCACAAAATAGCAAAATGTAAAATTAACAAAATATGAAAACATGAAATTACGCAAACATCAACTCAACGAAATTGCAAAAAACAACGAATTAACGAAATAAGAAATTAAACAAATCTCATACTATCAAATTCATGCAATAAAAGAAATATCAAAATGTTAAATGAATGGATTATCAAAATTTCATATACACAAAATAACAAATGAACGAAATATCAAAATTTGAAAATCAGTTCAAAGAAATATTAAATCACACAACAACAAAATATAAAATCCCAAACTCAGTGTAATTATGTAAAATTCACAAAATAGCAAAATGTAAAATTAAGGAAATATGAAAACATGAAATTACGGAAACACCAACTCAACGAAATTGCAAAACAACGAATTAACGACATTAGAAATTGAACAAATCTCATATTATCAAATTCGAGCAATAAAAGAAATATCAAAATGTTAAATGAATGGGTTATCAAAATTTCATATACACGAAATATCAAATTGACGAAATTTACGAAATTAACGAAATATCAAAATTTGAAAATCAGTTCAAAGAAATATTAAATCACCACAAGAACAAAATATAAAATCCCAACATCCGTGTAATTATATAAAATTCACAAAATAGCAAAATGTAAAATTAACGAAATATGAAAACATGAAATTAAGGAAATATCAATTTAACGAAATAAGAAATTAAACAAATCTCATACTATCACATTCATGCAATAAAAGAAATATCAAAATGTTAAACGAATGGATCATCAAAATTTCATATACACGAAATATCAAATTGACGAAATTTACGAAATGAACGAAATATCAAAATTTGAAAATCAGTTCAAAGAAATATTAAATCACCACAACAACAAAATATAAAATCGCAAAATCCGTGTAATTATAAAAATTTCACAAAATAGCAAAATGTAAAATTAACGAAATATGAAAACATGAAATTACGGAAACATCAAAACAACGAATTAACGAAATGAGAAATTAAACAAATCTCAAACTATCAATTTCATGCAATAAAAAAAATATATCAGAATGTTAAATGAATGGATTATCAAAATTTCATATACACGAAATATCAAATTGACGAAATTCACGAAATGAACGAAATATCAAAATTTGAAAATCAGTTCAAAGAAATATTAAATCACCACAACAACAAAATATAAAATCCTAAAATCAGTGTAATTATATAAAATTCACAAAACAGCAAAATGTAAAATTAACGAAATATGAAAACATGACATTACGGAAACATCAACTCAACGAAATTGCAAAAAACAACGAATTAACGAAATAAGAAATTAAACAAATCTCATACTATCAAATTCATGCAATAAAAGAAATATCAAAATGTTAAATGAATGGATTATCAAAATTTCATATACACGAAATATCAAATTGACGAAATTGCAAAACAACGAATTAACGAAATAAGAAATTAAACAAATCTCAAACTATCAATTTCATGCAATAAAAGAAATATCAAAATGTTAAATGAATGGATTATCAAAATTTCATATACACGAAATATCAAATTGACGAAATTCACGAAATGAACCAAATATCAAAATTTGAAAATCAGTTCAAAGAAATATTAAATCACCACAACAACAAAATATAAAATCCCAAAATCAGTGTAATTATATAAAATTCACAAAACAGCAAAATGTAAAATTAAGGAAATATGAAAACATGAAATTACGGAAACATCAACCCAACGAAATTGCAAAAAACAACGAATTAACGAAATAAGAAATTAAACAAATCTCATACTATCAAATTCATGCAATAAAAGAAATATCAAAATGTTAAATGAATGGATTATCAAAATTTCATATACACGAAATATCAAATTTACGAAATTTACGAAATGAACGAAATATCAAAATTTGAAAATCAGTTCAAAGAAATATCAAATTACCGTAATAACAACAGATGAAGATTAGCAAAATGACGAAATATCAAATTAACGTATTATAAAATTTACAAACAAATCAGGGGAATAGTAACTAACGATATATCAAATAAACGAAATATTAAAATATCAATATAGCAAGTAAACTAAAGATAAAAATTGCATAATGGGCATAATAGTTTAATAGTATAATGGGTTGCCTACCTATTTTATATAATTTTTAAGTTGGCTACAAACAAAGATGGCGCTACTTGTCGTTTCATTTTTTCGTTACAAAGATGGCTGTCTTTTTTATTAAAAAACTATTGTGGTGCAAATAATTCACACCCTATTCTCGTTTCCATAACAACGTAATGCTTTTGATATGGGTGATTAAAGGATGTTACCATTTGCACCACAATGGTTTTTTAACATAAAAACGGACTGTAACTCACGATTCGAACGTTTTTTTTTTCGTGATGGTTCTGGAAAAGTTCCTTAGTTTTTTATAAATGAAAAGAGAATAGAAGTAACAGAAGAATTTTAAAAAAGTGCTAAAATTAGTATACCTAATAATGTACAGAAGAGATATCAAAATAGTACAATAAAACATTACATTAAATTATGCATAAATACAAACCAAAAATGCCCAATACGCAAATATGCAAAAATATTATATTTCAAACAGACCAACCCTTTGACTATTCCACCCTTTATATCGGCATGGGATGTGTTCTCGGCACTGCACTATCACTCGCTTTTAATTGAAGCGTTTGTGAACTACAAAAATTGCGGTACGGCCCCATTTGAAATTGATGAAACGTCAAATTAAGAATATTAAGGAATGCAAAATAACAAAACATACATATGTGCATAGTTATCACACACCTGATTACTCCTTCTCTTATTGGTCTTCAAACTCTCCGGCTTAACACACAAGTACTTAAAAACACAATAAAATGTGGAAAAACAGTAGTGCGGAAACGATATTTGCTGTGTTTTTAAGTACTCTACATTTTCACACCTTCCGGACAGGTCCTCCGACTGGCCGGAAGCAGTTCTTCTAGAGGACAAATCCGGTGTCGTAGCTCTAGAATTTGCATATTCAGCCTAAAACCAACACTACAGAATCCATCCACAAGTACAACCCAAAAACGTTACATTCTCTTTAGTTGTGAATAAATTAGGATCACTGTAGCAATTAATCCTAACTTGCAGACCTTTAGTCAAATTGATCAAACAATTTAACACGGCATTTACAACTCTTGTTGATGGACATGTTGACACCAACGTGTGAAAAGTCTGCAATTTTACTTGGTAACAATATCGAATTAAATATAAAATTGAGACGCTCACGAGAACTATGTTGGGCCTTTGCAAAAACACTTCCGCCGGAAAGTCGTGTAAAAGTATATTTGAAAAAAAATCTGCAGAGTGGAGCAGCGATGCCGGTTGTGGCGGATTTTTGAGCGAGTCCTCAATCGACTGCAACACATGACTGTCCGCCTCTATTAAAAATTGCCACCTCAAAGGGTGAATTATCAAATTCAGGGGAGCGTTAAAACTTTTATCGGTGAGTTTAGGTCTGAAAATACAACATTACCGCCAGTCTGTAAACGAAATCGCTATTACGTGTTCCGCTGACGCTCGGACGTCTCTTGGAGCACGAAACCCTCAATAGTGGTAGCAGTGGTCCCCACAGGCCGAACACTGAACTCAGACTGACCAGTTCTGTAACTCAAAGGCACGTCTGTTTCAAGAGGTGGTACAACGACCTTGTGGGTTTCTAAAATTCCTAGGATTTCCTCCAGATGCTTGTAGTATTTTGGTTCGATGTAGGTGCGAATCTGCTTGAGGTCTTTTTTAATTGTGTGTGCTCCAAGATGGGCAACCAGGGTCTTTCCACTTTCAGACTAAAACAAATAGGTACAAACTACTGAAGCGACCCGTCGGGGTGTACCTTCAAAACTCGCTTAATCAGGCTGAATGCGAGCTCCTGTTTTGTGCACGGTTCGAACAAAAACCAATCGAAAAGTCTCGTCAAGATTTCCTTGCTCCTGGCCAGGCCGTTGTCGAATTCAAATCCGTGGTCTAGTTTTGAAATGATATTCAATAGAGCCCGTTCACGAATTTCTTGAATTTCGTGAGCTGGAAAAGTGAGGTTAGAACATGGAAATTCGTTGACGCTTAAAGGCTTTACCCAGTTTTTGTATGTGCACCGAGGAAATGCACTTGTCGCTCATTTTAGACACTCCTTCGGAGCTCGGTGTAGAAAATATAATAAAATAAGTAAAGCTAATGGTTGTCAGATTTAAAAGTGTAAACAAAGTAACGTGGCGTGGCGCCCTCTACGTGGGCGCGAATTTCAAATTTAAAATCACACAAAAAGACAAGTCTTCATTAGGTTTTAATGTTCTCTTTGATAAAAAATTTAGCCCAGATCGGCGGACCCCCGTCGACTATACGCTGTATTTTAATTTCCACATCAGGACACCCCAGGAAAATAAATGACAAAAGACGAACAACTTGTACAAGTCTTCGGGCGTTTGCACGTCAAATTTCACCACATCTTCCACGAACTCGACCACTTCGTTGAAGCACTCCCATAAAACATCACTCATTTCTGTGGAGGAGATTCACTTCATTTTTTGGCGCCCATTTTCTGCGGTTCGTGTTACTTCCGGGGGGGCGGACAGTCACTACTGTCACTGTTAGACAGTTTTGATTGGAAAGGAACGAAACAAACTAACAAAAGCAAAAACTGAATAAAGAGTATCAACAAAAAGAAAAGGTACAGGTAAATTTACAAGAATATAAAAAATAATTAAAAACACAAAAGAACAGATAGAGCAGAAGAAATCTAAACAACAAAAAGGGTCAAAAAGGTATCAAAAAAATTTGGGGAATTTATTTAAAGAAATAAAATGACCAAAAGATGTAAAAAATCTAAAAAACACTCGGAATCGAAGGGACAAAACACCAAACAGTACAAAATAACCAAAAGAAAATCCAAAAACTAAGTAATTCAATAAATTTAAAAGATTTTACTTTATATTCCCACTGATTTATTACTTATTACCCATCCGCCAAATCGTCATTTTCTACTCTACCAGAATTCTTGCAATTTCTTCTGATTCTCATTTCTAATTCTTCTTGATCTTTCCCGTTCTTCTTGTTGTCTGCCGGTTTTTTCTAGTTTATAGTTCTCCCTAAACTTTTTCTAATTTATGTTGATTTACATGTGCTTTCTGTTCTTTCTGATTTCTAACTTCGCAATTCTGGTTCCTTGATTCTTCTTACTCTCTTTCGATATCTGTCCACTCTCGTTTTGGTTGCTGCCATTGTTTTCTGGTTTCTGATATCTCTTATTTGCGCATGATGATTTCGCGTTCTTTATTCGTTCTGACTGCTTTTCATTCTTTCGGACTTTTCTCCAAACTTTTTATGAAATTGAAAAATCTGAAAGAAGGAAACAACTAAAAGATTTAAAAAAATCGAAACCACTAAAACAAATGAAGAAATGGAAAAACCGAAATCAACAGAAAAAATCGGGAAAATTAATAATTTGAAGAAACCGAAAGAAGAAAGAACAGAATCGAAATCAGCAAAAAGGATCGATAGAAGCACAACGAAGAAGAGAAAAAATTACAAAAAAAGCAGAAAATAGGACCAAATAACCAATAGAAAAAAACATTAAAAAAAAACAACAAAACTAAGTTATTGATAACTATAAATCTGTTCCAGGAAACGAAACAATTTTTTGTATCAAAGCATTTTAAGAATCGGAAAAAATAACAATAGAACCAAAAAATACAATTCGAGGTAGCTAAGAATTCCACAGACCCAATGACTCAAGAAAACAAAGAATCTGTGGATGAATGAATATAAATAATAGAACGGAATAGCCTCCGCACCACCACTCCATCGAAGCATCACCCGTTACCCAAACTGAGCCCTATAAAATCCCGGACAACGCCTTATAGGACATCTTTACTAAATAATAAAACAAATAATAAAAAGGATTGAATGATGAAAACAACAGAAGAATTCAGAAACCCCCAAGAATGCAAAAATAAAAGATAATAAGAAGAAAAGAAAACGCAAATTACATTTTTAACTAAAATCCGTCCAGTAAATTCCTTTTCGTCTTGACAACACATCCCTTAGAAAGTGTCTTTCTTCCTTTTTGTTGTGACATTTCCTAAGAATGTTCTTTTCCTTTTGGTTTTGAGAACATCCCCTTGAAATGTCCTTCTTTCTTTTTCTTTTGACAACACATCCGCTTGGAGTGTCTTTCTTTTGGTTTTGACAACACATTCCTTAGCAAGTGTCTCTCTTCTTTTTGTTTTGACAACATTCCCTTAGAAGCTGTCGTTATTCCTTTTAGTTTTGACAAAATTCCCTTAGAAAGTGTTTTTATTCCTCTTTCTTTTGACAACATTCCTTTTGAAAGTGTCCTTCTTCCCTTTTCTTTTAAGGATATCCCATTGGAGTGTCCTTCTTCCTTTTTTTTTGACAACACATACTTTAGAAAGTGTATTTCTTCCTTTTTGTTTTGACAACACCTTTGAATGTGTTTTTCTCCTTTTTCTTTGACATCCCTTAGAAAGTGTCTTTGTTCCTTTTTTTTTGACAACACATACTTTAGAAAGTGTCTTTCCTCCTTTTTGTTTTGACAACACATACTTTAGAAAGTGTCTTTCTTCCTTTTTGTTTTGACAACACATCCTCCTAGGGTGTCCGTCTTTTTGTTTTGACAACATCTTAGAAAGTGTTTTGCTCCTTTTTGTTGTGACAACATTTGTCCATTTTCTTTTGGTTTTCAGAACATCCCATTGGAATGTATTTCTGTCCTTTTCTTTTGACAAGACATTCCTTAGAAAGTGTCTCTCTTCTTTTTAGTTTTGACAACATCTCCTTAAAAACTGTCGTTATTCTCATAGAAAGTGTATTTATTTCTTTTTCTTTTGACAACATCCCATTGGAGTGTCCTTCTTCCTTTTTGTTTTGACAACATCCCATTGGAGTGTCCTTCTTTCTTTTTGTTTTGACAACATACTTTAGAAAGTGTCTTTCTTCCTTTTTGTTTTGACAACATTCCTTTTGAAAGTGTCCTTCTTCCCTTTCCTTTTGACGACATCTCATTGGTGTGTCCTTCTTTCTTTTTGTTTTGACAACACCTTAAAATGTGTTTTTCTCCTTTTTTGGCATCGTTAAGAAAGTGTCTTTCTTTTTTTTTGACAACACATACTTTAGAAAGTGTCCTTCTTCCTTTTTGTTTTGACAACACATCCGCTTGGAGTGTCTTTTTTTTTGTTTTGACAACACATACTTTAGAAAGTGTCCTTCATCCTCTTTGTTTTGACAACACATCCGCTTGGAGTGTCTTTCTTTTGGTTTTGACAACACATACTTTAGAAAGTGTCTTTCTTCCTTTTTGTTTTGACAACACATCCGCTTGGAGTGCCTTTCTTTTTTTTTTGACAACACATACTTTAGAAAGTGTCCTTCTTCCTTTTTGTTTTGACAACACATCCGCTTGGAGCGTCTTTCATTTTTTTTTGACAACACATACTTTAGAAAGTGTCCTTCTTCCTTTTTGTTTTGACAACACATCCGCTTGGAGTGTCTTTCTTTTTTTTTTTGACAACACATACTTTAGAAAGTGTCCTTCTTCCTTTTTGTTTTGACAACACATTCTCTTGGAGTGTCTTTCTTTTTTTTTGACAACACATACTTTAGAAAGTGTCCTTCTTCCTTTTTGTTTTGACAACACATCCGCTTGGAGTGTCTTTCTTTTTTTTTTGACAACACATACTTTAGAAAGTGTCCTTCTTCCTTTTTGTTTTGACAACACATTCTCTTGGAGTGTCTTTCTTTTTTTTTGACAACCCATACTTTAGAAAGTGTCCTTCTTCCTTTTTGTTTTGACAACACATTCGCTTGGAGTGTCTTTCTTTTTGTTTTGACAACACATACTTTAGAAAGTGTCTTTCTTCCTTTTTGTTTTGACAACACATCCGCTTGGAGTATCTTTCTTTTTGTTTTGAAAACACATACTTTAGAAAGTGTCCTTCTTCCTTTTTGTTTTGACAACACATTCTCTTGGAGCGTCTTTCTTTTTTTTTGACAACACATCCGCTTGGAGTGTCTTTCTTTTTGTTTTGACAACACATACTTTAGAAAGTGTCTTTCTTCCTTTTTGTTTTGACAACATCTTAGAAAATGTTTTGTTTCTTTTTTTGCCAGTCCTTAGAAAGTGTTTTTATTCCTTTTTGTTGTGACATTTCCTGAGAATGCCCTTTTCATATTGGTTTTGAGACATCCTTTTGGAAGGTCCTTTTCTTTTTCTTTTGACAACACATTCCTTAGAAAGTGTCTGTTTTCTTTTGACAATATCCCCTTAAAAGCTGTCGTTATTCCTTTTAGTTTTGACAAAATTCCCTTAGAAAGTGTTTTTATTCCTCTTTCTTTTGACAACATCCCTTTTGAAAGTGTCCTTCTTCCCTTTCCTTTTGACGACATTCCATTGGTGTGTCCTTCTTTCTTCTTGTTTTGACAACACCTTAAAATGTGTTTTTCTCCTTTTTTGACATTATTTAGAAAGTGTCTTTCTTCCTTTTTTTTGACAACACATACTTTAGAAAGAGTCCTCCTTCCTTTTTGTTTTGACAACACATCCTCTTGGAGTGTCTTTCTTTTTGTTTTGACAACATTTTAGAAAGTGGTTTGCTCATTTTTTTGACATACCTTAGAAAGTGTCCATATTTCTTTTTGTTGTTACAACATTTCCTGAGAATGTCCTTTTCCTTTTGGTTTTGAGAACGTCCCCTTAGAATGTACTTCTTTCCTTTTCTTTTGACAACACATACTTTAGAAAGTGTCCTTCTTCCTTTTTGTTTTGACAACACATCCGCTTGGAGTGTCTTTCTTTTTGTTTTGACAACACATACTTTAGAAAGTGTCTTTCTTCCTTTTTGTTTTGACAACATCTTAGAAAATATTTTGTTCCTTTTTTTTGCCAGTCCTTAGAAAGTGTCTTTATTCCTTTTTGTTGTGACATTTCCTGAGAATGCCCTTTTCATATTGGTTTTGAGACATCCTTTTGGAAGGTCCTTTTCTTTTTCTTTTGACAACACATTCCTTAGAAAGTGTCTGTTTTCTTTTGACAATATATCCCCTTAAAAGCTGTCGTTATTCCTTTTAGTTTTGACAAAATTCCCTTAGAAAGTGTTTTTATTCCTCTTTCTTTTGACAACATCCCTTTTGAAAGTGTCCTTCTTCCCTTTCCTTTTGACGACATTCCATTGGTGTGTCCTTCTTTCTTCTTGTTTTGACAACACCTTAAAATGTGTTTTTCTCCTTTTTTGACATTATTTAGAAAGTATCTTTCTTCCTTTTTTTTGACAACACATACTTTAGAAAGAGTCCTCCTTCCTTTTTGTTTTGACAACACATCCTCTTGGAGTGTCTTTCTTTTTGTTTTGACAACATTTTAGAAAGTGGTTTGCTCATTTTTTTGACATACCTTAGAAAGTGTCCATATTTCTTTTTGTTGTTACAACATTTCCTGAGAATGTCCTTTTCCTTTTGGTTTTGAGAACGTCCCCTTAGAATGTACTTCTTTCCTTTTCTTTTGACAACACATTCCTTAGAAAGTGTCTCTTTTCTTTTGACAATATCCCCTTAAAAACTGTCGTTATTCCTTTTCGTTTTGACAAAATTCCCTTAGAAAGTGTTTTTATTCCTCTTTCTTTTGACAACATTCCTTTTGAAAGTGTCCTTGTTCCCTTTCCTTTTGACGACATCTCATTGGTGTGTCCTTCTTTCTTTTTGTTTTGACAACACCTTAAAATGTGTTTTTCTCCTTTTTTTGGCATCCTTTAGAAAGTGTCTTTCTTCATTTTTTTGACAAGACATATTTTAGAAAGTGTCTTACTTTCTTTTTGTTTTGACAACACATTCTCTTGGAGTGTCTTTCTTTTTTTTTTTGACAACACATACTTTAGAAAGTGTCCTTCTTCCTTTTTGTTTTGACAACACATCCGCTTGGAGTGTCTTTCTTTTTTTTTGACAACACATACTTTAGAAAGTGTCCTTCTTCCTTTTTGTTTTGACAACACATTCTCTTGGAGTGTCTTTCTTTTTTTTTTTTGACAACACATACTTTAGAAAGTGTCCTTCTTCCTTTTTGTTTTGACAACACATTCTCTTGGAGTGTCTTTCTTTTTTTTTTGACAACACATACTTTAGAAAGTGTCTTTCTTCCATTTTGTTTTGACAACACATCCGCTTGGAGTGTCTTTCTTTTTGTTTTGACAACACATACTTTAGAAAGTGTCTTTCTCCCTTTTTTGCTTCGACAACACATCCTCTTGGAGTGTTTTTCTTTTTGTTTTCACATCTTAGAAAATATTTTGTTCCTTTTTTTGCCAGTCCTTAGAAAGTGTCTTTATTCCTTTTTGTTGTGACATTTCCTGAGAATGCCCTTTTCATATTGGTTTTGAGACATCCTTTTGGAATGTCCTTTTTTTTTCTTTTGACAACACATTCCTTAGAAAGTGTCTCTTTTCTTTTGACAATATCCCCTTAAAAGCTGTCGTTATTCCTTTTAGTTTTGACAAAATTCCCTTAGAAAGTGTTTTTATTCCTCTTTCTTTTGACAACATCCCTTTTGAAAGTGTCCTTCTTTCTTCTTGTTTTGACAACACCTTAAAATGTGCTTTTTTCCTTTTTTTGACATTATTTAAAAAGTGTCTTTCTTCCTTTTTTTTGACAACACATACTTTAGAAAGTGTCCTTCTTCCTTTTGTTTTGACAACATATCCGCTTGGAGTGTCTTTCTTTTTGTTTTGACAACACATACTTTAGAAAGTGTCTTTCTCCCTTTCTTGTTTCGACAACACATCCTCTTGGAGTGTTTTTCTTTTTGTTTTCACATCTTAGAAAATATTTTGTTCCTTTTTTTGACAGTCCTTAGAAAGTGTCTTTATTCCTTTTTGTTGTGACATTTCCTGAGAATGTCCTTTTCATTTTGGTTTTGAGAACATCCTTTTGAAATGTCCTTTTTTTTTCTTTTGACAACACATTCCTTAGAAAGTGCCTCTCTTCTTTTTTGTTTTGACAACATCCCCTTAAAAGCTCTCGTTATTCCTTTTAGTTTTGACAAAATTCCCTTAAAAAGTGTCTTTATTCCTTTTTGTTGTGACAACATTTCCTGAGAATTCCCTTTTCCTTTTGGTTTTGAAGACAACCCCTTGGAGTGTCTTTCTTTCTTTTTCTTTTGACAACACATTCCATAAAAAGTCTTTCTTTTTTTTTACAACATCCCCTTAAAATGGTCGTTATTCATTTTCGTTTTGACAAAATTCCCTCGGAAAGTGTTTTTATTTCTATTTCTTTTGACAACATCCTCTTTGAAAGTGTCCTTCCTTCTTTTTCTTTTGACAACACATCTCTTATACAGTGTCTTTCTTCCTTTTTGTTTTGACAACATCTTGGAAAGTGTTTTGCTCCTTTTTATGACATACCTTAGAAAGTGTCTTTATTCGTTTTTGTTGTGACAACATTTCCTGAGAATTTCCTTTTCTTTTTGGTTTTGAAAACATCCCCTTGGAGTGTCGTTCTTTCTTCTTCTGTTGACAACACAATTCATAGAAAGTGTCTTTCTTCTTTTTTTTTTGTTTTGTCAACATCCCTTTAAAACCGGTCGTTATTCTTTTTCGTTTTGACAAAACTCCCTTAGAAAGTAAATCTATTCCTTTATCTTTTGACAACATTCCCCTTTGAAAGTGTCCTCCCTTCTTTTTGTTTTGACAACACATCTCTTATAAAATGTATTTCTTTCTTTTTGTTTAAACAATATTCCCTTGGAGTGTTTTCTTTTTGTTTTGACAACATCTTATTAGAAAGTGTTTTGCTTCTCTTTTTGACATTCCTTAGAAAGTGTCTTTATTCTTTTTAGTTGTGACAACATTTCCTGAGAATTTCCTTTTCTTTTTGCTTTTGAAAACATCCCCTTGGAGTGTCCTTCTTTCTTCTTCTGTTGACAACACATTCCATAGAAAGTGTCTTTCTTCTTTTTTTTTTGTTTTGTCAACATCCCTTTAAAACCGGTCGTTATTCTTTTTCGTTTTGACAAAACTCCCTTAGAAAGTGAATCTATTCCTTTATCTTTTGACAACATTCCCCTTTGAAAGTGTCCTCCCTTCTTTTTGTTTTGACAACACATCTCTTATAAAATGTATTTCCTTCTTTTTGTTTAAACAATATTCCCTTGGAGTGTTTTTCTTATTGTTTTGACAGTATCTACAGTATCTTAGAAAGTGTTTTCCTCCTTCTTTTGACATTCCTTATAAAGTGTCTTTATTCTTTTTAGTTGTGACAACATTTCCTGAGAATGTCCTTTTCCTTTTGGTTTTGAGAACGTCTCCTTAGAATGTAATTCTTTCCTTTTCTTTTGACAACACATTCCTTAGAAAGTGTCTCTCTTTTTTTTTGTTTTGACAACATCCCCTTAAAAACGGTTGTTATTATTCTTTTTCGTTTTGACAAAATTCTCTTAGAAAGTGTTTTTTTTATTTATCTTTCTTTTGACAACATCCCTTTTGAAAGTGTCCTTCTTCCCTTTTCTTTTGACGATTTCCCGTTGGAGTGTCCTTCTTTCTTTTTGTTTTGACAACATCCCTTAGAAAGTGTTCTGTTCCTTTTTTTTCACATTCCTTAGAAAGTGTCTTTATTCCTTTTTGTTGTGACAACATTTCCTGAGAATGTCCTTTTCCTTTTGGTTTTGAGAACGTCTCCTTAGAATGTACTTCTTTCCTTTTCTTTTGACAACACATTCCTTAGAAAGTGACTCTCTTTTTTTTATTTTGAAAACATCCCCTTAAAAACGGTCGTTATTATTCTTTATCGTTTTGACAAAATTTTCTTAGAAAGTGTTTTTTTTTTATTCCTCTTTCTTTTGACAACATCCCTTTTGAAAGTGTCCTTCTTCCCTTTTCTTTTGACGATTTCCCGTTGGAGTGTCCTTCTTTCTTTTTGTTTTGACAACATCCCTTAGAAAGTGTTCTGTTCCTTTTTTTTCACATTCCTTAGAAAGTGTCTTTATTCTTTTTAGTTGTGACAACATTTCCTGAGAATGTCCTTTTCCTTTTGGTTTTGAGAACGTCTCCTTAGAATGTAATTCTTTCCTTTTCTTTTGACAACACATTCCTTAGAAAGTGTCTCTCTTTTTTTTTGTTTTGACAACATCCCCTTAAAAACGGTTGTTATTATTCTTTTTCGTTTTGACAAAATTCTCTTAGAAAGTGTTTTTTTTATTTATCTTTCTTTTGACAACATCCCTTTTGAAAGTGTCCTTCTTCCCTTTTCTTTTGACGATTTCCCGTTGGAGTGTCCTTCTTTCTTTTTGTTTTGACAACATCCCTTAGAAAGTGTTTTCCTCCTTCTTTTGACATTCCTTATAAAGTGTCTTTATTCTTTTTAGTTGTGACAACATTTCCTGAGAATGTCCTTTTCCTTTTGGTTTTGAGAACGTCTCCTTAGAATGTACTTCTTTCCTTTTCTTTTGACAACTCATTCCTTAGAAAGTGACTCTCTTTTTTTTATTTTGAAAACATCCCCTTAAAGTCGGTCGTTATTATTCTTTATCGTTTTGACAAAATTTTCTTAGAAAGTGTTTTTTTTTATTCCTCTTTCTTTTGACAACATCCCTTTTGAAAGTGTCCTTCTTCCCTTTTCTTTTGACGATTTCCCGTTGGAGTGTCCTTCTTTCTTTTTGTTTTGACAACATCCCTTAGAAAGTGTTCTGTTCCTTTTTTTTCACATTCCTTAGAAAGTGTCTTTATTCCTTTTTGTTGTGACAACATTTCCTGAGAATGTCCTTTTCCTTTTGGTTTTGAGAACGTCTCCTTAGAATGTACTTCTTTCCTTTTCTTTTGACAACACATTCCTTAGAAAGTGACTCTCTTTTTTTTATTTTGAAAACATCCCCTTAAAAACGGTCGTTATTATTCTTTATCGTTTTGACAAAATTTTCTTAGAAAGTGTTTTTTTTTTATTCCTCTTTCTTTTGACAACATCCCTTTTGAAAGTGTCCTTCTTCCCTTTTCTTTTGACGATTTCCCGTTGGAGTGTCCTTCTTTCTTTTTGTTTTGACAACATCCCTTAGAAAGTGTTCTGTTCCTTTTTTTTCACATTCCTTAGAAAGTGTCTTTATTCTTTTTAGTTGTGACAACATTTCCTGAGAATGTCCTTTTCCTTTTGGTTTTGAGAACGTCTCCTTAGAATGTAATTCTTTCCTTTTCTTTTGACAACACATTCCTTAGAAAGTGTCTCTCTTTTTTTTTGTTTTGACAACATCCCCTTAAAAACGGTTGTTATTATTCTTTTTCGTTTTGACAAAATTCTCTTAGAAAGTGTTTTTTTTATTTATCTTTCTTTTGACAACATCCCTTTTGAAAGTGTCCTTCTTCCCTTTTCTTTTGACGATTTCCCGTTGGAGTGTCCTTCTTTCTTTTTGTTTTGACAACATTCCTTAGAAAGTGTTCTGTTCCTTTTTTTTCACATTCCTTAGAAAGTGTCTTTATTCCTTTTTGTTGTGACAACATTTCCTGAGAATGTCCTTTTCCTTTTGGTTTTGAGAACGTCTCCTTAGAATGTACTTCTTTCCTTTTCTTTTGACAACTCATTCCTTAGAAAGTGACTCTCTTTTTTTTATTTTGAAAACATCCCCTTAAAGTCGGTCGTTATTATTCTTTATCGTTTTGACAAAATTTTCTTAGAAAGTGTTTTTTTTTATTCCTCTTTCTTTTGACAACATCCCTTTTGAAAGTGTCCTTCTTCCCTTTTCTTTTGACGATTTCCCGTTGGAGTGTCCTTCTTTCTTTTTGTTTTGACAACATCCCTTAGAAAGTGTTCTGTTCCTTTTTTTTCACATTCCTTAGAAAGTGTCTTTATTCCTTTTTGTTGTGACAACATTTCCTGAGAATGTCCTTTTCCTTTTGGTTTTGAGAACGTCTCCTTAGAATGTACTTCTTTCCTTTTCTTTTGACAACACATTCCTTAGAAAGTGACTCTCTTTTTTTTATTTTGAAAACATCCCCTTAAAAACGGTCGTTATTATTCTTTATCGTTTTGACAAAATTTTCTTAGAAAGTGTTTTTTTTTTATTCCTCTTTCTTTTGACAACATCCCTTTTGAAAGTGTCCTTCTTCCCTTTTCTTTTGACGATTTCCCGTTGGAGTGTCCTTCTTTCTTTTTGTTTTGACAACATCCCTTAGAAAGTGTCTTTCTTCCTTTTTGTTTTGACAACACATCTCTTATAAAGTGTATTTCTTTCCTTTTGTTTAAACAACATTCTCTTGGAGTGTCTTTCTTTTTGTTTTGACAACATCTTATTAGAAAGTGTTTTGCTCCTTTTTTTGACATTCCTTAGAAAGTGTCTTTATTCTTTTTAGTTGTGACAACATTTCCTGAGAATCTCCTTTTCCTTTTGACAACATCCTTTAGAAAGTGTCTTTCTTCCTTTTTGTTTTGACAACACATCCTGTGTCTTTCTTTTTGTTTTGACAACATCTTAGAAAGTGCTTTCCTCCTTTTTTTTGACATTCTTTAGAAAGTGTCTTTATTCTTTTTAGTTGTGACAACATTTCCTGAGAATGTCCTTTTCCTTTTGGTTTTGAGAACGTCTCCTTAGAATGTACTTCTTTCCTTTTCTTTTGACAACACATTCCTTAGAAAGTGTCGGTCTTTTTTTTTTTGTTTTGACAACATCCCCTTAACAACGGTTGTTATTATTCTTTTTCGTTTTGACAAAATTCTCTTAGAAAGTGTTTTTTTTTATCTTTCTTTTGACAACATCCCTTTTGAAAGTGTCCTTCTTTCTTTTTCTTTTGACAACACATACTTTAGAAAGTGTCTTTCTTTCTTTCTTTTGGTTTGGAATGTCCTTCTTTCTTTTTCTTTTGACAACACATTCCTTAGAAAGTGTCTCTCTTCTTTTTTGTTTTGACATCACCTTAAAAACTGTCGTTATTCCTTTTCGTTTTGGCAAAATTCCCATAGAAAGTGTCTTTATTCCTTTTTCTTTTGACAACATCCCCTTTGAAAGTGTCCTTCCTACTTTATGTTTTGACAACACATCTCTTATAAAGTATCTTTCTTTCTTTTGGTTAAAAAACATTCTCTTGGAGTGTCTTTCTTTTTTTTTTTGTTTTGACAATATCCCCTTAGAAACTGTTTTTATTCCTTTTGACAACATCCACTTTAAAAGTGTCCTTCTTTCTTTTTGTTTTAATAACACATCCCTTAGAAAAACAGAATTGAAATCAGCAAAAAGTATCAATAAAACCAAAACGAAGAAGAATTACAAAAAAGTGGAGAACCAAATAACCAAAAGAAAAAAAATCCTAAAAACTAAGTAAGTTAAACTATAAATTTGTTCGAGAAAAGAAACAATTTTATGGATCAAAGCATTTTAAGCATAACAAAAATCCAATAATACCAAAAAATACAAAACGAGGTAGCTAAAAATTCCACAGACCCAGAAATGAATGAATATAAATAATGGAACGGAATAGCCTCCGCACCACCACCCTGGACTTGGTCACCCCACCCCATAGAAGTATCACCCGTTACCCAAACTATAAAACCCCGGAACAAACCCCTAAGGGACCTCTTTTCTAAATAATAATACAAAATAAAAAGGGTTGAATAATGAACAGAAGAATCCAGAAACCCCCAAGAATGCAAAAATAATAAGATGAGGAAACACAAATTAAATTTTAACTCAAATCTGTCCAGTAAAGAGAAACAATAACCTAAATAAAAAAGCAGAAAAAGAGAGTATACAGGGTGATCAGAAATAGGTGACCCTTTAATTTTCGCCTTTTAAGATTATTAACAACAAAAACACGAGTAAAATTTGAAACGTAACAAAGGTTGTGAATATTTTTATTAACAATAAGAACAATATAATGAAATAAGATATTCTATATAATATACAATGAAAGTCTGCAATTCCAGATTTGGTTGATTCTTTTGAGTATATCTCGTGCGTTCAAGGCACAACAAACTCGGCCACAGCACTGTATATAAGTGGCAAAAGCTGCCTCAGAACTGGCACCGTATTAAAATATTCCAAAATTCTTACAAAACGCTACCGTAAAACACTATGTACAAAAATATTTGAAGAAGATTCGATTTAGGCCGTCGTTCTAAATTCACATCACATCACTAGTTTGGATTTGGAAGAACAGTATAACTAATATAAAAATATATTACAATATTTTACACAAAAACCCGACATACTGAATTATGTAAACTGTAAAAACCGTTATTGCTATTGTATAAATACGTAAAATGATGAGGCACATTTGGCAGTATTACTAACGGAGCTATAAACTATATGTATATAAATATTTGTTGTACAATGCAGTTGTCAGATCTCTACCGTTTGCGTCGAGTAAAATTACAGAAATGTGAGTATTTGGTTGAGTGATTTGTATCTTTGGTTGTATCCCAAACGACGCGATAAATTGATCACATTTATGTAATTTCGTTGAAATAAAAATCCCATGTTAAAATCGAGTCTTAGGACTAATTAAACTTAGTCAGTCTTGCGATTTGATTGTGTCGTACACAGCCTACAGCACACTTACGCCAAAGTGTTACTACAAAAGAAGACTTTCTAAATTTTTATGTAAAATTATCTCTTTGACGTATTCGAACACAACTTTGATATTCTCCGTGTCGACTGCGGTCGTGAAGTGGTGATAGACGATCTTCCTAGACTCCCTTTTCACTCCCGTGAACATCGCTAGGATGAACTCTTTCACTTCGTTTATCGAGTGGGGGTTCCCCGCGAACTGCGGGAAGTACCAGTGGATGTTCGTCTCGGGATTCGCGACCTTCTTCAACAGCAAATCGTACTTGTTGAGGAAAAGAATCACCGAAACGTTCACGAATATCCTGTTATTGACGATCGTGTCGAAAATGTCCCTCGATTCCTCCAATCTGTTGGTCTTTCTGTCCTCTAGCAGCACTTGGTCGAACTCGGACGACGACACAAGAAACAGAATTGAAGTCACAGAGTCAAAACACTGGAACCACTTTTGTCTTTGCGATCTTTGCCCGCCCACGTCGACGAACAAGAACGGGATGTTGTTGATGGGAATCTGGAACTCCGTTATTCCTTTCGTGGCTTTGCGACAATGGAGGATGTCCTTGTGGTTGGGAATATAGTCGTGGCGGGACACCCTCTCCAAATTATTCAGAAAGTATTCCACCGAGTCGCTCTGCAAAAGATAAACAGATTTTAGTTAAATATTTGCACGGATCAAAGGACTGTTTTATAGAGTGAAATTTTAATTTAGCCGATAACCCTTGCTCATTTATTTTTAAACCTTTATGGGTAATTAAAACACATCTGTGTTGCACAAGTGGTTATCGGAAGCGACGACCCCGGAGGTGTAAAAATGATCACATGAAAATTTGTTTCTCTGATCTGAACTAGGTGCCATTAAATTGTCAGTTAAATTGAGTCGTAAACATTATTTTGTTCGACTTCATTTCGTATCAGAATTTATGTAATCGTTACAGTGTTTTTGTTTGTGAAGGTTTAGTGGTTGTACTAAAATTGTTGCGACATGTCACGACTTTTAGTTTACATCTTCACATGGTGTAAAGTATTGAGAAACACTGTTGATCTTTTGGTGCACTTTATTCAAATTCAGATTATTAAGTCAGATTTATATCTTTGATGGCAATTCGCGGTTACCCGACTTAAAGGAAATAGTTTAAATTAAGTTGTATATATACAATATAAATAATAAATTGGTCAAGACGGCGAGACCAATAAAGAAAAACTATTATCCCAACTGTTAATCACAGATCGTTGATTAAAACGAACATCTAAATAAAAAAAACAAAAAACCCTTGGTGAGTAATTTCAGAAATAAGTGGAATAATTCAAACCCGTGGAACAACCTTTCTTTATACGATTTTTCCGAATACTCACTCACCCCCCCTATAAATTCACGAGCCGCATATGGAAATTTATTTTAACTTAACCTACTGAGAATCAATCGTTTTTGTCCGGAAAAACTCGGTCTGCTAATCAACATTCTAATTTCTTGTCTCGTGCGGTTTATACCTGAAGTCAGTTTGTCGACACAGGGTGTTATTAACCAAAATTATCTATTCAACTCCGTATTCAAAATTTGCAATAGGATTAGCCGTTTTCTCAAAAATTGGAAAAAAAAACGATATTTGGTCTCTCGCACACTGGGCTATTAAATGTTGTCGGGTTTGGCCACTTCAAGTCTTTTAAAGCTATATTTTAGAATACAAATAATATCCCTTAGAGAACGACGATTTTATTCCTTTTAGTCTTGAAAACATCCCCTTAGAAAGTGTCTTTATTCCTTTTTGTTGTGACAACATTTAGTGAGAATGTCCTTTTCTTCTTCTTTTGACAACACATCCCTTTGAAAGTGTCTCACTTCTTTTTTTGTTTTGACAACACATCCCTTAGAAAGTCTTTCTTCCTTTTAGTTTGAACAAAATCCCTTTGGAGTGTCTTTTTTTTCTTTTGACAACACATCAGTCTCTTTTCCTTTTTGTTTTGACAACATCCCCTTAAAAAATGTCGTATTTCCTTTCCATTTTGACAAAATTTCCATAGAAAGTTTTTATTCCTTTTTCTTTTGACATCTCCGTAAAAAGTGGCCTTTTTCCCTTTTGTTTTAACAGCATCCCATTGGAGTGTCCTTCTTTCTTTTTGTTTTGACAACACATCCTTTAGAAAGTGTATTTCTTCCTTTTTGTTTTGACAACACCTCCCGTAAAAAGTGCCTTTCTTTCTTTTTGTTTAAACAACATCCCCTCGGAGTGTCTTTCTTTTTTTTTTGACAACACATCAGTCTCTTTTCCTTTTTTGTTTTGACAACATCCTCTTAGAAAGTATCCTTCTTCCTTTTTGTTTTAACAATACATCTCTTAGAAAATGTCTTTCTTGGCTTTTGTAGAAAGTCCCTTTCTTCCTTTTTGTTTTGACAACATCTTAGAAAGTGTTTTCCTCCTTTTTTTGACATTCCTTAGAAAGTGTCTTTATTCCTTTTTGTTGTGGCAACTTTTACTAAGAATGTCCTTTTCTTTTTGGTTTTTAAAACATTCCCTCGGAATGTCCTTCTTTCTTTTTCTTTTGACAACACGTCCCTTTGAAAGTGTCTCACTTCTTTTTTTGTTTTGACAACACATCCCTTAGAAAGTCTTTCTTCCTTTTTGTTTAAACAAAATCCCCTTGGAGTGTCTTTTTTTTCTTTTGACAACACATCAGTCTCTTTTCCTTTTTGTTTTGACAACATCTTCTTAGAAAGTATCCTTCATCCTTTTTGTAAACATCCCTTAGAGTACGTTTCTTCCTTTTTGTTTTGACAACATCCCCTTAAAAAGTGTCGTATTTCCTTTTCATTTTGACAAAATTTCCATAGAAAGTTTTTATTCCTTTTTCTTTTGACGACATCCCCTTAAAAAGTGTCCTTCTTCCCTTTTGTTTAAAACAACATCCCATTGGAGAGTGTATTTCTTTCTTTTTGTTTTGACAACACATCCTTTAGAAAGTGTATTTCTTCCTTTTTGTTTTGACAACACCTCCCGTAAAAAGTGCCTTTCTTTCTTTTTGTTTAAACAACATCCCCTCGGAGTGTCTTTTTTTCCTTTGACAACACATCAGTCTCTTTTCCTTTTTTGTTTTGACAACATCCTCTTAGAAAGTATGCTTCTTCCTATTTGTTTTGACAATACATCTCTTAGAAAATGTCTTTCTTGGCTTTTGTAGAAAGTCCCTTTCTTCCTTTTTGTTTTGACAACATCTTAGAAAGTGTTTTCCTCTTTTTTTTTTGGCATTCCTTAGAAAGTGTCTTTATTCCTTTTTGTTGCGACAACTTTTACTAAGAATGTCCTTTTCTTTTTGGTTTTTAAAACATTCCCTCGGAATGTCCTTCTTCCTTTTTCTTTTGACAACACATCCCTTTGAAAGTGTCCCACTTCTTTTTTTGTTTTGACAACACATCCCTTAGAAAGTCTTTCTTCCTTTTTGGTTTAAACAAAATCCCCTTGGAGTGTCTTTTTTTTCTTTTGACAACACATCAGTCTCTTTTCCTTTTTGTTTTGACAACATCTTCTTAGAAAGTATCCTTCATCCTTTTTGTAAACATCCCTTAGAGTACGTTTCTTCCTTTTTGTTTTGACAACATCCCCTTAAAAAGTGTCGTATTTCCTTTTCATTTTGACAAAATTTCCATAGAAAGTTTTTATTCCTTTTTCTTTTGACGACATCCCCTTAAAAAGTGTCCTTCTTCCCTTTTGTTTAAAACAACATCCCATTGGAGAGTGTATTTCTTTCTTTTTGTTTTGACAACACATCCTTTAGAAAGTGTATTTCTTCCTTTTTGTTTTGACAACACCTCCCGTAAAAAGTGCCTTTCTTTCTTTTTGTTTAAACAACATCCCCTCGGAGTGTCTTTCTTTTTTTTTTGACAACACATCAGTCTCTTTTCCTTTTTTGTTTTGACAACATCCTCTTAGAAAGTATCCTTCTTCCTTTTTGTTTTAACAATACATCTCTTAGAAAATGTCTTTCTTGGCTTTTGTAGAAAGTCCCTTTCTTCCTTTTTGTTTTGACAACATCTTAGAAAGTGTTTTCCTCCTTTTTTTGACATTCCTTAGAAAGTGTCTTTATTCCTTTTTGTTGTGGCAACTTTTACTAAGAATGTCCTTTTCTTTTTGGTTTTTAAAACATTCCCTCGGAATGTCCTTCTTTCTTTTTCTTTTGACAACACGTCCCTTTGAAAGTGTCTCACTTCTTTTTTTGTTTTGACAACACATCCCTTAGAAAGTCTTTCTTCCTTTTTGTTTAAACAAAATCCCCTTGGAGTGTCTTTTTTTTCTTTTGACAACACATCAGTCTCTTTTCCTTTTTGTTTTGACAACATCTTCTTAGAAAGTATCCTTCATCCTTTTTGTAAACATCCCTTAGAGTACGTTTCTTCCTTTTTGTTTTGACAACATCCCCTTAAAAAGTGTCGTATTTCCTTTTCATTTTGACAAAATTTCCATAGAAAGTTTTTATTCCTTTTTCTTTTGACGACATCCCCTTAAAAAGTGTCCTTCTTCCCTTTTGTTTAAAACAACATCCCATTGGAGAGTGTATTTCTTTCTTTTTGTTTTGACAACACATCCTTTAGAAAGTGTATTTCTTCCTTTTTGTTTTGACAACACCTCCCGTAAAAAGTGCCTTTCTTTCTTTTTGTTTAAACAACATCCCCTCGGAGTGTCTTTTTTTCCTTTGACAACACATCAGTCTCTTTTCCTTTTTTGTTTTGACAACATCCTCTTAGAAAGTATGCTTCTTCCTATTTGTTTTGACAATACATCTCTTAGAAAATGTCTTTCTTGGCTTTTGTAGAAAGTCCCTTTCTTCCTTTTTGTTTTGACAACATCTTAGAAAGTGTTTTCCTCTTTTTTTTTTGGCATTCCTTAGAAAGTGTCTTTATTCCTTTTTGTTGCGACAACTTTTACTAAGAATGTCCTTTTCTTTTTGGTTTTTAAAACATTCCCTCGGAATGTCCTTCTTCCTTTTTCTTTTGACAACACATCCCTTTGAAAGTGTCCCACTTCTTTTTTTGTTTTGACAACACATCCCTTAGAAAGTCTTTCTTCCTTTTTGGTTTAAACAAAATCCCCTTGGAGTCTTTTTTTTCTTTTGACAACACATCAGTCTCTTTTCCTTTTTTTTTGACAACATCTTCATAGAAAGTATCCTTCTTTTTGTAAACAACCTCTAGAGTATCTTTCTTCCTTTTTGTTTTGACAACATCCCCTTAAAAAGTGTCGTATTTCCTTTTCATATCGACAAAATTTCCTTGGAAAGTTTTTATTCCTTTTTCTTTTGAGGACATCCCCTTAAAAAGTGTCCTTCTTCCCTTTTGTTTAAACAGCATCCCATTGGAAAGTCCTTCTTTCTTTTTGCTTTGACAACATTCCTTAGAAAGTGTCATTCTTTCTTTTTGTTTTGACAACACATCCTTTAGAAAGTATATTTCTTCCTTTTTGTTTTGACAACACATCCCGTAGAAAGTGCCTTTCTTTCTTTTTGTTTTGACAACATCCCCTTGGAGTGAATATGTATTTTTGCTTTGACAACATCTTAGAAAGTGTTCTCCAATTTTTTTTGACATTCCTTAGAAAGTGTCTTTCTTTCTTTATGTTAAAACAACATCACCTTGAAGAGTCTTTCTTTCTGGTTGTTTTGACTACCTCCCCTTAGAAAGTGTCCTTTTTTTTCATTTTGACAACATCCCCTTAAAAAGTGTATTTTTTCCTTTTAATTCTGACAACACATCGCTTAGAAAAAAATTTCTTCCTTTTTTTTTTGGCATCCTTTAGAAAGTGTCCTTTTTCCGTTTTGTTTTGAAAGCTTTCTTTTGACAACACATCAGTCTGTCTTCCTTTTTGTTTTGACACCACATCGCTTAGAAAGTTTTTTCTTCCTTTTTTTTGACATCCTTTAGAAAGTGTATTTTTTCCGTTTTGTTTTAAAATACATGAGTCTCTGTTCCTTTTTCTTTTGACAACATCCCCTTAGAAAATGTCCTTCTTCCTTATTGTTTTGACAACACATCCCTTAGAAAGTGTCTTTCTTTCTTTTTGTTAAAACAACATCTCCTTGGAGAGTGTCTTTCTTCCTGGTTGTCTTGACTACATCCCCTAGAAAGTGTCATTTTTTTTTTTCATTTTGACAACATCCCTTTAAAAAGTGTCTTTTTTCCTTTTCATTCTGACAACACATCGCTTAGAAAGTTTTTTCTTCCTTTTTTTTTCGACATCCTTTAGAAAGTGCATTTTTTCCGTTTTGTTTTGAAAGCTTTCTTTTGACAACACATCAGTCGCTCTTCCTTTTTGTTTTGACAACATTCCCTTAGAAAATGTCCTTCTTCCTTATTGTTTTGACAACACATCCCTTAGAAAGTGTCTTTCTTTCTTTTTGTTAAAACAACATTTCCTTGGAGAGTCTTTCTTCCTGGTTGTTTTGACTACATCCCCTTAGAAAGTGTTCCTTTTTTCATTTTGATAACATCCCCTTAAAAAGTCTTTTTTCCTTTTCATTCTGACAACACATCGTTTAGAAAGTTTTTTCTTCCTTTTTTTTTGACATCCTTTAGAAAGTGTCTTCTTCCGTTTTGTTTTGAAAGCTTTCTTTCGACAACACATCAGTCTCTCTTCCGTTTTGTTTTGACAACATCCTCTTAGAAAGTATCCTTCTTCCTTTTTGTTTTGACAATACATCTCTTAGAAAATGTCTCACTTCTTTTTTTGTTTTGACAACACATCCCTTAGAAATTCTTTCTTCCTTTTTGTTTAAACAACACATCCTTTAGAAAGTGTATTTCTTAATTTTTGTTTTGACAACGCCTCCCGTAAAAAGTGCCTTTCTTTCTTTTTTCTTTTGACAACACATCAGTCTCTTTTCCTTTTTTGTTTTGACAACATCCCCTTAAAGAGTCTTTCTTTTTTTTTAACAACACATCCCTTAGAAAGTGTATTTCTTTCTTTTTGTTAAAACAACATCTCTTTGGAGAGTGTCTTTCTTCCTGGTTGTTATGACTACATCCCCTTAAAAAGTGTCCTTTTTTTTCATTTTGACAACATCCCCTTAAAAAGTGTCTTTTTTCCTTTTCATTCTGACAACACATCGCTTAGAAAGTTTTTTCTTCCTTTTTTTTTCGACATCCTTTACAAAGTGCATTTTTTCCGTTTTGTTTTGACAACATTCCCTTAGAAAATGTCCTTCTTCCTTATTGTTTTGACAACACATCCCTTAGAAAGTGTATTTCTTTCTTTTTGTTAAAACATCATCTCCTTGGAGAGTGTCTTTCTTCCTGGTTGTTGTGACTACATCCCCTTAGAAAGTGTTCCTTTTTTCATTTTGATAACATCCCCTTAAAAAGTGTCTTTTTTCCTTTTCATTCTGACAACACATCGTTTAGAAAGTTTTTTCTTCCTTTTTTTTGACATCCTTTAGAAAGTGTCTTTTTACGTTTTGTTTTGAAAGCTTTCTTTCGACAACACATCAGTCTCTCTTCCTTTTTGTTTTGACAACATCCTCTTAGAAAATGTCCTTCTTCTTTATTGTTTTGACAACATATCCCTTAGAAAGTGTCTTTCTTTCTTTTTAATAAAACAACATCTCCTTGGAGAGTGTCTTTCTTCCTGGTTGTTTTGACTACATTCCCTTTGAAAGTGTCCTTTTTTTCATTTTGACAACATCGTTTTAAAAAATGTCTTTTTTCCTTTTCATTCTGACAACACATCGCTTAGAAAGTTTTTTCTTCCTTTTTTTTGATATCTTTTAGAAAGTGTCTTTTTCCGTTTTGTTTTGAAAGCTTTCTTTTGACAACACATCAGTCTCTCTTCCTTTTTGTTTTGACAACATCCTCTTAGAAAATGTCCTTCTTCCTTATTGTTTTGACAACATCTCCTTGGAGAGTGTCCTTCTTCTTGGTTGTTTTGACTACATCTCCTTAGGAAGTGTCCTTTTTTTTTCATTTTGACAACATCGCCTTAAAAAGTGTCTTTTTTCCTTTTCATTCTGACAACACATCGCTTAGAAAGTTTTTTTCTTCCTATTTTTTGACATCCTTTAGAAAGTGTCTTTTTCCGTTTTGTTTTGAAAGCTTTCTTTTGACAACACATCAGTCTCTCTTCCTTTTTGTTTTGACAACATCCTCTTAGAAAATGTCCTTCTTCCTTATTGTTTTGACAACACATCCCTTAGAAAGTGTCTTTCTTTCTTTTTGTTAAAACAACATCTCCTTGGAGAGTGTCTTTCTTCCTGGTTGTCTTGACTACATCCCCTAGAAAGTGTCATTTTTTTTTCATTTTGACAACATCCCTTTAAAAAGTGTCTTTTTTCCTTTTCATTCTGACAACACATCGCTTAGAAAGTTTTTTCTTCCTTTTTTTTTCGACATCCTTTAGAAAGTGCATTTTTTCCGTTTTGTTTTGAAAGCTTTCTTTTGACAACACATCAGTCGCTCTTCCTTTTTGTTTTGACAACATTCCCTTAGAAAATGTCCTTCTTCCTTATTGTTTTGACAACACATCCCTTAAAAAGTGTCTTTCTTTCTTTTTGTTAAAACAACATTTCCTTGGAGAGTCTTTCTTCCTGGTTGTTTTGACTACATCCCCTTAGAAAGTGTTCCTTTTTTCATTTTGATAACATCCCCTTAAAAAGTCTTTTTTCCTTTTCATTCTGACAACACATCGTTTAGAAAGTTTTTTCTTCCTTTTTTTTGACATCCTTTAGAAAGTGTCTTCTTCCGTTTTGTTTTGAAAGCTTTCTTTCGACAACACATCAGTCTCTCTTCCGTTTTGTTTTGACAACATCCTCTTAGAAAGTATCCTTCTTCCTTTTTGTTTTGACAATACATCTCTTAGAAAATGTCTCACTTCTTTTTTTGTTTTGACAACACATCCCTTAGAAATTCTTTCTTCCTTTTTGTTTAAACAACACATCCTTTAGAAAGTGTATTTCTTAATTTTTGTTTTGACAACGCCTCCCGTAAAAAGTGCCTTTCTTTCTTTTTTCTTTTGACAACACATCAGTCTCTTTTCCTTTTTTGTTTTGACAACATCCCCTTAAAGAGTCTTTCTTTTTTTTTAACAACACATCCCTTAGAAAGTGTATTTCTTTCTTTTTGTTAAAACAACATCTCCTTGGAGAGTGTCTTTCTTCCTGGTTGTTGTGACTACATCCCCTTAGAAAGTGTTCCTTTTTTCATTTTGATAACATCCCCTTAAAAAGTGTCTTTTTTCCTTTTCATTCTGACAACACATCGTTTAGAAAGTTTTTTCTTCCTTTTTTTTTGACATCCTTTAGAAAGTGTCTTTTTACGTTTTGTTTTGAAAGCTTTCTTTCGACAACACATCAGTCTCTCTTCCTTTTTGTTTTGACAACATCCTCTTAGAAAATGTCCTTCTTCTTTATTGTTTTGACAACATATCCCTTAGAAAGTGTCTTTCTTTCTTTTTAATAAAACAACATCTCCTTGGAGAGTGTCTTTCTTCCTGGTTGTTTTGACTACATTCCCTTTGAAAGTGTCCTTTTTTTTCATTTTGACAACATCGTTTTAAAAAATGTCTTTTTTCCTTTTCATTCTGACAACACATCGCTTAGAAAGTTTTTTCTTCCTTTTTTTTGATATCTTTTAGAAAGTGTCTTTTTCCGTTTTGTTTTGAAAGCTTTCTTTTGACAACACATCAGTCTCTCTTCCTTTTTGTTTTGACAACATCCTCTTAGAAAATGTCCTTCTTCCTTATTGTTTTGACAACATCTCCTTGGAGAGTGTCCTTCTTCTTGGTTGTTTTGACTACATCTCCTTAGGAAGTGTCCTTTTTTTTTCATTTTGACAACATCGCCTTAAAAAGTGTCTTTTTTCCTTTTCATTCTGACAACACATCGCTTAGAAAGTTTTTTTCTTCCTATTTTTTGACATCCTTTAGAAAGTGTCTTTTTCCGTTTTGTTTTGAAAGCTTTCTTTTGACAACACATCAGTCTCTCTTCCTTTTTGTTTTGACAACATCCTCTTAGAAAATGTCCTTCTTCCTTATTGTTTTGACAACACATCCCTTAGAAAGTGTCTTTCTTTCTTTTTGTTAAAACAACATCTCCTTGGAGAGTGTCTTTCTTCCTGGTTGTCTTGACTACATCCCCTAGAAAGTGTCATTTTTTTTTCATTTTGACAACATCCCTTTAAAAAGTGTCTTTTTTCCTTTTCATTCTGACAACACATCGCTTAGAAAGTTTTTTCTTCCTTTTTTTTTCGACATCCTTTAGAAAGTGCATTTTTTCCGTTTTGTTTTGAAAGCTTTCTTTTGACAACACATCAGTCGCTCTTCCTTTTTGTTTTGACAACATTCCCTTAGAAAATGTCCTTCTTCCTTATTGTTTTGACAACACATCCCTTAGAAAGTGTCTTTCTTTCTTTTTGTTAAAACAACATTTCCTTGGAGAGTCTTTCTTCCTGGTTGTTTTGACTACATCCCCTTAGAAAGTGTTCCTTTTTTCATTTTGATAACATCCCCTTAAAAAGTCTTTTTTCCTTTTCATTCTGACAACACATCGTTTAGAAAGTTTTTTCTTCCTTTTTTTTGACATCCTTTAGAAAGTGTCTTCTTCCGTTTTGTTTTGAAAGCTTTCTTTCGACAACACATCAGTCTCTCTTCCGTTTTGTTTTGACAACATCCTCTTAGAAAGTATCCTTCTTCCTTTTTGTTTTGACAATACATCTCTTAGAAAATGTCTCACTTCTTTTTTTGTTTTGACAACACATCCCTTAGAAATTCTTTCTTCCTTTTTGTTTAAACAACACATCCTTTAGAAAGTGTATTTCTTAATTTTTGTTTTGACAACGCCTCCCGTAAAAAGTGCCTTTCTTTCTTTTTTCTTTTGACAACACATCAGTCTCTTTTCCTTTTTTGTTTTGACAACATCCCCTTAAAGAGTCTTTCTTTTTTTTTAACAACACATCCCTTAGAAAGTGTATTTCTTTCTTTTTGTTAAAACAACATCTCCTTGGAGAGTGTCTTTCTTCCTGGTTGTTGTGACTACATCCCCTTAGAAAGTGTTCCTTTTTTCATTTTGATAACATCCCCTTAAAAAGTGTCTTTTTTCCTTTTCATTCTGACAACACATCGTTTAGAAAGTTTTTTCTTCCTTTTTTTTTGACATCCTTTAGAAAGTGTCTTTTTACGTTTTGTTTTGAAAGCTTTCTTTCGACAACACATCAGTCTCTCTTCCTTTTTGTTTTGACAACATCCTCTTAGAAAATGTCCTTCTTCTTTATTGTTTTGACAACATATCCCTTAGAAAGTGTCTTTCTTTCTTTTTAATAAAACAACATCTCCTTGGAGAGTGTCTTTCTTCCTGGTTGTTTTGACTACATTCCCTTTGAAAGTGTCCTTTTTTTCATTTTGACAACATCGTTTTAAAAAATGTCTTTTTTCCTTTTCATTCTGACAACACATCGCTTAGAAAGTTTTTTCTTCCTTTTTTTTGATATCTTTTAGAAAGTGTCTTTTTCCGTTTTGTTTTGAAAGCTTTCTTTTGACAACACATCAGTCTCTCTTCCTTTTTGTTTTGACAACATCCTCTTAGAAAATGTCCTTCTTCCTTATTGTTTTGACAACATCTCCTTGGAGAGTGTCCTTCTTCTTGGTTGTTTTGACTACATCTCCTTAGGAAGTGTCCTTTTTTTTTCATTTTGACAACATCGCCTTAAAAAGTGTCTTTTTTCCTTTTCATTCTGACAACACATCGCTTAGAAAGTTTTTTTCTTCCTATTTTTTGACATCCTTTAGAAAGTGTCTTTTTCCGTTTTGTTTTGAAAGCTTTCTTTTGACAACACATCAGTCTCTCTTCCTTTTTGTTTTGACAACATCCTCTTAGAAAATGTCCTTCTTCCTTATTGTTTTGACAACACATCCCTTAGAAAGTGTCTTTCTTTCTTTTTGTTAAAACAACATCTCCTTGGAGAGTGTCTTTCTTCCTGGTTGTCTTGACTACATCCCCTAGAAAGTGTCATTTTTTTTTCATTTTGACAACATCCCTTTAAAAAGTGTCTTTTTTCCTTTTCATTCTGACAACACATCGCTTAGAAAGTTTTTTCTTCCTTTTTTTTTCGACATCCTTTAGAAAGTGCATTTTTTCCGTTTTGTTTTGAAAGCTTTCTTTTGACAACACATCAGTCGCTCTTCCTTTTTGTTTTGACAACATTCCCTTAGAAAATGTCCTTCTTCCTTATTGTTTTGACAACACATCCCTTAGAAAGTGTCTTTCTTTCTTTTTGTTAAAACAACATTTCCTTGGAGAGTCTTTCTTCCTGGTTGTTTTGACTACATCCCCTTAGAAAGTGTTCCTTTTTTCATTTTGATAACATCCCCTTAAAAAGTCTTTTTTCCTTTTCATTCTGACAACACATCGTTTAGAAAGTTTTTTCTTCCTTTTTTTTGACATCCTTTAGAAAGTGTCTTCTTCCGTTTTGTTTTGAAAGCTTTCTTTCGACAACACATCAGTCTCTCTTCCGTTTTGTTTTGACAACATCCTCTTAGAAAGTATCCTTCTTCCTTTTTGTTTTGACAATACATCTCTTAGAAAATGTCTCACTTCTTTTTTTGTTTTGACAACACATCCCTTAGAAATTCTTTCTTCCTTTTTGTTTAAACAACACATCCTTTAGAAAGTGTATTTCTTAATTTTTGTTTTGACAACGCCTCCCGTAAAAAGTGCCTTTCTTTCTTTTTTCTTTTGACAACACATCAGTCTCTTTTCCTTTTTTGTTTTGACAACATCCCCTTAAAGAGTCTTTCTTTTTTTTTAACAACACATCCCTTAGAAAGTGTATTTCTTTCTTTTTGTTAAAACAACATCTCTTTGGAGAGTGTCTTTCTTCCTGGTTGTTATGACTACATCCCCTTAAAAAGTGTCCTTTTTTTTCATTTTGACAACATCCCCTTAAAAAGTGTCTTTTTTCCTTTTCATTCTGACAACACATCGCTTAGAAAGTTTTTTCTTCCTTTTTTTTTCGACATCCTTTACAAAGTGCATTTTTTCCGTTTTGTTTTGACAACATTCCCTTAGAAAATGTCCTTCTTCCTTATTGTTTTGACAACACATCCCTTAGAAAGTGTATTTCTTTCTTTTTGTTAAAACAACATCTCCTTGGAGAGTGTCTTTCTTCCTGGTTGTTGTGACTACATCCCCTTAGAAAGTGTTCCTTTTTTCATTTTGATAACATCCCCTTAAAAAGTGTCTTTTTTCCTTTTCATTCTGACAACACATCGTTTAGAAAGTTTTTTCTTCCTTTTTTTTTGACATCCTTTAGAAAGTGTCTTTTTACGTTTTGTTTTGAAAGCTTTCTTTCGACAACACATCAGTCTCTCTTCCTTTTTGTTTTGACAACATCCTCTTAGAAAATGTCCTTCTTCTTTATTGTTTTGACAACATATCCCTTAGAAAGTGTCTTTCTTTCTTTTTAATAAAACAACATCTCCTTGGAGAGTGTCTTTCTTCCTGGTTGTTTTGACTACATTCCCTTTGAAAGTGTCCTTTTTTTCATTTTGACAACATCGTTTTAAAAAATGTCTTTTTTCCTTTTCATTCTGACAACACATCGCTTAGAAAGTTTTTTCTTCCTTTTTTTTGATATCTTTTAGAAAGTGTCTTTTTCCGTTTTGTTTTGAAAGCTTTCTTTTGACAACACATCAGTCTCTCTTCCTTTTTGTTTTGACAACATCCTCTTAGAAAATGTCCTTCTTCCTTATTGTTTTGACAACATCTCCTTGGAGAGTGTCCTTCTTCTTGGTTGTTTTGACTACATCTCCTTAGGAAGTGTCCTTTTTTTTTCATTTTGACAACATCGCCTTAAAAAGTGTCTTTTTTCCTTTTCATTCTGACAACACATCGCTTAGAAAGTTTTTTTCTTCCTATTTTTTGACATCCTTTAGAAAGTGTCTTTTTCCGTTTTGTTTTGAAAGCTTTCTTTTGACAACACATCAGTCTCTCTTCCTTTTTGTTTTGACAACATCCTCTTAGAAAATGTCCTTCTTCCTTATTGTTTTGACAACATATCCCTTAGAAAGTGTCTTTCTTTCTTTTTGATAAAACAACATCTCCTTGGAGAGTGTCTTTCTTCCTGGTTGTTTTGACTACATCCGCTTAGAAAGTGTCCTTTTTTTCATTTCAGTTTTTCTTCCTTTCTTTTGGCATCTTTAGAAAGTGTCTTTTTTCCGTTTTGTTTTGAAAGCTTTCTTTTGACAACAGATCAGTCTCTATTCCTTTTTGTTTTGACAACACATTCCTTAGAAAGTGTCTTTTTTCCTTTTTGTTTAACAACATCCCATTGGAGTGTCCTTCTTTCTTTTTCTTTTGACAACACAACAGTCTCTCTTCTTTTAACATCCCCTTAAAAAGTGTCGTAGTTCCTTTTCGTTTTGACAAAATTCCCTTACAAAAAGTTTTTATTCCTTTTTCTTTTGGCGATATCCCCTTGAAAAGTGTAATTCTTCCTTTTGTTTTGACAACACATCCCTTAGAAAGTGTCTTTCTTTTTGTTTTGACAACATCTTAGAAAGTCTTTTCTTCCTTTTTTTGACATTCCTTAGAAAGTGTCTTTCTTCCCTTTTGTTGTTGCAACATTTCGTGAGAAAGTCCTTTTCCTTTTGGTTTTGAAAACATCTCCTTGGAATGTCCTTCTTTCTTTTTCTTTTGACAACACATCCCTTAGGAAGTGTCTCCCTTCTTTTTTGTTTTGACAACGTGCCCTTGGAGGGTCTTTCTTTTTGTTTTGACAACACGTCTCTTAGAAAGTGTTTTCTTCCTTCTTTTAACATTCCTTAGAAAGTGTCTTTATTCCTTTTTGTTTTGACAACATCCCCTTAGAAAATCTCCTTCTTCCTTATTGTTTTGACAACACATCAGTCTCTTTTCCTTTTTTGTTTTGACAACATCCTCTTAGAAAGTATCCTTCTTCCTTTTTGTTTTGACAACACATCTCTTAGAAAATGTCTCACTTCTTTTTTTGTTTTGACAACACATCCCTTAGAAATTCTTTCTTCCTTTTTGTTTAAACAACACATCCTTTAGAAAGTGTATTTCTTCCTTTTTGTTTTGACAACGCCTCCCGTAAAAAGTGCCTTTCTTTCTTTTTGTTTAAACAACATCCATTTGGAGTGTCTTTCTTTTTTCTTTTGACAACACATCAGTCTCTTTTCCCTTTTTGTTTTGACAACATCCTCTTAGAAAGTATCCTTCTTCCCTTTTGTTTTGATAACACATTCAAAGTGTCTTTATTCTTTTTTGTTGTTACATTTCCTAAGAATGTCTTTTTTCCTTTTGGTGTTGTCAACATTCAATTAGAAAGTGTGGTATTTCCTTTATGTTCAGACAACATCCTCTTATAAAGTGTCCTTCTTTTTCATTTTGACAACATCCCATTAAAAAGTGTCCTAATTCATTTTCGGTTTGACAAAATTCCCAAAAGCTTTTATTCCTTTTTCTTTTGACGACACCCTTAAAAAATGTCCTTCCCTTTTGTTTAACAACATCCCATTCTAGTGTCTCTCTTCTGGTTTTGACAACATCTTAAAAAGCGTTTTCCTCCTTTCTTGACATTCTTTAGAAAGTGTCTTATTCCTTTTCGTTGTTACATTTCCAGAGAATGTCCTTTTCCTTTTGGTTTTTAAAACAGCTCTTTGGAATGTCCTTCTTTCTTTTTCTTTTGCCAATACATCCCTTAGAAAGTGTCTCTTTTCTTTTTTGTTTCGACAACATCCCCTTGGAGGGCTTTTCTTTTTGTTTTGATAACACGTCCCTTAGAAAGTGTTTTTATTCCTTTTTCTTTTGACAACACATCCATTAGAAAAGTGTCTTTCTTCCTTTTTGTTTAAACAAGATCCCCTTGGAGTGTATTTCTTCCTTTTTTTTACATTCCTTAGAAAGTGTCTTTATTCCTTTTTGTTGTTACAAGATTTCCTGAGAATATCCTTTTCCTTTTGGTTTTGAAAACATCCCTTTGGAATGTCCTTCTTTCTTTTTTGTTTTGACAAAATTTCCTTAGAAAGTGTCTTTTTTGTAAATATCCCCCGGCGTTAAAGTATCTTTCTTCCTTTTATGTTTTGACAACATGCCGTTAAAAACTGTCGTTATTTCTTTTTCTGGTTTTGAAAACATCTCCTTGGAGTGTCCTTCTTCCTTTTTGTTTTGACAACAAGTCCCTTAGAAAGTGTCTTTCTTCCTTTTTGTTTCTCTTTGTTTAGACAACATCTTAGAAAGTGTTTTGCTCCTTTTTTGACATTCCTTAGAAAGGGTCTTTATTCCTTTTTGTTGTGACATTTCCTGAGAATGTCCTTTTCCTTTTGGTTTTGAAAACATCCCCTTCTGTCCTTCTTTCCTTAGAAAGTGTCCTTATATCTTTTTCTTTTGACAACATACCCTTAAAAACTGTCGTTATTCCTTTTCGTTTTGACAAAATTCCCTTAGAAAGTGGCTTTACATACTTCTTTTTCTTTTGACAACATCCCCTTAGAGTGTGTCCTTCCTTTTTGTTTAAACAACATCCCCTTGGAGTGTCTTTCTTTTTGTATTGACATCTTAAAAAGTGTTTTCTTTCTTCCTTTTTTTTGACATTCCTTAGAAAGTGTCTTCTTTATTCCTGTTTGTTTTGACAACATTTGCCCAGGGGGTCTACCACCCACATCGATCGAGTAAGTAAGATGGTATTGTTGGTTGTCTACATTACCGTACTTCGTACATTATTGTAATTAAACTTATAACTTAGTCTAAAGGGCCTAAACAGTAGATGGTCTAAATTTGAAAGTCTTTCAAGTAACAACGAAGTCTCCCACACTGTTCACATCAATATCAAGTCGTAATAACACTCACAAAAGTAACACAAACGCAAATTTCGCTTAATAATCGATGGATTGTAACTTTTCTCGAGTGGCAATTTGTAAGTGAGATTTTTGACATTTCGCGTGAGTTGAAAAATTGATATCTAAATACTCAAATAAAAATACTAAATACTCAAATAAAGTGTTGAGAGTGTTGTAAATAAACTAAATGACTTTTTGCTTTAGTGTAATAATAAAACACTTTTGATCTTTACGTTAACCGTTTGTTACATACGTTTTTTTTTATCATTGTTATTTTATCTGGCTGTGTGACTCTCTGGTTTCTTTTCTTCTGGTATGAACGATGTGAAAATTCGTTGTGGAGGATTACATATATATTTTTAATCCCCTCAATATGGGTATCAAATGAAAGGGCTTAACTAGTAGAATACAGAACACACCATAAAAAAACTCAAAAACCAAGATGGCTTCCACCACAAAATGGCGGATTACATATTGTTTTGTAATCCCCTCAATATGGGTATCAAACAAAAGGGCTACAGTACCCTATGAAAAATTTCAAAATCCAAGATGGCCGCCGCTACAAAATGGCGGATTACATATTTTTTAGTTTTCAATACCCTCAAAATGGGTATCAAATGAAAGGGCTTGACAAGTGCAACACAGTACACTTTAGAAAAAAAAAAAACTAAAAACTTGAAAATAAAATAAGTAAAAAACATTTTAAAGTTGAACGTTTTTATTGTAAATCATCACACTCTCCTCATCAATCTAGAGCGTTGATCAGACTAAAATAAAATCGTGGGGCGTAGCGAAACCTGAGTAAATTCTACACACGTTTTGCATAAGTTGTCTATTTTATTTTAGTCTGATCAATCTAGATTGAAGAGGATAGTGGTGCGATGACTGGTAGCTGGTACCTACCTAATTACTTTACAATAAAACGGTTTAACTTAAAAATGTTGTTTACTTATTCTTTTATCTCAATTCCGTTTTGTCCTTCATAATAGCAGTCTTTTTATGACATTTTACGTTCATCTCATCCGACTTTATCGGAATTAAAATTACAAGCGATAAGTGCTGTTTGTATGTCAAGGCCGTAATAAACATTTCGTTGGATATCGCAGTTGACACTTTTCCGTTGCATTTGGTACAACCGCTATTACACATTTCAACACCAGATAAGCGGAAGAACTATTTCGGTCGAATTAATGTTTTTTACCGCATGAATCATAAATTACTGTTAACATGCTGTTTTCATTTCATGCAACCGACTCCTAGAAATTTCACTTTTATTCGGTCTTCCCGTGATCGCAAGTCGAAAACGTATAAATAACTCCTTAGTGGACCATTAAGATAGATGCATAATAAATGTTATTAATTAATGCGCTCCCGGAAAGATTCAAAAATAAATTGAGGCGTCATCGACTAATTTTTCATAGTAATTTTAAAAGAATGTTGCGAATGCAATAAAGACTGTGGGAAACAAAGTCGACGTAGGAATGCTTTGTGAACGCAGAACGGGATGACCTATTTTCCCATCATTTCTAATTGAAAACTATGACAGATACACGAGTTCTACTGTTGAAAAGCGGTATTTATGTTTGGCCGGAAAAACACTTCTGAAATCGATCGACATCTAAGTGGTGTTATTGTATAAAGTTTGCTGTATACGGTACTCAATGTATTGTTTCTCGAAGGTGTACGTACTATAATTTATTCCTCACTTACTGCTGTTTGTCCGCCAAGTGTGTGGAAACATTCCGCTATTTACTCGACACCATCAGAGCGATATACTTTTATTGCTCTTTAATAATATTATGAATATTAATTGTCTTACGTGTTTTTTTCATGTGTGGCTTATTGAAAGGTCACAATCGGTGACCCGAACATGAACAAATTGATTAAGCTCGATTGCACATGTGTCTGTAACGATTATAATTGCCCCAATTACGTATGTTTGTCGAAAATTGCGAAGGTTAAACAATTCTCGTCAAAACACCACATATGCAATAACTAGTGCAAACATTCTTCAGATTTCTGAATTCTTAATCGATTGTGAGAAAGTAATGTTGATATTAACGTGATTCATTGTTGTTATTTACGGTCAGCTGATGTTGACCGAAAATGTTATATCTTTCAAGGTAGTTTTGACATTCGAACAACAAACTATGACCGGTCATTGCCATTATTTCGTCGGTGATAGTCACTGGTGTCACTGGTGGGTTATAGAACCTTCATTATAAAAGGTTAATATCAAAATTATGGTTTATCAAGCCGTTCTTCATATGGAAATATATCGTAATTACTTTATTTATATAATTGCGATGTCTGATGGGCGCTTAGTGGAGACGCAATAGTAATCTCTACGGAATGGAATTAAATGGATATTTTGCGGCTCCCAACGAGTGAAAAGTGGAGTTAGAAGGTTAATAAAATAGTAAAGGATACAGAAAAGTAACAAAGAAGTCAAAAAAGAAGGTCCAAAATGCAAATTAAGAAAAAGATGTAAAAAATCTAAATGGATACAAGTAAAAGAAATTATCAAAAAGCAAACAAATTTAGTAATAAAAGAAACAAGACATCAAAAATTAACATTAACATCGAGAATTTTCCACCAAAACACGGTCCATACCCGGACCAAATAATTTTACTATTTTTACCGCCTCGTTCTTTCCTGACTCTTGCTTTTCTTATCCTATCCTCGGGTTGTCCCTACATAGAGCAGTTTTCGTGATATGAACGTGTTTTGAAATTTTTCTAAAACTGCTTCAGAATTGTCATTTTTTTACTTTTTTTATGCATATTATTACTCTATTTTATTGTAAAAATTAAAAAAGAATTTTGCTACAACTTTAAAATATCGAAGATGGGAGTGGCTCCACAACATGTTCCTATTCTAATTTACGTTAATAAAGTTTGTGGAGTTTGACTAGAATATATTCAAAATTTACTCCACTTTTATTCATCGACATTCTTCTTGTTTTTAAAATATCGAGAATCAGAATCAAATTTTTATTATTTTTTTTTGCCACGGTACTGACGTTTTAAATTTAATTAGCAAGTGTAATTATTTGGTTACGAATTTGATAATATCCAATTACAATATTATTTAGGTTAGTAGTAAGTATTATAAAACCACATTATTCATTCTTTCGAGGTCAAATATAATAATCGATACATAAGATAAAAAAATAAAAATAAATCTATGTATATTCTATAGCTCTGTTCTTGTTCTGTCATTCTCTATGAAAATTTTATTCTTATCTTCTGTTTCTCTTAGTACTTTCTTATTTTTCATTATTTTAATTTTGTCCTCCCAGTTCTTTAATTCTACCAGTGTAGTCGTTATTACAGTCGAAATTTGTTTCTTTCGCATGTCACAAAGGAAATCTTCGGAGAAATGAGAAACTATGCAACGTTTCATTCTACAAAAATATCTAGTTTTGCGTGCTCACATCGATTTTGAACAAAACAGGTGGTTTATGGAATTTCCAAAATTTTTGAGAAAGAAAAAATTCAATTTTGACATATCGAGTTGGGTGTCGTTTTATACGTTTTTGGACTTCAGAAATGCAAATATGCTGCTTATTTTCTCTTAGCTCGTTTCAAATCCGAGATACAGTTGAGATTTACCTCCTTCGCATGTCAGAAAGAAAATCTTCGCAGAAATGAGAAGTTATGCAACCTTCCATTCTACAAAATTATTTAGTTTTCCGTATTCATTTCGATCTTTAGCAAAACAGGTGTTTTTTGGAGTTTTCAAAATTTTTGACATATCGAGTTGGGTGTCGTTTTATAGGTTTTAGGACCTCAGAAATGCAAATCCGCTGTTTATTTTGTCTTGGCTCGTTTCAAATCCGAGATCCAGTCGAGATTTATCTCTCGCATGTCAGGAAGAAAATCTTCGGAGAAATTATGCAGTGTTTCATTCTACAAAAACATATAGTTTTGCGTGGTCACATCATTTTTTAGCAAAACAGCTGGTTTTAGGAATTTTCAAAAATTTTGAGAACGAAAAAATTCAATTTTGACATATCGAGTTCTGTCGTTTTATAGGTTTTTGGACCTAAGAAATGCAAATCCGCTGTTTATTTTGTCTTAGCTCGTCTGAAATCCGAGATACAATCGAAATTTGTCTCTTTCCCGTGTCACGAAGAAAAGCTTCGGAGAAATGAGAAACTATGCAATGTTTCATTCTACAAAATTATTTAGTTTTCCGTATTCATATCCATCTTTAGCAAAACAGGTGTTTTTTGGAGTTTTCAAAATTTTTGAAAACGAAAAAAAATCAATTTTGACATATCGAGTTGGGTGTCGTTTCATAGGTTTTAGGACCTCAGAAATGCAAATCCGCTGTTTATTTTGTCTTGGCTCGTTTCAAATCCGAGATACAGTCGAAATTTGTCTCTTTCGCGTGTCACAAAGAAAATCTTTAGAGAAATGAGGAACTATGCAACGTTTCATTCTACAAAAACATCTAGTTTTGCGTGCTCACATCGATTTTTAACAAAACAGGTGGTGTTTGGAATTTTCAAAAATTTTGAGAACGAAAAAATTCAATTTTGACATATCGAGTTGGGTGTCGTTTTATAGGTTCTCGGACCTAAGAAATGCAAATCCGCTGTTTATTTTGTCTTAGCTCGTTTGAAATCCGAGATACAGTCGAAATTTGTCTCTTTCGAGTGTCACAAAGGAAATCTTCGGAGAAATGAGAAACTATGCAACGTTTCATTCTACAAAAATATCTACTTTTGTGTGCTCACATCGATTTTTAGCAAAACAGGTGGTTTTTGGAATTTTCAAAATTTTTGAGAACGAAAAAAATCAATTTTGACATATCGAGTTGGGTGTCGTTTTATAGGTTTTCGGACCTAAGAAATGCAAGTATGCTGTTTATTTTGTCTTAGCTCGTTTCAAATCCGAGATACAGTCGAGATTTATCTCTTTCGCATGTCAGATAGAAAATCTTCGGAAAAATGATGCAGTGTCTCATTCTACAAAAACATCTAGTTTTGCGTGTTCACATCATTTTTTAGCAAAACAGGTGGTTTTTGAAATTTTCAAAAATTTTGAGAACGAAAAAATTCAATTTTGACATTTCGAGTTGGGTGTCGTTTTATAGGTTCTCGGACCTCAGAAATGCAAATCCGCTGTTTATTTTATCTTAGCTCGTTTGAAATCCGAGATACAGTCGAAATTTATCTCTTTCGAGTGTCACAAAGAAAATCTTCGGAGAAATGAGAAACTATGCAATGTTTCGTTCTACAAAATTATTTAGTTTTGCGTATTCATATCGATCTTTAGCAAAACAGGTGTTTTTTGAAATTTTCAAAATTTTTGAAAACGAAAAAATTCAATCTTGACATATCGGGTTGGGTGTCGTTTTATGGGTTTTCGGACCTAAGAAATTCAAATCTGCTGCTTATTTTGTCCTAGCTCGTTCAAAATCCGAGATACAATCGAAATTTGACCCTTTCGCGTGTCACAAAGAAAATCTTCGCAGAAATGAGGAACTATGCAACCTTTCATTCTACAAAATTATTTAGTTTTGCGTATTCATATCAATTTTTAGCAAAACAGGTGGTTTTTGGAATTTACAAAAATTTTGAGAACAAAAAAATTCAATTTTGACATTTCAAGTTGGGTGTCGTTTTATAGGTTTTCGGACCTAAGAAATGCAAATCCGCTGTTTATTTTGTCATAGCTCGTTTGAAATCCGAGATACAGTCGAAATTTGTCTCTTTCGCGTGTCACAAAGAAAATCTTTAGAGAAATGAGGAACTATGCAACGTTTCATTCTACAAAAACATCTAGTTTTGCGTGTTCACATCATTCTTTAGCAAAACAGGTGGTTTTTGAAATTTTCAAAAATTTTGAGAACGAAAAAATTCAATTTTGACATATCGAGTTGGGTGTCGTTTTGGAGGTTTTCGGACCTAAGAAATGCAAATCCGCTGTTTATTTTGTCTTAGCTCGTTTCAAATCCGAGATACAGTCGAGACTTATCTCTTTAGCATGTCAGAAAGAAAATCTTCGGAGAAATGAGAAACTATGCAATGTTTCATTCTACAAAATTATTTAGTTTTGCGTATTCATATCGATCTTTAGCAAAACAGGTGTTTTTTGAAATTTTCAAAATTTTTGAGAACGAAAAAATTAAATTTTGACATAAGGAGTTGGGTGTCGTTTTATAGGTTTTTGGACCTCAGAAATGCAAATCTGCTGTTTAATTTGTCTTAGCTCGTTTGAAATCCCAGATACAGTCGTAATTTGTCTCTTTCGAGTGTCACAAAGAAAATCTTCGGAGAAATGAGAAACTATGCAATGTTTCGTTCTACAAAATTATTTAGTTTTGCGTATTCATATCGATCTTTAGCAAAACAGGTGTTTTTTGAAATTTTCAAAATTTTTGAGAACGAAAAAATTCAATCTTGACATATCGGGTTGGGTGTCGTTTTATGGGTTTTCGGACCTAAGAAATTCAAATCTGCTGCTTATTTTGTCCTAGCTCGTTCGAAATCCGAGATACAATCGAAATTTGACCCTTTCGCGTGTCACAAAGAAAATCTTCGCAGAAATGAGGAACTATGCAACCTTTCATTCTACAAAATTATTTAGTTTTGCGTATTCATATCAATTTTTAGCAAAACAGGTGGTTTTTGGAATTTACAAAAATTTTGAGAACAAAAAAATTCAATTTTGACATTTCAAGTTGGGTGTCGTTTTATAGGTTTTCGGACCTAAGAAATGCAAATCCGCTGTTTATTTTGTCATAGCTCGTTTGAAATCCGAGATACAGTCGAAATTTGTCTCTTTCGCGTGTCACAAAGAAAATCTTTAGAGAAATGAGGAACTATGCAACGTTTCATTCTACAAAAACATCTAGTTTTGCGTGTTCACATCATTCTTTAGCAAAACAGGTGGTTTTTGAAATTTTCAAAAATTTTGAGAACGAAAAAATTCAATTTTGACATATCGAGTTGGGTGTCGTTTTGGAGGTTTTCGGACCTAAGAAATGCAAATCCGCTGTTTATTTTGTCCTAGCTCGTTTGAAATCCGAGAAACAGTCGAAATTTGTTTCTTTCGCGTGTCACAAAGAAAATCTTCGGAGAAATCAGGAACTATGCAACGTTTCATTCTACAAAAATATCTAGTTTTACGTACTCACATCGATTTTGAACAAAACAGGTGGTTTATGGAATCTTAAAAATTTTTGAGAACGAAAAAATTCAATTTTGACATATCGAGTTGGGTGTCGTTTTATACGTTTTTGGACTTCAGAAATGCAAATATGCTGCTTATTTTCTCTCAGCTCGTTTCAAATCGGAAATACAGTAGAAATTTGTCTCTTTCGCGTGTCACAAAGAAAATCTTATATGCTGCTTATTTATTTCAGTTCGAAATAAAATAAGTAAAAAAACATTTTTAACTTCAACGGTTTTATATTGTAAATAACAAAATAAAAAATAATAAGATAGGTACCAGGTACCAGTCATCACTCCACTCTCCTCATCAATCTAGAGTATTGATCACACTAAAATAAAATCGTGGAGCGAGTCAAATTTCTATTATCTATAGTCATACCATTATAGGTATGTTTTGGAAGCATCTTCTCAATATACAACTTATTCAAAATGCGTGTAAAAGTAAATCATTGTGCTACATCGCAGAACGATCAAGTACGTTATTTACTCAGGTTATGCTACGTCCCACGATTTTATTTTAGTCTGATCAATACTCTAGATTGATGAGGAGAGTGGTGTGATGACTGGTACCTGGTACTTACCGAATTATTTTTTAGCTTTTAGTACATTATCTGCATCATTATTATGTTTCTTTGCAATATAAAACTGTTTAACTTAAAAATGTTTTTTGCTTATTTTATTTTCAAGTTTTTAGTTTTTCTAAAGTGTACTGTGTTCCACTTGCCAAGCCCTTTCATTTGAAGCGATTGAAAACTAAAAAATATATAATCCGCCATTTTGTAGCGGCGGTCATCTTGGATTTTGATTTTTTTATGATGTACTGTATTCTACTAGTTAAGCCCTTTCATTTGATACCCACATTGAAGGCATTGAAAAAAAAAATGTAATCCGCCATTTTGAGGCGGCGGCCATGTTGAATTTACAAAGATACTGAAGCTAAATAAAAACCGTTTAAAAATAGCAAAATAAAGCCATGGGTCTACAATAATAAAAACCAACAAGAAATTGAAAAATATAAAATAAAAACAATAATTATGCTTATAAATACATCAAGCAGGCTTTGAAAGTCAAAATTCCCCATCTAACAACATAGAAATTTTGTCATCCACAGGCAACATGATATGTACATATAAGTAATATGAACAGATTAAATTTATGTAGTAGAGCTTTGAATCACCCTGTATAAAACAAAACAAAAAATAAAGATGAAAAGCGATGTATTCTCTCCACAGGAGTTAATAATAAAATCACCTAGTTCGCGTTTGGACCGAGTCTTAATTCATTTTTGATCACTTCTCGATGTTTCGCGCGCTTTTATAAGAGGCATCCGATGAGTTTTAGCCCTGGTATATTACGGCACGGTCCAAATCCGCACTAATTTTATGAACAATTTTAAAGGATAAAGACGGTATATTCAAGAAATCGCCACGAAGTACGCACAAACAAAAGAGCGGAAAAAATAAAAAAATCTAAAACTAGAACACAGTACAAAAAATATACACTGTATGAACAAGAAACGATTAAAGACAAAAAATGAACAATTGCAAAATACGAAGAAAAATAATAATTAGAAATTAGTCAGAAATCAGAAACAAAGGACGAGATGTAAATTAAAATAAAAAAGTACGTCAAGAGAAAGTAATAACAAAATAGAGGAAAAAAATGGAAAGAAATTACAAAAAAGAGCACAAGAATTTGAGAAATAATTAAGAAAGGAAAAAACAAAGAATAAAGCACAATAAACACAAAAGATACCATGTCCCTCAAAATACACCTACAATGAAAAAAAAACAAAGACAAAAAGACAAAAAAAATTAATAACGAAAGTCAATGGAATAAAATGCTTTCTTTGTAGAAATACGAACCATAAAAAGAAACAAGACCGAATTACAAGTCAAAGTAAAAGCGTAAGTATGTCAAGAGCATGTAATAACAAAGTAGAAAATAATGACCACAAAGTACCAAAGAAGGACAACAAATTCTACAAAGGAAACAAGACAAAATTTGAGTAACGAAAGAGCTTACCGCGCCATCTCCAAGTGGTTGCACCAGATAGCGTCTTGCATTTGACAATTACAGTAATGGAAACAAAATACCAACAACAGAAAATTTATAATAAAATAATTATTTCTGTAAAGTAAAAGAACAACAAGTGAAGATGGAATCAAAAATATTAGTTTTGCTTTTGGGGGACGGGTGGCGCAACATGTTATTTTGCCCATGGGCAACTAATATCGGGTACAACTTTTTTGACATATCAAGTTTGAAAATTTTAAAACTAGAGATTTTATAAACATTTAGGTAACCAAAAAGCGCCAAACTAATGGTGTACCCGCTGAGAAGGCGATAATGTCTTAAAGTTAGTTGGCCATGGATATTTTCAACGTATGAATTTGAGGTTATGTAGGGACCGTGCTTTTATTAATTTTCTAAACTGTCAGCTGTCATTAATTGAAAACAAAATAAATAAACGATGAAAAATTTAAAATAATCGGGCAGCCAACCTAAAAGAACAAAAAACACTGTTAGTCGCACTGGTATCGTGCTACCGTTGACAGCATGTCTAATTTGATTTTGGTGATCAAAAATGTTATTAATGCCACAAAGCATGCTACGCCACTGGTGTCATCGACCACACATAATTAGCAGCGACGATTCCATTAGACGCAAATAAGGCCTGTAAACTGTTAACACTCAGATTTGGCTGGGTGTGCCAGCAATCACATACTTGATGAACTCTGGAAGACAGATGGACGGACCCGAATTAGGGCCCAATTACATAATGGACTTAATAGATGTCCGCAGTGTTGATTAGATTACGTTTGTTTTAGCTCCTTTATTGCTCAATTAACACTGTTAAGAACAACTAATTGTAAGTCATCAAAATCAACAGGGCTGTGCGAGTTAGAACTGTCACAACAAATATTTATGGGGGCACCCGGCAAACGTTGCCCAACTGTGTCAATTTGTAAATTTTCACAACAGTCATGCGAGAAAAGTGAGTCATAGGTACTAACCAGCTGAAATTCTCTCCTCCTGTCGAAAGCCCTCAGGATCCCACTGTCCCTCCACAGCTTGCTCAACATGGGGCAGAACTGGATGAAAGTCCGGGAGTCCAGCACTGGGGAATTGAACTGCATCACCTCCTTGCCGAGGCTCGCGTTGGAAGGGTCCCCCCACGGTATCCCCAACTTGTCTCTAGCGTCCACCAGCACCCGCATCCCCTTGATCACGTTCTGGTAGATGATCTGCTGGTATTCCATCACCAATTCACTCTCGAACTTAATCCCGTGGATAATCCTCATTTGTTTGAGAAATGTAGACTTGCCACTCTCCCCAGCGCCCAACAGTAGCAGCTTGACCTGCCGTTTCAGAGCCTGCTTGTCCTTTTCAAGCATCTTATCGATCTCCAAGGACTTGTATCGCTGTTCGATCTCCTCGGGGCTGAACTTGAACCGTAAACAACACGGACAGGACCACATTAAAGTGGACATTTTTAATAAAACACCACAACTATTCCACACTACATAGCTGTGCGGTGGAAGCGAACTGAATGGTTGGTACGCCTGCGCACTCTAATGTCAAAGTCTCTCCAGTGGCGTCACGCGTTCTTCCGGGGTGGAGATGGTTCGGTATTTGACTATTTGACAAGGCCGCTCCCGCAAGGACACTGCGTTTGTGCGGTTTCTAGCGGAAATTTGGACTACCGCAAGGGGGAGAGTGGGGGCGGTTTCGTGAGGGGTCGCTATCCCCCGATGCGGGGACCAATAAAAATAAACATTACGTACCTCCACCCATTACGAGTCATCCAATTAATTGTGGTTAGCGGTACTAACGGATAACAGTGGTACACCCAAATATTCAAATCATATAAAGGAGGCTATGCGCTAATGAAATAATGGCCTTTGACTTATGCGTTCACAGCCTCCCCTTATCAGTTTTGAGTATCATGAATTGTATACGAAGAAATTCACAGCCTGAAATAATTTTCCAGCTAACACAATCATCGATATGAGTCAAACCAAAAAACAATGGTCCCAAAATGGTCATCAATTACGTCTTGAGATGACGTAGGAAGGTCACGTCCGGTGACGTCTCCGCATAACGTGATGGAATGACGTTTACAAAGATCTGTAAAAAACTAATAAATTATACAGAGCGTTATGTTTGTGGACATTACAAATAATATAACGGTTGAATTCTACAATTTTTATGAACAAAAAAATTAGTGTGTCTTAAAAACAAGAAGACGGTCAAGGCTGCAATTAAGTATGGTGGCCTCCTTTTTCTTGAGTACATTTCCTGGTATCTTTTGACACTATCTACTCATTTTCATATCTTGCATCATGTCTTAATCTTTTTTTACCTTTCTTCAGTTCTTTCTCACTAGCATCTCATATTCTGTTGAATTGATCTTTCTCTCTTCATTTTTCTTTTAGTATACTTTTAATATCATTTTTTTATTCTTTTATGTTAAACCTCTTGAACTCTTGACTGTATTAAATATTGACTCCTTTGACACTTTTGTATCTTTTGACGTGTTTTATTCGTGACACTTGACTCTTTTGTTTTTGGCTTTTGATTATTATCTTCTGTATTAACTCCTTTGACGTTCTAGAACATTTTGGACTCTTGACTGTTTTTACTCTCTTAACTTTTTTGATCCTTCATAATCTTTTGAACCCTCTGACTCTTAATAGTTTTGACTTTTGACATTTTTAACTTTCCTTAGTTTTTTTGACTTAATACCATTGCTTCTGATTCTTTATATTTCTCTTTTAACTTTTAACTTCTCACCAAACTACCTCTTAACTCTTGACTGAAAAACCTCTTGAACCCTTACTCCTTTGACACTACTTTGTATATTTTGACTGTTCATTTTTTTAGTATATTTGACTTTTGACTATTTTGATAGACTATAGCAATTTTTTATGTAGACTATAGCAGTTTTGACTTTTGACATTTTTAACTTTTCTCAGTTCTTTTGACTCCTGACATTTTTGATTTTTGATTCATTCCGTTGCTCTGATTCCTTATATTTTTCTTTTATAATTTTATAATATCTGTTTTGTTATAAATAATTATGTATATATTATGTATTTTTCTATCTAAAAATTGCCTTCTGACTCGTTGGGCATTTGAGTCTTCTGCCTCGTAACACTTGACTTTTTAGGGTTTTTTGGAATTTTGACCTTTGAATCCTGACACTTTTAGCTTTTGGTTATTTGATTATTGACTCTTTTGACTCATTATTTTTTCGAATGTTGACGCTTGACATTTGACTCTTTTTTCTTTTGAATTTTCTTCTCTTATTATTAAACCCTTCATTTTGAGTTATTTTGACTTTTGTTTCTTTTGATTTGACCGTTTTGGTCATTTAACCATTTTGGCCCTTAATCCGTTTTAATTTTAGATTTTTTTGATTTTTCACCCTTTTGTCTCTCAACAACATATTCTCGGCTCTTTTTTTTTCTATTTTGATTTCAACATTTTTATAAACCTTTTTGATCCTTCATATTATTTTGAACCCTCTCACTCATGGCAGTTTCGAATTTTGACATTTTTTTAACTTTTCTCAGTTCTTTTGACTCCTGAAATTTTTTGGACTGAAATTTTGATACTTAAATCCTCACATTTTTATCTTTTGGCTATTTGATTATTGACTCTTTTGACTCTTTCGACTGTTGACGCTTGACATTTGACTCTTTACTCTCTTGACTTTTCATTTCTTATTATTAAAACTTCATTTTGACACTTTTGACTCTTGACTTTTTTATTCCTGACAATTTTCTTATAGACTATAAAATATATTCTCCGCTCTTATTAATTTTTTTCTCTGTTGATTTCAACATTTTTATTAACTTGTTTGATCCTTCATAATCTTTTCAACCCTCTTTCAATTTCTGACAATTTTGACCTTTGACATTTTTAATTTTTGATTCATTCCGTTGCTTCTAATTCTTTATATTTCTCTTCTAACTTTTAACTTCTTTAGAAACTATTTCTTAACTCTTGACTTTGAAGAACTTCTTGAACTATTGACTGTATTGAATATTGACTCCTTTGACACTTTTATCTCTTTTGACTGTTTGACCATTAACTCTTGGCTTTTGACTTTTGACTCTTTTGACTCTGGACTTCTTTATTCCTGACGATTTTTTTAGAGACTATATATTTTTTTATTAACTTTTTTGATCCTTCATAATCTTTTGAACCCTCTGACTCTTGATGGTTTTGACTTTTGACATTTTTGATTAATACCGTTGCTTCTGATTCTTTATTTTTTTCTTTTAGCTTTTAACTTCTCACCAAACTATCTCTTAACTCTAGAGTTTGAAGAACTTCTCGAACTCTTGACTCTATTGAATATTGACTCCTTTGACACTCCTCTGTATATTTTGACTGTTCATTTTTTTTAGTATAAATGACTTTTGACTCTTGACGTCTTTACTTTTACCATTTTTTTATATAGATTATATATTATATTCTCGGCCCTTATTAATTTTTTTCTATTTTGATTTCAATATTTTTGTTAACTTTTTTGATCCTTCATAATCTTTTGAACCCTCTCACTGTTGGTAGTTTGGACTTTTGACATTTTTAACTTTTCTCAGTTCTTTTGACTCATGACATTTTTGATTCATTCCGATGCTTCTGATTCCTTATATTTTTCTGTTAACTTTTAACTTCTCTATAAACTATTTCTTAGCTCTTGACTTTGAAGAACTTCTTGAACTCTTGACTGTATGGAATATTGACTCCTTTGACTGTTGACTTTTTTACTTTTGATGCTTTATTTTTTTGAATCTTCTCTCTTCTGACGTGTTTTATTCGTGACACTTGACTTTTTTGTTTTTGGCTTTCTAGAATATTTTGGACTCTTGACTGTTTTAAATTTTGTTTTATTTGACTGTTGACTTTATGATTATTGACTTTTGACTCTTTTGAATCTTGACTCTTTTGACTTTTGACTCTTTTGACTATTGACTCTTGACTCTTTTGACTCTTGACTCTCTTGACTCTTTTGACTTTGGACTCTTTTGACTATTGACTCTTTTGACTCTTGACTCTTTTGACTCTTGACTCTTTTGACTCTTGACTCTTTTGACTTTTGACTCTTGACTCTTTTGACTCGACTTTTGACTTTTTTGACTCTGGACTCTTTTGACTCTTGACTCTTGACTTGGTTCTCGGTCCTTTTGATTTATTCATTTTTTTTTTTACTCTTGACTCTTTTGAGCCCTGACCTTTATATTATTATTTATATATACTTGCTCAGTTAATTTGCATTTTCATACTATTGGATTCTCGACTTTTGAGTTTTAACTTCTTTGCCTTTTGATTCTTTTCTCTCTTTTGACTTTTGACCCTGAGCTCTTGAGTTTCTAGAATATTTTGGACTCTTGATTGTTGACTGTTTTGTCTTTTGACTTATTTATTTCTGACCATTTTGGCTTTTTTTTATTGACTACATAATTATTATATATTCTCGGTTCTTATTTTTTTTCTCTTTTGATTTTAACTCTTTCATTAAGTTTTTGATCCTTCATGATTTTTTGAACCTTCTGACTCTTGACAATTTTGACTTTTGACATTTTTAACTTTTCTCAGTTCTTTTGACTTGATTTTTTTGATTTTTTATTAATTCCGTTGCTTTTGATTCTTTATATTTCTCTTTTAACTTTTGCCTTCTCACCAAACTAATTGCTTTGAAGAACTTCTTGAACCCTTGACTATATTGAATATTGACTCATTTGACACTTTTGTATCTTTTGACTTTTATACTTTTGATGGTTTACTCTTTGAATCTTTTTTCTTTTGACGTGTTTTATTCGTGACACTTGACTTTTGTTTTTGGCTTTTGATTATTTTCTCTTAACTCTTTTCACATTTGACCTTGAACTTTTGGCTTTCTAGAACATTTTGGACTCTTGACTGTTTTCATTTTTGTTTAATTTGACTGTTGATTTTCTGATCATTAACTCGTGGCTTTTGACTTTTGACGCTTGACTCTTTTAACTCTTGACTCTTGACTCTCGACTCTTTTGACTTTTGACTCTCGACTTTTTTTGACTCTTGACTTTTTTGACTCTTGACTTTTTTGACTCTTGACTCTTTTGACTTTTGATTCTTTTGAATTTTGACTCTTTTGACTCTTGACTTTTTTGAGTTTTGACTATTTGTACTTTTGAGTCTTGACTCCCTGCCTTTCCACTCTTTTGCCTTTTAAGACTTTTCACTCTTGTCGCCCTTGAGTCTTGTTATTATTGACACTTTTGACTTGACTCTTTTATTTTTGACGCTGTTGAGCTTTCTTTAATACTCTTTTGGTTCTCGGTCCTTTTGACTTTTATTTTATTTTTACTGTTGGCTTTTTTTACTCTTGACTCTTTTGAGCCCTGACATTTATATTATTATTGATATATACTTGCTCAGTTAGTTTCCATTTTCATTTCATACTATGGGATTCCTGACTTTTGAGTTTCAACCCCTTTGCCTTTTGATTCTTTTCTCTCTTTTGACCTTGAACTTTTAGCTTTCTAGAACATTTTGGACTCTTGACTGTTTTCAATTTTGTTTCATTTGACTGTTGACTTTCTGATCATTGACTCTTGGCTTTTGACGCTTGACTCTTTTAACTTTTGACTCTCGACTCCTTTGACTTTCGACTCTTTGAGTCTTGACTCTTTTGACTCTTGATTCTTTTGACTTTTGATTCTTTTGAGTCTTGACTCTTTTGACTCTTGACTATTTTGACTCTGGACTCTTTTGACTCTTGACTATTTTGGCTCTGGACTCTTTTGACTCTTCTGACTCTTTTGACTCTTGAGTTCTTTATTCCTGACGATTTTTTCATAGACTATATATTCTCGGCTCTTGACATTTTCAATTATTTTTACATTCGTCATTTCTTGATTCTTTTACACTTTGTCTCTTCCAATTCTTGACTTTTTTGAGTTTTGACTATTTGTACTTTTGAATGTTTAATCTTTTGAGTCTTGACTCCCTGCCTTTTCACTCTTTTGCCTTTTAAGACTTTTTACTCTTGTCGCCCTTGACTTGTTATTATTGACACTTTAATTTTTGACGCTATTCAGTTTTCATTAATACTCTTTTGGTTCTCGGTCCTTTTACTTATTTAATTTTTTTTTTACTGTTTTTTTTACTCTTGACTCTTTTGAGCCCTGACCTTTATATTATTATTTATATGTACTTTGACTCATTTGACTGTTGACTTTTTTCCTTTTGATTCTTTACTCTTTTGACTATTGAATCTTGTCCCTTTTGACGTTTTCTGAATTTTGAGCCCTGACCTTTATATTATTTACATTACTCTCTCGCTTAGTTTCCATTTTCATACTACAAGATTCTTGATTTTTGACTTTTAACTCCTTTGGCTTTTGATTTTTTCTCTCATAACTTCTTTAACTTTTGACTTCTTTATTGCTGACGATTTTGATTTTTTTTTGTTATTGACTATATAATTATATAATCTCGGCTCTTATTATTTTTTCTTTTTTGAATTTAACTTTTTCATTAACTTTTTGATCCTTCATAATCTTTTGAACCATCTGATTCTTGACAATTTTGACTTTTGACATTTTTAACTTTTCTGTTTTTTTGACTTGATTTTTTTGATTTTTGATTAATTCCGTTGTTTCTGATTCTTTATATTTTTCTTCTGACTTTTGTCATCTCTTGAAGAAGACTTGAAGAACTTCTTGACTATATTGAATCTTGTCTCTTTTGACGTTTTTTGAATTTTGAGCCTTGACCTTATTTATATGTATTCGCTCACTCTTAGTTTCCATTTTCATGCTATAGGTTTCTTGATTTTTGACTTTTAACTTCTTTGGCTTTTGATTCTTTTTTATCTTAACTCTTTTGATTTTTGAGCCTGAACTCTTGATTTTCTGGAATATTTTGGACTGTTGACTGTTTTGAATTTTGTTTCTTTTGACTGTTGACTTTTGTCGACTTTTGTGACTGTAGACTCTTGGATTTTTACTTTTGACTCTTTCGACTCTTGATTTCTTTATTCCTCTCGATTTTGACTTTTTTGTTACTGACTACAAATATTCTCGACTTTTTTTTCCCTTGATTTGAACTTTTTTGATCCTTCATAATCTTTTGAACCGTCTGACTATTGACAGTTTTGACTTTTGACATTTTTTTACTTTTTTCAGTTCTTTTGACTCCTTACATTTTTAATTTTTGACTCATTCCGTTGCTTCTAATTCTTTATATTTTTCTTTTAACTTTTAACTTCTCTTGAAACTATTTCTTAACTCTTGTCTTTCAAGAACTTCTTGAAGTTTTGATTGTATTTAAAATTGACTCCTTTGACACTCTTGTATCTTTTGACTGTTCATTGACTCTTTTGAATTTTGTCTCTTTAGACGTTTTTTTTTTCTCTTTTGATTTCAATTTTATTATTAACTTTTTGATCCTTCATAATCCTTTGAACCCTCTGACTCTTGACAGTTTTGACTTTTGACATGTTAAACTTTCCTCAGTTCATAATGTTTGTCCGTAAGAACTATTTTCTCTGTCCATCATGTTTGCTTTTTACACGAATAGTTTTTTAATTGATACTTTTAACCTTGAGATGTTGTTTTTGCTGCTAAATAGTACGTAATTTTAAATTAATTATCCTGTGTATAGATCAATACATTCAGTAGGCTGTGAACGTCAAAATTCTCTTTATAACTATGCATGTAGATTTTGTTTTCCAGAGGCAACATGATGTATGAATCATTAATTACTTATGGATTTAAATTGTATCTACAGGGCGATATAATTAAAAAGGCTTATCTTTAACCCGATTTGAACTACTTTCTGCTTTAAAACATTTTTGGTATTCAAATCGGGTTAATAATAAACAAGATACAGTATCAAAGGTTTTTTATCAGACATTAATTAAAAGAACTATATCACTGGAAAATTTTAGTTGCAACATCCTGTATACGAAATAAATATTTAGAGAACAGCTGGGGTACCTAATTAAATCCCTTGAGCTGCACCGTAGGGTGGCATGGGACAAAGGGCGATCAGGGAGGGGCAAGATAATAAATTAACTCCAGGAGACAAATCCTGCATAGACTTGTATAGTTAGGAGTCACAATTATGAGGGTGTAATTTGGACCACTTTTTTGTCCCATTAAAAAAAAACTTTTTCGATCTTAGTTTTCTTTATTTGTTGGAAAGTTTGTATGTTTTCTTCCATTTATTTTTTATATATTTTTTTATTTTCTTTAGCACCTCTATTAGTAGGAAGTTCAATATACCCAAAAAATTTCAAGTGACGTCATTTCGGGGGAGCGTTCTCATTAGTCCGAGCGTCTAGACGTCACAAAAAGGCGCGCGTTTCAAATAAGACAAATTTTTCGAATTTTTTTACCTAGTAAACGCGTGATTTCGAATAAACAATACAATAGGGGTAAAATTGTGAGACGACCCCATTTGGATCTATTGTAATAATTGTCGCAGCCGCAATGGAAACTGTGTGAAACATTATCTATATTTAACTCTTTGTAACAATGAAGCTCACGCGGACGATGACGAATTGCTCCTTTATCTGCTTTTATTGCACCTGGCACAGCGTAATTTAATGTTCATTACGAAAAATATTTTTTCGCCTCAAGCCGTCCCTGTCTTCGAGTCTAGGGTCACTAAAACGACTGAACTATTTTAAGCTTACAAACCATAATCGTACAAAATCGTATGCTTTGTGACCAAACGTCGCGACGGACTAAAATTCGCATTAAAACCGAGAGAATGGGTGGAATTTCATAAAAACGAGAGTTGAAAGACCCACGCGATATGCTTTGTGCGTCCGTTAAATAAATACAAAAATAAATATTACAGAGTCGGTTATCTTAATCATCCACAGCGCATTTTTGCTGGCTTCACACCCGGCAATAAATAATTTAAAAAGAGTCTTGTTTATACTTGACTCATACTGGGTACGACTGACTAAATATTTGGACCGTAAATAGTAAATAAAAAAGTCATTACACCTGTTCGATTTATGTGCTCTGTGTCAGGTCAGCTCAGCAGTGACCTTGCTACAAGAAACGGTGCAAACCTGAGCCAAATTCGGATCATGTTATGTATTTTTCTTCGATTTTGGTGTTGTTGTTTTCCATTTGGCAATTTTATGATATTTGCTTCAGGTAGTGAGTGATCCACAATAAAGACTCGTTACGCTCGCATGTTTATTATTCTAAATGTGCGTGCAACAACAACTCGATGACTCACTTTACCTTTTAATTACACTTTTAGACTGAAAAATAAGATAAGGCTGTCGTCTAATCCCCCAAACTGGTGTTCTTTATGACCGCAAAGACGGAATAGGACGTCCGAATTATCTGCAACAAACCCCTGTAGTCAACACCACTTTGAACTTGAACCCTACATAGACAAACGTCTGCAGCGTCAAGGGGGCGAACTTCCCCACCGTCATGTAGATCGGCTTCTGCATCCTCGTCATCGTGAAAATCATGCTTCTCTTGAACGACTGATCACAGTCGAACCACTCGGCGCTCCAAACGTAAGCCGGGATTTCGTTTGCCTGCAAACGTGAGCAATAAATTCACCGACGGACCGAGATAAGAGTGCAATTACTTTCAGGGTGACTTCATTACCGAACCAACAATAGAGATAAAGCTGGAATCCCATAGCCACCATATAAATCATTTCTGCGTAAAATTGTTTACTGCTCGCCGGCGTCTAAAAGAGTTACGAATGAGCTGTTTATGGCGAGTTGCGGCGTAAATACCGTCGAGATTAAGTACAGGCTTGTGCAGAGGATGAACAGGGTCGCCGTCGCTTGGCCCAGGGTTAGGTAGCGGTGGACGGTCTCGAGGTTTTCGGCGACGCTGAAAGAACGAGTCATTAGAGATATGAGCGAAATAACTTTATTCACTCTTTCGAGGTCGAATATAACAAGCGATACATAGATAGAAAAATAAAATAAAAAAATAAATTTAATGTATAAAAATCTCGTGTCACTGTGTTTGTGGTCGAACTCCTCCGAAACGGCTCTATTTTTCACTTGGACATGGGGGCCCAGGGGACCCCCTTGGGCTAGACCGAATTCTATGACTTTTTTTTGTATATTAGGTAGGTTGAGAATAGGTGGTAAAGTATTTTTCACATGGATACCCCTTGGGCTGGGTCGATTTTTTGGCTCGACAGATTTTTATGTTTTTTTTTTTGTATTTGGTAGGTATGAGAATAGGTGGTAAACTATTTTTCACATGGACATGAACATGGCGGCAAATTCTCAGTTTCCTAGGTTTCTCATGTTCCCAGGCTATCTATTCTTTCAAGTTTTACAGGGGTTCCTCAAGATTTTAGGTTCCCCAGTTTCTCAGGTTCCTCAAGATTTCAGGTTCTTCAGTTTCTTAGAGTCTTAGCTTCCCCAAGTATTCGGACTTCTGAGTTTCTCAGATTTCCAAAATTTTCAGGTTCCTAGGTTCCTCATGTTCCCAGGTTCTAAAATCTCAGATATTTCAAATCTTTAAGTTCCTCAGCATTTCAACTTCCCTAGATTCTCAGGTTCCTCACTTTCTTAAATCTCCCAAACTTTCATGTTTCTAGGTTCCTCATATTCCCAGGTTTACTGATATCTCAGATTTTCCAAGATTTCAGGTTTTTCAAATCCTCAGGAAGTTCCTCAAGATTTGGGGTTACTCATGTTTTCACGTTTCCTACCTTCTCAGATTTCTCAAATTCTCAGGCTTTATTAGATCTCAAATTTTCCAAGATTTCAGGTTTTTCAAATGCTCAGGTTCCTCACCATTTCAGGATCCTAAAATTCTCAGGTTCCTTTAGTTTTCAGGTTCCCCAGATTCTTAAATTTCTCAAATTCCCAGCTTCCTAGGTTTCTCATGTTCCCAGGCTATCTATTCTTTCAGGCTTTACAGGGGTTCCTCAAGATTTTAAGTTCCTCAGTTTCTCAGGTTCCTCAAGATTTCAGGTTCTTCAGTTTCTTAGAGTCTTAACTTCCCCAAGTATTCGGGCTTCCCAGTTTTTCAGATTTCCAAAATTTTCAAGTTCCTAGGTTCCTCATGTTCCCAGGGTCTACAATCTCAGGTATTTCAAATATTTAACTTCCTCAGCATTTCAACTTCCCTAGATTCTCAGGTTCCTCACTTTCTTAAATCTCCCAAACTCTCAGGTTTCTAGGTTCCTCATATTCCCAGGTTTTCTGATATCTCAGATTTTCCAAGATTTCAGGTTTTTCAAATCCTCAGGAAGTTCCTCAAGATTTGGGGTTACTCATGTTTTCAGGTTTCGCACCTTCTCAGATTTCTCAAATTTTCAGGCTTCAAGGTTCCTTAATTTACCAGGCTCTATTAGATCTCAAATTTTCCAAGATTTCAGGTTTTTCAAATGCTCAGGTTCCTCACCATTTAAGGATTCTAAAATTCTCAGTTTCCTTTAGTTTTCAGGTTCCTCAGATTCTTAAATTTCTCAAATTCTCAGTTTCCTGGATTTCTCATGTTCCCAGACTATCTATTCTTTCAGGTTTCACAGGGGTTGCTCAAGATTTTAGGTTCCCCAGTTTCTCAGGTTCCTCAAGATTTCAGGTTCTCCAGTTTCTTAGAGTCTTAGCTTCCCCAAGTATTCGGACTTCTCAGTTTCTCAGATTTCCGAAATTTTCAGGTTCCTAGGTTCCTCATGTTCCCAGGCTCTAAAATCTCAGGTATTTCAAATTTTTAAGTTCCTCAGCATTTCAACTTCCCTAGATTCTCAGGTTCCTCACTTTCTTAAATCTCCCAAACTGTCAGGTTTCTAGGTTTCTCATATTCCCAGGTTTTCTGATATCTCAGATCTTCCAAGATTTCAGGTTTTTAAAATCCTCAGGAGGTTCCTCAATATTTGGGGTTACTCATGTTTTCAGGTTTCGCACCTTCTCAGATTTCTCAAATTCTCAGGCTTTAAGGTTCCTTAATTTACCAGGCTCTATTAGATCTCAAATTTTCCAAGATTGCAGGTTTTTCAAATGCTCAGGTTCCTCACCATTTCAGGATCCTAAAATTATCTGGTTCCTTAGATTCTTAAATTTCTCAAATTCTCAGCTTCCTAGGTTTCTCATGTTCCCAGGCTATCTATTCTTTCAGGTTTCACAGGGGTTCCTCAAGATTCTAGGTTCCCCAGTTTCTCAGGTTCCTCAAGATTTCAGGTTCTTCAGTTTCTTAGAGTCTTAGCTTCCCCAAGTATTCGGACTTCTCAGTTTCTCAGATTTCAAAAATTTTTAGGATCCTAGGTTCCTCATGTTCCCAGGCTCTACAATCTCAGGTATTTCAAATCTTTAAGTTCCTCAGCATTTCAACTTCTTAGATTCTCAGGTTCCTCACTTTCTTAAATCTCCCAAACTCTCAGGTTTCTAGGTTCCTCATATTTCCAGGTTTTCTGATATCTCAGATTTTCCAAGATTTCAGGTTTTTCAAATCCTCAGGAAGTTCCTCAAGATTTGGGGTTACTCATGTTTTCACGTTTCCCACCTTCTCAGATTTCTCAAATTCTCAGGCTTTAAGGTTCCTTAATTTACCAGGCTCTATTAGATCTCAAATTTTCCAAGATTGCAGGTTTTTCAAATGCTCAGGTTCCTCACCATTTCAGGATCATAAAATTCTCAGGTTCCTCAGATTCTTAAATTTCTCAAATTCTCAGTTTCCTGGATTCCTCATGTTCCCAGACTATCTATTCTTTCAGGTTTCACAGGGGTTCCTCAAGATTTTAGGTTCCCCAGTTTCTCAGGTTCCTCAAGATTTCAGGTTCTTCAGTTTCTTAGAGTCTTAGCTTCCCCAAGTATTCGAACTTCTCAGTTTCTCAGATTTCCAAAATTTTCAGGTTCCTAGGTTCCTCATGTTCCCAGGTTCTAAAATCTCAGGTATTTCAAATCTTTAAGTTCCTCAGCATTTCAACTTCCCTAGATTCTCAGGTTCCTCACTTTCTTAAATCTCCCAAACTCTCAGGTTTCTAGGTTCCTCATATTCCCAGGTTTTCTGATATCTCAGATCTTCCAAGATTTCAGGTTTTTCAAATTCTCAGGAAGTTCCTCAAGATTTGGGGTTACTCATGTTTTCAGGTTTCGCACCTTCTTAGATTTCTCAAATTCTCAGGCTTTAAGGTTAATTAATTTACCAGGCTCTATTAGATCTCAATTTTTCCAAGATTTCAGGTTTTTCAAATGGTCAGGTTCCTCGCCATTTCAGGATCCTAAAATTCTCAGGTTCCTCTAGTTTTCAGGTTCCTCAGATTCTTAAATTTCTCAAATTCTCAGTTTCCTAGGTTTCTCATGTTCCCAGACTATCTATTCTTTCAGGTTTCACAGGGGTTCCTCACGATTTTAGGTTCCCCAGTTTCTCAGGTTCCTCAAGATTTCAGGTTGTTCAGTTTCTTAGAGTCTTACCTTCCCCAAGTACTCGGACTTCTCAGTTTCTCAGATTTCCAAAATTTTCAGGTTCCTGGGTTCCTCATGTTCCCAAGCTCTAAAATCTCAGGCATTTCAATTCTTTAATTTCCTCATCATTTCAACTTCCTTCGATTCTCAGGTTCCTCACTTTCTTAAATCTCCCAAACTTTCAGGTTTCTAGGTTCCTCGTTTTCCCAGGTTCTCAGATTTTCCAAGATTTGAGGTTTTTCAAATCCTCAGGAGGTTCCTCAATAATTGGGGTTACTCATGTTTTCAGGTTTCTCAAATACTCAGGCTATAAGTTTCCTTAATTTACCAGGCTCTATTAGATCTCAAATTTTTGAAGATTTTAGCTGTTTCAAATGATAAGGTTCCTCACCATTTCAGGATCCTAAAATTCTCAGGTTCCTCAGATTCTTAAATTTCTCAAATTCTCAGTTTCCTAGATTGCTCAGATTCCCAGGCTATCTATTCTTTCAGGTTTTACAAGGGTTCCTCAAGATTTCAGGTTCTTCAGTTCCTTAGAGTCTTAGCTTCCCCAAGTATTCGGACTTCTCAGTTTCTCAGATTTAAAAAATTTTCAGGTTCCTAGGTTCCTCATGTTCCCAGGCTCTAAAATCTCAGGTATTTCAAATCTTTAAGTTCCTCAGCATTTCAACTTCCTTAGATTCTCAGGTTCCTCACTTTCTTAAATCTCCCAAACTCTCAGGTTTCTAGGTTCCTCATATTCCCAGGTTTTCTGATATCTCAGATCTTCCAAGATTTCAGGTTTTTCAAATCCTCGGGAGGTTCCTCAATATTTGGGGTTACACATGTTTTCAGGTTTCGCACCTTCTCAGATTTCTCAAATTCTCAGGCTTTAAGGTTCCTTAATTTACCAGACTCTATCACACATTCTCAGCTTCTTAATTTTACGGATTTTTAAGTTCTCAATTTCGCTATTCTATAGGTTCTCGATTTGTTATTTTCCAATATTGCAGTTGTCCAGGTTCTGGTGTCTCAAATGATCATCTTTCCATGATGTCGGTCTCAGAATCTCAAATTCCCAGTTTTCCAACTTCCGGCATCTCAGTTCGTCAGATTTTCAGTTTCACGTTCACAGATGTTCAGATTCTCAAATTCTCAAGAACTCAGATTTTTAACTTCTCATTATCTCCATTTCTCGATTTTACGTTTCAACTGCTCTGCCTCAGAGATGCCTCATATAGGGAAAATTATTGGTACTGAGATACAGAGTGACTGACAAAAATTTTTTGACGTTTATTTTGTTTATTATTATTAACCGGATTGGAACACGTGATGCATCAATGGAGAGAAACTAATTATCATTAGAATTTGACTTAAGACATTCGAGTTAGAGTATAATTTTTACATGTAAGTGCTTTTACATAGTGGAAAATTCTATTTAGAGGGAGTCGACTGTATTACCACGTTAACAGGTATGATTTACATAGGGTAGCGCCTAAAAATAGTGTGAGTCCAATTTTGGAAAAAATACTTTGTGTGATATTTGCAGTAATACTGATTTCAAGGTTATATTTAATTTTTTGGCCGCCACTGTACCCTGGTTTTTCGAATATAAATTCCGCACATTAAGTAAAGTTAAAAATAAAAAGTTTTTTAAAACAAATCTGGGTCACAAGGAAACGAGGCTTGTAATTCTATATCCAGTTGCCAAATCGTGAATTAAATTTTATTGTGCTTAATAGAGCAGATAGCATCAATAATTTAGTAATTAAGAATGCTGGATGTTAAGAGATTGAAAATAAAAAAGTATTCAGCTTTACTTTATGTTCACGAGAAATTTTATCCCGAAATATGGAAATATCAAATTAATGTTGGTTAAAAAAGTACCGATGTTGAAATGACGGGCATGAGAAAAAGCGAGAGGGAGTGTTTGAGGTAACAATAGGAAATTGAATAAAAGATGAAAAGCAATTACGGATATACAGGATCGCTAAAAAATATGGACACAGCTAAATATTTTCAGAGCGGTTTAGTAGAGCCATCTCGAAATTTGCGAACCAGGGAAATATTTCCAAACCACGGCAATCAAAATATACCAACAGAGACTAAATGGTTTCAACAAGACGGAGCACCGCCACATTTTGGTCGTAAAGTGCGCGAGTATTTGGATGAAACATTTTCCGGTAGATGGACAGGGCGAAGAGGGGCTATCGAATGGCCAGCTAGGTCTCCTGATTTGACCCCATATGATAAGAAACAAAATTGCCGATATTTCTCCAAATATTTTAGTTGATTCTTTGCAAAATTTTGCTCAACGTATTCATTATTGCCGAGTCATTTTGAACATCTTTTGTAGCACAAAAATTATGTATTTCGTGTTTAATTATTTTTTTATTAAAATGTGTTTTTTTTTCAGTTAAAAGTGTTATTTTAACAATTATTATTGACTTTTACTTATTTTTTGGTCAAAGTTCAGGCGGCAAAGATCTAACGATAAATAAAGATTTCCAAGGCTAACAAAATTTTATTAGTTTGATAATTTTTTTCAAGTTTTGGTTAAAATGCATGTTACATCACAGAAAAAAATGCTCTTCTTAAAAATATTAAATTTAACTTAAAAATTTACATTTTTTCCTCAAATCAGTATGCATGGCACCGCTTTTGCTATTTGCACATTCTCAATGCTATTCCATACACAATAGACACTATTGCATAATTGATTTTATTTTTCAGACAATCGGTTATCTGCATTAAATGGATTTAATTAAGTTCATTGAATAATGGAGTTACAATAATATCCTTGTTGTTAACTTGTTGTCTGTTACAGACGTTTTTTTTTGTTTGTTCCTTAAGTTTCTTAAATTCTTCCAGTTTCAAACTTCCTCACGTTCTCCATATCGCCAAAAATGCTTCAAGTTCCAAAGTTCTTCATGTTCCTGATATTCTCTATGCTTTTCTAATTCCTCAGGTTCCTCCTTATGTCCATATGTCCTCAAGTTCGCAAGTTCTAAAATTTTTCATGGTTCACAGGTTGTTTCATTATCTCAGTTTCTTGTAATATCTCAGGTTTGTCAAGTCCCCGGGTTCCTAAGCTCCACAAGTTCCTTAAGTTCTCAGGTTCCATAATTCCACAGGTTCCTCAAGTGCTCAAATTTCTTCAATTTTTAGGTTCTTCATATTCTTCAAGTTACATGGTTATTCATGTTATTGATATTCGCAATGTTTTTCCAATTACTTAGGTTTCTAAGTGGTCAGGTTCCTGAGGTCCTCAGATTTCTTAAGCTCGCAGGTTTCTCAAGATCTCTCATTCCTTAAGTCGACCGATACTACCGGAGGCACAGGCAGGATTCAGAGAAGGCAGAGGCACAATGATTGTAATGTTCTCTTTGTTTTCAGGTTTTGGAAAATTTGGAGTTCTCGAAATTCGATTCGATCAGATATCCAAGATATAAAATTCTCCAAGGTCGCAAGATTCTCAAATCTTTCCAATGAGAAATTGTTCTCAATTGTAAGATTGGGTTCTGTAAGATTTTAGGTTTTCCGAGATTTCAAGTTATTCAAATTTTTATTTTCCTTGAGTTCTCAATTTGTGTTTTTCAACTTCTCAGGCTCTTAGATTACTGAAATTTTAAGGCTTTTTTGAGGCTCTCTTGGTTCTCAGGTTTTAAAACATTTGGAGTTCTCAAAATTCGTTTCTCATGTTCTCAGTTTCTGAAATTACTCAGTCCCAAGTTTACTAAAATCTCAGGTTTTCCACAATTTAAAAGTTTCTTTCAAGTTCCCTCAAATCTCAGATTTTCCAGGACTCAAATTCTTTAAGTTCTTTATTTAAGAATCTGAGGAACCTAAAAACTAAAGGAACCTGAGACTTTTAGGATCCTGAAATGGTGAGGAACCTGAGCATTTGAAAAACCTGAAATCTTTTGAAAAATTCGAGATCTAATAGAGCCTGGTAAATTAAGGAACCTTAAAGCCTGAAAATTTGAGAAATCTGAGAAGGTGCGAAACCTGAAAACATGAGTAACCCCAAATATTGAGGAACTTCCTGAGGATTTGAAAAATCTGAGATATCAGAAAACCTGGGAATATGAGGAACCTAGAAACCTGAGAGTTTGGGAGATTTAAGAAAGTGAGGAACCTGAGAATCTAGGGAAGTTGAAATGCTGAGGAACTTAAAGATTTGAAATACCTGAGATTTTAGAACCTGGGAACATGAGGAACCCAGGAACCTGAAAATTTTGGAAATCTGAGAAACTGAGAAGTTCGAATACTTGGGGAAGATAAGACTCTAAGAAACTGAAGAACCTAAAATCTTGAGGAACCTGAGAAACTGGGGAACCTAAAATCTTAAGGAACCCCTGTGAAACCTGAAAGAATAGATAGCCTGGGAACATGAGAAACCTAGGAAACTGAGAATGTGAGAAATTTAAGAATATGAGGAACCTGAAAAGTAAAGGAACCTGAGAATTTTAGGATCCTGAAATGGTGAGGAACCTGACCATTTGAAAAACCTGAAATCTTGGAAAATTTGAGATCTAATAGAGCCTGGTAAATTAAGGAACCTTTAAGCCTGAGAATTTGAGAAATCTAAGAAAGTGCGAAACCTGAAAACATGAGTAACCCCAAATCTTGAGGAACTTCCTGAGGATTTGAAAAACCTGAAATCTTGGAAGATCTGAGATATCAGAAAACCTGAGAATATGAGGAACTTAGAAACCTGAGAGTTCGGGAGATTTAAGAAAGTCAGGAACCTGAGAATCTAGGGAAGTTGAAATGCTGAGGAACTTAAAGATTTGAAATACCTTAGATTTTAGATCCTGGGAACATGAGGAACCTAGGAACCTAAAAATTTTGGAAATCTGAGAAACTGAGAAGTTCGAATACTTGGGGAAGCTAAGACTCTAAGAAACTGAAGAACCTGAAATCTTGAGGAACCTGAGAAACTGGGGAACCTAAAATCTTAAGGACCCCTGTGAAACCTGAAAGAATAGATATTAAGAAAAATTAAGAAACTGAGAATGTGTGAATGGGAAATTGAGAACCTGCCCAACCGAGATATCAGAAATTGTAAAATTGAAAAAATGAGAACTTAAAAATCTGAGAAATTGAGAAACTTGGAATTTGAGCAACTGAATGTCTGTGAATGTGACGAATTGAGATACTGTAAGCTGGAAAACTGAGAATTTGAGATACTGAGAACCTGTGTTATTGAGAGACCGAAATCAATGAAAAATTATCATTTGAGACACCAGAACCTGAGCAATTGGAATATTGGAAAATAACAAATCGAGAACCTATAGAATAGGGAAATTGAGAACTTGAAAATCCGCAAAATTAAGAAACTGAGAATGTGTGAATGGGAAATTGAGAACCTGCCCAACGGAGATATCAGAAATTGTAAAATTGAAAAAATTAGAACTTAAAAATCTGAGAACTTGAGAGACTTGGAATTTGAGCAACTGAATATCTGTGAATGTGACGAACTGAGATACTGGAAGCTGGAAAAGTGAAAATTTGAGATACTGAGAACCTGTGTTATTGAGAGACCGAAATCAATGAAAAATTATCATTTGAGACACCAGAACCTGAGCAACTGGAATATTGGAAAATGACAAATCGAGAATCTATAGAATTGGGAAATTGAGAACTTGAAAATCCGCAAAATAAAAAAACTGAGAATGTGTGAATGGGAAATTGAGAACCTGCCCAACGGAGATATCAGAAATTGTAAAATTGAAAAAATGGGAACTTGAGAAACTTGGAATTTGAGCAACTGAATATCTGTGAATGTGACGAACTGAGATACTGGAAGCTGGAAAACTGAGCATTTGAGATACTGAGAACCTGTGGCATTGAGAGACCGAAATCAATGAAAAATTATCATTTGAGACACCAGAACCTGAGCAACTGGAATATTGGAAAATAACAAATCGAGAACCTATAGAATGGGGAAATTGAGAACTTGAAAATCCGCAAAATTAAGAAACTGAGAATGTGTGAATGGGAATTTGAGAACCTGCCCAACCGAGACATCAGAAATTGTAAAATTGCAAAAATGAGAACTTAAAAATCTGAGAACTTGAGAAACTTGGAATTTGAGCAACTGAATATCTTGTGAATGTCACGAACTGAGATACTGGAAGTTGGAAAACTGAGGATTTGAGATACTGAGAGCCTGTGTTATTGAGAGACCGACATCAATGAAAAATTATCATTTGAGACACCAGAACCTGAGCAACTGGAATATTGGAAAATAACAAATCGAGAACCTATAGAATTGGGAAATTGAGAACTTGAAAATCCGCAAAATTAAGAAACTGAGAATGTGTGAATGGGAAATTGAGAACCTGCCCAACCGAGACATCAGAAATTGTAAAATTGCAAAAATGAGAACTTAAAAATCTAAGAACTTGAGAAACTTGGAATTTGAGCAACTGAATATCTGTGAATGTGACGAACTGAGATACTGGAAGCTGGAAAACTGAGAATTTGAGATACTGAGAACCTGTGTTATTGAGAGACCGAGATCAATAAAAAATTATCATTTGAGACACCAGAACTTGGGCAACTGGAATATTGGAAAATAACAAATCGAGAACTTATAGAATGGGGAAATTGAGAACTTGAAAATCCGCAAAATTAAGAAACTGAGAATGTGTGAATGGGAAATTGAGAACCTGCCCAACCGAGATATCAGAAATTGTAAAATTGAAAAAATGAGAACTTAAAAATCTGAGAACTTGAGAAACTTGGAATTTGAGCAACTGAATATCTGTGAATGTGACGAACTGAGATACTGGAAGCTGGAAAACTGAGGATTTGAGATACTGAGAGCCTGTGTTATTGAGAGACCGAGATCAATAAAAAATTATCATTTGAGACACCAGAACTTGGGCAACTGGAATATTGCAAAATAACAAATCGAGAACTTATAGAATGGGGAAATTGAGAACTTGAAAATCCGCAAAATTAAGAAACTGAGAATGTGTGAATGGGAAAATGAGAACCTGCCCAACGGAGATATCAGAAATTGTAACATTGAAAAAATGGGAACTTAAAAATCTGAGAACTTGAGAAACTTGGAATTTGAGCAACTGAATATCTGTGAATGTGACGAACTGAGATACCGGAAGCTGGAAAACTGAGAATTTGAGATACTGAGAACCTGTGTTATTGAGAGACCGACATCAATGAAAGATTATCATTTCAGACACCAGAACCTGAGCAACTGGAATATTGGAAAGTAACAAATCGAGAACCAATAGAATAGGGAAATTGAGAACTTGAAAATCCGCAAAATTAAGAAACTGAGAATGTGTGAATGGGAAATTGAGAACCTGGCCAACTGAGATATCAGAAATTGTAAAATTGAAAAAATGGGAACTTAAAAATCTGAGAACTTGAGAAACTTGGAATTTGAGCAACTGAATATCTGTGAATGTGACGAACTGAGATACTGGAAGCTGGAAAACTGAGAATTTGAGATACTGAGAACCTGTGTTATTGAGAGACCGAGATCAATAAAAAATTATCATTTGAGACACCAGAACTTGGGCAACTGGAATATTGGAAAATAACAAATCGAGAACTTATAGAATGGGGAAATTGAGAACTTGAAAATCCGCAAAATTAAAAAACTGAGAATGTGTGAATGGGAAATTGAGAACCTGCCCAACCGAGATATCGGAAATTGTAAAATTGAAAAAATGGGAACTTAAAAATCTGAGAACTTGAGAAACTTGGAATTTGAGCAACTGAATATCTGTGAATGTGACGAACTGAGATACTGGAAGCTGGAAAACTGAGGATTTCAGATACTGAGAATTTGTGTTATTGAGAGACCGAAATCAATGAAAAATTATCATTTGAGACACCAGAACCTGAGCAATTGGAATATTGGAAAATAACAAATCGAGAACCTATAGAATAGGGAAATTGAGAACTTGAAAATCCGCAAAATAAAAAAACTAAGAATGTGTGAATGGGAAATTGAGAACCTGCCCAACTGAGATATCAGAAATTGTAAAATTGAAAAAATGAGAACTTAAAAATCTGAGAACTTGAGAAACTTGGAATTTGAGCAACTGAATATCTGTGAATGTGACGAACTGAGATACTGGAAGCTGGAAAACTGAGAATTTGAGATACTGAGAACCTGTGTTATTGAGAGACCGACATCAATGAAAGATTATCATTTGAGACACCGGAACCTGAGCAACTGGAATATTGTAAAATAACAAATCGGGAACCTACAGAATAGGGAAATTGAGAACTTGAAAATCCGCAAAATTAAGAAACTGAGAATGTGTGAATGGGAAATTGAGAACCTGCCCAATGGAGATATCAGAAATTGTAAAATTGCAAAAATGAGAACTTAAAAATCTGAGAACTTGAGAAACTTGGAGTTTTAGCAATAACTGAATATCTGTGAATCTGACGAACTGAGATACTGGAAGCTGGAAAACTGAGAATTTGAGATACTGAGAACCTGTGTTATTGAGAGACCGACATCAATGAAAGATTATCATTTGAGACACCAGAACCTGAGCAACTGGAATATTGGAAAGTAATAAATCGAGAACCACTAGAATAGGGAAATTGAGAACTTGAAAATCCGCAAAATTAAGAAACTGAGAATGTGTGAATGGGAAATTGAGAACCTGCCCAACCGAGATATCAGAAATTGTAAAAATTTAAAAATGAGAACTTAAAAATCTGAGAACTTGAGAAACTTGGAATTTGAGCAACTAAATATCTGTGAATGTGAAGAATTGAGATACTGGAAGCTGGAAAACTGAGGATTTGAGATACTGAGAGCCTGTGTTATTGGGAGACCGAGATCAATAAAAAATTATCATTTGAGACACCAGGACCTGAGCAACTGGAATATTGGAAAGTAACAAATCGAGAACCAATAGAATAGGGAAATTGAGAACTTGAAAATCCGCAAAATTAAGAAACTGAGAATGTGTGCATGGGAAATTGAGAACCTGCCCAACCGAGATATCAGAAATTGTAAAATTGCAAAAATGAGTACTCAAAAATCTGAGAACTTGAGAAACTTGGAATTTGAGCAACTAAATATCTGTGAATGTGAAGAATTGAGATACTGGAAGCTGGAAAACTGAGGATTTCAGATACTGAGAATTTGTGTTATTGAGAGACCGACATCAATGAAAGATTATCATTTGAGACACCAGAACCTGAGCAACTGGAATATTGGAAAGTAATAAATCGAGAATCAATAGAATAGGTCAATTGAGAACTTGAAAATCCGCAAAATTAAGAAACTGAGAATGTGTGAATGGGAAATTGAGAACCTGCCCAACTGAGATATCAGAAATTGTAAAATTAAAAAAATTAGAACTTAAAAATCTGAGAACTTGAGAAACTTGGAATTTGAGCAACTGATTATCTGTGAATGTGACGAACTGAGATACTGGAAGCTGGAAAACTGAGAATTTGAGATACTGAGAACCTGTGTTATTGAGAGATCGACATCAATGAAAAATTATCATTTGAGACACCAGAACCTGAGCAACTGGAATATTGGAAAATAACAAATCGAGAACCAATAGAATAGGGAAATTGAGAACTTGAAAATCCGCAAAATTAAGAAACTGAGAATGTGTGAATGGGAAATTGAGAACCTGCCCAACCGAGACATCAGAAATTGTAAAATTGCAAAAATGAGAACTTAAAAATCTGAGAACTTGAGAAACTTGGAATTTGAGCAACTGAATATCTGTGAATGTAACGAACTGAGATACTGGAAGCTGGAAAACTGACAATTTGAGATACTGAGAACCAGTGTAATTGAGAGACCGACATCAATGAAAGATTATCATTTGAGACAACAGAACCTGAGCAACTGGAATATTGGAAAATAACAAATCGAGAACCTATAGAATAGGGAAATTGAGAACTTGAAAATCCGCAAAATTAAGAAACTGAGAATGTGTGAATGGGAAATTGAGAACCTGCCCAACCGAGATATCAGAAATTGTAAAATTTAAAAAATGAGAACTTAAAAATCTGAGAACTTGAGAAACTTGGAATTTGAGCAACTAAATATCTGTGAATGTAAAGAATTGAGATACTGGAAGCTGGAAAACTGAGGATTTGAGATACTGAGAGCCTGTGTTATTGAGAGACCGAGATCAATAAAAAATTATCATTTGAGACACCAGAACCTGAGCAACTGGAATATTGGAAAGTAATAAATCGAGAATCAATAGAATAGGGAAATCGAGAACTTGAAAATCCGCAAAATTAAGAAACTGAGAATGTGTGAATGGGAAATTGAGAACCTGCCCAAATGAGATATCAGAAATTGTAAAATTGAAAAAATGAGAACTTAAAAATCTGAGAACTTGAGAAACTTGGAATTTGAGCAATAACTGAATATCTGTGAATGTGACGAACTGAGATACTGGAAGCTGGAAAACTGAGGATTTGAGATACTGAGAACCTGTGTTATTGAAAGACCGACAAACATAAGAGACTTGAAGAGAAATTAGAAGGTATTTGATAAAGATTAAGAAGGGAGAGTTGCAGAAAAAGGAACTGAGAAAGCAGAGATTGAAAATGATAAAGCGAGGTGAAAAATTATGAAGACGGCTTTTTTTAAAATTTGTGGTTATTTACTACATTATTGTTATTAAAAAAATTAATACATGCTCTTTATTTTGTTTTATTCTTACTTCCTGAAATTGGGTGGGAAGTTGTGGCAGGGAGTCGACTGCAGAAAGGGTTGTACCTTTTAAAATGCAATAAATCAATCACCCCAAACTTTCTTTACGAGGTATTTTAACGGATATACTAATTTTGAATTTTTAATTTGGACGCCCAAAACTTATTTTGCTTTCTATTGCGAGCTAAGAGATTTTGGCTGTACAACCGTTATTTTAAAACTCAAAAAACATCATAAACGTGTCGATAATTTTGTATGCCGCCCCAAAATTGTATCTCCAACAATACCGCAATTTACACCCAACCTACCTGAGAATAGTCTGCAAGTGTCGGCAGTTCCTTTTCATCTCTTTGTTCATCTCCTTGACCACCGCTCCGCTATGCAAATCGCCCGAACGCAGAACCCTCTGTTTGCTGCTCATAAAGGCCCCTTGCAGGATCGTCAAATGGGCCGCAATAAAATTCATAATGTTCATAAACAGAGAGTCCATCCCCACGATGCTGTACGCGTAGGAGAACATGGGTCCGGCTTGATATCCCAGGGCCAGTAAATAAGTGCCGGGTGTCAAATGGCTAAACGGCATCCAGCTGAAATAAGGAAGTCGGTAATAAAAGGGGCTGACGCTTCCATTCGTGTAAATTGGGGGGTTGAATGCGGCCGTAATGAAGGGTGGGACGTACGACGAGGAGAGTGTCATGTGCGCCAACATGAAAAAACCCAGAGTGTATTTAAATCCGGTTTTCCGGTATTTCTTCCATGTTTCGGCAGGCTTGTGGTCTCCGCAGGGGTGGTATTGGAATTCGGGGCTTTCTAGAGTCTCCATCAGCTGCCTCAGCGCGTGACCTTTGAAGAACCAAAATGTTACTTTTACGGCGCCCATGAAGTGCGTTAGGAAAAAGTTGACGTTCTTTATGAAGTCATCCCGGTGCTTGTGGGTATAGAACAGACTCAAGAACTCGGTGGACGTGAAGTAGATGTTAACGAAGAGGAAAACAAACACTGCGTAGATTTTGTACGGAATTTGCACGAACTTCGAAGGATTGTCAGGTTTCCACAGCCCGGCCAAACGGAGCATCCATCGATTTACCACAAAAACGTCCTTCGTGTAAAGATACTCGTCTGACATGTTAACACCACTTTGACATCGGTTTGAACCCAATTCCCGCTTTTATAGAGTTAAATACAAACAAAGCTCTGTTGAATAATTGACTGCAGGACACATCAAAGTGTCGCGCTTTGTAATTTGGCGCCGAGCGTGGTTGGACGATCGATATATTTGAGTAATTTTTCATACAAATTCGATTCTTTTTTGCTCCAGGAGAAAGCTGGTCTGGGTTTGGAGGTCGCGTTTCGATAGGATCTTCTCCAGCGTCGAGGTTCTTCTGGGTGTTGAACTGGGAATTTGGAAATTTTGACTAGTGTTGCGCCTCTCGATGCTGTCGGCGTTGACGAGCTTGTTTCCTGGACTCGGGGAGTTGTCGATGGCGTCTTTAATCGATTGTAAGGTGGATCGTCGCCTTCTGCCATCCTGGAATTGTACAGCATTTTAATGGTTTTACAATAATTATCAAACACTGAAATATAAATAAAATAAGTAAAAAACATTTTTAAGTTTTTAGTTTATTTTTTTCAGTGTACTGTGTTCTAGTTGTCAAGTCCTTTTAATTGATACCCATATTGAGGAGATTGAAAAACAAAAAAAAATTAATCCGCCATTTTGTGGTGGCGGCCATATTGAATGTTGCATTTTTTATGATGTACTGTATTCTACTAGTTAAGCCCCTTCATTTGATACCCATATTGAGGGGATTGAAAAAAATATGTAATCCGCCAGTTTGTGGTGGCGTCCATCTTGGATTTTGAATTTTTTATTGTTGTACTGTGATCTACTAGTTAAACCCTTTCATTTGAAACCCATATTAAAGAGATTGAAAAAAAATATGTCATCCGTAATTTTGTGGTGCCGGTCATCTTGGATTTACAATGATACTAATTCTATTGACATCAGAACTAAAAAACTGGAAGAACCCGAAATTTTAAAAAGCTGAAATCTCGGAAAACCTCAGATCTTTGAGAACTTGAGTATTTAATAAACTTGAGATTTTGGATAATTTGAAATTTTGAGGGAACTTGAGACGACAATAACAAACAACTCCGTCAACTAAAATTTGTCGTACCGGGCTTTAAAAATGAAAATCGATTCTTATGCTGTAAACTATAAAAGTTTCACTTCTGACGCGCGTGGACACCACACACAATTTTGATCTTGGATTTTGATGTTTTTCATGTTGTACTGTGTTCTCCTAGTTAAGTCCTTTCGTTTGATATCCATATTGAGGGGATTAAAAAAAAATGTAATCCGCCATTTTGTGGTGGCGGCCATCTTGGATTTTGATTTTTTTATTGTAGTACTGTGTTCTACTAGTTAAACCCTTTCATTTGATACCCATATTAAGGGGATTGAAAAAAATATATGTAGTCCGTAATTTTGTGGTGTCGGCCATCTTGGATTTACAATAATTCTATTGACATAAGAACTAACGAACTGGAAGAACCCGAAATTTTGAAGAACCTGAAATTTTGGAAAACCTCAGAACTTAGAGCACTTGAGTGCTTAATAAGTTGAGATTTTGAGAGGACTTGAAACGGTGAGTAACTTAAGAACCTTACAAATTGAGACACCAAACTTGAGAATTGATAAACTTGAGATTCTGGAAAACCTGGGAGCTAATCGAACCTGAAAAACCAAACTTGAGAACTGGAGGAACCCGAAATTTTGAAGAACCTGAAATCTCGGAAAACCGCAGATCTTAGAGAACTTGAGTGCTTAATTAACTTGAGATTTTGAGGGGACTTGAGACGGTGAGTAACTTAAGAACCTTACAAATTGAGACACCAAACTTGAGAATTGATAAACTTGAGATTCTGGAAAACCTGGGAACTAATCGAACCTGAAAAACCAAACTTGAAAACTGGAGGAACCCGAAATTTTGAAGAACCTGAAATTTTGGAAAACCTCAGATCTTAGAGCACTTGAGTGCTTAATAAGTTGAGATTTTGAGAGGACTTGAAACGGTGAGTAACTTAAGAACCTTACAAATTGAGACACCAAACTTGAGAATTGATAAACTTGAGATTCTGGAAAACCTGGGAGCTAATCGAACCTGAAAAACCAAACTTGAGAACTGGAGGAACCCGAAATTTTGAAGAACCTGAAATCTCGGAAAACCGCAGATCTTAGAGAACTTGAGTGCTTAATTAACTTGAGATTTTGAGGGGACTTGAGACGGTGAGTAACTTAAGAACCTTACAAATTGAGACACCAAACTTGAGAATTGATAAACTTGAGATTCTGGAAAACCTGGGAACTAATCGAACCTGAAAAACCAAACTTGAAAACTGGAGGAACCCGAAATTTTGAAGAACCTGAAATTTTGGAAAACCTCAGATCTTAGAGCACTTGAGTGCTTAATAAGTTGAGATTTTGAGAGGACTTGAAACGGTGAGTAACTTAAGAACCTTACAAATTGAGACACCAAACTTGAGAATTGATAAACTTGAGATTCTGGAAAACCTGGGAGCTAATCGAACCTGAAAAACCAAACTTGAGAACTGGAGGAACCCGAAATTTTGAAAAACCTCAAATCTCGGAAAACCTCAGATCTTAGAGAACTTGAGTGCTTAATAAACTTGAGATTTTGAGAGGACTTGAGACCGTGCGTAACTTAAGAACCTTACAAATTGAGACACCAAACTTGAGAATTGATAAACTTGAGATTTTGGACAGCCTGGGAACTAATCGAACCTGAGAAAACAAACTTGAGAACTGGAAGAACCCGAAATTTTGAAGAACCTGAAATCTCGGAAAACCTCAGATCTTAGAGAATTTGAGTGCTTAATAAACTTGAGATTTTGAGAAGACTTGAGACGTGCGTAACTTAAGAACCTTACAAATTGAGACACCAAACTTGAGAATTGATCAACTTGAGATTTTGGAAAGCCTGGGAACTAATCGAACCTGAGAAAACAAACTTGAGAACTGGAGGAACCCGAAATTTTGAAGAACCTGAAATCTCGGAAAACCTCAGATCTTAGAGAACTTGAGTGCTTAATAAACTTGAGATTTTGAGAGGACTTGAGACGTGAGTAACTTAAGAACCTTACAAATTGAGACACCAAACTTGAGAATTGATAAACTTGAGATTTTGGAAAACCTGGGAACTAATCGAACCTGAAAAACCAAACTTGAGAACTGGAGGAACCCGAAATTTTGAAGAACCTGAAATCTCGGAAAACCTCAGATCTTAGAGAACTTGAGTGCTTAATAAACTTGAGATTTTGAGAGGACTTGAGACGTGAGTAACTTAAGAACCTTACAAATTGAGACACCAAACTTGAGAATTTATAAACTTGAGATTTTGGAAAGCCTGGGAACTAATCGAACCTGAGAAAACAAACTTGAGAACTGGAGGAACCCGAAATTTGAAGAACCTGAAATCTCGGAAAACCTCAGATCTTAGAGAACTTGAGTGCTTAATAAACTTGAGATTTTGAGAAGACTTGAGACGTGCGTAACTTAAGAACCTTACAAATTGAGACACCAAACTTGAGAATTGATAAACTTGAGATTTTGGAAAGCCTGGGAACTAATCGAACCTGAGAAAACAAACTTGAGAACTGGAGGAACCCGAAATTTTGAAGAACCTGAAATCTCGGAAAACCTCAGATCTTAGAGAACTTGAGTGCTTAATAAACTTGAGATTTTGAGAGGACTTGAGACGGTGAGTAACTTAAGAACCTTACAAATTGAAACACGAAACTTGAGAATTGATAAACTTGAGATTTTGGAAAACCTGGGAACTAATCAAACCTGAAAAACCAAACTTGAGAACTGGAGGAACCCGAAATTTTGAAGAACCTGAAATCTCGGAAAACCTCAGATTTTAGAGAACTTGAGTGCTTAATAAATTTGAGATTTTGAGGGGACTTGAGACGGTGAGTAACTTAAGAACCTTACAAATTGAGACACCAAACTTGAGAATTGATAAACTTGAGATTTTGGAAAACCTGGGAACTAATCGAACCTGAAAAACCAAACTTGAGAACTGGAGGAACCCGAAATTTTGAAGAACCTGAAATCTCGAAAAACCTCAGATCTTAGAGAACTTGAGTGCTTAATAAACTTGAGATTTTGAGGGGACTTGAGACGGTGAGTAACTTAAGAACCTTACAAATTGAGACACCAAACTTGAGAATTGATAACTTGAGATTTTGGAAAACTTGGGAACTAATCGAACCTAAAAAACCAAACTTGAGAACTGGAGGAACCCGAAATTTTGAAGAGCCTGAAATCTCGAAAAACCTCAGATCTTAGAGAACTTGAGATTTTGAGAGGACTTGAGACCGTGCGTAACTTAAGAACCTTACAAATCGAGACACCAAACTTGAGAATTGATAAACTTGAGATTCTAGAAAACCTGGGAACTAATCGAACCTGAAAAACCAAACTTGAGAACTGGAGGAACCCGAAATTTTGAAGAACCTGAAATCTCGGAAAACCTCAGATCTTAAAGCACTCGAGTGCTTAATAAGTTGAGATTTTGAGAGGACTTGAGACAGTGAGTAACTTAAGAACCTAACAAATTGAGACACCAAACTTGAGAATTGATAAACTTGAGATTCTGGAAAACCTGGGAACTAATCGAACCTGAAAAACCAAACTTGAGAACTGGAGGAACCCGAAATTTTGAAGAACCTGAAATCTGGGAAAACCTCAGATCTTAGAGAACTTGAGTACTTAATAAACTTGAGATTTTGAGAGGACTTGAGACGTGAGTAACTTAAGAACCTTACAAATTGAGACACCAAACTTGAGAATTGATAAACTTGAGATTCTGGAAAACCTGGGAACTAATCGAACCTGAAAAACCAAACTTGAGAACTGGTGGAACCCGAAATTTTGAAGAACCTGAAATCTCGGAAAACCTCAGATCTTAGAGCACTCGAGTGCTTAATAAATTGAGATTTTGAGAGGACTTGAGACAGTGAGTAACTTAAGAACCTAACAAATTGAGACACCAAACTTGAGAATTGATAAACTTGAGATTCTGGAAAACCTGGGAACTAATCGAACCTGAAAAACCAAACTTGAAAACTGGAGGAACCCGAAATTTTGAAGAACCTGAAATTTTGGAAAACCTCAGATCTTAGAGCACTTGAGTGCTTAATAAGTTGAGATTTTGAGAGGACTTGAAACAGTGAGTAAATTAAGAACCTTACAAATTGAGACACCAAACTTGAGAATTGATAAACTTGAGATTTTGGAAAACCTGGGAACTAATCAAACCTGAAAAACCAAACTTGAGAACTGGAGGAACCCGAAATTTTGAAGAACCTGAAATCTCGGAAAACCTCAGATTTTAGAGAACTTGAGTGCTTAATAAATTTGAGATTTTGAGGGGACTTGAGACGGTGAGTAACTTAAGAACCTTACAAATTGAGACACCAAACTTGAGAATTGATAAACTTGAGATTTTGGAAAACCTGGGAACTAATCGAACCTGAAAAACCAAACTTGAGAACTGGAGGAACCCGAAATTTTGAAGAACCTGAAATCTCGAAAAACCTCAGATCTTAGAGAACTTGAGTGCTTAATAAACTTGAGATTTTGAGGGGACTTGAGACGGTGAGTAACTTAAGAACCTTACAAATTGAGACACCAAACTTGAGAATTGATAACTTGAGATTTTGGAAAACTTGGGAACTAATCGAACCTAAAAAACCAAACTTGAGAACTGGAGGAACCCGAAATTTTGAAGAGCCTGAAATCTCGAAAAACCTCAGATCTTAGAGAACTTGAGATTTTGAGAGGACTTGAGACCGTGCGTAACTTAAGAACCTTACAAATCGAGACACCAAACTTGAGAATTGATAAACTTGAGATTCTAGAAAACCTGGGAACTAATCGAACCTGAAAAACCAAACTTGAGAACTGGAGGAACCCGAAATTTTGAAGAACCTGAAATCTCGGAAAACCTCAGATCTTAAAGCACTCGAGTGCTTAATAAGTTGAGATTTTGAGAGGACTTGAGACAGTGAGTAACTTAAGAACCTAACAAATTGAGACACCAAACTTGAGAATTGATAAACTTGAGATTCTGGAAAACCTGGGAACTAATCGAACCTGAAAAACCAAACTTGAGAACTGGAGGAACCCGAAATTTTGAAGAACCTGAAATCTGGGAAAACCTCAGATCTTAGAGAACTTGAGTACTTAATAAACTTGAGATTTTGAGAGGACTTGAGACGTGAGTAACTTAAGAACCTTACAAATTGAGACACCAAACTTGAGAATTGATAAACTTGAAATTCTGGAAAACCTGGGAACTAATCGAACCTGAAAAACCAAACTTGAGAACTGGTGGAACCCGAAATTTTGAAGAACCTGAAATCTCGGAAAACCTCAGATCTTAGAGCACTCGAGTGCTTAATAAATTGAGATTTTGAGAGGACTTGAGACAGTGAGTAACTTAAGAACCTAACAAATTGAGACACCAAACTTGAGAATTGATAAACTTGAGATTCTGGAAAACCTGGGAACTAATCGAACCTGAAAAACCAAACTTGAAAACTGGAGGAACCCGAAATTTTGAAGAACCTGAAATTTTGGAAAACCTCAGATCTTAGAGCACTTGAGTGCTTAATAAGTTGAGATTTTGAGAGGACTTGAAACAGTGAGTAAATTAAGAACCTTACAAATTGAGACACCAAACTTGAGAATTGATAAACTTGAGATTCTGGAAAACCTGGGAACTCATCGAACCTGAAAAACCAAACTTGAGAACTGGAGGAACCCGAAATTTTGAAGAACTTGAAATCTCGGAAAACCTCAGATCTTAGAGCACTTGAGTGCTTAATAAGTTGAGATTTTGAGAGGACTTGAGACAGTGAGTAACTTAAGAACCTTACAAATTGAGATACCAAACTTGAGAATTGATAAACTTGAGATTTTGGAAAAACTGGGAACTAATCGACCCTGTAAAACCAAACTTGAGAACTGGAGGAACCCGAAATTTTGAAGAACCTGAAATCTCGGAAAACCTCAGATCTTAGAGAACTTGAGTGCTTAATAAACTTGAGATTTTGAGGGGACTTGAGACGGTGAGTAACTTAAGAACCTTACAAATTGAGACACCAAACTTGAGAATTGATAAACTTGAGATTTTTGAAAACCTGGGAACTAATCGACCCTGAAAAACCAAACTTGAGAACTGGAGGAACCCGAAATTTTGAAGAACCTGAAATCTCGGAAAACCTCAGATCTTAGAGAACTTGAGTGCTTAATAGACTTGAGATTTTGAGGGGACTTGAGACGTGAGTAACTTAAGAAACTTACAAATTGAAACACGAAACTTGAGATTTTGGAAAACCTGGGAACTAATCGACAATGAAAAACCAAACTTGAGAACTGGAGGAACCCGAAATTTTGAAGAACCTGAAATCTCGGAAAACCTCAGATCTTAGAGAACTTGAGTGCTTAATAAACTTGAGATTTTGAGGGGACTTGAGACGGTGAGTAATTTAAGAACCTTACAAATTGAGACACCAAACTTGAGAATTCATAAACTTGCGATTTTTGAAAACCTAGGAACTAATCGAACCTGAAAAACCAAACCTGAGAACTGGAGGGACCCGAAATTTTGAAAAACCTCAAATCTCGGAAAACCTCAGATCTTAGAGAACTTGAGTGCTTAATAAACTTGAGATTTTGAGGGGACTTGAGACGGTGAGTAACTTAAGAACCTTACAAATTGAGACAACAATTTTGAGAATTGATAAACTTGAGATTTTGGAAAACCTGGGAACTAATCGAACCTGAAAAACCAAACTTGAGAACTGGAGGAACCCGAAATTTTGAAAAACCTCAAATCTCGGAAAACCTCAGATCTTAGAGAACTTGAGTGCTTAATAAACTTGAGATTTTGAGAGGACTTGAGACGGTGAGTAACTTAAAAACCTTACAAATTGGGACACCAAAGTTGAGAATTGATAAACTTGAAATTTTGAAAAACCTGGGAACTAATCGAACCTGAAAAACCAAACTTGAGAACTGGAGGAACCCGAAAGTTTGAAGAACCTGAAATCTCGGAAAACCTCAAATCTTAGAGAACTTGAGTGCTTAATAGACTTGAGATTTTGAGGGGACTTGAGACGTGAGTAACTTAAGAAACTTACAAATTGAGACACGAAACTTGAGAATTGATAAACTTGAGATTTTTGAAAACCTGGGAACTAATCGAACCTGAAAAACCAAACTTGAGAACTGGAGGAACCCGAAATTTTAAAAAACCTCAAATCTCGGAAAACCTCAGATCTTAGAGAACTTGAGTGCTTAATAAACTTGAGATTTTGAGGGGACTTGAGACGTGAGTAACTTAAGAACCTTACAAATTGAGACACCAAACTTGAGAATTGATAAACTTGAGATTTTTGAAAACCTGGGAACTAATCGAACCTGAAAAACCAAACTTGAGAACTGGAGGAACCCGAAAGTTTGAAGAACCTGAAATCTCGGAAAACCTCAAATCTTAGAGAACTTGAGTGCTTAATAGACTTGAGATTTTGAGGGGACTTGAGACGTGAGTAACTTAAGAACCTAACAAATTGAGACACCAAACTTGAGAATTGATAAACTTGAGATTCTGGAAAACCTGGGAACTAATCGAACCTGAAAAACCAAACTTGAAAACTGGAGGAACCCGAAATTTTGAAGAACCTGAAATTTTGGAAAACCTCAGATCTTAGAGCACTTGAGTGCTTAATAAGTTGAGATTTTGAGAGGACTTGAAACAGTGAGTAAATTAAGAACCTTACAAATTGAGACACCAAACTTGAGAATTGATAAACTTGAGATTCTCGAAAACCTGGGAACTAATCGAACCTGAAAAACCAAACTTGAGAACTGGAGGAACCCGAAATTTTGAAGAACTTGAAATCTCGGAAAACCTCAGATCTTAGAGCACTTGAGTGCTTAATAAGTTGAGATTTTGAGAGGACTTGAGACAGTGAGTAACTTAAGAACCTTACAAATTGAGATACCAAACTTGAGAATTGATAAACTTGAGATTCTCGAAAACCTGGGAACTAATCGACCCTGAAAAACCAAACTTGAGAACTGGAGGAACCCGAAATTTTGAAGAACCTGAAATCTCGGAAAACCTCAGATCTTAGAGAACTTGAGTGCTTAATAAACTTGAGATTTTGAGGGGACTTGAGACGGTGAGTAACTTAAGAACCTTACAAATTGAGACACCAAACTTGAGAATTGATAAACTTGAGATTTTTGAAAACCTGGGAACTAATTGACCCTGAAAAACCAAACTTGAGAACTGGAGGAACCCGAAATTTTGAAGAACCTGAAATCTCGGAAAACCTCAGATCTTAGAGAACTTGAGTGCTTAATAAACTTGAGATTTTGAGGGGACTTGAGACGGTGAGTAACTTAAGAACCTTACAAATTGAGACACCAAACTTCAGAGTTGATAAACTTGAAATTTTGGAAAACCTGGGAACTAATCGAACCTGAAAAAACCGAACTTGAGAACTGGAGGAAACCGAAATTTTGCAGAACCTGAAATCTCGGAAAACCTCAGATCTTAGAGAACTTGCGTGCTTAATAAACTTGAGATTTTGAGGGGACTTGAGACGGTGATTAACTTAAGAACCTTACAAATTGAGACACCAAACTTGAGAATTGATAAACTTGAGATTTTGGAAAACCTGGGAACTAATCGAACCTGAGAAACCAAACTTGAGAACTGGAGGAACCCGAAATTTTGAGGAACCTGAAATCTCGGAAAACCTCAGATGTTAAAGAACCTGAGTGCTTAATAAACTTGAGATTTTGAGAGGACTTGAGACGGTGATTAACTTAAGAACCTTACAAATTGAGACACCAAACTTAAGAATTGATAAACTTGAGATTTTGGAAAACCTGGGAACTAATCGAACCTGAGAAACCAAACTTGAGAACTGGAGGAACCCGAAATTTTGAGGAACCTGAAATCTCGGAAAACCTCAGATGTTAAAGAACCTGAGTGCTTAATAAAGTTGAGATTTTGAGAAGACTTGAGACGGTGAGTAACTTAAGAACCTTACAAATTGAGACACCAAACTTGAGAATTTATAAACTTGAGATTTTGGAAAACCTGGGAACTAATCGAACCTGAAAAACCAAACTTGAGAACTGGAGGAACCCGAAATTTTGAAAAACCTCAAATCTCGGAAAACCTCAGATCTTAGAGAACTTGAGTGCTTAATAAACTTGAGATTTTGAGAGGACTTGAGACGTGCGTAACTTAAGAACCTTACAAATTGAGACACCAAACTTGAGAATTTATAAACTTGAGATTTTGGAAAACCTGGGAACTAATCGAACCTGAAAAACCGAACTTGAGAACTGGAGGAACCCGAAATTTTGAAGAACCTGAAATCTCGAAAAACCTCAGATCTTAGAGAACTTGAGATTTTGAGAGGACTTGAGACCGTGCGTAACTTAAGAACCTTACAAATTGAGACACCAAACTTGAGAATTGATAAACTTGCGATTTTGGAAAGCCTGGGAACTAATCGAACCTGAAAAACCAAACTTGAGAACTGGAGGAACCCGAAATTTTGAAGAGCCTGAAATCTCGAAAAACCTCAGATCTTAAAGAACTTGAGTGCTTAATAAGTTGAGATTTTGAGAGGACTTGAGACAGTGAGTAACTTAAGAACCTTACAAATTGAGACACCAAACTTGAGAATTGATAAACTTGAGATTCTGGAAAACCTGGGAACTAATCGAACCTGAGAAACCAAACTTGAGAACTGGAGGAACCCGAAATTTTGAAGAACTGAAATCTCGGAAAACCTCAGATCTTAGAGAACTTGAGTGCTTAATAAACTTGAGATTTTGAGAGGACTTGAGACGGTGAGTAATTTAAGAAGCTTACAAATTGAGACACCAAACTTGAGAATTGATAAACTTGAGATTTTGGAAAACCTGGGAACTAATCGAACCTGAGAAACCAAACTTGAGAACTGGATGAACCCAAAATTTTGAAGAACCTGAAATCTCGGAAAACCTCAAATCTTGGAGAACTTGAGTGCTTAATAAACTTGAGATTTTGAGGAGACTTGAGACGGTGAGTAACTTAAGAACCTCACAAATTGAGACACCAAACTTGAGAATTGATAAACTTGAGATTTTGGAAAACCTGGGAACTAATCGAACCTGAGAAACCAAATATGAGAACTGGAGGAACCCGAAATTTTGAATAACCTAAAATCTCGGAAAACCTCAGATCTTAGAGAACTTTAGTGCTTAATAAACTTGAGATTTTGAGGGGACTTGAGACGGTGAGTAACTTAAGAACCTTACAGATTGAGACACCAAACTTGAGATTTTATAAACTTGAAATTTTGGAAAACCTAGGAACTAATTGAACCTGAAAAACCAAACTTGAGAACTGGAGGAACCCGAAATTTTGAAGAACCTGAAATCTCGGAAAACCTCAAATCTTAGAGAACTTGAGTGCTTAATAAACTTGAGATTTTGAGGGGACTTGAGACGGTGAGTAACTTAAGAACCTTACAAATTGAGACACCAAACTTGAGAATTGATAAACTTGAGATTTTGGAAAACCTGGGAACTAATCGAACCTGAGAAACCAAACTTGAGAACTGGAGGAACCCGAAATTTTGAAGAACCTGAAATCTCGGAAAACCTCAGATCTTAGAGAACTTGAGTGCTTAATAAACTTGAGATTTTGAGAGGACTTGAGACGGTGAGTAACTTAAGAACCTTACAAATTGAGACACCAAACTTGAGAATTGATAAACTTGAGATTTTGGAAAGCCTGGGAACTAATCGAACCTGAGAAAACAAACTTGAGAACTGGAGGAACCCGAAATTTTGAAGAACCTGAAATCTCGGAAAACCTCAGATCTTAGAGAACTTGAGTGCTTAATAAACTTGAGATTTTGAGAGGACTTGAGACGTGAGTAACTTAAGAACCTTACAAATTGAGACACCAAACTTGAGAATTGATAAACTTGAGATTTTGGAAAACCTGGGAACTAATCGAACCTGAAAAACCAAACTTGAGAACTGGAGGAACCCGAAATTTTGAAGAACCTGAAATCTCGGAAAACCTCAGATCTTAGAGAACTTGAGTGCTTAATAAACTTGAGATTTTGAGAGGACTTGAGACGTGAGTAACTTAAGAACCTTACAAATTGAGACACCAAACTTGAGAATTGATAAACTTGAGATTTTGGAAAGCCTGGGAACTAATCGAACCTGAGAAAACAAACTTGAGAACTGGAGGAACCCGAAATTTTGAAGAACCTGAAATCTCGGAAAACCTCAGATCTTAGAGAACTTGAGTGCTTAATAAACTTGAGATTTTGAGAGGACTTGAGACGGTGAGTAACTTAAGAACCTTACAAATTGAAACACGAAACTTGAGAATTGATAAACTTGAGATTTTGGAAAACCTGGGAACTAATCGAACCTGAGAAACCAAACTTGAGAACTGGAGGAACCCGAAATTTTGAAGAACCTGAAATCTCGGAAAACCTCAGATCTTAGAGAACTTGAGTGCTTAATAAACTTGAGATTTTGAGAGGACTTGAGACGTGAGTAACTTAAGAACCTTACAAATTGAGACACCAAACTTGAGAATTGATAAACTTGAGATTTTGGAAAGCCTGGGAACTAATCGAACCTGAGAAAACAAACTTGAGAACTGGAGGAACCCGAAATTTTGAAGAACCTGAAATCTCGGAAAACCTCAGATCTTAGAGAACTTGAGTGCTTAATAAACTTGAGATTTTGAGAGGACTTGAGACGTGAGTAACTTAAGAACCTTACAAATTGAGACACCAAACTTGAGAATTTATAAACTTGAGATTTTGGAAAGCCTGGGAACTAATCGAACCTGAGAAAACAAACTTGAGAACTGGAGGAACCCGAAATTTTGAAGAACCTGAAATCTCGGAAAACCTCAGATCTTAGAGAACTTGAGTGCTTAATAAACTTGAGATTTTGAGAAGACTTGAGACGTGCGTAACTTAAGAACCTTACAAATTGAGACACCAAACTTGAGAATTGATAAACTTGAGATTTTGGAAAGCCTGGGAACTAATCGAACCTGAGAAAACAAACTTGAGAACTGGAGGAACCCGAAATTTTGAAGAACCTGAAATCTCGGAAAACCTCAGATCTTAGAGAACTTGAGTGCTTAATAAACTTGAGATTTTGAGAGGACTTGAGACGGTGAGTAACTTAAGAACCTTACAAATTGAAACACGAAACTTGAGAATTGATAAACTTGAGATTTTGGAAAACCTGGGAACTAATCAAACCTGAAAAACCAAACTTGAGAACTGGAGGAACCCGAAATTTTGAAGAACCTGAAATCTCGGAAAACCTCAGATTTTAGAGAACTTGAGTGCTTAATAAATTTGAGATTTTGAGGGGACTTGAGACGGTGAGTAACTTAAGAACCTTACAAATTGAGACACCAAACTTGAGAATTGATAAACTTGAGATTTTGGAAAACCTGGGAACTAATCGAACCTGAAAAACCAAACTTGAGAACTGGAGGAACCCGAAATTTTGAAGAACCTGAAATCTCGAAAAACCTCAGATCTTAGAGAACTTGAGTGCTTAATAAACTTGAGATTTTGAGGGGACTTGAGACGGTGAGTAACTTAAGAACCTTACAAATTGAGACACCAAACTTGAGAATTGATAACTTGAGATTTTGGAAAACTTGGGAACTAATCGAACCTAAAAAACCAAACTTGAGAACTGGAGGAACCCGAAATTTTGAAGAGCCTGAAATCTCGAAAAACCTCAGATCTTAGAGAACTTGAGATTTTGAGAGGACTTGAGACCGTGCGTAACTTAAGAACCTTACAAATTGAGACACCAAACTTGAGAATTGATAAACTTGCGATTTTGGAAAGCCTGGGAACTAATCGAACCTGAAAAACCAAACTTGAGAACTGGAGGAACCCGAAATTTTGAAGAGCCTGAAATCTCGAAAAACCTCAGATCTTAAAGAACTTGAGTGCTTAATAAGTTGAGATTTTGAGAGGACTTGAGACAGTGAGTAACTTAAGAACCTTACAAATTGAGACACCAAACTTGAGAATTGATAAACTTGAGATTCTGGAAAACCTGGGAACTAATCGAACCTGAGAAACCAAACTTGAGAACTGGAGGAACCCGAAATTTTGAAGAACTGAAATCTCGGAAAACCTCAGATCTTAGAGAACTTGAGTGCTTAATAAACTTGAGATTTTGAGAGGACTTGAGACGGTGAGTAATTTAAGAAGCTTACAAATTGAGACACCAAACTTGAGAATTGATAAACTTGAGATTTTGGAAAACCTGGGAACTAATCGAACCTGAGAAACCAAACTTGAGAACTGGATGAACCCAAAATTTTGAAGAACCTGAAATCTCGGAAAACCTCAAATCTTGGAGAACTTGAGTGCTTAATAAACTTGAGATTTTGAGGAGACTTGAGACGGTGAGTAACTTAAGAACCTCACAAATTGAGACACCAAACTTGAGAATTGATAAACTTGAGATTTTGGAAAACCTGGGAACTAATCGAACCTGAGAAACCAAATATGAGAACTGGAGGAACCCGAAATTTTGAATAACCTAAAATCTCGGAAAACCTCAGATCTTAGAGAACTTTAGTGCTTAATAAACTTGAGATTTTGAGGGGACTTGAGACGGTGAGTAACTTAAGAACCTTACAGATTGAGACACCAAACTTGAGATTTTATAAACTTGAAATTTTGGAAAACCTAGGAACTAATTGAACCTGAAAAACCAAACTTGAGAACTGGAGGAACCCGAAATTTTGAAGAACCTGAAATCTCGGAAAACCTCAAATCTTAGAGAACTTGAGTGCTTAATAAACTTGAGATTTTGAGGGGACTTGAGACGGTGAGTAACTTAAGAACCTTACAAATTGAGACACCAAACTTGAGAATTGATAAACTTGAGATTTTGGAAAACCTGGGAACTAATCGAACCTGAGAAACCAAACTTGAGAACTGGAGGAACCCGAAATTTTGAAGAACCTGAAATCTCGGAAAACCTCAGATCTTAGAGAACTTGAGTGCTTAATAAACTTGAGATTTTGAGAGGACTTGAGACGGTGAGTAACTTAAGAACCTTACAAATTGAGACACCAAACTTGAGAATTGATAAACTTGAGATTTTGGAAAGCCTGGGAACTAATCGAACCTGAGAAAACAAACTTGAGAACTGGAGGAACCCGAAATTTTGAAGAACCTGAAATCTCGGAAAACCTCAGATCTTAGAGAACTTGAGTGCTTAATAAACTTGAGATTTTGAGAGGACTTGAGACGTGAGTAACTTAAGAACCTTACAAATTGAGACACCAAACTTGAGAATTGATAAACTTGAGATTTTGGAAAACCTGGGAACTAATCGAACCTGAAAAACCAAACTTGAGAACTGGAGGAACCCGAAATTTTGAAGAACCTGAAATCTCGGAAAACCTCAGATCTTAGAGAACTTGAGTGCTTAATAAACTTGAGATTTTGAGAGGACTTGAGACGTGAGTAACTTAAGAACCTTACAAATTGAGACACCAAACTTGAGAATTGATAAACTTGAGATTTTGGAAAGCCTGGGAACTAATCGAACCTGAGAAAACAAACTTGAGAACTGGAGGAACCCGAAATTTTGAAGAACCTGATTTCTCGGAAAACCTCAGATCTTAGAGAACTTGAGTGCTTAATAAACTTGAGATTTTGAGAGGACTTGAGACGGTGAGTAACTTAAGAACCTTACAAATTGAAACACGAAACTTGAGAATTGATAAACTTGAGATTTTGGAAAACCTGGGAACTAATCAAACCTGAAAAACCAAACTTGAGAACTGGAGGAACCCGAAATTTTAAAGAACCTGAAATCTCGGAAAACCTCAGATTTTAGAGAACTTGAGTGCTTAATAAATTTGAGATTTTGAGGGGACTTGAGACGGTGAGTAACTTAAGAACCTTACAAATTGAGACACCAAACTTGAGAATTGATAAACTTGAGATTTTGGAAAACCTGGGAACTAATCGAACCTGAAAAACCAAACTTGAGAACTGGAGGAACCCGAAATTTTGAAGAACCTGAAATCTCGAAAAACCTCAGATCTTAGAGAACTTGAGTGCTTAATAAACTTGAGATTTTGAGGGGACTTGAGACGGTGAGTAACTTAAGAACCTTACAAATTGAGACACCAAACTTGAGAATTGATAACTTGAGATTTTGGAAAACTTGGGAACTAATCGAACCTAAAAAACCAAACTTGAGAACTGGAGGAACCCGAAATTTTGAAGAGCCTGAAATCTCGAAAAACCTCAGATCTTAGAGAACTTGAGATTTTGAGAGGACTTGAGACCGTGCGTAACTTAAGAACCTTACAAATTGAGACACCAAACTTGAGAATTGATAAACTTGCGATTTTGGAAAGCCTGGGAACTAATCGAACCTGAAAAACCAAACTTGAGAACTGGAGGAACCCGAAATTTTGAAAAACCTCAAATCTCGGAAAACCTCAGATCTTAGAGAACTTGAGTGCTTAATAAACTTGAGATTTTGAGAAGACTTGAGACGTGCGTAACTTAAGAACCTTACAAATTGAGACACCAAACTTGAGAATTGATAAACTTGAAATTTTGGAAAGCCTGGGAACTAATCGAACCTGAGAAAACAAACTTGAGAACTGGAGGAACCCGAAATTTTGAAGAACCTGAAATCTCGGAAAACCTCAGATCTTAGAGAACTTGAGTGCTTAATAAACTTGAGATTTTGAGAGGACTTGAGACGTGAGTAACTTAAGAACCTTACAAATTGAGACACCAAACTTGAGAATTTATAAACTTGAGATTTTGGAAAGCCTGGGAACTAATCGAACCTGAGAAAACAAACTTGAGAACTGGAGGAACCCGAAATTTTGAAGAACCTGAAATCTCGGAAAACCTCAGATCTTAGAGAACTTGAGTGCTTAATAAACTTGAGATTTTGAGAGGACTTGAGACGTGAGTAACTTAAGAACCTTACAAATTGAGACACCAAACTTGAGAATTTATAAACTTGAGATTTTGGAAAGCCTGGGAACTAATCGAACCTGAGAAAACAAACTTGAGAACTGGAGGAACCCGAAATTTTGAAGAACCTGAAATCTCGGAAAACCTCAGATCTTAGAGAACTTGAGTGCTTAATAAACTTGAGATTTTGAGGGGACTTGAGACGGTGATTAACTTAAGAACCTTACAAATTGAGACACCAAACTTGAGAATTGAGAAACTTGAGATTTTGGAAAACCTGGGAACTAATCGAACCTGAGAAACCAAACTTGAGAACTGGAGGAACCCGAAATTTTGAAGAACCTGAAATCTCGGAAAACCTCAGATCTTAGAGAACTTGAGTGCTTAATAAACTTGAGATTTTGAGGGGACTTGAGACGGTGAGTAACTTAAGAACCTCACAAATTGAGACACCAAACTTGAGAATTGATAAACTTGAGATTTTGGAAAACCTGGGAACTAATCGAACCTGAGAAACCAAATATGAGAACTGGAGGAACCCGAAATTTTGAATAACCTAAAATCTCGGAAAACCTCAGATCTTAGAGAACTTGAGTGCTTAATAAACTTGAGATTTTGAGAGGACTTGAGACGGTGAGTAACTTAAAAACCTTACAAATTGGGACACCAAAGTTGAGAATTGATAAACTTGAAATTTTGAAAAACCTGGGAACTAATCGAACCTGAGAAACCAAACTTGAGAACTGGAGGAACCCGAAATTTTGAGGAACCTGAAATCTCGGAAAACCTCAGATGTTAAAGAACCTGAGTGCTTAATAAACTTGAGATTTTGAGAAGACTTGAGACGGTGAGTAACTTAAGAACCTTACAAATTGAGACACTAAACTTGAGAATTTATAAACTTGAGATTTTGAAAAACCTGGGAACTAATCGAACCTGAAAAACCAAACTTGAGAACTGGAGGAACCCGAAATTTTGAAGAACCTGAAATCTCGGAAAACCACAGATCTTAGAGAACTTGAGTGCTTAATAAACTTGAGATTTTGAGGGGACTTGAGTTGGTGAGTAACTTAAGAACCTTACAAATTGAGACACCAAACTTGAGAATTGATAAACTGTAGATTTTGGAAAACCTGGGAACTAATCGAACCTAAAAAACCAAACTTGAGAACTGGAGGAACCCGAAATTTTGAAGAACCTGAAATCTCGGAAAACCTCAGATCTTAGAGAACTTGAGAACTTGAAACTTGGACAATCTGCAAAATTGGGACGGTGGATAACTTAAGAACCTTACAATTTGAGACACCGAACTTGAAATTTTGAGATTTTGAACAATTTAAGATTCTAGGAAATTTTAGACCATACCTAAGCAACTGAGAACTTGAGAACTGGAGGAACTTGAAAGTTGAAAAACCTGAGAACTAAGAGAATTTTGAAATCTTGGAAAAATTCTCGATCTTGGAAATCTTGAGACCAACGTTGAAAAGTGGAGGAACCTGAGAACTTGAGAAACTTTAGAAATTTTAGACCTTACCTAAGCAACTGAGAACTTGAGAACTGGAGGAACTTGAAAGTTGAAAAACCTGAGAACTAAGAGAATTTTGAAATCTTGGAAAAATTCCTGATCTTGGAAATCTTGAGACCAACGTTGAAAAGTGGAGGAACCTGAGAACTTGAGAAGCTTTAGAAATTTTAGACCTTACCTAAGCAACTGAGAACTTGAGAACTGGAGGAACTTGAAAGTTGAAAAACCTGAGAACTAAGAAAATTTTGAGATCTTGGAAAAATTCCTGATCTTGGAAATCTTGAGACCAACGTTGAAAAGTGGAGGAACCTGAGAACTTGAGAAGCTTTAGAAATTTTAGACCTTAACTAAAAGAGAATTTTGAGATCTTGGAAAAATTCTTGATCTCCCTAAGAAAACTTTGAGATCTTGGAAATCTTGAGACCAACGTTGAAAAGTGGAGGAACCTGGAAACTTAGCAAACCTTAGACCTTGATAACCTTAGTAGCAAAATGAGAGCTTGAAGATCCAAACTTGAGAAGTGGAGAAACCTGAGAGTTAGGAAAAGATGAGGTTTTACGAATCCGACCTTGAAAAACCAACTTGAGAACTGGAGGAACCCGAAATTTTGAAGAACCTGAAATCTCGGAAAACCTCAGATCTTAGAGAACTTGAGTGCTTATTAAACTTGAGAATATAGACAATTTGAAATTTTGAGAGAATTTGAGACGGTGGGTAACTTGAGACACCGAACTTGAGAATTGATGAACTTGAGATTTTGAAAAACCTGGGAACTAATCAAACCTTAGATGAAAACTTCAGAAACCCCAGAACTTGGGGGCTTTGAGATCTTGGAAAACCTGATATCTTAAAGAGCCTGAGAACTTGAGAATCTGAAGAACCCGAAATCGCGAAACACCTGAAATCTGAGAGAACCTGATAACTTATAGAACTTGAGACTTTGGACAATTTGAGAACTTGACAAACTTGACTAACCAAAGAGACTGAGAACCTGAGAAATCAAAGTTAAGATGAAATGAAGGAACCCGAAATAAACCTAAGGCTTTACGGAACCTGACAACTTGAGAAGCTTTAGAAATTTTAGACCTTACCTAAGGAACTGAGAACTTGAGAACTGGAGGAACTTGAAAGTTGAAAAACCTGAGAACTAAGAGAATTTTGAGATCTTGGAAAAATTCTTGATCTTGGAAATCTTGAGACCGACGTTGAAAAGTGGAGGAACCTGAGAACTTGAGAAGCTTTAGAAATTTTAGACCTTACCTTACCTGAACAACTTGAAGGTTCTAAAACCTTGGAATTAAGAGAACTTGGAATTTTTTTATCTTGGAGACCTTGAGACGAACGTTGAGAAGTGGAGGAACCTCAAAAATTTGGAACACCTGAGATTTTAGGAAACTTGAGACCTCGACTAACATAAGAACTTGACAACTTATGAAACCAAATTCGCTCGCAAATTCGGGAACTTGTGAATGAAAAACTTGATAACTTAGACTTTGCTAAACTTAACAAAATGAAAACTTAGGGACCCGAACTTGAGAAGTGGAGGAACGTGAAATTTTGAAGAACCTGGAAAACCTCAGATCTTAAAGAACCTGAGCACTTGGACAATCTTCGATTTTGAGGGAACTTGAGACGGTGAGTAATTTAAGAACCTCACAACTTGAGACACCTGGGAACTAATCGAACCTTAGACTTTTGAGAACTTGAGAAACACAAATTAAGGCCTGGAGCACCTGTTCTTTTGACAATTTAATTTCGTTATTTAAATATTCAAACTATTGTTTATGAATATCTCAAGAAAATATACCCGGTTTTCATAAATGATTTTACACGTAGTTAGATGGACAATTTTTACTTTCAAAGCCTACTAGATGTTTGGAATATGAAAATTCTGTTGGCTTGAAGGCGATCCAAATCTAAAAATATTCATAATTCGAATTAATTATTATCTTGGGAAATGTCAAATTTCCTAAGCGGCTTTTTGTACATGGCCAACTTTGATTAATTTACTAGGCCTATCAATCATTTATGAAGACCCTGAAACATAGATAATACATACAGGAATCTCAACATCTAGGGCTTTAACAAGGGAGGGCCGTCTGCTGTCTCGAGCCTTCTCGGCAGCCTCCTGTAGCAACAACTCGGTATAAAAATAAAACCAACAATCCCGTTTACCGCCTGAGCACCGGCATCACGAATTTTCTTCCTCATTCGCTCTAGACCTCTTTGGCCAGAGTCTATCGGCTTTTCTTCGTCCATGTCTTCCACCACAGACAAATGAGAAGCCTATAAACAGTTTACGTATTAATAACTTCGAGCAGATAACGTACGTTTGCATCGGGACTATCCTCAGATAGTTCTTCGTTGATTTGTGAAGACACCAGATGCAATCGTACTGTGGAGTTGGGAATGGAAGTTCCGGATAAAAATCTGGGCCTAGTTGTTGGTAAGGAAGATGATCGCCGGGATGAGCTAGGGGACGAACTCTGGAAAAGTTGTCGTTATCTTAGGCGGAAAGAATGGGGAAAAACGGGCACGTCTCTCTCTATCTGCTCCTGAAATTTTTTGGACATTACTCTTGTTGTAATGCCATTGTGCAATCTGTGGTGGTCTAATAGTAAAGCGGTGGAGGAGTCTTTTAGGGGAGATATGGGATTTGACTGAGAGCGAATAGGCATACTGAAATTTGGATTGACAGACCCCTGTGCTTTGACGTTGGGTACGCCACTGTCTGGCCGTCGTGAAAAAAAAATCCTAGTGTAGTGCAACAAAGAGGAGTAATTTTTCTATCGCGAACATGAGGTGATGGCGATGGGAATAATCTTCAATTTAAAAACGAAAATAAAATGACACTAATTCTTTGTTTACATGACAATTTAAGTTGGCAGCCCTAACCGTTCAATAGAGGTTAAGTTTGCATTCTTTTATTATCGAAATTTATTAATTTCTACTATATAAATGAGCCATAACGTAATTGCTACAACTGCCCAATCATGTTAACACTCCTCAAACGGTCTGCAAGATTTGTGAGGTTAGGGGCTTCGCTCCGAAGGAAGCCGTTGTCTTTCCGTGGCGCGTGCTTCTTCTCCACCGAACTTAACGCGCCCAAAGGCCCCGACATAGCCGCTATAACAAACGGGGACAAGGACCTGGAACACAAACTAAAAATTCTAATTCTAGAAATTGACGTCCTAAGACAAGAGGGCAAACTAGTACCTGACGATGAGTATTTGGAAGAGCGGCACTGGAAGGAGCTCCTCACACTGCCGTCGCTGTCACAACGACGCAAACTTCTGGAATTTTTGTTTAAACTGCAAAAGACGCAGGAAAATCGAAAGGTAACCACAATTCGTATTCGACCAATTGTTGAGGTTTGTTTTCAGGTCAAGAAAGAACTGAAGAAAAAAGAGTATGAGTCGGAAAAGCCCGTAAAGAATGGCAATGAAACTTTTGAGGAATTTGTGTCAAAATATGATTTGGCCCACAACAACATTTTCTTGAGGTTCTATGACACCACAATAAATCAGTTCTACAACAACAGGTTAGTACAAGCGATGCAGTTCGGCCAGAAGCTTGTACTGGATTGCGGCTACTACAACGACATGACTAGAATGGAAAACAGAAATTGCGCCAAACAGTTGATGTTGCTGTTTGCAGAGAATAGGGCCCACGACGGTGCGTTACCGCCGGTGGTTAAAATGCAGCTTCAATTTTATGTTCCAGATCCCTTCGATTTACACTTCTGTAACATAAACCGCAACAACATCCTGATGGAGCAACTCCAAAGATACATCACTACAATGTACGAACCGTGGTTCCCACTCAACCTGCACGAATCCAGTTATCTAGACCAGTTCCCTAAGGATCAATTGGTGTATCTCACCCCTCATTGTCGGGAAGAAATGACGGAGTACGACTACGATGCCGTTTACATCATCGGAGCTCTCGTCGACAAGGTGAAATCGTTTTTATTATTTGTGAGATTTGTAATGGCGATCATTGCAGGGTAATACCGACCCTTTGTCTCTAGCCAAAGCCAAAAAGGAGGGTCTCAGAATGGCCAAACTGCCTCTAGATAGGTATCTTCAATGGGGTGCAGGTTCAGGAAAAAGTCTCACAATAAACCAGGTGACATCTATTATGCTCGATTTCAAACACACGCGGGATTGGAAGTACGCTCTGAGACACGTGCCTAAACGCAAAATCGTGGATGCGAGTCAGATGCCGGTGCAAGACAAACGGCGGGGTTGGGCGCCAGCAAAAAAGATGGATTTTGATAATCTTAGTTATAAAGGGAAGAACAGCAGGAGAACTAACGTGAAGAGTCTTATGTACGATTAGAGAAATATATTTATTATTTTTACGTCCAATTTATTATCGCTTTGTTTTATTTGTTTAGACAGATAACTGGCAATACAACTCCGTATAGCCGGTTGCCTACTTTATAAAGTTTTTGTTTTTTTTATATTTAAAAATGGTCCATCTGATAGAATTCGACCTCCTGAATCCAAGGGTGCAAAATTCACCCCGATAGCTCCAATGGTTTAGGAGATATTGCGTTTTAAAATTTCGGCACTTGCAAAAAATTTCAACACATTTCAGCTCTGGAATGTTTTATAAATACCGAACAAAATTACCTTTTCGAAAATTAACACATTCTTGTTCGAGAATGTTTCATAAATTACACGGGGAATTTTATTACATTCGAGACAAATAAGTTTATCTAAAACTTGCTCTGGAATATTTTATTAGTGTCTGTTGGAATATTCTTTATCCAAATTATTAATAAACAAGACTTTTTTTAATCAACACATTTCAGCTCTGGAATGTTTTATAAATACCGAACAAAATTACCTCTTCGAAAACTAACACATTCTTGTTCGGGAATGTTTCATAAATTACACGGGGAATTTTAATGCATTCGAGACAAATAAGTTTATCTAAAACTTGCTCCGGAATATTTTATTAGTGTCTGTTGGAATATTTTTATCCAAATTATTCATAAACAAGACTTTTTTTAATCAACACATTACAGCTCTGGAATGTTTTATAAATACCGAACAAAATACCTTTTCGAAAATTAACACATTCTTGTTCGGGAATGTTTCATAAACTACACGGCGAGTTTTAATACATTCGAGACAAATAAGTTTATCTAAAACTTTTCCCGGAATATTTTATTAGTGTCTGTAGGAATATTTTCCATCCAAATTATTCAGAAACAAGACTTTTTTTAATCAACACATTTCAGCTCTGGAATGTTTTATAAATAGCGAACAAAATTACCTTTTCGAAAATTAACACATTCTTGTTCGGGAATGTTTCATAAATTACACGGGGAATTTTAATACATTCGAGACAAATAAGTTTATCTAAAACTTTTCCCGGAATATTTTATTGATGTCTGTTGGAATATTTTCCATCCAAATTATTCATAAACAAGACTTTTTTAATCAACACATTTCAGCTATGGAATGTTTTATAAATAGCGAACAAAATTACCTTTTCGAAAATTAACACATTCTTGTTCGGGAATGTTTCATAAATTACACGGGGAATTTTAATGCATTCAAGACAAATAAGTTTATCTAAAACTTGCTCCGGAATATTTTATTAGTGTCTGTTGGAATATTTTTATCCAAATTATTCATGAACAAGACTTTTTTTAATCAACACATTTCAGCTCTGGATTGTTTTATAAATAGCGAACAAAATTACCTTTTCGAAAATTAACACATTCTTGTTCGGGAATGTTTCATAAATTACACGGGGAATTTTAATACATTCGAGACAAATAAGTTTATCTAAAACTTTTCCCGGAATATTTTATTAGTGTCTGTAGGAATATTTTCCATCCAAATTATTCAGAAACAAGACTTTTTTTAATCAACACATTTCAGCTCTGGAATGTTTTATAAATAGCGAACAAAATTACCTTTTCGAAAATTAACACATTCTTGTTCGGGAATGTTTCATAAATTACACGGGGAATTTTAATACATTCGAGACAAATAAGTTTATCTAAAACTTGCTCCGGAATATTTTATTAGCGTCTGTTGGAATATTTTTATCCAAATTATTCATAAACAATGCTTTTTTTAATCAACACATTTCAGCTCCGGAATGTTTTATAAATACCGAACAAAATTAACTTCTCGAAAATTAACACATTCTTGTTCGGGAATGTTTCATAAATTACACGGGGAATTTTAATGCATTCGAGACAAATAAGTTTATCTAAAACTCGCGCCGGAATATTTTATTAGTGTCTGTTGGAATATTTGTTATCCAAATTATTCATAAACAAGACTTTTTTTAATCAACACATTTCAGCTCTGAAATGTTTTATAAATACCGAACAAAATTACCTCTTCGAAAATTAACACATTCTTGTTCAGGAATGTTTCATAAATTACACGGGGAATTTTAATGCATTCGAGACAAATAAGTTTATCTAAAACTTGCTCCGGAATATTTTATTAGTGTCTGTTGGAATATTGTTATCCAAATTATTCATAAACAAGACTTTTTTTAATCAACACATTTCAGCTCTGGAATGTTTTATAAATACCGAACAAAATTACCTCTTCGAAAATTAACACATTCTTGTTCAGGAATGTTTCATAAATTACACGGGGAATTTTAATGCATTCGAGACAAATAAGTTTATCTAAAACTTGCTCCGGAATATTTTATTAGTGTCTGTTGGAATATTGTTATCCAAATTATTCATAAACAAGACTTTTTTTAATCAACACATTTCAGCTCTGGAATGTTTTATAAATACCGAACAAAATTACCTCTTCGAAAATTAACACATTCTTGTTCAGGAATGTTTCATAAATTACACGGGGAATTTTAATGCATTCGAGACAAATAAGTTTATCTAAAACTTGCTCCGGAATATTTTATTAGTGTCTGTTGGAATATTGTTATCCAAATTATTCATAAACAAGACTTTTTTTAATCAACACATTTCAGCTCTGGAATGTTTTATAAATACCGAACAAAATACCTTTTCGAAAATTAACACATTCTTGTTCGGGAATGTTCCATAAATTACACGGGGAATTTTAATGCATTCGAGACAAATAAGTTTATCTAAAACTTGCTCCGGAATATTTTATTAGTGTCTGTTGGAACATTTTTATCCAAATTATTCATAAACAAGACTTTTTTTAATCAACACATTTCAGCTCTGGAATGTTTTATAAATACCGAACAAAATTACCTTTTCGAGAATTAACACATTCTTGTTCGGGAATGTTTCATAAATTACACGGGGAATGTTAATGCATTCGAGACAAATAAGTTTATCTAAAACTTGCTCCGGAATATTTTATTAGTGTCTGTAGGAATATTTTCCATCCAAATTATTCAGAAACAAGACTTTTTTTAATCAATACAATTCAGCTCTAGAATGTTTTATCAATACCGAACAAAATACCTTTTCGAAAATTAACACATTCTTGTTCGGGAATGTTCCATAAATTACACGGGGAATTTTAATGCATTCGAGACAAATAAGTTTATCTAAAACTTGCTCCGGAATATTTTATTAGTGTCTGTTGGAATATTTGTTATCCAAATTATTCATAAACAAGACTTTTTTTAATCAACACATTTCAGCTCTGGAATGTTTTATAAATACCGAACAAAATTACCTTTTCGAGAATTAACACATTCTTGTTCGGGAATGTTTCATAAATTACACGGGGAATTTTAATGCATTCGAGACAAATAAGTTTATCTAAGACTTGCTCCGGAATATTTTATTAGTGTCTGTTGGAATATTTTTTATCCAAATTATTCATAAACAAGACTTTTATTAATCAACACATTTCAGCTCTGGAATGTTTTATAAATACCGAACAAAATACCTTTTCGAAAATTAACACATTCTTGTTCGGGAATGTTTCATAAATTACACGGGGAATTTTAATACATTCCAGACAAATAAGTTTATCTAAAACTTGCTCCGGAATATTTTATTAGTGTCTGTTGGAACATTATTATCCAAATTATTCATAAACAAGACTTTTTTTAATCAACACATTTCAGCTCTGGAATGTTTTATAAATACCGAACAAAATTACCTTTTCGAGAATTAACACATTCTTGTTCGGGAATGTTTCATAAATTACACGGGGAATTTTAATGCATTCGAGACAAATAAGTTTATCTAAAACTTGCTCCGGAATATTTTATTAGTGTCTGTAGGAATATTTTCCATCCAAATTATTCAGAAACAAGACTTTTTTTAATCAACACATTTCAGCTCTGGAATGTTTTATAAATAGCAAACAAAATTACCTTTTCGAAAATTAACACATTCTTGTTCGGGAATGTTTCATAAATTACACGGGGAATTTTAATACATTCCAGACAAATAAGTTTATTTAAAACTTGCTCCGGAATATTTTATTAGTGTCTGTTGGAATATTTTTTATCCAAATTATTCATAAACAAGACTTTTTTTAATCAACACATTTCAGCTCTGGAATGTTTTATAAATACCGAACAAAATTACCTTTTCGAAAATTAACACATTCTTGTTCGGGAATGTTTCATAAATTACACGGGAATTTTAATGCATTCGAGACAAATAAGTTTATCTAAAACTTGCTCCGGAATATTTTATTAGTCTGTTGGAATATTTTTATCCAAATTATTCATAAACAAGACTTTTTTTAATCAACACATTTCAGCTCTAGAATGTTTTATAAATACCGAACAAAATACCTTTTCGAAAATTAACACATTCTTGTTCGGGAATGTTCCATAAATTACACGGGGAATTTTAATGCATTCGAGACAAATAAGTTTATCTAAAACTTGCTCCGGAATATTTTATTAGTGTCTGTTGGAATATTTTTTATCCAAATTATTCATAAACAAGACTTTTTTTAATCAACACATTTCAGCTCTGGAATGTTTTATAAATACCGAGCAAAATTACATTTTCGAAAATTAACACATTCTTGTTCGGGAATGTTTCATAAATTACACGGGGAATTTTAATGCATTCGAGACAAATAAGTTTATCTAAAACTTGCTCCGGAATATTTTATTAGTGTCTGTTGGAATATTTTTTATCCAAATTATTCATAAACAAGACTTTTTTTAATCAACACATTTCAGCTCTGGAATGTTTTATAAATACCGAACAAAATTACCTTTTCGAAAATTAACACATTCTTGTTTGGGAATGTTTCATAAATTACACGGGGAATTTTAATACATTCCAGACAAATAAGTTTATCTAAAACTTGCTCCGGAATATTTTATTAGTGTCTGTTGGAATATTTTTTATCCAAATTATTCATAAACAAGACTTTTTTTAATCAACACATTTCAGCTCTGGAATGTTTTATAAATACCGAGCAAAATTACATTTTCGAAAATTAACACATTCTTGTTCGGGAATGTTTCATAAATTACACGGGGAATTTTAATGCATTCGAGACAAATAAGTTTATCTAAAACTTGCTCCGGAATATTTTATTAGTGTCTGTTGGAATATTTTTTATCCAAATTATTCATAAACAAGACTTTTTAATCAACACATTTCAGCTCTGGAATGTTTTATAAATACCGAACAAAATTACCTTTTCGAAAATTAACACATTCTTGTTCGGGAATGTTTCATAAACTACACGGCGAGTTTTAATACATTCGAGACATATAAATTTATCGAAAACTTGCTTCGGAATATTTTATTAGTGTCTGTTGGAATATTTTTATCCAAATTATTCATAAACAAGACTTTTTAAACAACACATTACAGCTCTGGAATGTTTTATAAATACCGAACAAAATACCTTTTCGAAAATTAACACATTCTTGTTCGAGAATGTTTCATAAATTACACGGGGAATTTTAATGCATTTGAGACAAATAAGTTTATCTAAAACTTGCTCCGGAATATTTTATTAGTGTCTGTTGGAATATTTTTATCCAAATTATTCATAAACAAGACTTTTTTTAATCAACACATTTCAGCTCTGGAATGTTTTATAAATAGCGAACAAAATTACCTTTTCGAAAATTAACACATTCTTGTTCGGGAATGTTTCATAAATTACACGGGGAATTTTTAATACATTCGAGACAAATAAGTTTATCTAAAACTTTTCCCGGAATATTTTATTGATGTCTGTTGGAATATTTTCCATCCAAATTATTCAGAAGCAAGACTTTTTTTAATCAACACATTTCAGCTCTGGAATGTTTTATAAATACCGAACAAAATTACCTTTTCGAAAATTAACACATTCTTGTTCGGGAATGTTTCATAAATTACACGGGGAATTTTAATGCATTCGAGACAAATAAGTTTATCTAAAACTTGCTCCGGAATATTTTATTAGTGTCTGTTGGAACATTTTTATCCAAATTATTCATAAACAAGACTTTTTTTAATCAACACATTTCAGCTCTGGAATGTTTTATAAATACCGAACAAAATACCTTTTCGAAAATTAACACATTCTTGTTCGGGAATGTTTCATAAATTACACGGGGAATTTTAATGCATTCGAGACAAATAAGTTTATCTAAAACTTGCTCCGGAATATTTTATTAGTGTCTGTTGGAATATTTTTATCCAAATTATTCATAAACAAGACTTTTTTAATCAACACATTTCAGCTCTGGAATGTTTTATAAATACCGAACAAAATTACCTTTTCGAAAACTAACACATTCTTGTTCGGGAATGTTTCATAAATTACACGGGGAATTTTAATGCATTCGAGACAAATAAGTTTATCTAAAATTTGATCCGGAATATTTTATTAGTGTCTGTTGGAATATTTTTTATCCAAATTATTCATAAACAAGACTTTTATTAATCAACACATTTCAGCTCTGTAATGTTTTATAAATACCGAACAAAATTACCTTTTCGAAAATTAACACATTCTTGTTCGGGAATGTGTCATAAATTACACGGGGAATTTTAATGCATTCGAGACAAATAAGTTTATCTAAAACTTGCTCCGGAATATTTTATTAGTGTCTGTTGGAATATTTTTTATCCAAATTATTCATAAACAAGACTTTTATTAATCAACACATTTCAGCTCTGTAATGTTTTATAAATACCGAACAAAATTACCTTTTCGAAAACTAACACATTCTTGTTCGGGAATGTGTCATAAATTACACGGGGAATTTTAATGCATTCGAGACAAATAAGTTTATCTAAAACTTGCTCCGGAATATTTTATTAGTGTCTGTTGGAATATTTTTATCCAAATTATTCATAAACAAGACTTTTTTTAATCAACACATTTCAGCTCTGGAATGTTTTATAAATACCGAACAAAATTACCTTTTCGAAAATTAACACATTCTTGTTCGGGAATGTTTCATAAATTACACGGGGAATTTTAATGCATTCGAGACAAATAAGTTTATCTAAAACTTGCTCCGGAATATTTTATTAGTGTCTGTTGGAATATTTTTATCCAAATTATTCATAAACAAGACTTTTTTTAATCAACACATTTCAGCTCTGGAATGTTTTATAAATACCGAACAAAATTACCTTTTCGAAAATTAACACATTCTTGTTCGGGAATGTTTCATAAATTACACGGGGAATTTTAATGCATTCGAGACAAATAAGTTTATCTAAAACTTGCTCCGGAATATTTTATTAGTGTGTTGGAATATTTTTTATCCAAATTAATCATCAAAAAGAGTTTTTTTTTAATCAACACATTTCAGCTCTGGAATGTTTTATAAATACCGAACAAAATTACCTTTTCGAAAACTAACACATTCTTGTTCGGGAATGTGTCATAAATTACACGGGGAATTTTAATGCATTCCAGACAAATAAGTTTATCTAAAAACTTGCTCCGGAATATTTTATTAGTGTCTGTAGGAATATTTTCCATCCAAATTATTCAGAAACAAGACTTTTTTTTAATCAACACATTTCAGCTCTGGAATGTTTTATAAATACCGAACAAAATTACCTTTTCGAGAATTAACACATTCTTGTTCGGGAATGTTTCATAAATTACACGGCGAATTTTAATGCATTCCAGACAAATAAGTTTATCTAAAACTTGCTCCGGAATATTTTATTAGTGTCTGTAGGAATATTTTCCATCCAAATTATTCAGAAACAAGACTTTTTTTAACCAACACATTTCAGCTCTGGAATGTTTTATAAATACCGAACAAAATTACCTTTTCGAAAATTAACACATTCTTGTTCGGGAATGTTTCATAAATTACACGGGAATTTGAATGCATTCGAGACAAATAAGTTTATCTAAAACTTGCTCCGGAATATTTTATTAGTGTGTTGGAATATTTTTTATCCAAATTCTTCATAAACAAGACTTTTTTTAATCAACACATTTCAGCTCTGGAATGTTTTATAAATACCGAACAAAATTACATTTTCGAAAATTAACACATTCTTGTTCGGGAATGTTTCATAAATTACACGGGGAATTTTAATACATTCCAGACAAATAAGTTTATCTAAAACTTGCTCCGGAATATTTTATTAGTGTCTGTTGGAACATTTTTATCCAAATTATTCATAAACAAGACTTTTTTTAATCAACACATTTCAGCTCCGGAATGTTTTATAAATACCGAACAAAATTAACTTCTCGAAAATTAACACATTCTTGTTCGGGAATGTTTCATAAATTACACGGGGAATTTTAATGCATTCGAGACAAATAAGTTTATCTAAAACTTGCTCCGGAATATTTTATTAGTGTCTGTTGGAATATTTTTATCCAAATTATTCATAAACAAGACTTTTTTTAATCAACACATTTCAGCTCCGGAATGTTTTATAAATACCGAACAAAATTAACTTCTCGAAAATTAACACATTCTTGTTCGGGAATGTTTCATAAATTACACGGGGAATTTTAATGCATTCGAGACAAATAAGTTTATCTAAAACTTGCTCCGGAATATTTTATTAGTGTCTGTTGGAATATTTTTATCCAAATTATTCATAAACAAGACTTTTTTTAATCAACACATTTCAGCTCCGGAATGTTTTATAAATACCGAACAAAATTAACTTCTCGAAAATTAACACATTCTTGTTCGGGAATGTTTCATAAATTACACGGGGAATTTTAATGCATTCGAGACAAATAAGTTTATCTAAAACTTGCTCCGGAATATTTTATTAGTGTCTGTTGGAACATTTTTATCCAAATTATTCATAAACAAGACTTTTTTTAATCAACACATTTCAGCTCTGGAATGTTTTATAAATACCGAACAAAATGACCTTTTCGAAAATTAACACATTCTTGTTCGGGAATGTTTCATAAATTACACGGGGAATTTTAATGCATTCGAGACAAATAAGTTTATCTAAAACTTGCTCCGGAATATTTTATTAGTGTGTTGGAATATTTTTTATCCAAATTAATCATCAAAAAGAGTTTTTTTTTAATCAACACATTTCAGTTCTGGAATGTTTTATAAATACCGAACAAAATTACCTTTTCGAGAATTAACACATTCTTGTTCGGGAATGTTTCATAAATTACACGGGGAAGTTTAATGCTTCGAGGCAAATAAGTTTATCTAAAACTTGCTCCGGAATATTTTATTAGTGTCTGTTGGAACATTTTTATAAAAAATTATTCATAAACAAGACTTTTTTTAATCAACACATTTCAGCTCTGGAATGTTTTATAAATACCGAACAAAATTACCTTTTCGAAAACTAACACATTCTTGTTCGGGAATGTGTCATAAATTACACGGGGAATTTTAATGAATTCGAGACAAATAAGTTTATCTAAAATTTGATCCGGAATATTTTATTAGTGTCTGTTGGAATATTTTTTATCCAAATTATTCATAAACAAGACTTTTATTAATCAACACATTTCAGCTCTGTAATGTTTTATAAATACCGAACAAAATTACCTTTTCGAAAATTAACACATTCTTGTTCGGGAATGTTTCATAAATTACACGGCGAATGTTAATGCATTCGAGACAAATAAGTTTATATAAAACTTGCTCCGGAATATTTTATTAGTGTCTGTTGGAATATTTTTATCCAAATTATTCATAAACAAGACTTTTTTCTAATCAACACATTTCAGCTCTGGAATGTTTTATAAATACCGAACAAAATTACCTTTTCGAAAATTAACACATTCTTGTTCGGGAATGTTTCATAAATTACACGGGGAATTTTAATGCATTCGAGACAAATAAGTTTATCTAAAACTTGCTCCGGAATATTTTATTAGTGTCTGTTGGAATATTTTTATCCAAATTATTCATAAACAATGCTTTTTTTAATCAACACATTTCAGCTCCGGAATGTTTTATAAATACAGAACAAAATTAACTTCTCGAAAATTAACACATTCTTGTTCGGGAATGTTTCATAAATTACACGGGGAATTTTAATGCATTCGAGACAAATAAGTTTATCTAAAACTTGCTCCGGAATATTTTATTAGTGTCTGTTGGAATATTTTTTATCCAAATTATTCATAAACAAGACTTTCTTTAATCAACACATTTCAGCTCTGGAATGTTTTATAAATACCGAACAAAATTACCTTTTCGAAAATTAACACATTCTTGTTCGGAAATGTTTCATAAATTACACGGGGAATTTTAATGCATTCGAGACAAATAAGTTTATTTAAAACTTGCTCCGAAATATTTTATTAGTGTCTGTTGGAATATTTTTTATCAGAATTATTTATAAACCAGACTTTTTTTAATCAACACATTTCAGCTCTGGAATGTTTTATAAATACCGAACAAAATTACCTCTTCGAAAATTAACACATTCTTGTTCGGAAATGTTTCATAAATTACACGGGGAATTTTAATGCATTCGAGACAAATAAGTTTATCTAAAACTTGCTCCGGAATATTTTATTAGTGTCTGTTGGAATATTTTTTATCCAAATTATACATAAACAAGACTTTTTTTTAACCAACACATTTCAGCTCTGGAATGTTTTATAAATACCGAACAAAATTACCTTTTCGAAAATTAACACATTCTTGTTCGGGAATGTTTCATAAATTACACGGGGAATTTTAATACATTGGAGACAAATAAGTTTATCTAAAACTTGCTCCGGAATATTTTATTAGTGTCTGTTGGAATATTTTTTATCCAAATTATTCATAAACAAGACTTTTATTAATCAACACATTTCAGCTCTGGAATGTTTTATAAATACCGAACAAAATTACCTTTTGGAAATTAACACAATCTTGTTCGGGAATGTTTCATAAATTACACGGGGAATTTTAATACATTCCAGACAAATAAGTTTATCTAAAACTTGCTCCGGAATATTTTATTAGTGTCTGTTGGAATATTTTTTATCCAAATTATTCATAAACAAGACTTTTTTTAATCAACACATTTCAGCTCTGGAATGTTTTATAAATACCGAGCAAAAATTAACACATTCTTGTTCGGGAATGTTTCATAAATTACACGGGGAATTTTAATGCATTCGAGACAAATAAGTTTATCTAAAACTTGCTCCGGAATATTTTATTAGTGTCTGTTGGAATATTTTTTATCCAAATTATTCAGAAGCAAGACTTTTTTTAATCAACACATTTCAGCTCTGGATTGTTTTATAAATAGCGAACAAAATTACCTTTTCGAAAATTAACACATTCTTGTTCGGGAATGTTTCATAAATTACACGGGGAATTTTTAATACATTCGAGACAAATAAGTTTATCTAAAACTTTTCCCGGAATATTTTATTGATGTCTGTTGGAATATTTTCCATCCAAATTATTCAGAAGCAAGACTTTTTTTAATCAACACATTTCAGCTCCGGAATGTTTTATAAATACAGAACAAAATTAACTTCTCGAAAATTAACACATTCTTGTTCGGGAATGTTTCATAAATTACACGGGGAATTTTAATGCATTCGAGACAAATAAGTTTATCTAAAACTTGCTCCGGAATATTTTATTAGTGTCTGTTGGAATATTTTTTATCCAAAGTATTCAGAAACAAGACTTTTTTTAATCAACACATTTCAGCTTTGGAATGTTTTATAAATACCGAACAAAATACCTTTTCGAAAATTAACACATTTCAGCTCTGGAATGATTTATAAATACCGAACAAAATTACCTTTTCGAAAATTAACACATTCTTGTTCGGAAATGTTTCATAAATTACACGGGGAATTTTAATGCATTCGAGACAAATAAGTTTATTTAAAACTTGCTCCGAAATATTTTATTAGTGTCTGTTGGAATATTTTTTATCAGAATTATTTATAAACAAGACTTTTTTTAATCAACACATTTCAGCTCTGGAATGTTTTATAAATACCGAACAAAATTACCTTTTCGAAAATTAACACATTCTTGTTCGGAAATGTTTCATAAATTACACGGGGAATTTTAATGCATTCGAGACAAATAAGTTTATCTAAAACTTGCTCCGGAATATTTTATTAGTGTCTGTTGGAATATTTTTTATCCAAATTATACATAAACAAGACTTTTTTTAAACCAACACATTTCAGCTCTGGAATGTTTTATAAATACCGAACAAAATTACCTTTTCGAAAATTAACACATTCTTGTTCGGGAATGTTTCATAAATTACACGGGAATTTTAATGCATTCGAGACAAATAAGTTTATCTAAAACTTGCTCCGGAATATTTTATTAGTGTCTGTTGGAATATTTTTATCCAAATTATTCATAAACAATACTTTTTATTAATCAACACATTTCAGCTCTGGAATGTTTTATAAATACCGAACAAAATTAACTTTTCGAAAATTAACACATTCTTGTTCGGGAATGTTTCATAAATTACACGGGAATTTTAATACATTCCAGACAAATAGGTTTATCTAAAACTTGCTCCGGAATATTTTATTAGTGTCTGTTGGAATATTTGTTATCCAAATTATTCATAAACAAGACTTTTTTTAATCAACACATTTCAGCTCTGGAATGTTTTATAAATACCGAACAAAATTACCTTTTCGAGAATTAACACATTCTTGTTCGGGAATGTTTCATAAATTACACGGGGAATTTTAATGCATTCGAGACAAATAAGTTTATCTAAAACTTGTTCCGGAATATTTTATTAGTGTCTGTTGGAATATTTTTATCCAAATTATTCATAAACAAAACTTTTTTTAATCAACACATTTCAGCTCTGGAATGTTTTATAAATACCGAACAAAATTACCTTTTCGAGAATTAACACATTCTTGTTCGGGAATGTTTCATAAATTACACGGGGAATTTTAATGCATTCGAGACAAATAAGTTTATCTAAAACTTGCTCCGGAATATTTTATTAGTGTCTGTTGGAATATTTGTTATCCAAATTATTCATAAACAAGACTTTTTTTAATCAACACATTTCAGCTCTGGAATGTTTTATAAATACCGAACAAAATTACCTTTTCGAGAATTAACACATTCTTGTTCGGGAATGTTTCATAAATTACACGGGGAATTTTAATGCATTCGAGACAAATAAGTTTATCTAAAACTTGTTCCGGAATATTTTATTAGTGTCTGTTGGAATATTTTTATCCAAATTATTCATAAACAAAACTTTTTTTAATCAACACATTTCAGCTCTGGAATGTTTTATAAATACCGAACAAAATTACCTTTTCGAGAATTAACACATTCTTGTTCGGGAATGTTTCATAAATTACACGGCGAATTTTAATGCATTCCAGACAAATAAGTTTATTTAAAACTCGCTACGGAATATTTTATTAGTGTCTGTTGGAATATTTTTATCCAAATTATTCATAAACAAGACTTTTTTTAATCAACACATTTCAGCTCTGGAATGTTTTATAAATACCGAACAAAATTACCTTTTCGAAAATTAACACATTCTTGTTCGGGAATGTTTCATAAATTACACGGGGAATTTTAATACATTCCAGACAAATAAGTTTATCTAAAACTTGCTCCGAAATATTTTATTAGTGTCTGTTGGAATATTTTTTATCAGAATTATTTATAAACCAGACTTTTTTTAATCAACACATTTCAGCTCTGGAATGTTTTATAAATACCGAACAAAATTACCTTTTCGAAAACTAACACATTCTTGTTGGGGAATGTGTCATAAATTACACGGGGAATTTTAATGCATTCGAGACAAATAAGTTTATCTAAAACTTGCTCCGGAATATTTTATTAGTGTCTGTAGGAATATTTTCCATCCAAATTATTCAGAAACAAGACTTTTTTTAATCAACACATTTCAGCTCTGTAATGTTTTATAAATACCGAACAAAATTACCTTTTCGAGAATTAACACAATCTTGTTCGGGAATGTTTCATAAATTACACGGGGAATTTTAATACATTCCAGACAAATAAGTTTATCTAAAACTTGCTCCGGAATATTTTATTAGTGTCTGTTGGAATATTTTTATCCAAATTATTCATAAACAAGAAATTTTTTAATCAACACATTTCAGCTCTGGAATGTTTTATAAATAGCGAACAAAATTACCTTTTCGAAAATTAACACATTCTTGTTCGGGAATGTGTCATAAATTACACGGGGAATTTTAATGCATTCGAGACAAATAAGTTTATCTAAAACTTGCTCCGGAATATTTTATTAGTGTCTGTAGGAATATTTTCCATCCAAATTATTCAGAAACAAGACTTTTTTTAATCAACACATTTCAGCTCTGGAATGTTTTATAAATAGCAAACAAAATTACCTTTTCGAAAATTAACACATTCTTGTTCGGGAATGTTTCATAAATTACACGGGGAATTTTAATACATTCCAGACAAATAAGTTTATTTAAAACTTGCTCCGGAATATTTTATTAGTGTCTGTTGGAATATTTTTATCCAAATTATTCATAAACAAGAAATTTTTTAATCAACACATTTCAGCTCTGGATTGTTTTATAAATAGCGAACAAAATTACCTTTTCGAAAATTAACACATTCTTGTTCGGGAATATTTCATAAATTACACGGGGAATTTTAATACATTCGAGACAAATAAGTTTATCTAAAACTTTTCCCGGAATATTTTATTAGTGTCTGTAGGAATATTTTCCATCCAAATTATTCAGAAACAAGACTTTTTTTAATCAACACATTTCAGCTCTGGAATGTTTTATAAATAGCGAACAAAATTACCTTTTCGAAAATTAACACATTCTTGTTCGGGAATGTTTCATAAATTACACGGGGAATTTTAATACATTCGAGACAAATAAGTTTATCTAAAACTTTTCCCGGAATATTTTATTGATGTCTGTTGGAATATTTTCCATCCAAATTATTCAGAAACAAGACTTTTTTTAATCAACACATTTCAGCTCTGTAATGTTTTATAAATACCGAACAAAATTACCTTTTCGAGAATTAACACAATCTTGTTCGGGAATGTTTCATAAATTACACGGGGAATTTTAATACATTCCAGACAAATAAGTTTATCTAAAACTTGCTCCGGAATATTTTATTAGTGTCTGTTGGAATATTTTTTATCCAAATTATTCATAAACAAGACTTTCTTTAATCAACACATTTCAGCTCTGGAATGTTTTATAAATACCGAACAAAATTACCTTTTCGAGAATTAACACATTCTTGTTCGGGAATGTTTCATAAATTACACGGGGAATTTTAATGCATTCGAGACAAATAAGTTTATCTAAAACTTGCTCCGGAATATTTTATTAGTGTCTGTAGGAATATTTTCCATCCAAATTATTCAGAAACAAGACTTTTTTTAATCAACACATTTCAGCTCTGTAATGTTTTATAAATACCGAACAAAATTACCTTTTCGAGAATTAACACAATCTTGTTCGGGAATGTTTCATAAATTACACGGGGAATTTTAATACATTCCAGACAAATAAGTTTATCTAAAACTTGCTCCGGAATATTTTATTAGTGTCTGTTGGAATATTTTTTATCCAAATTATTCATAAACAAGACTTTCTTTAATCAACACATTTCAGCTCTGGAATGTTTTATAAATACCGAACAAAATTACCTTTTCGAGAATTAACACATTCTTGTTCGGGAATGTTTCATAAATTACACGGGGAATTTTAATGCATTCGAGACAAATAAGTTTATCTAAAACTTGCTCCGGAATATTTTATTAGTGTCTGTTGGAACATTTTTATACAAATTATTCATAAACAAGACTTTTTTTAATCAACACATTTCAGCTCTGGAATGTTTTATAAATACCGAACAAAATTACCTTTTCGAAAATTAACACATTCTTGTTCGGGAATGTTCCATAAATTACACGGGGAATTTTAATGCATTCCAGACAAATAAGTTTATCTAAAACTTGCTCCGGAATATTTTATTAGTGTCTGTTAGAATATTTTTATCCAAATTATTCATAAACAAGACTTTTTTTAATCAACACATTTTAGCTCTGGAATGTTGTATAAATACCGAACAAAATACCTTTTCGAAAATTAACACATTCTTGTTCGGGAATGTTTCATAAATTACACGGGGAATTTTAATGCATTCGAGACAAATAAGTTTATCTAAAACTTGCTCCGGAATATTTTATTAGTGTCTGTTGGAATATTCTTTATCCAAATTATTCATAAACAAGATTTTTTTTAATCAACACATTTCAGCTCTGGAATGTTTTATAAATACCGAACAAAATTACCTCTTCGAAAATTAACACATTCTTGTTCGGCAATGTTTCATAAATTACACGGGGAATGTTAATGCATTCGAGACAAATAAGTTTATCTAAAACTTGCTACGGAATATTTTATTAGTCTGTTGGAATATTTTTATCCAAATTATTCATAAACAAGACTTTTTTTAATCAACACATTTCAGCTCTGGAATGTTTTATAAATACCGAACAAAATTAACTTCTCGAAAATTAACACATTCTTGTTCGGGAATGTTTCATAAATTACACGGGGAATTTTAATGCATTCGAGACAAATAAGTTTATCTAAAACTTTTCCCGGAATATTTTATTAGTGTCTGTAGGAATATTTTCCATCCAAATTATTCAGAAACAAGACTTTTTTTAATCAACACATTTCAGCTCTGGAATGTTTTATAAATAGCGAACAAAATTACCTTTTCGAAAATTAACACATTCTTGTTCGGGAATGTTTCATAAATTACACGGGGAATTTTAATACATTCCAGACAAATAAGTTTATCTAAAACTTGCTCCGGAATATTTTATTAGTCTGTTGGAATATTTTTATCCAAATTATTCATAAACAAGACTTTTTTTAATCAACACATTTCAGCTCTGGAATGTTTTATAAATACCGAACAAAATTACCTCTTCGAAATTAACACAATCTTGTTCGGAAATGTTTCATAAATTACACCGGGAATTTTAATACATTCCAGACAAATAAGTTTATCTAAAATTTGCTCCGGTATATTTTATTAGTGTCTGTTGGAATATTTTTCATCCAAATTATTTTAATGCGTTACTTGAGGATGCTAGAAGCGACAGACCAAAAATTTTGGGTAATATTTTTGGATTTTTTGAATTTCTATTACAGACAAACTGTGCTAGATAGGACGTTTCTGAGAGCACCAATCGAAAGAAAATCTACATAATTACTTATATTCCGGACTACGTCGTCAAAAGTCGAAGAGTTTGAGAGCAGGAGAGGATTGAAAAAAAAATTTGCACCTCAAAGGGGTAAATTTTGAAAATCCAAAAAAAAAAGTTTTTGTCTGAAACGGTTCTAAACCATCACTATCTTATGTGAATTGATGCGAGCAATCCGTTTGTAACCTTGGTTTCACCTTAAATCGAGCCGTTTTCGAGTTATGAGCGTTTTTTTTTTTTAATATTTTAAAATTTTCCAATTGTCCCAAAATGGCCATTTTCTGATAGAACTCGTTCTCCTGAATCCAACGGTGCAAATTTCACCCCGATAGTTCTAATGGTTTTGGAGATATGTATTGCGTTTTAAAATTTTGGCACTTGCGAAAAATTCTTGAAGTTCGTTAACACCCGAAAACATTTTCGCTCATATCTTGTAAACCATATACCACTCAATTGATTTATTGGCACCAGTGTGTTCGTCTTAAAATTCTCTATAATCTGAGTTAACTTTTAGTTGTCAAGTTCTTCAGGATATTTAACTATCCATTGTCAAGTTTATCAGGTTATATAACTCTCAGTTGTCAAGTTCTTCAGGTTTCTTAAGTCTCAGTTGTCATGTCTGTCAGTTATTTAACTTTCGATTGTCAAGTTCCTCGGTTTCTTGAACACTCAGTTCTCCAGTTTATCAGGTTTTTTAACTCTCGCTTGTCAAGTTTCTCAGGTTCTTTAACTCTCAGTTGTCAAGTCTGTCAGGTTATTTAACTATCGATTGTCAAGTTTCTCAGGTTCTTAACTCTCAGTTGTCAAGTTTTTCAGGTTCTTTAATTCTCAGTTGTCAAGTTTATCGGGTTCTATAATACTCAGTTCTCCAGTTTCTCAGGTTCTTTATCTCTCAGTTATCAAGTTTCTCAGATTCTTCAAAACTAAGTTGTTAAGTTTCCCAGGTTCTTTACCACTCAGTTCGCCAGTTTCTCAGGTTCTTCAACTCTCGATTGTCAAGTTTCTCAGGTTCTTTAACTCTCAGTTGTCAAGTTCTTCAAGTTCTTTAACTCTCAGTTGTCAAGTTCTTCAGTTTCTTTAACTCTCGATTGTCAAGTTTCTCATTTTCTTTAACTCTCAGTTGTCAAGTCTCTCAGGTTCTTTTAACTCTCAGAAATCAGGTTTCTCAGATTCTTCAAAACTAAGTTTTCAAGTTTTTCAGGTTCTTTAACACTCAGCTCTTCAGTTTCTCAGGATCTTTAACTCTCGCTTGTCAAGTCCTTCAGGTTCTTTAACTCTCAGTTGTCAACACTGTCAGGTTATTTAACTATCCATTGTCAAGTTTCTCAGGTTCTTTAACTCTCAGTTCTCAAGTTCCGCGGGTCCTTTAACACCCGGTTCTCCAGTTTCTCAAGTTCTTTAACTCTCAGTTGTCAAGCTCCTCAGGTTCCTTCTCTGTCAGTTATCAAGTTTCTCAGATTCTTCAAAAGTAAGTTGTCAAGTTTCCCAGGTTCTTTACCACTCAGTTCGCCAGTTTCTCAGGTTCTTCAACTATCGATTGTCAAGTTTCTCAGGTTCTTTAACTCTCGATTGTCAAGTTTCTCAGGTTCTTTAATAACTCTCAGTTGTCAAGTTCTTCAGGTTCTTTAATTCTCAGTTGTCAAGTCTGTCAGGTTATTTAACTCTCGATTGTCAAGTTTCTCAGGTTCTTTTAACTCTCAGAAATCAAGTTTCTCAGATTCTTCAAAACTAAGTTTTCAAGTTTTTCAGGTTCTTTAACACTCAGCTTTTCAGTTTCTCAGGATCTTTAACTCTCGCTTGTCAAGTTCTTCAGGTTCTTTAAGTCTCAGTTGTCAACTCTGTCAGGTTATTTAACTATCCATTGTCAAGTTTCTCAGGTTCTTTAACTCTCAGTTCTCAAGTTTCGCGGGTCCTTTAACACCCGGTTCTCCAGTTTCTCAAGTTCTTTAACTCTCAGTTGTCAAGTTCCTCAGGTTCTTTATCTGTCAGTTATCAAGTTTTTCAAATTCTTCAAAACTAAGTTGTCAAGTTTCCCAGGTTCTTTACTACTAAGTTTTCAAGTTTTTCAGGTTCTTTAACACTCAGCTTTTCAGGTTCTCAGGATCTTTAACCCTCGCTTGTCAAGTTCTTCAGGTTCTTTAACTCTCAGTTGTCAACTCTGTCAGGTTATTTAACTATCGATTGTCAAGTTTCTCAGGTTCTTTAACTCTCAGTTCTCAAGTTCATCGGGTCCTTTAACACCCGGTTCTCCAGTTTCTCAGGTTCTTTAACCCTCAGTTGTCAAATTCATCAGGTTCCTTAACTCTCAGTTGTCAAGTCTGTCGGGTTATTTAACTCTCGATTGTCAAATTCCTCGGGTTCTTTACCACTCAGTTCGCCAGTTTCTCAGGTTCTTCAACTCTCGATTGTCAAGTTTCTCAGGTTATTTAAGTCTCAGTTCTCAAGTTCTTCAGGTTCCTTAACTCTCAGTTGTCAAGTCTGTCAGGTTATTTAACTCTCAGTTCTCAAGTTCCTCAGGTACTTTAACTTTCAGTTGTCAAGTTCCTCGGATTCTTTAACTCTCAGTTGTCAAGTCTGTCAGGTTATTTAACTCTCGATTGTCAAGTTTCTCAGGTTCTTTAACTCTCGCTTGTCAAGTTCTTCAGGTTCTTTAACTCTCAGTTGTCAAGTCTTATTTAACTCTCGATTGTCAAGTTTTTCGGGTTCTTTAACACTCAGTTCACTTGTTTCTCAGGTTCTTCAACTCTCAGTTGTCAAGTTCTTCAGGTTCTTTAACTCTCAGTTGTCAAGTTCTTCAGGTTCTTTAATTCTCGATTGTCAAGTTTGTCAGGTTCTTTAACTCTCAGTTGTCAAGTTCTTCAGGCTCCTTAACTCTCAGTTGTCAAGTCTGTCAGGTTATTTAACTCTCGATTGTCAAGTTTCTCAGGTTCTTTTAACTCTCAGAAATCAAGTTTCTCAGATTCTTCAAAACTAAGTTTTCAAGTTTTTCAGGTTCTTTAACACTCAGCTCTCCAGTTTCTCAGGTTCTTTAACTCTCGCTTGTCAAGTTCTTCAGGCTCTTTAACTCTCAGTTCTCAAGTTCATCGGGTCCTTTAACACCCGGTTCTCCAGTTTCTCAGGTTCTTTAACTCTCAGTTGTCAAGTTCTTCAGGTTCCTTAACTCTCAGTTGTCAAGTCTGTCAGGTTATTTTACTCTCGATTGTCAAATTCCTCGGGTTCTTTACCACTCAGTTCGCCAGTTTCTCAGGTTCTTCAACTCTCGATTGTCAAGTTTCTCAGGTTATTTAACTCTCAGTTCTCAAGTTCTTCAGGTACTTTATCTTTCAGTTATCAAGTTTCTCAGATTCTTCAAAACTAAGTTGTCAAGTTTCCCAGGTTCTTTACCACTCAGTTCGCCAGTTTCTCAGGTTCTTTAATTCTCGATTGTCAAGTTTCTCAGGTTCTTTAACTCTCAGTTGTCAAGTTCTTCAGGTTTTTTAACTCTCAGTTGTCAACTCTGTCAGGTTCTTTAACTCTCGATTGTCAAGTTCTTCAGGTTCTTTAACTCTCAGTTGTCAAGTTCTTCAGGTTCTTTAATTCTCGATTGTCAAGTTTCTCAGGTTCTTTAACTCTCAGTTGTCAAGTTCTTCAGGCTCCTTAACTCTCAGTTGTCAAGTCTGTCAGGTTATTTAACTCTCGATTGTCAAGTTTCTCAGGTTCTTTAACTCTCGCTTGTCAAGTTCTTCAGGTTCTTTACCTCACAGTTGTCAAGTCTGTCAGTTTATTTAACTCTCGATTGTCAAGTTTTTCGGGTTCTTTAATACTCAGTTCACTTGTTTCTCAAGTTCTTTAACTCTCAGTTGTCAAGTTCTTCAGGTTATTTAACTCTCGATTGTCAAGTTTTTCAGGTTCTTTTAACTCTCAGAAATCAAGTTTCTCAGATTCTTCAAAACTAAGTTTTCAAGTTTTTCAGGTTCTTTAACACTCAGCTCTCCAGTTTCTCAGGTTCTTTAACTCTCGCATGTCAAGTTCTTCAGGTTTTTTAACTCTCAGTTGTCAACTCTGTCAGGTTATTTAACTATCGATTGTCAAGTTTCTCAGGTTCTTTAACTCTCAGTTCTCAAGTTCATCGGGTCCTTTAACACCCGGTTCTCCAGTTTCTCAAGTTCTTTAACTCTCAGTTGTCAAGTTCCTCAGGTTCTTTATCTGTCAGTTATCAAGTTTTTCAAATTCTTCAAAACTAAGTTGTCAAGTTTCCCAGGTTCTTTACTACTAAGTTTTCAAGTTTTTCAGGTTCTTTAACACTCAGCTTTTCAGGTTCTCAGGATCTTTAACCCTCGCTTGTCAAGTTCTTCAGGTTCTTTAACTCTCAGTTGTCAACTCTGTCAGGTTATTTAACTATCGATTGTCAAGTTTCTCAGGTTCTTTAACTCTCAGTTCTCAAGTTCATCGGGTCCTTTAACACCCGGTTCTCCAGTTTCTCAGGTTCTTTAACCCTCAGTTGTCAAGTTCATCAGGTTCCTTAACTCTCAGTTGTCAAGTCTGTCGGGTTATTTAACTCTCGATTGTCAAATTCCTCGGGTTCTTTACCACTCAGTTCGCCAGTTTCTCAGGTTCTTCAACTCTCGATTGTCAAGTTTCTCAGGTTATTTAACTCTCAGTTCTCAAGTTCTTCAGGTTCCTTAACTCTCAGTTGTCAAGTCTGTCAGGTTATTTAACTCTCAGTTCTCAAGTTCCTCAGGTACTTTAACTTTCAGTTGTCAAGTTCCTCGGATTCTTTAACTCTCAGTTGTCAAGTCTGTCAGGTTATTTAATTCTCGATTGTCAAGTTTTTCGGGTTCTTTAACACTCAGTTCACTTGTTTCTCAGGTTCTTCAACTCTCAGTTGTCAAGTTCTTCAGGTTCTTTAACTCTCAGTTGTCAAGTTCTTCAGGTTCTTTAATTCTCGATTGTCAAGTTTCTCAGGTTCTTTAACTCTCAGTTGTCAAGTTCTTCAGGCTCCTTAACTCTCAGTTGTCAAGTCTGTCAGGTTATTTAACTCTCGATTGTCAAGTTTCTCAGGTTCTTTAACTCTCGCTTGTCAAGTTCTTCAGGTTCCTTAACTCTCAGTTGTCAAGTCTGTCAGGTTATTTAACTATCGATTGTCAAGTTTCTCAGGTTCTTTAGCTCTCGATTGTCAAGTTTCTCAGGTTCTTTAATAACTCTCAGTTGTCAAGTTCTTCAGGTTCTTTAACCCTTAGTTGTCAAGTCTGTCAGGTTATTTAACTATCGATTGTCAAGTTTCTCAGGTTCTTTAACTCTCAGTTTTCAAGTTCTTCAGGTTCCTTAACTCTCAGTTGTCAAGTCTGTCAGGTTATTTAACTCTCAGTTCTCAAGTTCTTCAGGTACTTTAACTTTCAGTTGTCAAGTTCCTCGGGTTCTTTAACTCTCAGTTGTCAAGTCTGTCAGGTTATTTAACTCTCGATTGTCAAGTTTCTCAGGTTCTTTAACTCTCGCTTGTCAAGTTCTTCAGGTTCTTTAACTCTCAGTTGTCAAGTCTGTCAGTTTATTTAACTCTCGATTGTCAAGTTTTTCGGGTTCTTTAACACTCAGTTCACTTGTTTCTCAGGTTCTTCAACTCTCAGTTGTCAAGTTCTTCAGGTTCTTTAACTCTCAGTTGTCAAGTTCTTCAGGTTCTTTAATTCTCGATTGTCAAGTTTCTCAGGTTCTTTAACTCTCAGTTGTCAAGTTCTTCAGGTTATTTAACTCTCGATTGTCAAGTTTCTCAGGTTCTTTTAACTCTCAGAAATCAAGTTTCTCAGATTCTTCAAAACTAAGTTTTCAAGTTTTTCAGGTTCTTTAACACTCAGCTCTCCAGTTTCTCAGGTTCTTTAACTCTCGCTTGTCAAGTTCTTCAGGTTTTTTAACTCTCAGTTGTCAACTCTGTCAGGTTATTTAACTATCGATTGTCAAGTTTCTCAGGTTCTTTAACTCTCAGTTCTCAAGTTCTTCAGGTTCCTTAACTCTCAGTTGTCAAGTCTGTCAGGTTATTTAACTCTCAGTTCTCAAATTCTTCAGGTACTTTAACTTTCAGTTGTCAAGTTCCTCGGGTTCTTTAACTCTCAGTTGTCAAGTCTGTCAGGTTATTTAACTCTCGATTGTCAAGTTTCTCAGGTTCTTTAACTCTCGCTTATCAAGTTCTTCAGGTTCTTTAACTCTCAGTTGTTAACTCTGTCAGGTTATTTAACTATCGATTGTCAAGTTCTTCAGGTTCTTTAACTCTCAGTTGTCAAGTTCTTCAGGTTCTTTAATTCTCGATTGTCAAGTTTCTCAGGTTCTTAACTCTCAGTTGTCAAGTTCTTCAGGCTCCTTAACTCTCAGTTGTCAAGTCTGTCAGGTTATTTAACTCTCGATTGTCAAGTTTCTTAGGTTCTTTTAACTCTCAGAAATCAAGTTTCTCAGATTCTTCAAAACTAAGTTTTCAAGTTTTTCAGGTTCTTTAACACTCAGCTCTCCAGTTTCTCAGGTTCTTTAACTCTCGCTTGTCAAGTTCTTCAGGTTCTTTAACTCTCAGTTGTTAACTCTGTCAGGTTATTTAACTATCGATTGTCAAGTTTCTCAGGTTCTTTAACTCTCAGTTGTCAAGTTCTTCAGGTTCTTTAACTCTCAGTTGTCAAGTTCTTCAGGTTCTTTAATTCTCGATTGTCAAGTTTCTCAGGTTCTTTAACTCTCAGTTGTCAAGTTCTTCAGGCTCCTTAACTCTCAGTTGTCAAGTCTGTCAGGTTATTTAACTCTCGATTGTCAAGTTTCTCAGGTTCTTTAACTCTCGCTTGTCAAGTTCTTCAGGTTCTTTACCTCACAGTTGTCAAGTCTGTCAGTTTATTTAACTCTCGATTGTCAAGTTTTTCGGGTTCTTTAACACTCAGTTCACTTGTTTCTCAGGTTCTTCAACTCTCAGTTGTCAAGTTCTTCAGGTTCTTTAACTCTCAGTTGTCAAGTTCTTCAGGTTCTTTAATTCTCGATTGTCAAGTTTCTCAGGTTCTTAACTCTCAGTTGTCAAGTTCTTCAGGTTTTTTAACTTTCAGTTGTCAACTCTGTCAGGTTATTTAACTATCGATTGTCAAGTTTCTCAGGTTCTTTAACTCTCGCTTGTCAAGTTCTTCAGGTTCTTTAACTCTCAGTTGTCAAGTCTGTCAGTTTATTTAACTCTCGGTTGTCAAGTTCCTCGGGTTCTTTATCTCTCAGATTCTTCAAAACTAAGTTTTCAAGTTTCCCAGGTTCTTTACCACTCAGTTCGCCAGTTTCGCGGGTTCTGCAACTGTCGATTGTCAAGTTTCTCGGGTTCTTTAACTCTCAGTTGTCTAGTCTGTCAGGTTATTTAACTCTCGATTGTCATCCGAGTTATGAGCGGTTTTTTTTTTTGAAAATATTTAAAATTGGTCCAATTGTCCCAAAATGGCCATTTTCTGATAGAACTCGACCTCCTGAATCCAACGGTGCAAATTTCACCCCGATAGCTCCAATTGTTTAGGAAAACTGTAAGTCCCTCATTTGATTTAGTGGGACCAGTGTGTTCGTCTTAAAATCCTCTTTAATTTGAGTATATTTTATAATGTGTGCTGAAATGCGTGATTTGGGGATGCTAGAAGCGACAGACCGAAAATTTTGGGTAATTTTTTTGGATTTTTGAATTTTTATTACAGACAAACCGTGCTAGATAGGACGTTTCTGAGAGCACCAATCGAAAGAAAATCTCCATAATTACTTATGTTCGGGACGACGTCGTCATAAGTCGAATTAAAAAAAAAAATTAAAAAAATTGAACCTCAAGGGGGTAAATTTTCGGTCTGTCGCTTCTAGCATCTAGCCTTGTGCCTCTTCAGCGGAGAAGTCAAGGATCTGCGACTGGTTGGTGTTTTTGTGTGCCCACACACGGCTGCGGCCTTGAACATGATCCTCACATTCGTGTTACAGCACTGAGAAACCGCAGAAAACCAGTTCCAGGATGATCACTCCGGCATTTGCAAGAAAACAAATCTGTGTTAAGGAAGTATTACTTTAATAGCGCAAACATGGTCTTATTAAATTATATACACCGTTTGATTAACTTAATTCCGCCGTCTACGGACCCTCGATATTCTCCACGCGTTCGGTTCTTCGTACTTGTTGTAAAGCGGCTCGAGCCTTTGATTCTTCTTAAATTTACTCAACTTGGTGGGATCGGAGAACTTGAAGAATGCCGGGGCAAACTCCACCAACCACTTGGGATCGATAGTGGTGACTTCGCGCATGTATTCTTTAGTGGTCTGGACCAATTCGTGGTAAATAACCCTGAAATAAAATCCTAGGTAAAGCTATCGTTCTAGACTAAGCAACTCACCATTCAGGTTGCCGATTAAACAGAGCACTGGACGGATGTATGTACACCACCTGGCTGTCCACCAAAGTCCTGTACCCTTCCTGGGGATCCTTCTTGGCGGCGTTTCGGAAGAATCCCGAACAGACCGTTTTCTGCACTCTTACGGTGTTCCGTTCCGCAGAGACGACATCCAGCTTATGCCTGTCCATGATCCCGAGAAGTTGCTTCCTCACATCTTGGGCCCGTTTCAAAGTTCGTATCTGTACGAAGTTCTCGTAACACCAAGCGTTGGAAAACTTGTTGTTCTTCCAGCTGTTGTAAACGGCCAGGAGTGTCAAATGGTCGCCTTCCGGTTGGTTGAATTTCGCCTTCTTCTGATCGGCGATCGCTTGCTTGTCTTTCGGGCGGTAGAACACGTTTTGGACCGACAACATGCTGACTATGGTTAGGATTTCGTCGGAACATTGGAGGGCCACCGACATGATTAGCATCTTGGAGAGGTTGGGCTCCAAGGGGAATTCGGCCATCTAGAAAAACGCGATTAAAATCACTACTACCGGTATTTAGCACCTACTCTTCGTCCCAGTCTCGTCAACAGTCCCTCGTCATCCAAGGCCGACAAAGAGTGCAACTGCTCCAACGCCATTATCAGCGACTCCACAGGCGGGGCATCCATGAAATCGAAATGTAACAAATCGTTGATCCCCATCGTCTTCAACTGAAGAACAGTAGTGGCCAAATTGGTCCGCTGTATCTCAGGAACGGGAGTGGGCAACATCTCGTCACGATACGCCCTCTCTGTGTACAACCTGTAGCACTTTCCGGGTCCCGTCCTCCCTGCCCTTCCGGCCCTTTGCTTAGCCTGTGCTTGCGAAATGGGAGTGACGACCAAAGAGTCCATCCCCGTTTTGGAATTGTACACTTTCTGTTTTACGAACCCTGGATCGACCACATAGAAGATCCCGTCTATGGTCAACGAAGTCTCCGCGATGTTGGTGGCGATGACGACCTTTCTGCTCCCGGGGGGCGCCGGCTCGAAAATCCTCGTCTGCATCTCTGACGGTAGAGCCGAATACACCGGCAAGATAATCAACTCGGGAACGTCAGGCCCCAAAGACTTCATTCGCTCGTACAGGATCTCGCAGGCGGTGTCGATCTCTTCTTGACCGGTCAAGAATAACAAAATATCACCGGGGGGTTCCCGCAAGTGTATCTGCATGACTGTGATCAAACTGGCGTCTAGATAGTCCGTTTCGGGTTCCTTGGTGTACAAAACCTCAACGGGGAATGTCCGGCCGGGGATCGTGAAGATGGGGGCTTCAAAGAAATACTGAGAGAATTTGACTGCATCTAGAGTCGCAGATGTCACGATGAGTTTCAGTTCGGGTCTTTTCGTCACAGCTTGTTTGAGGAGACCGAAAAGGACGTCGGTATGGATGGTTCTTTCGTGGGCTTCGTCCAACATGATAACGGAGTAGCCTTTGAGGTCGAGGTCCATTAGGCACTCGCGGAGCAACATACCGTCTGTCATGTATCTGGAAGCAAATTAAGAAATGTGCGACTGCTATTGGTGAAAAATTTCATTCACTAATATACGTTCGTAGTGAGCAGACACCGAGCCAAAACAAATACTAACACCTACGTATGTAATTCTGTTCCTCGGATTGGGTTCCTTCATAATACGAATCACGAAGTCCCAAACGTGAAACATCAAATACGAAATGTGCAGAAAGAGAAAAGGTCAAAATATGAAATATGGATAATGAAATTAATATGAAAGTCTAGAATCTAAAATATAAAGTGTAAAATATAATGAAATATAAAATGTAAACCGTTAAATATGAAATGTCCAATTCTAAACATCATATGTGGAACTCGGAAAATAAAGTTTCAAGTTTGAAATGTTTAAGTAAATGTGGATTGTGAAATATGAAAGGTGAAATACAGTCTAAAATACGACGTGTACAATATAGTAAAAATAAATAATTTGAACCATGAAATATCAAATATGAAATGTGGAATAGAAGACGTCAAATAATATGAAATGTGGACTTTGAAATAAATTTGAAACGAAAAATGGTGAAGCAAAATGTAGTAAAAATAAATTATTTGAACCATGAAACATCAAATATGAAATGTGGAATAGAAGACGTCAAATAATATGAAATAAAAAATTCCAAATATGGATTATGAAATATGAAAGGTGAAGTAAAATATAAAGTAGCTTGACTTCATAAATGCATCGAAATATGAAATCTGAAAATGTGAAACAGCAAATATGAAATGTCCAATTTTAAACATCAGATGTGGAACTTGTAAAATGAAATTTCAAGTTTGAAATAATTAAATAAATGTGGATTGTGAAACATGAAAGGTGAAATACAGCCTAAAATACGACGTATGAAACATAGCAAAAATAAATTATTTGAACCGTGAAATATCAAATATGAAATGTGGAATAGAAGACGTCAAATAATATAAAATGAAAAATTCCAAATATGGATTATGAAATATGAAATGTGTAAAATGTCAAACAGCAAATACGAACTGTCCAATTTTAAACATCAGATGTGGAAATTGTAAAATGAAATTTCAAGTTTGAAATATTTAAATAAATGTAGATTGTGAAACATGAAAGGTGAAATACAGTCTAAAATACGACGTGTGAAATATAGCAAGAATAAATTATTTGAACCGTGAAATATCAAATATGAAATGTGGAATAGAAGACGTCAAATAATACGAAATATGGGCTTTGAAATAAATATGAAATGAAAAATTCCAAATATGGATTATGAAATATGAAAGCTAAAGTAAAATATAAAGCAGCTTGATTTCATAAATGCATCGAAATATGAAGTCTGAAAATGTGAAACAGCAAATATGAAATGTCCAATTTTAAACATCAGATGTGGAACTTGTAAAATGAAATTTCAAGTTTGAAATATTTAATTGAAAGTAAATGTGGATTGTGAAATACAGTCTAAAATACGACGTGTGAAATATAGTAAAAATAAATTATTTGAACCATGAAATATCAAATATGAAATGTGGAATAGAAGGCGTCAAATAGTATGAAATCAAAAATTGCAAATATGGATTAGGAAATATGAAATGTGTAAAATGTGAAACAGCATATACGAAATGTCCAACTCTAAACATCAGATGTGGAACTTGGAAAATGAAATTTCAAGTTTGAAATATTTAAGTAAATGTGGATTGTGAAATATGAAAGGTAAAATACACTCTAATATACGACGTGTGAAATATAGTAAAAATAAATTATTTGAACCATGAAATATCAAATATGAAATGTGGAATAGAAGGCGTCAAATAGCATGAAATGAAAAATTCCAAATATGGATTATGAAATATGAAATGTGTAAAATGTGAAACAGCAAATACGAAATGTCCAATTCTAAACATCAGATGTGGAACTTGGAAAATGAAATTTCAACTTTGAAATATTTAAGTAAATGTGGATTGTGAAATACAGTCAGAAATACGACGTGTGAATATAGTAAAAATAAATTATTTGAACCATGAAATATCAAATATGAAATGTGGAATAGAAGGCGTCAAATCATATGAAATGAAAAATTCCAAATATGGATTATGAAATATGAAATGTGTAAAATGTGAAACAGCAAATACGAAATGTCCAACTCTAAACATCAGATGTGGAACTCGGAAAATGAAATATCAAGTTTGAAATATTTAAGTAAATGTGGATTGTGAAATATGAAAAGTGAAATACACTCTAAAATACGACGTGTGAATATAGTAAAAATAAATTATTTAAACCATGAAATATCAAGTATGAAATGCGGTATAGAAGACGTCAAATAATATGAAATGAAAAATTCCAAATATGGATTATGAAATATGAAATGTGTAAAATGTGAAACAGCAAATACGAAATGTCCAATTCTAAACATCAGATGTGGAACTTGGAAAATGAAATATCAAGTTTGAAATATTTAAGTAAATGTGGATTGTGAAATATGAAATGTGAAATACAGTCTAAAATACTACGTGTGAAATATGAAAGGTAAAATACACTGTAATATACGACGTGTGAAATATAGTAAAAATAAATTATTTGAACCACCAAATATCAAATATGAAATGTGGAATAGAAGACGTCAAATAATATGAAATGAAAAATTGCAAATATGGATTAGGAAATATGAAATGTGTAAAATGTGAAACAGCATATACGAAATGTCCAACTCTAAACATCAGATGTGGAACTTGGAAAATGAAATTTCAAGTTTGAAATATTTAATTGAAAGTAAATGTGGATTGTGAAATACAGTCTAAAATACGACGTGTGAAATATAGTAAAAATAAATTATTTGAACCATGAAATATCAAATATGAAATGTGGAATAGAAGGCGTCAAATAGTATGAAATCAAAAATTGCAAATATGGATTAGGAAATATGAAATGTGTAAAATGTGAAACAGCATATACGAAATGTCCAACTCTAAACATCAGATGTGGAACTTGGAAAATGAAATTTCAAGTTTGAAATATTTAAGTAAATGTGGATTGTGAAATATGAAAGGTAAAATACACTCTAATATACGACGTGTGAAATATAGTAAAAATAAATTATTTGAACCATGAAATATCAAATATGAAATGTGGAATAGAAGGCGTCAAATAGCATGAAATGAAAAATTCCAAATATGGATTATGAAATATGAAATGTGTAAAATGTGAAACAGCAAATACGAAATGTCCAATTCTAAACATCAGATGTGGAACTTGGAAAATGAAATTTCAACTTTGAAATATTTAAGTAAATGTGGATTGTGAAATACAGTCAGAAATACGACGTGTGAATATAGTAAAAATAAATTATTTGAACCATGAAATATCAAATATGAAATGTGGAATAGAAGGCGTCAAATCATATGAAATGAAAAATTCCAAATATGGATTATGAAATATGAAATGTGTAAAATGTGAAACAGCAAATACGAAATGTCCAACTCTAAACATCAGATGTGGAACTCGGAAAATGAAATATCAAGTTTGAAATATTTAAGTAAATGTGGATTGTGAAATATGAAAAGTGAAATACACTCTAAAATACGACGTGTGAATATAGTAAAAATAAATTATTTAAACCATGAAATATCAAGTATGAAATGCGGTATAGAAGACGTCAAATAATATGAAATGAAAAATTCCAAATATGGATTATGAAATATGAAATGTGTAAAATGTGAAACAGCAAATACGAAATGTCCAATTCTAAACATCAGATGTGGAACTTGGAAAATGAAATATCAAGTTTGAAATATTTAAGTAAATGTGGATTGTGAAATATGAAATGTGAAATACAGTCTAAAATACTACGTGTGAAATATGAAAGGTAAAATACACTGTAATATACGACGTGTGAAATATAGTAAAAATAAATTATTTGAACCACCAAATATCAAATATGAAATGTGGAATAGAAGACGTCAAATAATATGAAATGAAAAATTCCAAATATGGATTATGAAATATGAAACCTGAAGTAAAATATAAAGCAGCTTGATTTCATAAATGCATCGAAATATGAAATCTGAAAATGCGAAAGAGCAAATATGAAATGTCCAATTCTAAACATCAGATGTGGAATTTGGAAAATGAAATTTCAAGTTTAAAATATTTAAGTAAATGTGGATTGTGAAATATGAAAGGTGAAATACAGTCTAAAATACGACGTGTGAAATAAAGTAAAAATAAATTATTTGAAGCATGAAATATCAAATATGAAATGTGGAATAGAAGACGTCAAATAATATGAAATATGGGTTTCTGAAATGAAAAATTCCAAATATGGATTAAGAAATATGAAAGGTGAAATACAGTCTAAAATACGACCTTGAAATATAGTAAAAATAAATTATTTGTACCATAAAATATGAAATATGAAATGTGGAATAGAAGACGTCAAATAATACGAAATATGGGCTTTGAAATAAATATGAAATGAAAAATTCCAAATATAGATTATGAAATATGAAGGCTGAATTAAAATATAAAGCAGCTTGATTTCATAAATGCATCAAAATATGAAATCTGAAAATGTGAAACAGCAAATACGAAATGTCCAATTCTAAACGTCAGATGTGGAACAAGGGAAATAAAATATCAAGTTTGAAATATTTAAGTAAATGTGGATTGTGAAATATGAAAGGTGAAAAAATACAGTCTAAAATACGACGTGTGAAATATAGTAAAAATAAATTATTTGAACCATGAAATATCAAATATGAAATGTCGAATAGAAGACGTCAAATAATATGAAATGAAAAATTCCAAATATGGATTATGAAATGTGTAAAATGTGAAAAAGCAAATACGAAATGTCCAATTCTAAACATCAGATGTGGAACTTGGAAAATGAAATTTCAAGTTTGAAATATTTAAGTAAATGTGGATTGTGAAATATGAAAGGTAAAATACACTCTAATATACGACGTGTGAAATATAGTAAAAATAAATTATTTGAACCATGAAATATCAAATATGAAATGTGGAATAGAAGGCGTCAAATAATATGAAATGAAAAATTGTAAATATGGATTAGGAAATATGAAATGTGTAAAATGTGAAACAGCATATACGAAATGTCCAATTCTAAACATCAGATGTGGAACTTGGAAAATGAAATATCAAGTTTGAAATATTTAAGTAAATGTGGACTGTGAAATATGAAATGTGAAATACAGTCTAAAATACGACGTGTGAAATATAGTAAAAATAAATTATTTGAGCCATGAAATATCAAATATGAAATGTGGAATAGAAGACGTCAAATAATATGAAATGAAAAATTCCAAATATGGATTGTGAAATGTGTAAAATGTGAAACAGCAAATACGAAATGTCCAATTCTAAACATCAGATGTGGAACTTGGAAAATGAAATTTCAAGTTTGAAATATTTAAGTAAATGTGGATTGTGAAATATGAAAGGTAAAATACAGTCTAAAATACGACGTGTGAAATATAGTAAGAATAAATTATTTGAACCATGAAATATCAAATATGAAATGTCGAATAGAAGACGTCAAATAATATGAAATGAAAAATTCCAAATATGGATTATGAAATGTGTAAAATGTGAAACAGCAAATACGAAATGTCCAATTCTAAACATCAGATGTGGAACTTGGAAAATGAAATTTCAAGTTTGAAATATTTAAGTAAATGTGGATTGTGAAATATGAAAGGTAAAATACACTCTAATATACGACGTGTGAAATATAGTAAAAATAAATTATTTGAACCATGAAATATCAAATATGAAATGTGGAATAGAAGGCGTCAAATAATATGAAATGAAAAATTGCAAATATGGATTAGGAAATATGAAATGTGTAAAATGTGAAACAGCATATACGAAATGTCCAATTCTAAACATCAGATGTGGAACTTGGAAAATGAAATATCAAGTTTGAAATATTTAAGTAAATGTGGACTGTGAAATATGAAATGTGAAATACAGTCTAAAATACGACGTGTGGAATATAGTAAAAATAAATTATTTGAACCATGAAATATCAAATATGAAATGTGGAATAGAAGGCGTCAAATAATATGAAATGAAAAATTGCAAATATGGATTAGGAAATATGAAATGTGTAAAATGTGAAACAGCATATACGAAATGTCCAATTCTAAACATCAGATGTGGAACTTGGAAAATGAAATATCAAGTTTGAAATATTTAAGTAAATGTGGACTGTGAAATATGAAATGTGAAATACAGTCTAAAATACGACGTGTGAAATATAGTAAGAATAAATTATTTGAACCATGAAATATCAAATATGGAATAGAATGCGTCAAATAATATGAAATGAAAAATTGCAAATATGGATTAGGAAATATGAAATGTGTAAAATGTGAAACAGCATATACGAAATGTCCAATTCTAAACATCAGATGTGGAACTTGGAAAATGAAATATCAAGTTTGAAATATTTAAGTAAATGTGGACTGTGAAATATGAAATGTGAAATACAGTCTAAAATACGACGTGTGAAATATAGTAAGAATAAATTATTTGAACCATGAAATATCAAATATGGAATGTGGAATAGAATGCGTCAAATAATATGAAATGAAAAATTGCAAATATGGATTAGGAAATATGAAATGTGTAAAATGTGAAACAGCAAATACGAAATGTCCAATTCTAAACATCAGATGTGGAACTTGGAAAATGAAATTTCAAGTTTGAAATATTTAAGTAAATGTGGATTGTGAAATATGAAAGGTGAAATACAATCTAAAATACGACGTGTGAATATAGTAAAAATAAATTATTTGAACCATGAAATATCAAATATGAAATGTGGAATAGAAGACGTCAAATAATATGAAATGAAAAATTCCAAATATGGATTATGAAATATGAAATGTGTGAAATGTGAAACAGCAAATACGAAATGTCCAATTCTAAACATCAGATGTGGAACTTGGAAAATGAAATATCAAGTTTGAAATATTTAAGTAAATGTGGATTGTGAAATATGAAAGGCAAAATACACTCTAATATACGACGTGTGAATATAGTAAAAATAAATTATTTGAACCATGAAATATCAAATATGAAATGTGGAATAGAAGACGTCAAATAATATGAAATGGAAAATTCCAAATATGGATTATGAAATATGAAATGTGTGAAATGTGAAACAGCAAATAAGAAATGTCCAATTCTAAACATCAGATGTGGAAC